>CM035840.1:278112546-279312546 GCA_020510985.1 Pholidichthys leucotaenia | reverse complement strand
GAATATATGGCCTTGGCAGAGGTATACCCTCATGGATCACCCCCAAAATCTAACAGGTTCATCTGTAGCCCAAGGGCCTCCTCTGGTTAAAATGTCACCCAAATCCATAGAGTAGTTTTTGTGTAATCCTGCTGCACAAAAACAAACAAGGGCCTTGATGGAGGTATACACTCTCGGATCACCTCCAATATCTAATGGGTTCATCTTTAGACCAAGGGCCACCTTCGGTGAAAATTTAATCAAAATCCATCCAGTAGTTTTTGAGTAATCCTGCTAACAATGAGACAAAAATCAAACACCGGGAAAAACATTATCTCCTCAGTGGAGGTAATAAGCTGGAATGACACAAGATATATTATCGACAGCCGATTAGTGAACCAGGTGGAAACAAGGATGTCTGTTAGAGTAACTGAAATCTAAAGAAAATAACAATAAAAGCCACGCTTTGTGCAAGCTTCTGAGTACCACTGTCAGCTTGAAAGTAAATGCTTCTGGATCAATCTACGTGACAGACAACTAGGCTGGCCAATAATAGAGCAACAGGAGTGTTTCAAGCATGGTGCCCAGCAGGGTTTATCATTTTATGACATCCCGAGGCAAACCTGGAAGAGTGAAAATGGCTTCTTCTTCTTCTTTTGGTCTTTTATGGCAGTTGGCACATAGTATTTGGGTGTATTACTGCCACCAACTGGTGTGAAACCTAGGCTGGGATACTAATCCTCTACTTTAGCAAAAAAATAAATAAATAAAATAATTATATTTTTAGATTTAGATTTAGTATACTTTATTGATCCCCAGAGGGGAAATTGAGGGTCATCCACCACCTAGATGGATGAAGCAGCCACGATACGGCGCTATCCCTTAACCATTCACACACACATTCACACCTAAGGCCACTTTAGAGTCTCCAGTTAACCTAACCTGCATGTTTTTGGCATGTGGGAGGAAACCGGAGAAATCCCGGGGTAAACCCACGCATACACGGGGTGAACATGCAAACTCCACACAGATCACTGTTGGTCGGGGGGCTGGGATCGAACCCACGATCCCACAATCCCCACGATCCCCCGGCCAAGGGTAAACTGTGCTGCCGCAGTGCTAACCACTGCGCCACCGTGCAGCCCATTGTATATTGTAGCACCTTGGGGGAGCCAGATTATCTAGCAACTCAGACAGGAGACAGTGGATACGCATGGGAGAACAAAGAGCAGGAGGTTCCTGTAAGATAGCAGGAAGGAGTCAAGGATGAAGGGGGTTGAATGCAGTGTGATGCAAATGTCATGTTGTGTGTGATGTAAATGCCATGAAACTTAAGAGGAGAGTTTCTGCTTAAATGTTCAGTGTGTTCTTTGCTTGAGAGATGTGAGTGTGTAATAAATCGTCTGAAATGAATCTGCCTCTGATTTCACACACTCCACACTATCCTCTTTTCAAATTCGTCCCCCCTTTCCACAAGACTCCTTGCATTCCACTGAAGAAGGAGCAAAGGTCCGTCCCTCAGTGGTTCCCGGTTCCCATCTGCTTCAAATCCATCCATTCATTTTTTACCACTTGTCTGGGTCACAGAGGCAACAGCTCAAGCAGAAAATCCCAGACTTCCCTCTGCCCAGCCACCTGCTCCAGCTCTTCAGAGAGGATACCAAGTTGTTCCTAGGCCAGCTGGGAGAAATAGTTTCTCCAGCGTGTCCTGGGTCTGCCCCGGGGTCTCCTCCCAGAGGGACATGACTGAAACACTTCAAGTATGAGGGGTCCAGGAGGCATCCTGATCAGATGCCCATAACACCTCAACTGGCTCCTTTCAATATGGAGGAGCAGCTGTTCTACTCTGAGCTTCTTCCCGGATGACTGAGCTCCTCACCCTATCTCTGAGGGTGAGTCCAGCAATCCTATGGAGAAAGCTCATTTCAGCCGCTTGTATCTGCAATCTCATTCTTTCGGTCATTACCCAAAGCTCATGACCATAGGTGAGGGTAGGAACATAGATTAACCGGTAAATCGACAGCTTTGCTTTAGAGCCCAGCTCTCTCTTCATCACAACAGACCGGTACAATGTCTGCATCACTGCAGAGGTTGCATTGATCCATCTGTCAGTCTGTCAATCTTTTGCTCCATTCTCCCCTCACTCATGAAAGAGAACCTGAGATACTTTAACTCCTCCACTTGGGGTAGGAGCTTGTCCCTACCCTGGAGAGGACAATCCACCTTTTTCGAGCTGAGGACCATGCACTCGCACTTCGAGGTGCTGATTCTCATCCCAGCCGCTTCACACTTAGTAGCAAACCACCCCAGCAAGGCCTGTAGGTCACTGGTCGATGAAGCCAACAGGACAACATCATCTGCAAACAGCAGAGATGAGATCCTGTGGTCACCAAGCATGACACCCTCTGATTCTTGGCTGCACCTAGATATCCTGTCCATGACAGGGACAGACTCCCATGATAAATAAAAAAATCGAGGATTCAGTGTACCACGCCTGGTGTGGGGTTACCGGGGCACCACCATTGAGCCAGGCCTGGGGAAGGTGCTCGATGGCTAGGGCCTGGTGGCCGTGTTTCTGCTTATAGGACCTGGCTGGGCTCAGCCCGAAGGAGTTACATGGGTCCACCCTCCAGTGGGCTCACCACCTGCAGGAGGGACCATGGAGGTCCAATGCAATGTGGATCAGGTGGCAGGAGAAGGCAGAGACTTTTGCGGTCTGATCTCCAGCTTTCGAAACTGGCTTTTGGGACATGGAACATCACCTTTCTAGTGGGGAAGGAGCTGGAGCTAATGCGTGAGATTGAGAGATACCGGCTAGATATAGTTGGGCTCACCTCAACACACAGCTCCAGTTCTGGAACCAGTTTCCTGGAGAGGGGCTGGAGCCTGGCCTACTCTGTAGATGCCCCGGGCAAGAGGCGATGGGCAGGGGTGGGTGCCTCGACATTGGAGTTCTCCTTGGTGGACAAAATCGTAGTTTCCCTGTGCCTTCAAGTTGGGAAATGGGTCCTGACCATCATTTTTGCCTGTGCACCAAATGGTGGTTCAGAGTACCCACTCATTTTGGAGTCTCTGACTGGGGTGCTGGAGAGTGCTCCTCTTGGAGACTCTATTGTCCTACTGGGGGACTTCAATAAACATGTGGGCAACAACAGTGAAACCTGGAGGGGCGTGATTAGGAGGACGTCCTGCCCAATCTGTACCCAAGTGGTGTTCAGTTACTGGACTTCTGTGCCAACCACAGTTCGTCCATAACAAACACCATGCTCAAGCATAAGGGTGTCCATATGTGCACCTGGCACCAGGACACCCTAGGTCGCAGGTTGATGATTGATTTTGTTATCGTGTCATCAGACCTGTGACCACATGTTTTGGACACTCGGGTAAAGAGAGGTGCAGAGCTGTCAACTGATCATCACCTGGTGGTGAGTTGGATCCAATAGCAGAGGCAGACACCACTCAGACCTGGTAGACCTAAATGTATAGTGAGGGTGTGCTGGGAATGTCTGGCTAAGACCCCTGGTTGGGAGGTCTTCAACTCCCACCTCCAGACAAACTTCGACCACATTCCAAGGGAGTCTGGGGACATGGAGTCTGAATGGGCCATGTTTTCCACCTCCATTGTTGAAGCAGCTGGCCAGAGCTGTGGCCGCAAGGTTGTTGGTGCATCTCATGGTGGCAACCCCCGAACCAAGTGGTGGACACCAGTGGTGAGGGGGGTCATCAAGCTGAAGAAGGAATCTTATCAATTATTATCATTAATTGGCTTATGGGACTCCTGAAGCTGCTGAGGTGTACTGGCAAGCGGAACGCAGCTCGGGTGGTTGCTGAAGCAAAAACTCAGGTGTGGGAGGAGTTCGGTGAGGCCATGGAATAAGACCTTCGGTCGGCCTCGAAGAGATTCTGGCAAACTGTCCGGCAAATCAGGAGGGGGAAGCAGTTCCCTGTCCACACTGTATATGGTGCGGATATGGCACTGCTGACTTCGACTGGGGACATCGCTGGGCGGTGGAAGGAATACTTCAAGGATTTCCTCAATTCCACTGACATGCCTTCCACAGAGGAAGCAGGGCTTGAGGACAACAGGGACAGCTCGCCTATCACACGGACTGAGGTTGCCGAAGTGGTGAAAAAAACTCTTCAGTTGCCGAGCCCCGGGGGTGGATGAGATTTGCCCTGAGTACCTCAAGGCCCTGGATGTTGTAGGGCTGTCATGGTTGACACACCTCTGCAATGTTGTGTGAAGGTCAGGGATAGTGCCTTTGGCATGGCGAACCAGGGTGGTGGTTCCTCTTTTAAAAATGGGTAACTGGAGGATGTATTCCAACTTTAGGGAGATCACACTCAGACTCCCTGGGAAGGTCTATGCCAGGGTACTGAAGAGGAGAGTCCGACCGCTGGCCGAACCTTGGACCCAGAAGGAGCACTGTGGTTTTCGTCCGGCCGTGGCACATCGGACCAACTCTTTACTCTCTAGAGAATCCTTGAGGGTTTGTGGGAGTTTGCCCAACCAGTCCACATGTGTTTTGTGGACTTGGAGAAAGCATTCGACTGTGTCCCTCGTGGTATCTTTAGGGGGTGCTGCAGGAGTATGGGGTATCGGGCTCGTTGTTACGAGCTATCTGGTCCCTGTATGACCATCGCAAGAGTTTGGTTTGTATTGCCAACACCCAGTCAAACTTGTTTCAAGTGAGAGTTGGACTCCACCAGGGCTACCCTTTGTCACCGATCCTGTTCCGATCCTGCCTCAAGTCTTTTATTGATTTGTTCCCAAGTTATTTCTTTCATACCCAAGAATTTTTCAGCCCCTTTCACAATTTTTTTTGATTTTGTTTTTGTTTTCTCACTTGATCAGTACAATTGACATAAGCAGTGAACAAAATTATCGGCACTTATCTCACTACTAACCTGATTCCTTTGGTCTCCTGCTGGCCTGAGATATTGATTGGCATCTCTCATTCCTTCCCTTCCATTTTGTACTTGTACTTTCTTTACTGCTTCTGCATAGCTTATGTTGTTAACTATTTTCGCTTTGCAACTGCTCTTTTCTTAACCTCACACCCACCATATGTCACACTGTGCTGACCCCACAGTTACAGCATCTTGTCACGGCGTGAGTTGAGCTCATGTCCTCATCCATCCATCCATCCATCTTCTACCGCTTTTCCGGAGGTCCAGGTCGCGGAGGCAGCAGTTCAAGCAGAGAAGCCCAGACTTCCCTCTCCCCAGCCACCTGCTCCAGCTCTTCAGAGGGGATACCAAGGCGTTCCCAGACCAGCTGGGAGACATAGTCTCTCCACCGAGTCCTGGGTCTGCCCCAGGGTCTCCTCCCAGTGGGACGTGCCTGAAACACCTCAAGTGGGAGGCGTCCAGGAGGCATCCTAATCAGATGCCCATACCACCTCAACTGACTCCTTTCAATGTGGAGGAGCAGCGGTTCTACTCTGAGCCTCTCCCGGATGACTGAGCTCCTCACCCTATCTCTGAGGGTGAGTCCAGCAATCCTACGGAGAAAGCTCATTTCAGCCGCTTGTATCTGCGATCTCGTTCTTTCGGTCATTACCCAAAGCTTGTGACCATAGGTGAGAGTAGGAACATAGATTGACTGGTAAATCGACAGCTTTGCCTTAGAAGTAAGCTCCCTCTTCACCACAACAGACCGGTACAACGTCCGCATCACTGCAGATGCTGCTCCAATCCGTCTGTCAATCTCTCGCTCCATTTTCCCCTCACTCGTGAACAAGACCCCAAGATACTTAAACTCCTCCACTTGGGGCAGGAGCCTGTCCCCAACCCGGAGAGGACAATCCACCTTTTTCCGGCTGAGGACCATGGACTCGGACTTGGAGGTGCTGATTCTCATCCCAGCCGCTTCACACTCAGAATCAGAATCAGAATCAGAATCAGAATCAGGTTTATTGCCATTGTTCATGTAGTACACAAACTAGGAATTTGTCTCGGTGCAATGCTGCAACATTAAACATGATAAGATAAAAGAATAAACTATACATGCAATAAGTGTAGAATAAGAGTAAGTGATACTGGTCAGCAGTTAAAATATATTAGCGAGCAGCAGATACTGTGGAGAACTATATAGTGCAGTCGGTAATGCAGGAAGAAAACAGTGATGATTGACATGAGTCTGGTTGAGCTGCTGTACATAGTGCACGAGAGTCAATAAGTCACTTAGTGTTCAGCAGTCTGATGGCAGAGGGGAAGAAGCTGTTCATGTGACGGGAGGTTTTAGTCTGGATGGACCGAAGTCTTCTACCAGAGGGGAGGGGGGCAAACAGTACGTGACCAGGGTGTGAGGGATCGGCTATGATCCGGCCAGCACGCCTCCGGGTCCTGGAGATGTACAGATCCTGGAGAGATGGGAGCTTGCAGCCGATCACCTTCTCAGCAGTGCGCACGACGCGCTGCAGCCTTAGTCTGTCCCTGGCAGTGGCTCCTGCGTACCACACGGTTATGGAGGTGGTGAGGATGGACTCGATGATGGCTGTGTAGAACTGCACTAACATCTTGGTGGGTAGCTTGAGCTTCCTCAGCTGCCGCAGGAAGAACATCCTCTGCTGGGCCTTTTTGATGAGTGAGCTGATGGTCGGCTCCCATTTGAGGTCCCTGGTGATGGTAGTGCCTAGGAAGCGGAAGGAATCAGCAGTGGTGATGGGAGAGCCTGAGAGGGTGAGGGGGGGCAGAGGGGTAGTGACTTTCCTGAAGTCTACAATCATCTCCACTGTCTTTAGAGCGTTCAGCTGCAGGTTGTTATTGTTGCACCAGGACGCCAGCTGGGCCACCTCTCTCCTGTAGGCGGACTCGTCGCCGTTGGAGATGAGCCCGATGAGGGTGGTGTCGTCCGCAAACTTGATCAACTTGACAGACTGGTGGCTGGACGTGCAGGAGTTGGTGTAAAGGGAGAAGAGTAGGGGGGAAAGTACACAGCCCTGGGGTGATCCGGTGCTGATGCTAGTAGAGTCTGAGACAGTCTTTCCCAGCCGCACATGCTGCCTCCGGTCCGTCAGGAAGTCGGTGATCCACCTGCAGAGGGAGTCAGGCACGTTGAGCAGGGACAGCTTGTCCCAGAGCAGAGCGGGGCGGATGGTGTTGAATGCGGAGCTGAAGTCCACAAACAGGATCCTGGCGTAGGTTCCCGGGGAGTCCAGGTGCTGCAGGATGGAGTGGAGGGCCAGGTTGACTGCGTCGTCTACAGACCTGTTGGCTCGGTAGGCAAACTGTAGCGGGTCCAGGAGAGGGGTGGTGATGGACTTGAGGTGGGGCAGGACCAGGCACTCAAAGGACTTCATGACTACAGAGGTGAGCGCTACAGGTCTGTAGTCATTAAGTCCAGTGATCCGTGGCTTCTTGGGGACAGGGATGATGGTGGAGGATTTGAGGCAGGACGGCACGTGGCATAACTTAAGGGAGGTGTGAAAAATGTCTGTGAAGACAGGAGCCAGCTGTTTCGCACAGTGTCTCAGGGTGGAGGGAGACACGCCGTCCGGGCCGGGGGCCTTGCGCGGGTTCAGTCTGGAGAACTGTTTGAGCACGTCCTTCTCACTGATGATAAGGGCAGGGGGGGAGGGGGGGTGCCTTTAATGAAGTAGGGATTGTGGAGGCTGTGGAGCTGGAGGGAGGGGGGGAGTTGGACACAGATGACGAGGTGTCAAAACGGGCATAGTGTTGGGACAGTCTTTGACAAAGCGGCAAACCGTCCCAGCAAGAGCTGTAGGTCATTGCTGGATGAAGCCAACAGGACAACATCATCTGCAAACAACAGAGATGAGATCCTGTTGTCACCAAGCATGACACCCTCCATTCCCTGGCTGCGCCTAGAAATCCTGTCCATAAAAATTATGAACAGGATCGGTGACAGAGGGCAGCCCTGGCGGAGTCCAACTCTCACTGGGAATGACTCCGACCGAGTGTTGGCAATACGAACCAAACTCTCACAACGGTCGTACAGAGACCAAATAGCTCGTAACAACAAGCCCGATACCCCATACTCCCAAAGAACCCCCCACAAAAATCCACGAGGGACGCGGTCAAATGCCTTCTCCAAGTCCACAAAACACATGTAAACTGGTTGGGCAAACTCCCACGAACCCTCAAGAATTCTCAAGAGGGTAAAGAGCTGGTCCGATGTGCCACGGCCAGGACGAAAACCACATTGCTCCTCCTGAATCCGAAGTTCAACCAACGACCGGACTCTCCTCTCCAGTACCTTGGCATAGACCTTCCCAGGGAGGCTGAGGAGTGTGATCCCTCTAAAGTTGGAGCACACCCTCCGGTCCCCTTTTTTGAAGAGAGGAACCACCACCCCGGTTTGCCATGCCAAAGGCACTGCCCCCGACCTCCACGCAATGTTGCAGAGGTGTGTCAACCATGACAACCCAACAACATCCAGGGCCTTGAGGTACTCAGGGCGAATCTTGTCCACCCCCGGGGCCCGGCCACCAAGGAGATTTTTAACCACCTTGGCGACCTCAGCCCTTGTGATAGGCAAGTCATCCCCCTCGTCCCCAAACCCTGCTTCCTCTGTGGAAGGCGTATCAGTGGGATTGAGGAGATCCTCAAAGTATTCCTTCCACCGCCCGACAATATCCCCAGTCAAAGTCAACAGTGTCCCATCCGCACCATACACAGTGTGGACGGGGAGCTGCTTTCCCCTCCTGAGCCATCGGACAGTTTGCCAGAATCTCTTTGAGGCCGACCGAAAGTCTTGTTCCATGGCCTCACCGAACTCCTCCCATACCCGGGTTTTTGCTTGAGGGGGTTTTGCCCCCTCATGGATCGTCACCTCCCCCTCATGGATCGTCACCTTATCGTGGTGGGGGGTTTGCGTGCCCCAGTGATCCCAGGAGCTATGTTGTCTGGGGCAATTTGCCTCTGATAGGGTCTCCCAAGACAAACTGGTCCTGGGTGAAGGGCCAGACTAAGAACGATCCAACAGACTCTCATGATAAATTGTATATCAAGGATTCAGTGTACCCCGCCCGGTATGGGGTTACCGGAGCCCCACCCTGGAGCCAGGCCTGGGGGAGGGGCTCGAAGGCTAGCGTCTAGTGGCCGGGTTTCCACCCATGGGACCCGGCCAGGCTCAGCCCGAAGGAGTTACATGGGTCCGCCCTCCAGTGGGCTCACCACCTGCAGGAGGGTACATGGGGGTCCGGTGCTATGTGGATTAGGTGGCGGTCAAAGGCGGAGACCTTGACGGACTGATCCCAAGCTTTCTAAACTGGCTTTTGGTACGTGGAATGTCATGTCCTCATCTTGTGCTATAAATTATATTTTCTTGTTTCAGCTCACGCCCTCGCCTATAAGATAAGATAAGCCTTTATTATTCCCACAATGGGGAAATTCCAGGATTACAGCAGCAAAGGGATAGCAGCACCCAGAGCAATAGTTAATATGATAGTAAGAACTGGTTAGCCAAAGCAGTAAATGAATATACATATGTACACAGATATATACACAGTGCAGGAGCATTGCAGCTAGATGGAATAGCAGCATTACAGTTTAAGTTACCCTGCAGAATATGAATATGTACCCAGACAGTATATTTCACATTTGAATCAGTGTTGCTGCCACCCTCAATAATGATTGTTATTGTCCTAGTTGTGTATTGGAGGGGACGATTTCTATTGTGCAAGGCTGTTACATTTAGTACATTCAATATGACCTCTACGAGCAGCCCTGGTTAGGTTATAAAGTCTGACAGCCATAGGTAGGAAGGACCTGTGGAACCTCTCTGTCGTGCACCTAGGATGGCACAACCTTCCGCTAAATGAGCTTCTCAGTGTATTCAGCTTGTCCTGCATGGGATGGGACTCAGACTCCAGCAGAGATGACAGCTTAGCCACCATCCTCCTCTCTCCTATCTCCTCCACTGGGTCGAGGCGTCACTCCACAACAGAGCTAGCGTTTTTGATCAGTGTGTTCACTCTCTTCCTGTCGGCTGCCGTGATGCTGCTGCCCCAGCAGACCACTCCAAATGTGATGGCTGATTCCACCACCAAATCATTGAAGGTCTTCAGAAGTGCCCTTTGCACTCCAAAAGACCTGAGTCTCGTCAGGAGGAACAGCCTGCGCTGCCCCTTCTTGTTGAGTGCGTTGGTGTTGTGTGACCAGTCCAGTTTATTGTTCAGGTGAACACCCAGGTACTTGTAAGATGTCACCATCTCAATGTCTGTTCCCTGGATGTTTACTTGTACTGTGGGGGAGGGGGGGTCATCCTCGCCTGCAGCAGTCCACCACCAGTTCCTTAGTTTTCTGGATGCAGTTCTGTAGGCACCAGTCCATGAAGTTCTGGATAAGTCCTCTGTACTCCACATCATCCCCATCAGAGATGAGGCCGACGATCGCAGAGTTGTCAGAGAACTTCTGTAGATGGCAGTGTGGTGTGTTGTCAAAAGTCAGCAGTGTAGAGGGTGGACAGGAAGGGAGCCAGACACACAGTCCTGGGTTCTCACAAACTGTGGTCCACCCCTGCACGCAGCAGCTTGTCCCTCAGGATCACTGGTTGGATGGTGTTGAACGCACTGGAGAAATCAAAGAACATGATCCTCACAGTGCACTTAGGCTTCTCCAGGTGGGACAGGGAACGATGTAGGAGGAAAATCACTGCGTCCTCCACCCCAATGCCATGCTGGTGAGCAAACTGAAGTGGATCCATCGCTGGTCCCACCAGGGGGCGGAGGTGGGCGAGGAGCAGCCTCTCTAGGGTCTTCATTAGGTGTGATATGAGAGCCACTGGCCTGTAGCTGTTCAGATCCTTGGGGTGAGGGGTCTTCGGTATGGGTACCACACAGGATGTCCTCCACAGCTGTGTTACCCTCCCCAGCTTCAGGCTCAGGCTGAAGATGGGAAGATACTAAACGATTCCACACAGCTGGTCTGTGCAGGACTTGAGGAGCCTCGAGCTGATGCTGTCCGGACCTGCAACCTTCCTCGCCTTGATCTTCCTAAGCTCAGCTCTCACCTGGGTTTTAGTGAGGGCCAGGTTGGGGCAGGGGGGCTGTGTGCTGGGAGGGGGCCTGTTGGGGGGAGGCCGTGGACAGCAGGACTAGATGAAGGTGGAGGCAGCAGTAGTTGGTGGGCAGGCAGAGAAGAGGACAGTTGGTCAAACCTGTTAAGATTCAAGATTCAAGATACAAAGGCCTTATTATCATGTGCACAGTTAAGAAATGCAACACTTCCTGAGCAATGAAATTCTTACTCTGCTCTCTGAACGAATGCCAAGGTAATAGATACGCATCAATACTAATAAGGTAAAAACACACCTAATACTAATGAATAGTAATAACATACACTAATAATACACATTAGGCAATTAGGACACCTTAATACTAAGTACTAATACTAATGAATACTAATAACATACATTAGGCAATTAGGACAGTTAAAGCAATTAAAGCAGTTAAACTAGAGGAGACAAAAAGAATGAAAATTGAAATTCACTGGTTGACTTTAATGGACAATGGTATAGTAATATCAGAGATGATATGAACCTGAGATGGCATAAGCCTATGTACAATGTGCAAATGAGCAATGTACAAATTAGCACCTAATGCAAGAATTTCTCTGTAATGATAATACCCAGTAGACTGTACAATGATAATTTAGCAGCAGAGATGATATGGACATGAGACAGGGTGAGACTATGTACACTGTGCAAGTGAGCAATGTGCAAATTTAACAACCAGTGTGTGAATTCCTATTTGCAAAGCTGTGTCCGGAGTGTGTTATTTATTCAGGAGTCTGATGGCAGTGGAAAAGAAGGAGTTTTTTAGTCTGGATGTCCTGCATTTCACACTTCTGTACCTCCGGCCTGATGGTAGAAGTGTGAACATTCTGTGCTGGGGGTGGGTGGGGTCCTGGAGGATGGCGGCAGCTCCCCTTTGGGCTCTGCGGTGGTAGATGCTCTGCAGAGAGAGGAGTGGAGCCCTGATGATCTTCTCCACTGACTTCACCACTCTCTGCAGCTGTTTACAGTTCAGGGCAGTAGTGCTGCCGTACCACGCAGTGATGCAGTTGGTCAAGATGCTCTCAATGATGCAGCTGTAGAAATTGGTGAGGATCTTAGGGGACATGCCAAACTTCTTTAGCCTCCTCAGAAAGTACAGCCGCTGTTGAGCTCTCTTAACCAGCTCTGTGGTGTTAAGCACCCACGTAAGGTCCTCACTGATGTGGATGCCCAGGTATTTAAAGCTGCTCACCCTCTCCTTCTCAAGCTTGAACAGCGGCCGATGAGGTCTCCTCCTTCCCTTCCTCATGTCCACTATCATCTCCTTTTTCTTGTCCGTGCTGAGGGTGAGGTTGTTGTCCTCACACCATGACACCAGGCTGGCCATCTCCCTCCTGTAGGATGCTTCGTCACCAGCAGTGATGCATCATATCACTGCTGTGCCATCTGCAAACTTTAAGATGATATTGTCCTTGTGGGAGGCAACACAGTCATGGGTGAAGAGGCTGTAGAGGATGGGACTGGGAACACAACCCTGTGGGACACCTGTGTTCGTGATAATGCTGGCTGAGGTCCTGTTACCCATCCTGACAGACTGGGCCCTGCCAGTCAGAAAGCCCAGTAGCCAGTCACAGAGGGTGGGGTGCAGGCCAAATGAAGACAGTGTAGTGGATTTAGATTAATGGGTTTATTGGTGTTTTATTGTTGGTACAGGTATTAATGTAAATATGAATGTGAGTAGAAATGAAGATTTATTTTCATTTATCAGCACATTTGCTCATTGGGGCACCAGTCCAAAAGGACAATTTTATTAACAATTCTTTATTTGTACCAATTATGAATCAGTCTTAAAAAAAAACAAAAAAAACCCCTTGTGAGTTCTTGTCTGCTGATAATCAAGAAGATGGACATGAAATCAAACAATAACTTCCATATATCTTTCAATAGTTTAATAAGAATTGTCAGAATAAGTTAACACATTTGGATAACTTTAAAACAGAGAATTCAACATGTATCATGGGCATCATAGACGGTTATTGAATTACTGAGCATCACATGTGAATCAAACATTTATGGAACCAAAGAAACCATAGTTAACCTGGCAATATACTGGAAATTGGAAAACCATAAAATAGCATTGGTTAAGAAAAGTGGATGCAATTTTATGAAGAAAATGATGAGTAAACTATTTATCAAAATGGAAAATTGGTGTTACTCTAAAAAGGAATGTAAATTAATGAAAAGACAAAATGCATTTTGAAATTCTGATAGGAGTTGCATGAAATTAAGATTAAAGAACTTACACCAAGAATATTCTGCAGAATTAAATTTAAATTGAACAACAGACCGTCAGCCACAGAGTCAGATTGCGTCCCGGCGGCAGCACGGCCCCCACGTGCCAACCATGATTCAGCTGAATGTCCGTGGAGTCTGTTGAGAGAGACTGGTAGACAGGTTCTACAAGGCTGTGCTCCTGAGATCACAAAGAGGAGCTGGGTTTTCCAGCAAGCCTGGGCGAGGTCTCTTCTTATGCACTGAAAAAGGAATTTGTTTATTGTACAAGGTCCAATCAGAAAGTCAAATTGGGACAAAAACACACCACAGATCCATTTCTTCCGATGTATTGTGGCTGGAATGAGTTGGTTTAAGTTTAGTAAAAATCAAACAAAATCTTCTTACACGGTGATTTAAAGAAAATTCTTAAAATAAGGAAAAGTGAACTTGAAAGAAAAAGGATTTTCACAGAGCATGGAATACTCTGGGCCTACTTAAAAATAGGAAAAAAATGGGAGAGTGAAGAAGTCTGCTCCTTACAGCTTGACCACCACCCAAAAACTGAACAAAGAGATTTTTTTTGGGTGTGGCAAGATGTCACCAAATTTCCTGGAAACTGAGCTGCACTAATTACATTTGAGCTTTGTTTGTTCAGCAGAAGCCATAAACGGCCTAAAAAGGAAATGCAGTGAAGTTTGGAAGCCCATTGGTCATTTCAATGTTGAGGGTTCTGTGGGTCTCCCAGCAGAAAGAGGAGGGGGGGAGACATTTGATATGAAAAGTGAGACTGTCCCCTAAGACACATATGTTGCTGAATAAAGCATAAATTCTTTCAACTTTAGTGACTAACATATCCTACTTGATAAAAGGAACACACACAAGGTCTCTCCGTTGTACAGGAGAATAATTCCTTGATGGCAAGCATGCAAAAGTTAATTTCTTCCTGAAAATAAAGCAACATATATCAAATCATATCAAGAAAAGAATTTGAAACCACAATTGCCCATGCTCATTCTCATACAATTGCCCAGTCTCATCTGACCAGACTATATTCTCCCAGTATTTTACTGGCTTGCCCAAATGTTGTGCAGCAAAGTTTAAACAGCCTTCAACATTCTTCAGTAATGGAGTCTTGCAAGGTGAATGGACATAAAGCCCATGTCAGTTGAATGCATTATTTATTGTTTTCTTTGAAACAGCAGTACCTGCTAACTCCAGGGGCCTCATGTGCAAAGGGTACTTAGGCACAAAAACATGACATACGTCCTTTTCCACTGAAAATTTTAGATGTATCAAGAATGAAATGACTGTGGAAATATGCACAGCCCCACGCCAACTTGATGGCTGGTGTACGTACATTTCTACTGTTATTGGTCCATTGGCAACACTTAGAGGTGATGTTGGGAGACTGATAATGATGTGAAAATTATTGTACACACCAGAGACACATGATGAGCAAACATCCAAGTGTGCGCAGTTAGATGAGTGGATATAAAAGCAAGAGCAAAGAAGTGCAGAAAATGCCTCTAACAACAGAGGATTAGAGGATATTGCAAATCGCGCAGTGAGAAGAGAAAGGGTATTTAGAGACAGAAGATTTTCTTGCTCAGGATGATGACTGGCTTGTCAGCTGGTTGAGGTTTCCATGGGCGGTCCTTGTGGAACGCACCTGTGTGCCCCAAACATCACCCTGTCTTCAAGGCTTCATTACAACTCAGTGATTTGAGGAAGTTGTAGCTCATGTATTTTTACCTACATATGTATAAGCACTATGGGATGCTAAAGATTGCATGTGTGGATTGACCTCACGTCTTGGATGGATCAATATGTCTGGACCGCCTGTGGATAACGGCAAGAAGACGGAGGTACGGCGATAAGGAGCTGAAAAGACTTCCTGACCTCCTGGGGGCCAGGCGGAGGACTGAAGGATGCGGAGGGAGAGTTATTGTCAATAGGGGGTTTTGACTGTGATATGTGATTCTTCCTTTGTTCTGAGATGTATAAATAAGAGGGTTTTGACTCAGCTCTCTCTCTTCTGTTCTTGAGAGATAGCTGGGGATGTGATCGCAACAATAAAACCTGAATTAAGAAATAATTCAGCCTTGTTATTTCACGCTCCCCACATTGGTGACCAAGAGACGTGAGAATACATAGAAGGGATTCTCCTGATGCAGACTCGTCGGAGTCTGCCCAAGCGAGCGCCGTCTCTATTAAACTGCCAGGACAACCCGGACTCGTGGTTCTTCCAGGCTGATGCACAGTTCACGCTCGCAGGAATAACGGCGGATGACACTAAGTTTTACCATGTCATCGCAAGACTCGACAACCGCACAGCTCGATGCGTGCGGAGCCTGGTTCAGCAGCCACCCGCTGACAACAAATACGACGAGTTGAAGGCTGCCCTCACCGAGTGTTTCACACCCTCAGCCGAAGAGAGGGCTAGGAGGCTCCTGGCTATGCACGGCCAGGGAGGGCGCAGGCCAGTCGCCCTGATGGAAGACATGCTGCAGCTGAGGGAATCGGACAACGATAATTTCCTATTTATGCACATCTTCCTAAGTAACCTCCCGTCACACATGAGAGGGACCCTCTCCGACATGCCTCGTGTGACCCAGCGGGACTTCCGTGCGCTGGCCCGAGAGGCGCAGCGGCTCCTCGACTCCTGCGGTGAGCAGACGGCCACAGCGGCAGCTGCAGACCTAGGTGCGGCGACCCGAGGCAACAAAGAGCCAGAGACAGCGGAGCCAGCCCCACCAACAATGGCAGCGACACGGCCCCGGCGCAGCAAAGGAGATGGCCTCTGTTATTATCACCGGCGTTTCGCAGAGAAGGCACACAGGTGTGTGCCGCCGTGCAGCTACAAGAGCTCGGGAAACTCCAGGACCGGGACCCGTTAGCAGCTTCGGCTCTCGGTGAAAGAAATAAGCTGCTGTACATCACAGATGCGAGCTCTGGGCGGCACTTCCTCGTAGACACCGGAGCCCAAGTTAGTTTCATCACCCCGACCTATGCTGACCGGTTGGCTGGCCCCCGTGGTGACGGGGCAACGGCAGCGAACGGCTCGAGCATCAACACCTACTGAGAAAGGACCCTGTTTCTGTCCTTACACGGCCACACTTATGAATGGACTTTTATCATAGCGGCAGTGAGCTTCAACATGTTAGGTGCCGATTTTCTGTGCTCGCATGGTTTGTTAGTTGATCTTGCCAACAGACGATTAGTTAATGCACTATCTTTCTATTCTATTCCTTGTGCAGCTCGAGTGTCCCCACCACCGGTGCAGACCAACGTCGCCACAGCAGGCGATAAGTTTAACACACTCCTCACCCAGTTTCCAGCGCTCACGGTTCCTACTTTTTCGGCAACAGTTGCGAAACACGGGGTGGAGCATTTTTATCATTACAGCGGGCCCCCCCGTCTTCGCGAAAGTTCGGTGTTTGGATGCTGCTAAGCTTTCCATAGCACGCGAGGAGTTCGCCAGCCTAGAAAGGCTGGGCATTATTCGTCGTTCGAAAAGCCCATGGGCTTCGCCACTGCATATGGTCCCTAAAGCTGACGGCTCCTGGAGACCTTGCGGCGATTACCGCAGACTAAACAACGCTACAGTGCATGACCGCTACCCAATCCCACACATTCAGGATTTCTCGGTGCATTTAGCGGGGGCGCGCATTTTTTCTAAAATAGACCTGGTTTGCAGCTACCATCAAGTTCCGGTCCGGCCTCAGGACATTCCTAAAACAGCGGTAATAACCCCTTTTGGACTTTTTGAGTTTTTGCGCATGCCGTTTGGTCTTAAAGGCGCCGCACAAACATTCCAACGTATGATGGATGCCGTGTTATGCGATCTCCCTTTTGTGTTCGTCTACCTCGACGACATTTTAGTCGCCAGTACTTCAGAAGAGGAACACAAAAAACACCTCACTACGGTTTTTCAGAGGTTGGGAGAGCATGGGTTAATAATTAATCCAGCCAAGTGCCAGTTTGGCGTGGCACAGATCAATTTTTTGGGGCACCGTGTCTCCCCAGAAGGGGCAATCCCGCTACCGGATAAGGTGCGCGCAGTGGCAGATTTTCCCCGACCACAAACGGTCAAATCATTGCAGGAGTTTTTAGGAATGGTAGATTTTTATAACCGTTTCCTACCCCACGCAGCGCAGCTCATGCACCCATTATACGCCGCGCTCAAAAAACAAAAACCCTCCAATCCTATCGAGTGGTCCCCGGAGCGGGAGCACACATTCGCGGAGGTAAAAAAAGCCCTGGCTGACGCCGCGCTTCTGGCTCACCCAGACCCATTGGCCCGCATAGCGCTCACTACCGACGCATCAGATTTAGCCATAGGGGTGGTCGTGGAACAGCACGTTGCCGGGGTTTGGCAGCCGCTGGCATTTTTCAGCAGATCCTTGAACGACGCCGAGCGGAAATACAGCACATTTGACAGGGAGCTGTTAGCGCTCCATTTGGCTGTCCGCCATTTCCAGTTTTGGCTGGAAGGTCGGCATTTCACCGCTTTTGTCGACCATAAGCCGCTCACTTTTGCGATGTCCAAAATTTCAGAACCTTGGTCGGGCCGGCAACAGAGGCAGCTGGCCGCAATTTCGGAGTTTACCACCGATATTCAGCACGTAGCGGGTAAACTCAACGTAGTGGCAGACTGCCTCTCTCGCGCGGTCACAGCACCGGTGCGCGCGGAGGCAGATTATACTACCGCAGCCGCAGGGCAAAATGACAGCGCGGAAGCGCACGCGGCCCCAGTTCACGTGGGGATAGATTACGCAGCCATGGCAGCGGAACAGGGTAGAGATGCGGACGTGTGCGCGCTCCAGTCTGGACCAACAGGGTTAAGGCTGGAGAGCAGGTGTTTGCAAAACGGTATGCCCCCCCTAATCTGCGATGTATTGACTGGGCGACCGTGCCCGGTAGTCCCGGCCGCGTGGCGCCGCCGCGTTTTTGACTCGGTTCACTCCCTGGCGCACCGGGGAGTGCGCGCTTTGGTGAAAATGGTAGCGGAGAAGTTTGTTTGGCCGAGCCTGCGCAAGCACGTGAAAGAGTGGGCAAGGACCTGCATGGCTTGCCAGCGGGCCAAAATTCACAAGCACACGAAAGCTCCCTTAGAACCGTTCCACATTCCGGCCAAGAGATTCGATCACGTGCACGTCGACCTCGTGGGCCCCCTACCGTCATCGCAGGGTTTCACACATCTTTTGACAATGGTGGACCGAACCACATGTTGGCCGGAAGTGGTCCCTCTGGCATTGACCACAGCCGCAGAGGTGTCTCGCGTTTTTTTGACAGCCTGGGTAGCACGTTTCAGGGTTCCGTCGGATATTACGTCCGACAGAGGGCCTCAATTTGTCTCTGAGCTCTTGTCGGCGATGGCCAGCAGCTTAGGAGCGAAAATTCATCGCACTACCGCTTATCACCCCCAGGCTAATGGTTTATGCGAGCGTTTTCATAGGTCTTTGAAGGCAGCCCTCAGAGCGTCGCTTACGGATGCAGATTGGGTAAACAAACTACCATGGGTTTTATTGGGGTTGCGTTCTGCGCCCAAAGAGGATTTAAATGCCTCCCCAGCCGAGTTAGTTTTTGCACAACCTCTCAGGCTGCCCGGTGAGTTCCTACCAGAGCATCCGGAGCCGGGGCTCCCCCCGGCTCTGGGGCCGCTGATTGGCACGGGAGCAGACATGCTCCCGGGCCCCGTTCATCACACTTTTCCGTGCGTTTTTGTTCCCAAAGCTTTGAAAAATGCCGAGTTCGTTTTTGTCAGGCACGAGGCTCTGAGACCGACCCTCCGCCCGCCATATGATGGTCCATATAGGGTGCTGGAAACAGGTGATAAGCATTTTGTGCTAGATTTGGGAGACAGGAAAGAGACAGTTAGTATTGACAGACTAAAGCCAGCTTTTGTGATGAACAACGAATCTGTACGGGTGGTGAGGGCACCTCGACGTGGCAGACCCCCCAGGGAACATGTCCCTGTGCCCCCGCAGGGATCAAATAACCACTCTCTTCCTCAGTCAGCAGATTCTTTGCAGGACGGCGCTGCAGGGACAGCGAGACCTGCTTACAGCAGATTCGGAAGACGTCTGAAACCCAGACGGCGTACAGACTGATTTTTGATGGGATCATGTGGTATAGACTATGCTATTGATGTTATCACTGATTTTTGATATGATCATGTTGTATAGACTATGCTATTGAGGTTATCATGTTTTGTGAACTCTGATATATTGTCCATTCTTTGACGTTTGGGGGGGGGGGGGGGTTATGTAGCTCATGTATTTTTACCTACATACTGTATGTATAAGCACTATGGGATGCTTGAGATTGCATGTGTGGATTGACCTCACGTCTTGGATGGATCAATATGTCTGGACCGCCTGTGGATAACGGCAAGAAGACGGAGGTACGGCGATAAGGAGCTGAAAAGACTTCCTGACCTCCTGGGGGCCAGGCGGAGGACTGAAGGATGCGGAGGGAGAGTTATTGTCAATAGGGGGTTTTGACTGTGATATGTGATTCTTCCTTTGTTCTGAGATGTATAAATAAGAGGGTTTTGACTCAGCTCTCTCTCTTCTGTTCTTGAGAGATAGCTGGGGATGTGATCGCAACAATAAAACCTGAATTAAGAAATAATTCAGCCTTGTTATTTCATGCTCCCCACAGAAGTGACTTTTTTTTTGCTGATTAAACTACAGTTCACAACATTCTACCAAGCCCCCAATCGCCTCTGTGTGTACAGTAGTTATGTCAATAAACACATGCGTAAAGTTTGAAATGCAACAGTCTCATCTGTTTCCCAGCGCACTTCATTCATTTAGTGTGTAATCCATGTAAGTTGTATTTAACTATAAAGGAGGAGATTTGCATTTTGGACATAAAATATGTACTTGTGGAGTCTAATATGATCTGCTTTCAACTGACAGGTGACCATGGCTACCAACTAAATAGGTTCATATTGTCTTATTTTTGTGACTTTAATTCAACCAGCTGATCCACCCGGCTGGTCACAAATTAATTGACTGATTGATTGATTAATCGTTTAAAATAACATTGTATAAAAGATACAACATACATTTAAAAACAATGGGATAACACAAGAAAGTGCGCACACTCATTTCCACTGTGGTCCCTAAAAGAGGTCACAGCTGGTCTCTTACCTGCAACCTTCTGCTCTGAAATCTGGCACTATAACCACTGAGCTATACAGTACATGGTCCAAATCACAGTGATCAGCTGACACTTCTGAGGATGACTGCAGACGTCGGTCTGAATATATCAGAGTTAAGATAAGATAAGCCTTTATTAGTCCCACAACGGGGAAATTCCAGGATTGCAACAGCACAGGGATAGCAACACTCAGAGCAACAATCAGAAGGCAAGAAAAAAAAACAAGCAAGCAAGAGCAGCTAATAAACATATGTACGTATTACTATAAAATATATATATATACACACACACACAGACACACAGTGCAGAGCATTGTAGCTGGATGGAATAAATATATGAATATATGAACACACAGTGCAGAGCATTGTAGCTAGATGGAATAAATATGTAAATATATAAACACCCACAGTACGGAGCATTGCAGCTAGGTGGAATAAATATGCAAGTATATAAACACACACAGTGCGGAGCAATGTAGCTAGATGGAATAATATGTAGATATATAAATATATAAACACCCACAGTATGGAGCATTGTAGCTAGATGGAATAAATATGCAAATATATAAACACACACAGTGCAGAGCATTGTTGCTAGATGGAATGAAACAGCATAACCGTCTACTTAGTTATCCTACATGGTATGATTATGTGCCCATACATATTCTCACCCTCCATAGCGACCGGTATGTTCCTAGTTGTATGCCGGAGAGGACCATTGTGTAAGTCTATTGCATCTTTTGCATTCAAAAAACTATTAGTTTGTTACGTCTTTTTGCTATCTCTGCGAGCAGCCCTGCTTAGGTTGTACAGTCTGACAGCCGTTGGTAGGAAGGACCTACGAAACCTCTCGGTTGTGCACCTGGGATGATGTAGTCTGCTGCTAAATGAGCTCCTCAGTGCATTCAGTATGTCCTGCATAGGGTGGAACTCGGACTCCAGCAGAGATGACAGTTTAGCCACCGTCCTTCTCTCTCCTATCTCCTCCATCGGATCAAGGCGCTGCCCCAGGACAGAGCTAGCTTTCTTAATCAGTTTGTTCAGTCTCTTCCTATCGGCTGCAGTAATGCCACTGCCCCAGCAGACCACTCCAAAAGTGATGGCTGATGCCACCACCGTGTCATAGAATGACTTCAGCAGCGCCCCTTGTACACCAAAAGACCTGAGTCTCCTCAGCAGGAACAGCCTGCGCTGTCCCTTCTTGTAGAGTGCATCAGTATTGTGTGACCAGTCTAGTTTATTGTTCAGATGAATACCCAGGTACTTATAGGATGTCACCATCTCGATGTCTGTTCCCTGTATATTTACTGGTACTGTGAGGGGCTGCCCATGCCTGCGGCAGTCCACCACCAGCTCCTTAGTTTTCCTCGCGTTGATCTGGAGGCAGTTCCGATGGCACCAGTCCACGAAGTCCTGGATAAGCCCTCTGTACTCAGCTTCATCTCCATTGGAGATGAGGCCAACGATCGCAGAGTCATCAGAGAACTTCTGTAGATGGCAGTGTGTTGTGTTGTGTGAGAAGTCCGCAGTATAAAGAGTGAACAGGAAGGGAGCCAGCACCGTTCCCTGGGGGGCCCCCGTGCTACTGATGATCGTGTCGGACACACAGTCCCGGGTTCTCACAAACTGAGGCCGGTTCGTGAGGTAGTCCAGGATCCATGATGACAGGTGCTGGTCCACCCCTGCGCGCAGCAGCTTGTCCTTCAGGATCATCGGTTGGATGGTGTTGAAAGCACTGGAGAAGTCAAAGAACATGATCCTCACCATATTCCCGGGCTTCTCCAGGTGGGACAGAGAACGGTGAAGGAGGAAGATCACCGCATCCTCCACCCCAATGCCATGCTGGTAGGCGAACTGGAGTGGATCCATCGCTGGTTCCACCAGGGGGCGGAGGTGAGCAAGGAGCAGTCTCTCCAGGGTCTTCATCAAGTGGGACGTCAAGGCCACCGGTCTGTAGCTGTTCAGGTCTTTGGGGTGGGAAGTTTTTGGTACAGGTACCACACAAGATGTTTTCCACAGCTGTGGTACCCTCCCCAGTTTCAGGCTCATGTTGAAGATATACGTCACAATCCCACACAGCTGGTCTGCACAGGACTTGAGGAGCTTTGCGCTGATGCCGTCCGGTCCCGGCGCCTTCCTCGCCTTGATCTTCCTCAGCTCCGTCCTCACCTGGGTCCTGGTCAGGGTCAGGATGGGGGGCTGTGTGTTGGGAGTGGGGGGGTGTTGGTCGAGTGGGGAGTGGGCAGCAGGACTTGATTTCTTTAGAGGCAGCAGTGGTTGTTGTGCAGTCAGGGGGGAGGGCGGTTGGTCAAATCTATTGAAAAACAGATTCAGGTTGTTCGCCCACTCCCTGCCCCCTGTGGCCTGGGGGGAGGTATTCTGGAGCCCCGAGATGGTTTTGAGGTTTCTCCAGACCCCGCTGATGTCGCTCTGTTGCAGCTTGTCCTCCATCTTCTTCCTGAAGCTGTCCTTGCCTTCTCTGATCTTTCTCCTCAGCTCCCTCTGTACGGACTTCAGCATCTCCCTGTTCCCCGACCTGAAGATCCTCTTCTTCTCTCTCAGAAGTGTTTTTATCTCAGGGTTGATCCAGGGTTTGTTGTTTGAGTGACGCCGTATGGTCTTGGTGGGAACGGATTTGTCCACACAGAAGCTGAGGTAGCCCGTGAAGGTGTGAATGAGGCCATCGATGTCCTCACCATGTGGATCGCAGAGCTGCTTCCAGGCGGTGGCTTCAAAACAGCCCTTTAGGGTGTCCATTGTCTCCTCAGACCATAACTCCACAGTGTGCATGGCCGGAGGTTGTCTGTGCACTAGGGGTTTGTACACCGGCCGGAGATGAACCAAGTTGTGATCCGATCTCCCGAGTGGGGGTAGTTGTGATGAGGTGTACGCCTCCTTAGTGTTTGCGTAGAATAAATCCAGTGTTTTATTGTCTCTAGTGTGGCATGTGACATACTGGGTGAACGTGGGTAGAATGGGAGACAGTGAAACATGGTTGAAATCGCCTGAGATGAGGAGAAGAGCATCTGGGTGTTCTGTCTGCAGCCTGCTGGTTACTGAATGGATGACGTCACGTGCTGTCCCAGCGTTCGCCGTCGGATTTGCATAAACAACAATGCAGATCACGTGTGAGTGTTCTCTCGGGAGATATGTAGGCCTCATGCTAACAGCTAGCAACTCAATGTCTTTGCTGCAGTGTCGTTGTTTAACAGTGATATGTCCCGGTCTGCACCAGTTGTTGTTAACATACATGATCACTCCACCGCCCCTAGCCTTGCCACTGTCTGGTGTTCGGTCAGCTCGTATCATGTGAAAACCCTCCAGCTCAATGTTAGCATCTGCTGCTAGTTCAGTTAGCCACGTCTCAGTAAACAAAAGGAGAGAGCACTCCCGGTATGTGCTATCATAACGGGAGATAGCCGCTAGCTCATCTAACTTTCCCAGTATCGACCGTACATTTCCCATGACAACAGATGGAAGGGAGGGTCTGTACCTTATATTTTTTGTCCTCCGCCTTACTCCAGCCCGGCAGCCGCGGCGTTTTCGCCTCAGTTCACTCGGTATGTCGAGTTTTTCCAATGGGACCGGGTGGCGGTTGAATGCTAGCAGCTGTTCTCTGCTGTATCGTATCCTGCTATAGACAGTGGCTCCGTCCACCGGCTCAGGAGACATTTAGGACGATCTGTGTGTCCGTGATATAAGTGGGGTGAAAAAAAAAGACGGATCAAAAGAGAGAGGAAGGGAAAAAGACTCGGAATCGAGCCGCTGTTGCAAAAGGCAGCCGACTCGTGTGGCGCCGAGAGGAGTTAAAGAAACTTCTCCTTCTTATCCCTGTCTGAATAAATGAAACGATAAACTAATCTTATAGGGCTGTGAGCAGGCTATTGAATTACCTGTATCCAGCGCTAATGCTGGAGGACAGCGTGCCAAGCAAAATGTTTTTACGTACCTCTGCCTAATTCAGGAGCGCCTCCAACTCACATTCCATGAAATTCCATTAAATCCATTATTTTTGATCGTGGATACAGGAGAATCAAATGTGCTGGGCTTGTATTTATCTATTTGCATATTAAAATGGAGGCACGTCAAGGGAGGATTCTGGTATTTCCTCACATGTGTTCAATTTCAAGTAGTATGTACAAAGGAAACATGCTTAGATTCCTGCGTATGGACAGTTTCATACATCTTTTTTTTTTTTTTGCTTATGGCATTTTCTTGATTTAAACGTACGCCATCTTTCAGTAGGAAATTCACTTAAATCTTTGTACATGAGGCCCCAAGTCTTTCTGGAGCTCTCCACGAGTGGTCTTTGGCTCTTGGATAACTCTTCTGATAATTCTTTTGACTCCTCTGTTAGAAATCTTGTAAGGAGCTCCTGGTCATGGCCAGTTTATGGTAAAATGATGTTCTTTCCACTTCCAAATGATTGCTCCAACAATGCTCATTGGAACATTCAGCAGTTTAGAAATGTGCCTGTAACTAATGCCATCATTGTTTTGCAACAATAAGGTTGCAAAGGTCTAGAAAGAACACTTTGCCCTTACCCATCATGAGTTCTTTATGGTGTGACAATCTGATATTCACAGACCTTTTTAAAGGCATTATCAGTCAAGACTTAACCAGCTGAAATTAATTTGCACTGATGGGGGAATGAGATGGCTTCCTAACTTCTGATGGATTTCAGCTGGTTTCTTGGCTTTTTATGCCTTTTTGCACCTCTTTTTCTTCAAGTGTTCAATACTTATTCCCTGTGTCATTCCACTTTATTAACTATAACTTGCTCTGTGAACACAGTTGCCTTGAATTCTTTGTATGTATGAATTACTTGGGTTGTTACTGATATCTGGTGAAAATCTCAGGTCAATGGCTCCATCAGAAATATGTTTAATGAGAAAAAGGTTGACGTGTTCAATACTTATTTTCCCTGCTGTATAAAGAAAAAACTTCAAATTCATGTGACAAAATTGCAAATTTATGAACAGAAAGTTTACATTTACAGAGAAATCTGCAGAAAAGAAACTCTTTGGGAAAATTGTTTCAAATTACATGGAAAAATTGCATACTTACTATAAGAAAAATAGAAAAATTTCAAGAAAAATAGGCTCTCAAATGTATATGAAAAGCTGCAAATTCATGAAAAAAGGTACAAATTTACATGAAAAAAATCTTTATAGGAAAAGGCGTTACAGCTGAATGTAATGACAAAGGATGTAAAATACTGCCTTGCAATGCACTCGATTTATAACCACATTATTCTGAATACTTATTTTTAATGTAAAATAATGTGACCAAAAGGACAGGTGGTGGAGCCCAACTGGGAGTTCGAACTCACAACCTCCCACACCAGAGTCTGGCATTCTATGTCACCAACTGGTTTGACCCATTTGGCAGGCCCAGTAGGAATGCTTTTACTGACTTCATTACATATACAGACGTGGACAAAATTGTTGGTACACCTCTGTTAATGAAAGAAAAACCCACAATGGTCACAGAAATAACTTGAATCTGACAAAAGTGGTAATGAATAAAAATTCTATGAAAATTAACCAATGAAAATCAGACAATGCCTTTGAATTGTGGTTCAAAAGAATTATTTTAAAAAACAAACTCATGAAACAGGCCTGGACAAAAATGATGGTACCCCTAGAAAAAGATTGAAAATAATGTGACCATAAGGACATGTTCAACCAAGATGTGTCCTCTAATTAACATCACAGGTGTCTACAAACTTGTAATCAGTCAGTCGGCCTATTTAAAAGGTGACAAGTAGTCACTGTGCTGTTTGTTGACATGGTGTGTACCACACTAAACATGGACCAGAGGAAGCAAAGGAGAGAGTTGTCTCAGGAGATTAGAAAGAAAATTATAGACAAGCATGTTAAAGGTAAAGGCTATAAGACCATCTCCAAGCAGCTTGATGTTCCTGTGACTACAGTTGCACATACAGTATTATTCAGAAATTTAAGATCCACGGGACTGTAGCCAACCTCAATGGACATGGCCGCAGGAGGAGACAGATAATACGAATGGTAACAAAAGAGCCCGGAACAACCTCTAAAAACATTCATGGTGAACTCCAAGGTCAAGGTACGTACATCAGTGTCAGATCGCACCATCTGTCATTATTTGAGCCAAAGTGGACTTCATGGGAGACGACCAAGGAGGACACCACTGTTGAAATCAAATCATAAAAAAGCCAGACTGGAATTTGCCAGACTGCATGCTGACAAGCCACAAAGCTTCTGGGAGAATGTCCTATGGACAGATGAGACAAAACTGGAACTTTTTGGCAAGGCACATCAGCTCTATGTTCACAGACGCAAAAATGAAGCATACCAAGAAAAGAACACTGTCCCTACTGTGAAACATGGAGGAGGTTCTGTTATGTTCTGGGGCTGCTTTGCTGCATCTGGCACAGGGTGTCTTGAATCTGTGCAGGGTACAATGAAATCTCAAGACTATCAAAGTATTCTAGAGAGAAATGTGCTGCCCACTGTCAGACAGCTTGGTCTCAGTCGCAGGTCATCGGTCTTGCAACAGGATAATGACCCAAAACACACAGCTAAAAACACCCAAGAATGGCTAAGAGCGAAATACTGGACTATTCTAAAGTGGCCTTCTATGAGCCCTGATCTAAATCCTATTGAACATCTGTGGAAGGAGCTGAAACATGCCGTCTGGAGAAGGCACCCTTCAAACCTGAGACAACTGGAGCAGTTTGCTCATGAGGAGTGGGCCAAAATACCTGCTGAGACGTGCAGAAGTCTCATTGACATTTACAGAAATCGTTTGATTGCAGTGATTGCCTCAAAAGGTTGTGCAACAAAATATTAAGTTAAGGGTACCATCATTTTTGTCCAGTCCTGTTTCATGAGTTTGTTTTTTAAAATAATTCTGTTGAACCACAATTGAAAAGCATTGTCTGATTTTCATTGGTTAATTTTCATAGAATTTTTATTTATTACCACTTTTGTCAGATTCAAGTTATTTCTGTGACCATTGTGGGTTTTTCTTTCATTAACAGAGGGGTACCAACAGTTTTGTCCATGTCTGTAAATTGTTGACTGCTGAAGAATCCATAAACTCCCTTCATGCAATCGGTAGTTCTTTGCAGGTCAGCTCCCTGTGTTGTTGGCTGATGTCGCCATTTCTTCTTCTTGATTATGATTTTTTTTCCACTCCTCATATGCCTCCAAGAGTGCTTGTAACTCTCCCTCAGAGAAATAATTCTCTCTCTTTTCTACCCACTGCTTGTCATTTCTGCGCTCAACGCATGCTATCTTAACAGGTTTGTCATGAACGTGCACGTCTCTAGGTCAGTCTGCTCTGAGTTGATCAAACAGATTCATAACCAGAGTTGTGGAACCAGAAACTTGGAGTAAGCTTTGGCAGGTTCACTTAACCCTGAGTTCAGGGTTTATTTCAGGCTATGTTAACCCCGCTTTCTGGAATACCCCCCTGGTCTAGAGAAAACAAACTTAGCTTCTGATCTTACAGAAGAGGTCCACAATGCACAAGAGTTCAACTTGCACATCTTTATTCTTTTTTTATTCAAAGTCCAGTAAGCATAAAGACTGCATGGTAATTCATTGCATTTCAATACATTCTGAACTATAAAAGTTTTTCGTTTGTTTGTTTCAATTAGAGAGTCACAAAGTTTGTTTAGAAGACATTACTGTTTAAAGGAATCACATTTAATTATTCCCTGATTTTACAGAGTTCAGTTAGACCTTTTCATTGCTTTGCTTCATGGGAGTTGGCCGAGTGCAGAAAAACAGCGTGCTACTGCTCCATGTTACTCTTCTGCAGCCAGAAGAGGAACATAAAAGGCCGTGGCAGCGATCTGAAACCAAAACATTTTTAAACTGGCCACTTCTGAGGAAAGCAGCTTGAATAGTGCCCCAGAGGATCTGCAGATGTTGAGAATACGAAACTCGGGCTGTCATTTTCATCAGAGTCCCATCCAAGACATGCAAAAGGACCTATGCTAGCATTGTTAAGCCGAGAGTCTCAGGTTTAATTTGACATGATTAGCTGATTGTTTTATCACCTACAGATCGTTTTCAGTACTACTCAAAGAGAATTAAAAGTTGTGGTTTTTCTTGCATTTCTTGCAGACTGACGACATCAGATCAACTTTGTATTCATCACTGCTTCCCGTCCTGAGCTTCCAAGCATGTAACAGGTGCTATTCTGTCATCATGACTACTTTGCTTCAAGCACTTTTTCCACTGAGGGCATGTGTGAAGCTCTTTTTAAAGAGAGATAAAGAAAAAAAACAAGTCAATGTTTTATTTGAAACATTCACACTTCCGTCTTGTACTCAGTTCCCCCTCCCTCCCCCTTCCACTACATCAAACCCCCACATACCAAAAGAAGGCACCACAGCTTCTAAACGGACTCACTGACTGAGACTCAGCAAAACAAAAGCATTAAATAAAACCATCGACATAGCCTGCAAGGCCTTCATCCACATTACACACTACAGCTGTCTCACAAGGAGACACAGGATTGGTACTACAAACCCTGCCTGCGTTGTGCCACAGGCAGAGTCTTAAGTCTTTTCTTCTTCTTCTGCAGCAGGTTGGACTGTCCAAATCTTTGCCTCGGTTACAGATCACATGCACTGTAGCATGAGCAGAGAGGGGGCACTGTTGCTACATGACAGCGAGTCACCATCATGTCAGCTTGGTTTTTGGGTGTACGTGTGCTCTGGATTTCATGTTCATGGTGCCCACATCCACCCTTTTTTCAGGGTCCAGGAGGGTGGCTACATCATAACATGATTGCAGCAAATCCTCTTGTTGCATAAATGCACAGGAATTAATTCAAGTGCCACGCGTGACTAATTAATTTAAAATAAGAGTCAAACTGAAGAAATGACAAGAGCCAAACAGTATCCAGGTTGTACCCCTTTTGCAGGTTCCAAAATTTATACTGTCCAGGCCCCCCGTTATGTCCCTGGATACTGTGTACATCCTCAGCAGAGTGGGGGGCTGTAGACAGCAGTTCCTCACAGGTGCTGGGGCAGGGGTCAGCAGAGCCACTCTGCTGTTTAGTTGACCTTGTCTTGGAAGATGTAGAGGTTGTTCGTGGCCGCTACAGCAATGATGTTTTCGTGCGGGTGCCACGTCGTGTGAAGGATCTTTTTGCTGAAGTCGAGGCTGTCCACACTGATCTCATCCTTGCGCCGCTTCCCACCCACACACACCTGAAAGACAAGAATTGGCACAAAGACACATTACTAACATATGAAATTAGATATATACCACATTCCAAATTGTTATGCAGATAGGGTTTTAATGTCGTAAGCATTCATTTTTTTGTTTTTCAATTAAACTCATGGATGGTATTGTGTCTCAGGGCTCGCTGGATCACTGATATCAGTCTTACACACCTGTCATAATTAGTTTGCCAGGTGAGCCCAATTAAAGGAAAACTACTTAACAAGGATGTTCCACATTATTAAGCATTTCAATTCAGTTCAATTCAAACAACTTTATTTATCCCTCAAGGGGCAATTAATTTAAAAAGCAACTTGTACACTGATGCACTGAGTTGTGCAAACACAACAGACAATACAAGAAGACAAACTGAAAGTCACATCTAACCTACCATTAGAGAGAGTGCTATAATAAATGGTACTATAAAAAAATACAACAATAAGATTGGGGGTTACTAAAAGAATAAAATAATGGTCATGATAAAAACAAAAACCTAAAACCTGAATAATAAATAATAATATATTTTAAAAAAAACCTATGTGTGACATTTAACAACCTTAAGAAACAGTAGCTTTATTGCTAAGGGAATAGAGGACTTGGCATACCGATTAGTTTTGCTAGCAGGTAAAACATAATGGCGCCCTCATGGCAAAAGAGAGAATTCATTAGAGAGGACATGATTAGGAGAAGATAAAATGCATTCTGCTTTCCGAATGATCTGCTGGATACACGTTTTGTTACACGTTTCGTTACCTTGTATTCATACATGTGTAATGACAATAAAGTTGAATCTCATCTCATCTCATCTCATACAAAAGGAATTCAGATCTCTCTGTCTCACACTGCACACCACAGGTTTCAAGCAATATGGAAAAGAAAAAGGATCTCTCTGCTGCTGAAAAGCATCAAATAGTGCAATGCCTTGGACAAGGTATGAAAACATTAGCTATTTAACGAAAACTTAAGCGTGATCATCATACTGTGAAGAAATCTGAGGCTGATTCAGAGCACAGACGGGTTCATGCAGATAAAGGCATAATGAGAAAGGTTTCTGCCAGACAAATTCATCAGATTAAGAGAGCAGCTGCTAAAATGCCGTTACAAAGCAGCAAACAGGTAATTGAAGCTGCTGGTGCCACTGGAGTCCCATGGACTTCAAGGTGTAGGATTCTCCAGAGACTTGCAGTTGTGCATAAACCTACTATTTGGCCACCCCTAACCAAACCAAAGAGAAATGGTTGCAGTGGGCCCAGAAATACATGAAGACTAATTTTCAAACAGTCTTGTTTACTGATGAGTGCCGTGCAACCCTGGATGGTTCAGATGGATGGAAGAGTGGATGGTTGATGGATGGCCACCATGTCCCAACAAGGCTGCAACGTCAGCAAGGAGGTGGTGGAGTCATGTTTTGGGCCAGAATCATGGGGAGACAGCTGGTAGTTCCCTTTAGGGTCCCTGAAGGTATAAAAATGACCTCAGCAAAGTATATGAAGTTTCTGACTGACCACTTTCTTCCATGGTACAAAAAGAAGAACCGTGCCTTCCTTAGCAAAATTATCTTCATGCATGACAATATACCATCTCATGCTGCAAAGAATACCTCCGTGTCATTGGCTGCTAATGGCATAAAAGGAGAGAAACTCATGGTGTGGCACCCATCCTCCCCTGACTTCAACTCTATTGAGAACCTTTGGAGCATCCTCAAGCAAAAGATCTATGAGGGTGGGAAGCAGTTCATATCAAAACAGCAGCTGTGGGAGGCTATTCTGACATCTTGCAAAGAAATTCAAGCAGAAACTCTCCCAAAACTCATAAATTCAATGGATGCAAGAATTGTGAAGGTTATATCAAAGAAGGGGTCCTATGTAAACATGCAACTTGGCCTGTTAAGATGTTTTTGATTGAAATAGCTTTGATTTAAGTAAATATGGCCTCCTAATGCTGCAAATTCAACACATGACCATTTTCAGTTCTTTACTGCCTGTGATGATCAGGTGAGTGTGCTCCCGAAGACAACGGACGTCCACCCAGGCCAACAGTCTTCCACCTGCTCTCCCTGGTCCCACGCAAGAGTTCCCTGCCGGGCTCTTCTGCTCACAGTAGTAAGAGCGAACTCCTTTTCTTATTCTCCTCTGGTGGAGAATCTGCCTCTAACTATCTCTCTCTGCTCTTTTCCTATAGGCCCCGTGCGCTCCAGCGGACACCTGTTTTTGTGTTTAAATTTAATTGTGTGTTTGTTTTGCGTTATGCTTTAATTGTGCACTTTTATTTAGGATTGTGTGTTAGGGTTTATTTTTTTCATTAAAGTGGTGGAACATTTTACATCTGAGTCTGAGTATTTGTTTGGTGTGGTTGCTCTGCATTTGAGCCTCACTCTTGAACTGAATCATGACAGAACAATCCAGCCAAGATCGAGGCTCAGCAAGTGCTTCGCCAGGCAAACAGTCAGCACTCTCACGTTTGGATGCCATGGAATGTCAGGTCATGTTTCTTTCTGAGCAAATTCAAACTATTACCCAGCAATTGGCGACTGTAACTGAGCATTTGTGTCGGCTTCCTGCTGTGGTGCCTCCCCCTGCACCTGCTGCCCCGGCAGCTTCTGCCATCCACAGGAACATTTCCATTCCTTCACCTGCCCCCTATGGGGGTAGGTGAGGGGGGGATGCAAAGGGCTTCTGATCCACTGCTGGCTTTATTTCCAGCAGGTGGAGGGGGCACTAAGATTCATTTCATGACCTTGTTGCTGCGGGACCGGGCACTCAAGTGGGCACAGTTCATCTTGAGCAGCCCGGATTGGCCCCTGTACTCCTTTGAGCGATTTGTGCGTGAATTCTCTGAGGCTTTCGACTATACAGAGAGCAAAGGGAACATTGTTAGCCAGCTGATGGGACTTCAGCAGGGAGACCGGTCTGTAGCCAATTTCTCCATCGAGTTCTAGGTCGTTGTGGCGGACTCCGGATGGAATGACGTTGCTCTATGTAGTGCCTTCCTCTGGGGCCTGAATCCACACCTCCGCGACGAGCTGGCTATCCACGCGTTCCCCTCTTCTCTGGATGAGCTTATTGCACAGGCTATGGCTCTGGATAACCGGTTTAGGGAGCATGCAAGGGAGCAGAAGACCACTGCTTCTATGTTTGCTCCGCGGCCGGCTCCCCCTCCCTCTGGCACAGCTCCGTCGGTGCCCTCTGAGCTGATGGCCCTCGGCAGGTTCCATCTGACTCAGGAGGAGCGCCAGCGTCGAGTGAGGGCTAGGCTGTGTATGTATTGCGAGGCCACAGACCACGTAATTTCGAAATGCCCAGTTAGGCCAAAAGATCTGGTCCGTCAGTAACCGTAGGGGGTCTGGTGGGAGGGTCTTCGCAAAATCCTCCCGGCCCTCATTCAGTTACCGGGGGCCGAGTTCAAAACCTCCGCCCTGATTGATTCAGGAGCGGAGCAGAATCTCATTCAACTGGCACTGGTCAGAAAATTTCAGATACCCAACAGGAATGTCCCGATGCCCTTGAATGTCTTGGTGGTTTCAGGTAGCAGGATCGCAGTGGTTACCGATCAAACTGAGCCCATTTTAGTCATTTTGTCCGGTAATCACTGCGAGACTGTCCAGTTTTATGTACTGCCTCAATCTACCACCTTCATGATTCTGGGGTATCCATGGCTCCGTATTCACAACCCAATAATAAACTGGAGCCAAGGCTCCATTTCATCCAGGAGCTCTTTTTGCCTCTCATCATGTCTCTGCTCAGCCGCATGCTCGCCCTCTCTCCCGATCTCATCCCCTCCGGCTGAGCCGGCAGATCTCAGCTCCGTGCCCGAGGTCTATCATGACTTAGGGGAGGTCTTTAGCAAGTCCAAGGCCCTATCTTTACCACTTCATTGGGCCTATGACTGTGCTATTGACCTCCTTCCAGGCGCGCGGCTGCCATCCAGCCGGCTTTACAGTATATCTGGGCTGAAGAGGGAGGCGATGGAGACCTACATAAAAGACTCCCTTAGTGCCGGCATTATTCGCCTGTCACCCGCCCCTCTTCGCGCTGGGTTCTTTTTTGTAGGGAAAAAGGACGGGACATTGCGGCCGTGCATTGATTACTGTGAACTTAACGCGACTACTCGTAAGGATAAATATCCGCTGCCCCTTATCAACTCAGCGTCTGAGCTACTCAGGCGTGTTTCTTCACCAAGCTTGACCTCTGTAATGTGTACCACCTGGTCCACATTCGTGAGGGAGATGAGTGGAAGACTGCATTTAAAACACCTCTGGGCCATTTTGAATATTTGGTTATGCCATTCGGGCTGACCAATGCCCTTGCAGTCTTCCAGCGGTTAATTAATGATGTCTTGCGAGACATGGTGAACCAGTTTGATTTTGTGTATTTGGACAACATTCTGATTTTTTCCTGCACACTGGAGGAGCAGGTAGTCAACGTTCGGTCCATCCTGCAGTGACTGCTGGAGAATCAGCTTTTTGTGAAGGCGGAGAAGTGCGAATTCATCACTCGCTCTACTTCTTTCCTGGGGTTCATCATCACTGAAGGCACGTTAAAGGCCGATCCAGTGAAAATCAAGGCGGTAGTAGACTGGCCTACCCCCCAGTCCAGGAAACATCTCCAATGCTTCCTGGGTTTTGCCAACTTCTACCATCGATTTATCCATGATTACAGTAAGGTGGCACAACCGCTTACGCAGTTGATGTCGACCAAAAGCCTGTTCAAGTGGTCTGAGGCCGCTGAATGAGCTTTTGTGACCATGAAAGGCCTCTTCACCAACGCACGCATCCTGGCACAGGTGGATCGTCTGGCACAGTTCGTGGTTGAGGTGGACACTTCCGATTCGGTGGTGGGCACTGTCCTCTCCCAGTGCTTCACCTCTGACCAGAAGCTCCATCCGTGCACGTACTTCTCCCGGTGGCTGACGCCAGCCGAAAGGAATTACAATGTTGGGGACCGTGAACTGTTGGCCATTAAGCTGGCGTTGGAGGAGTGGAGACACTGGCTTAAGGGGGCTAGCCAACCGATCATTGTCTGGACTAATCATAAAAATTTAGAATATCTTCGATTGGCCAGATGGTTGAATTTGTGGCAGGCTCAGTGGGCCCTGTTCTTTAAAGGTTCAATCTTTCCATCTCGTACTGACCAGGGTCCCGTAATGCCAAGGCTGACGCCCTCTCATGCCAGTTTTCCTCCTCCTCCTCCACCTCCTCCTCCGCAGCTGCTGTATCTCCCCAGAGACTATTCTCCCCTCCTCTTGTTTTCTCGGGGCGTTCTCGCGGGAGATTGAGCAGAGGGTCAAGCTGGCCCAGTCATCTGAACCTATCCCGGAGGGAGGTCTGTCTGACTGGCTTTATGCGCCCTCCATGCTGCGCAGTGAGGTCATCAAGTGGGGGCACACCAGCTTCTTCGCCTGCCATCCCAGCAATTCTCAGACTATTGAGCTGATTAGGAGAGCGTTTTGGTGGCCCACACTTGGAAGGGATGTGCGGGAGTACGTTAAAGCCTGTCACACTTGCGCTGCGAACAAGACGGACTCTTCCCCTCCAGCTGGCCTCCTCTGTCCCCTCCCAGTGCCGAGGTGTCCGTGGTCCCACATCGCTCTGGACTTTGTCACGGGCCTCCCTCCATCCCAAGGTAACACTGTGATTCTCACCATCATTGACCATTTCTCCAAGGCCATCCATTCACCTTGTCCCTCTCCCGAAATTACCATCGGCCACAGAAACGGCCGACCTAGTGGCACAACATGTTATCCATTTGCACGGGATCCTGTTGGACATTGTCTTGGACCGGGGTCCACAGTTTACATCCCAGGTGTGGAAGGCGTTTTGTCATTTCCTGGGTGCTACACCAGCCTGACGTCCGGATACCACCAGCAGAGCAACGGTCAGGCCAAGCGTGCCAATCAGTCCTTGGAGGCCACCCTGAGGTGCGTGGCATCCTGTAACCCCGCTACCTGGAGCTCCCACCTGACCTGGGTGGAGTATTCCCACAACTCTGCTGTCTCCTCCACCACTGGACTTACTCCATTTGAGGCCTCGATGGGTTACACTCCACCTCTGCTGCCCATAGTGGAGAGGGGCCTTGCCGTCCCATCTGTGGAGGTCCACACGTGCCATTGGTGCCATCTGTAGAGGGCCACAAGAGCTGCCCTCCTCTGCTCTGCGGAACGAAATCAACAGTACGCAAACCGCAGATGTGCGCCAGCGTGGAAGTACACAGTGGGACAGAAGAGTTGGCTGTCCGTTGAGCAGATTCTGCTGAAAACGGAGTCTGGGAAGCTGTCCCCGCACTATCTGGGCCCGTTTCCCATCAAGCGCATTATAAACGATGTCAGGGTTCGGCTGGACCTGCCACCTTCAATGCGGATCCATCCTACAGTCTACGTCTCCTGCATCAAGCCCCTCTCTGCCAGCCCTCTCTGCCCTCCTCTGGATCCCCCACCTCCCCCCCAGGCCATCAACGGTCAGACCACCTACACTGTGGAGAGGAGTCTGGACGTCCATTGACGGGGTCGTGGCTGCCAGTATTTGGTTCACTGGAAAGGGTATGGTCAGGAAGAGAGGTCCTGGATTCTGGGTTCCTACATCTTGGATAAGCGGATGGTGCGGGCATTCCATCAGGCGCACCTGCGAAAGCCCAGTGGGATGCCAGGGGGCACCCCTGGGGGGGGGGGACACTGTGATAATCAGGCGAGCATGCTCCCCCTCCCCTCCTGTTCCTGTCTTCCCGGCTCTGAAGTAATTACCCACACCTGCGTGACTGACAAACCTGCTGCTTCCTGGTTTTCCAGCGTATTTAAGAGCCAGCGTGTGAGCAGCTCACTGCTGGATCGTTAGGTTTGCTACCTGTGAAAAAGCCACATTAAGTTATTTCTCCTTGGTTGATCTGTGCTCCTCACTCCTGTGTCTTACGCTCTCCTCAGGTTTGCTGCTACCTTAGCGGTGTGTACTCCGGGGCTGATCATGCTCGCCTGACCTGAAGACACCGGACATCCACCCAGGTCAATCGTCTTCCCCCTGTTCTCCCTGGTCCCATGCAGGAGTTTCCTGCTGGGCTCCTCTGTTCACAGTAGTAAGAGTGAACTCCTTTTCTTATTCTCCTCTTGTGGAGAATCTGCCTCTAACTACCTCTCTCTGCTCTTTTCCCGTAGGCTGCATGCGCTCCAGCGGACACCTGTTTTTGTGTTTAAATTTAATTGTGTTTGTTTTACGTTATTCTTTAATTGTAATATAAATTGCTTATCAATATAATTCATATATTGATTCATGTATCAATATAATTCATATATTGATAAGCACAATATACTCTGTGAACAACAGTATGGATTCAGGAAGAACTGGACCACCTCCCTGGCACTCATGGACTTTGTTGAACAGATTACGGAAGCAACAGATAGAAGAGAATACACGGTTGGAATATTTCTGGACTTACAAAAGGCATTTGATACAGTCGACCATAAATTACTCCTCAGTAAATTAAGTAAGTATGGCATCAGAGGAATTGCTTTTGACTGGTTACACAGCTATTTAAAAGACAGATAGTAATATGTTCATGTGAATAATACAGACTCTGAGTTGCTGAAGATGACGTGTGGGGTACCACAGGGTTCTGTGCTTGGTCCATTTTCTGTTTATTTTGTATATTAATGATTTATGTTCTGTGTCTAAATTGCTCAAGTGTATTTTATTTGCAGATGACAACTTTTTCTGTAGTGGAGAAAATCTTAAGCAGCTTCTGGATTCAGTAGAAAATGAACTTAAACAAATCAATCAATGGTTCATTGCCAATAAATTATCTATTCAACTTGGAAAAACAAAATGTGTAATATTTGGAAACCGCAAATTATATAATCACAGAAAAATTAAAATAAACAATGTTGAAACTGACACAGTTTTCGAAACCAAGTTCCTAGGGGTCATTGTTGATAACAAACTAAACTGGAAATCACACATAAATTATGTCAAAACTAAAATGTCTAAATTCATTGCTGTACTGTATAAAGTTAAGGATCTCCTGTGTCAGAAATCTCTTTGCATTTTATATAATTCACTGATAGTCCCTTATATGACATACTGTGTGGAGCTCTGGGGAAGCACATACAAAACAAACACAAACTTAATCTTTTTACTATAGAAAAAAGCTGTACGCATTGTATCAAAGAAACCTTACCGTGAACCAACAAATCCAATATTCATTCAATTACATACTTTTAAATTTAGAGATCTAGTAGATTATAATGTCATTCAAATCATGTACAAAACAAGTAATAACCAATTACCTGTTAATATCAGAGACTGTTTAAAAAAAGGGAAAGCAAATATGAGCTAAGAGGTAACTCTGTTTTTAATAAACCAAAGGTTAGAACAAATACAAAGTACCATTGCATGTCTATCACTGGAGTTAAACTGTGGAACTGTTGCTATGAAAATATTAAAACATGTTCTACTCTGAAGCAATTCAAAAAATTGTACAAAGATGAGATAATCTCTCAGTATCTCACTGTAAATGCTGGGAGATAAATTTGTAATAAAAGTTTTTGTTGTTGTTTTTTGTCTATTTGTTCTATTTGATTTTCTTTGTTTATTTTGGGTATGACTTAAATTTTTATGTTATTGATTTTAAAATTGTAATGGGGTAGGCACTATATAAGCACCTGCTTCAGCCTACACCCTTTCGGTTGTTCTTTCATGTGTTCTACATATTTTTGTTGTTCTTACTGTATGTATGTCCATTACCGAATAAATTCATTCATTCATTCATTCAATTGTGCACTTTTATTTAGGGTTGTGTATTAGGATTTATTCTTTCATTAAAGTGGTGGAACTTTTTACATCTGAGTCCGAGTGTTTATTTGGTGTGGTTGCTCTGCGTTTGAGCCTAACTCTTGAATTGACTCATGACACTACCAATAAAATGTTTTGAAACTCTGTTGTGTATAATAATTTGGAACAGTGCATTTTAAGTTTTTTTTTTTTAATTTTTGCAAAAAAAAAAAAAAGCATTGGGAGGTTTGTTCAATAAAATTTGAATTATGCTCTAACAGTTGATGACTTGAAAATTACACTGACTGTGATTTGCATCTACAATTTAGGAAAATCAGAGACAAATATCATTTGCATAATAATTTGGAACATGGTGTACTTTAAAAAATGTAGTTACCTCATCACTAGAGGGATGGGGAGGTATTGTGATCACACCGTCCTTATCCTTGTTTTGACTAGAAACTTTACATTGGCATATCTAGTCAGTTACAAGAACAAGATGAGTCAGGCTAACATTTTTTTCAGGGGAGCAGCACCCTGTTTGTGTGCAGTAATCACTAGCTTTCCTTCAACTTTTTCCACATTTTTGATTATTCCTTTGAGGAAACTACAAAATGATTTCAGCTTCCATCCATAACATTATGCAAATTATTTATGAGAAATGCAAAATTCTTATATGTCCACGGTCAACACTGATGACTGCAACAGCTCTGGTGGATCACTGCCAGACATTTAAAACATTTTTAGGGATCTATGTGCTTCAGACACTATTTCAGAACTGATATACTGTATTACATCATCAGTGCAAATTAACTGTTCCATCTGCTTTATGCGCATTTGTCTTTAGCAAATCACAAGTTAATCCACTCTGTCAAGGGCATTACATTTTTAATATGCATTGTGAAGTTTAATCAATTATCATGCATTTCAGTCAAAGGTACCTTTTGCACATGTTCAGAATTTGTATAAATATGGTTGAATGGAGACAAAATATGTTACACCTTGGAAACTGCCATGTTTTGAAGCAAAGTGGGTGTACATTATATCTGCCTGCACTGCCATCAGCTGTAATTCATAATAAGGGTCCGACACAGCAAAGTCCACTGTCTCTAATTTGTCATTTTCTTCAGTCTGTTTAATATGTTGTTTGATTGTGAGAACATGAACAGAAAGGTTACTTCGAATTTTACTGGAAACTGCTATCTGCTACAACTGAAGAAAAAAGAGTAGTGAGATTTAACCAAAACAAGGACCTGAAAGACCATAAAATGCTGTGTCAAGAAAAACTATGAACTTCTCTACATTTTCAGGGTAGCATTACACATAAAATCCACTAGAATACATTTAAAAAGACTAGCCCAGCTAATTCTGTGGTTTGTTAAGCATCACACTGAGCACAGGGGCCCCACAAGGGTGCATGCTCAGTCTGCTGCTTTTCACCCTGCTGACCCATGACTGTGTACCAGCCTACAACACCAACCACATCATCAAGTTTGCATATGACACAACGGTGGTGGGCCTCATAACCAACAATGAGGAGGCCAACTACCGAAATGAGGTGAGCCAACTCGTCCAGTGGTGTAAAGATAATAACCTCTTCCTGAACGTGGGAAAAACCAAGGAGATTGTGGGCGACTTCAGAAGGGGACACACATAGCACCCCCCTCTGATCATTGACGGTTCAGCTGTGGAGAGGGTGAACAGCACCAAGTTCCTGGGGGTGCACATCTCTGAGGACCTCTCCTGGTCCACCAACACCACATCACTGTCCAAGAAGGCACATTTCCTCCCCAAAGTAAGGAGAGCACAAGTCCCACACCCCCATCATGTGCTCATTCTACCGGGGCACCACTGAGAGCATTCTCACCAGCCACATCATGGTGTGGCATGGAAGCTGCACCACCTCCTGCCGGAAGACACTACCTCACCCACCTCACCCACAGAGCCATCAACATTGCAGGTGACACCTCCCACCCCTCACACTCCCTTTTCAGCCCCCTGCCCTTGGGGAAAAGGTACCGCAGCCTCCGGGCCTGCTCCACAAGACACTAAACAGCTTTGTTCATCAGGCCATCAGGACCCTGAACTCCGTCCCACCCCCCACCCCGGGACCGTAACGCACTCACCCGCACAATAACTACCTTAGCTGTTGGCACAGAAAGACTGGCACACCAACATTAATACATTTGCTGCTGTATGTCTCTGCACTTTACTGCAACCATTTGCACAAATGCCATATCTGCTGCTGTCTGTCATTGCAATACTGATCATGTGCAGTCCTATCTGTCACTGTTTGCACCTACACTACCGCATCGAACTTGCAACTACGGGTATTGCAGCTCTACTTTTCTGTATATAAGATTACTGGGTCTCATTGTTTATCTTTATTTGCACTATGGGAGGTCTAGGTCTATCTTTTGTCTCCATTTGCATTTGCACTACGGGTAGCATTATGTACATAGACTGCTGCTGCTGTTTTTCCAGTTTTATTTCTTTTTCTTTTTTTATATTGTGCACACCACTGAAAAGAGAGAGAAACGACATTTCAATTCTCCTGTGTGTCCTGTACGTATAGTATAATTGACAAATAAAATCTTGAATCTTTATTTGAATTTAAATTCTATTCCACATTTATTACTTTTTGATCCAAAGAAGCTGCTTCTTGCTTTGGGGGAAAATAAGGCTTAATTGGAAGCTAGCAGTGGATTATTTATAACTATAGTCCTCAACCGTGTCGGCTGTCAAAATTGCAGGAGAAAGAATGAGGGCCGTCATTTACAGGTTTCCTGCTGATACCAATTAGACGGAAAAATGGATCTCAGCAATGAAAAGAGCTGCCCCCTTCAACGAACAGAAAAGCTGGAGACCAGCAAAAAACAGCTGAATATACAATGAACATTTTGTGGGAGGTAAAGATGTTTCTATTATATAATATGCCCTAGTATTTCACTCCTAGCTTGATATTGGCACTAGCCTAAAAGTTAACATATTTCTGCTATACTGATTTTTTTTTTTACAATGTTTTATACTGTATAAAATATTTGGATATGCAGACAGAGCTTACCTTGTCTGTAATGACCACCGCAGTGTTGCCTTAAATCTACAACAAAGTCAGCAAAGTACTGGTATCCATTTAGCCTTTTGCATAGTTCGAGAGTTTCTGCTAAATGAAGTTATTTTGAGTTAATTAGGTAGTAGTCAATATCACGATAGAGCAAGACGCCGCTAGAATCTTGACACGATGTAAACAAACGATCAACCATGAGATAAGAATCACGTTTCAGACCGTTTACAGATAATTTCTCAACATACCGATACTTGGGCAGATTATCACAAGGTCCAACAAAGTCACACAACCCAATTTTAAGAAGTTCTGCTGACTGGGTCATACTAAAATCTTATTTTAGTAATGCACTGGTGTGTAAGGGGTAACCATAGCAACGTGAAAGTTTTCACTCCAGACTAACCGGATCACTGCAGGAGGTCATGTGACTGCAAAATCTTAATTAAGACAAAAGTATAGTGAACACTATACTTGAGAAGACAAGTTCAGTCAAGTTGTACCTTCTCAAGTTTGGTCAACTTGGACAATAACTTTTTTACATTGAAAATAGTTATTCTTTATACAGTAGTTCACACTTTCTCTAGAAGATACATCAGTCATAAGGTAGGTAACCAGTGAGGATTTCTATTAATCACAGTTAAAGCATAAAAAAATTATTTGCTGTCTTTGATGGACTCTGATTTAGAAAAGCAATATTTTGTTGATCAAAGGAAAATTAATTGACTATTACAATGCCTCTGAAGTGACTTATTTTCAGCAAGCCCCCGCCCAAACCTTTGATGAAGATTAGGGGTGTCAAACTCACTTTCATCCCGGGCCATATCAGCAATATGTTTGCCCTCAAAGGGCGAGGTAAGACGAGGTACTCCCCCCGGTATCACCCTTAAAACAGATGTGTTTAAAAGAACACAACTGTGTCTCTAGATAAGGACAACACAAAAAAATTAAACAGTTGTATGTTAATTTAACACACAATTGTATAATTATAACTAGTGGTGTTGGCGTTATTGCGTTCATTGCCCCTTAACGCTTTGCCCCCGTTAATGGCGACAAATTTTGTGATTGCGGTTAACGGCAGTTAACGGCAGAAAGCGCAAACAATATTTTCTGACCTAGCTGCTCTCCATACCAAAGCTCTTGTGGCCACAGACACTCTGCGCGCCATGCAGACATTGCAAAGTCAAACAAGCTGGATTACAGCCATGGATATCCCCAAAGCGCTGTCATGTTTAAGTTTACAACGCTATCTGTCGGAGCCCTCACCTGGACAATTGTTACAGCCTCCTCAAAAACTTTGCCTGGATGCTGGGTTGTTCTTCTTCTGTGGAAGCTGGCTAGCTGGCTAGTAGCTACATGCTAGGTTGTAGCTGACCTCCAGCAGCTGACATGGACAGAAACTCCCCTGTTTTCATCCTCATAGCTTTGGGTCCAGCTGTTGGTGAGCACCAGTCTAAAAAAATTCTCAAGTTGTGTTTGTAATGTCCATTCACTCCCCCGCCATTTTTGCAGCATGGTGGGGTGTCATCACAGGCGAGATAGTTGTTTATGTTTGCAATTTTTCTGTTAAAAGGGAAATTGTGTCTGTTGTGACACATGAGGTCCATGGTTTTGTGTTGATCTGCTTAAAAGTTGTGGATGTTTGCTATGGGAGAAAAAGCAAGCTCCATTTGTGGCTGCTGGCTGGTTGGATGCTGAGTTGTGTTGCAGTGACGTTAATGAGCCCTGGCATTCCGTTGTTTGTACATGCAGTCTACTTTTGAGAATTTTCTGGAGAATATTCTGGATAGCTTTTGTCATTTTGAATATGTTGAGAGCTTTAATAAAGCTACACGTGAAGACAGCAAGCATATTTGTCCACTCCCATGTTCATAACAGTATGACAAACTTGAAAAATTACCGACTTAAGGTACGATGTAGCTGTATGGAAAAAAAAACGTGATTAATGTGTTATTAATCGCGATTAACTCAACATTCCAAAAGATTAATCACAATCAAAAATTTTAATCGTCCAACACCACTAATTATAACACATAAATGTGTAAAAAAAAATTAAGACAACATCTCAAATACTGTATATTAACACAAGATCTGTGTCAAAATTGACATGTTTTGTGCCATCCTTATCTAGACACACAGTTCTGTTGTTTTTAACTCATCTGTTTGAAGAGTGTATCTTTTTTGTATTCTTGAAATCTTAATGCACAAATTTGAAAATGCATACAATAAAACTAAAAATATGAAAATATGGAAACAAATAATTCTAGAATTGCAGAAAATATATGAAACAAAATACAGAAAGTTAAAAATATATAGCCTACATTTTTTAAACTGAAACTGTGTCTTGAATTCTATCTATCTATCTATCTATCTATCAAGCTTGACTCTGAGATGAAAATATATTCATTAAAAATTTTAAAAACAAATCTTGTTGTGTCATTAGATTTCAAAGTAATGGACTTTTTGCTTAGTGTAGAGTGACTCACTTCTGCTTTCCAGTCCTCCTGTACCTCCAGCTCCGGTTCCATTACATTTGGCCATTACATGGTGCTTTCTGGTCAATAAATCAATTTTTAGCACTTTCACTTATCATTGTACATATTGGAAATAGTGTATGGGCAGACTGTTTTTTTCTTTATAAAGTTCTTGTTTCATGTTTTGATCTCTTTTGTAACCATTCTGTGCTGTTTCATGTTTTGTCGAGTTAGCTCAGCATAGTGCAGCTATCGTGTTGTTCATATCGTGCTATGTCTCTTCCACTCCAAATACCACTGCATGGGCTATAATGGACCTGTGAAACTCAACGAAACATATGTGTGACTCCAAGTTGTTACCTGAGTTGATTTAATTTTAATTTGCGCACACAGCATCCTTTTATCATCACTGTTATCGTTGTTAGCCTCGTTAGCTTCCAGTTGCTAGTGTGTTATGTATTCTAGGGTTGCCAACCAACCCGTTTTAGTCGGGACGTCCTGTTTATTGGGCTAAATATGTTTGTCACAAACGGGATGTGCATTGTCCTGTATATTCAAGGCTGCCTTAATGAACGGGCTAGGCTGGGCTGGGCTGAAGCCCAGGGGCCTATGAAGATCAGGACCTGAGCATGAGCCAATGAAAAAGATCACATTGTTGTTAATTGGTCAAATTCTATGCCCATCACTTGATATTCATGTGTAGCTACTGATTGGTCTAATTTACAAGTGCCTCATATGGGTACCACATAACAATAGCCTATCAGAGGAATTGTTTTGACATGTGACTATACAAGTGCCAGTGAGAGGTAAGAAGTAATTAGCTCAGTCAAACTGTCCAGGAAAAAGTTTGAGAGTGGCGCTCATAAAATTATTGAGAGGAAAAGAGCTTAGGGAAAACAAATTGCTCAAAAAATCCCAAAGCGTAAAGGATTTTTCTAAGCTGGAGCATCGAGTGGAGGCGGAGCTGCTAATTACTGCTCGGATGAGACAGGTGGGCCGATAAAGCCCTCACCTGGAGGAGAAGGACGAAGAGAGAAGAAAGGCCATGACTGCTTACATCAGACAGCTGTGCGTGGGACAGTGGACTCCGAACTTGGTAAAAAGTAGACTGGCTCAAGCATGCATCTATAGAGTATGATGATATTCGTGAGTTGGACTTAAAGGACATAATGAAGGATTTTTCTTCAAAGAAGGCCAGAAGAAAACACTTCTAAAAAGGTAAGACATGCTATATTTTGATTCAAGACATATGAAGTGTTCATTTTGTTCCCAATAGATATGTTGATACCAGCTGCAGCTTCCGGTGTCTTCTGTCAGCAAGTTGACACATGGGCCTTATAATAAAAATATGAAATTTCTAGGTATACAGTGTGGCATTTTTTTCCTTGTACTATTATACATGACATTGAATATCAGTATTTTTAAGGCATTATCACGGTAAAAAATCCCAGTACTATGACAAAACCAATGTCCACAACATCGTGGCACCGAGCAATAGTTAAAACCCTCTGTCCCTTATTTGGCTGTGAGAAAGTTGGTAACCCTAATGTATTCTCTTACTGAGTAAAATCAGAGTCTTTACCATACCAACAACTAGTGAATTTATTCCCCACGTTCATAAATAACAAACTAGCAGCGAGGTTGCCACCCATCCTATAAAATACAGTATTGTCTGTTTTTTTACACTAAAATAATGTGTCCTGTATTGAATCAATACAAGTTTGTCCTCTATTTACTAGATACCTTTAATGCTGCATCATCTCATCCGCATTCTGCATGTTGCCCTCCTATTCAGTAGTTGTTGGTTGATTTGTTTACTTTTATGCACCACAAGTGAAGTCATCGCTCGACAGTAATTGGGTGAGAGATAGCTGGACAGACTCAGCACCAGCCACAGCGGGTTGCTAACTTCACAGACCACCGTGTATACGGCTGCACCATGTCCTGATAGGCTACCCCATGCATCAGTCAAACATAAACATTTGCAAAAGTACCAACGGGAGTGGGACACTGATCTCTATAGAAAAACTGGACAGCTTACGCCCCATTAGCGAGTACAGAGCCAAGTGAAGCCACCTGGCTGCTATATTAGTACACCGAAAACACTCAGCGAATCAATGGAGAATGAATGGGTTTAGTAGTAAACGGTGCCACTTTTACCTCAATAACTTCTCAAAAAATTTACAGATTTTGAACTTCTTGGTATGGAGACACAGCTTATAATCTTGCGCAACAGGTGAACTATAGAAATCTACCAACTATAGAAATCGATTTCTATAGTTCACTGGTTGCGCAAGATTATAAGCTGTGTCAGGAAGTCAGGAAACAACTGTGAATCAGACATATGTTTTGGTAAATTTAACAGGTCTGTTACAGCCTATGCAGTGGTATTTGGAATGGGAGAGATATAAACATGACAGCTGCGCTATGCTAAGCTAACTGGGCTAACAATGAAACGGCACAGTATAGTTACAAAAACGATCAAAATGTGAAACACAAACTTTATAAAGAAAAAAACGATCTGCCCATACACTATTATTATATGTACAATAGCCACGGTTACATGTGCAAAATTTCTTCAATCTGATTACAATTCAGATTAGAACTTAACTTTTTACATGGATCCTGAAAAAGTTGATCCGATTAGGACGTGTGTTTCCATGTGTCACACGTTTGAACGGACTAAATCATTTTGACATACGCACAAATTATCCGACATTCCGGAAATAGTAGAAGAAGAAGCAACTTCCAATGTAAACAAACCCCACTTCATGTCTTTCTCTTTTTGAAATGGACCTGTATTGTGTTATTCAGACTGTACTTTTGCTTCTGCTGGTCTCCGTAATGAAGCTACAAGCCCAACAGTACATACCTCTGCATATGACGAACAGAGGGAGACAGCAGGACAATACAGACCAGTTCTGTTTTACTCCCGCCATGTCTTCCGTTAGCTGCTGTAAAGGTGGAAATACGTCATGTCGATGTGTGACTGACGTACAGACATGCGCAGTAAACATATTTTCTACCCAAACTTTGGAATAAGTGTTTATATGCGCACCAATTGGATTAACAATCGGCATAACTCACCCGTCTCAATCGGAAGGAAATTTTGATCCGAATGAGTGTGATCGGGTCAGAATATTCAGATTGGCATGTTTACATGAAGCATTTTTATTCCGATCAGGCTTTTAATCTGGTTACTTGTATCCATGTAAACATGACTATTGATAAGTGAAAGTAATAAAAATTGATTTATTGACAACAAAGCACCAAGTAATGGTAGAATAATGGAACCAGAGCTGGAGCTGCTGGCCGAGCGGAATGCGGAAGTACGTCACTCTACATTGTGCAAGAGGTCCATTCTCTAACTGATTTTTGGTCCTGACTATTGAATGTCAAATCCCTGCACACCATGGTTCATTGAACGGATGACAAAAGCATAATGTTGTTTGAAATGTAGTTTGTCACTGTACTCTAATGCAGTGTTGCCAACTCTCACTCTTTTGGAGTAAGTCTCACTCTTTTGCCCTCTCACTCCACCAACCCTATTTCCCACTCCAAAATGAGGAAATTACTGTCAATATTATGTTGACTTTCTTTATATTTACCCACAATAAGAGCTTTCAAGACAGCATAAAGCAGACTGAACATGTTCTAAAACTTATTTTTAAGTAAAGAAGTGTATTTATTGAAATAAAATAACTGATTCTGTGTATTGTGCACATGCACACTTACTCCACTTCTATCCCCCAGTCTCCCCAGTACATAATTCCTTCTAAATCTCACTTCAAGCTTTTCTGAAAAGTTGGTAACTCTGTCTAATGGGGTATTGTAAAACTACAAAAACACAACAAAAAAGCATTTGACATGCTTTAAGGTCTTACTAAATTAAAATGTAGGTGAAATATCCACTAGAACAGAGTGGGAAAATAATAAGCATTTATCCTGCTAGCTTAATGCTAACATATAATACAAATTCCCACAGACGGGCTAAGACTTTAGCACTGACCCGATAATTATCTCAAAATGGGCTACAGAGAACTATTTCACTTCACTTATTCAACTTAAACTCACAATGTGCTGATACTTACAGAAATATATTCCCTGTGCTCTGTGAAACAACATTAGAATCGTTTATTTGTGCACTGCTGCCAGGTTGATCAGATTCTACCATAGACTGGACTCTACACTACACTGCTTCAGCTACAGAAACACTGGTACTTGCACTCACTTAAGGCCTTTTACATACTCCACAAGAACAAAGAAATGCGTTCTCTCTCCCAGGGTTTGGAAGTTCTTGCAGTTTGTTCTTGGCACATCATCGTGGCAGACCTTTTTTTCTTGTGTGGTGTCTGACAACTATTGCGTGAAATTTGAATTTCCCAGGAGTTCTGCACTTGAGTTTCTTGTCAAGTATGAAATGTCCTGTCAGAAAGAACTTTTTTGCTGTTATTGCTGCCTCAAGAAAAGGAACAAATTTCTCTGGTCTTGTGGAGTATGTACAGGCCTTTACTCCCCCTAGTGGCATGGTGCAACTTCTGCAGGCCAACAAAGGCAAGACAATATTCTTTTTAACCTCCCAAGGGCCATATAAAATGACACAGTGGGCTGCATTCAACCCATGGGTCTTGAGTTTGACATATGTGGCGTAGATGCGGAGTGTGTTGAAGAGATGTACTGTACCTTGCGAGGCTTCAGAATAGCTCTGGGTTTGCTGTTTTCTCTGGAGGCTTCCAGTGTGACGTCTCGCTTGGTGTTCCGGTCAAACATTCGGAAGAAGTTGTTGTAGGAGCCTGTCATTATGACGCTGTGGAGGAGAAGAGAAGGAGATCTGAGGGTAACTGAGAAGTGTGGGTGGATCGATAGATTTGAGTGGTATGAATGTTTGAAATGAAGTATCACCTGTCTGATCCATTCCAGACACACTCAAACTTGTCAAAGATGCAGTCATTCTCATACAGAGAACAGAGTTTTCCCCGCAGATAGTCATGAACCTAAAAAAAAAAGAATGTTTGAAGTAGCTGTTGATTAGTGTTCACCAGCATGTTAAGCACATTACGTTGCTTTTCAGTGGACACACAGAGGCATAAGCTCCACAACCATATGCTCTACTTTCTGTAATCCCTAAAGACCCGGTGACCTAGGCTAAGACTGTAGGTAGCAGGTGGAGGTTGGGGTGGAACTGAACAGAGAATCCCTTGAGTCCTACTGATGGCCTTATCAATCATGATCTGCCCTGAGATGCTTGGGTTCCCCTGATCACACAGTGCGGATATGACCACAAAGTGGGAGGTTTTGCCCTTCAGGATCCTTCATCACTGACACTGTCTTCTTAGGGATAGTCGGCTCAATAATCCCTCCTGGGGTGATTGTTAGAGATAACACGGCAACAGATTGGTGGGGTGACAGTGAAACGGGATTACGCTGAGCGATAAGCCTGAAATCAATATGGTTTGATTTGATCTGGGTCTGACTGTTATTTACTAACTTCACCGACAAAGAATCACCTTTGATGCGCCCAGACTGTCCAACATGATGAAAACATACCTGGTACGTCTCAAGCGGCTTGTTCTCCATTTGAAGATCCCACACCTTTACAGTGAGGTAGTCCCTTGTCATCAGGTAGCGTCCGTTGTGGCTGAACTTCACATCGGAGATGGATGAGATGATTTCAGAGAAGAAGGAGCGAGTGGAAGGATCCTCTGGCTCCTCAAAGTCTGCAAAAAGAAAAAAAATATCTTGTTAATACTGTGGGAAGCTTCTCTTTTAGGTGTTTTTTTTTTCCTTCCCCACAAGTCATTGAATGATAAAAAACAAAAATTCAATTAGGTCGGGGTGGTGGGTGCTGTCATTTGAAGACAGTAACAGCCACAACAATGCCTCCATGCTGGGTTTGGTGCGGCAGCTGCATCTCTTCACAGAATTATCTGTGTGTTTAGGGAGATAGTTGTGGGTCAGCATGGTGGGTAAATATTGGTTATGATTCATATTGATTTTGGCAGCTGCTGTTCTGTGTGCAGGCCAGCACGCTGGGGATAACAGCCAGGCATTCCATCGTTAGCTGTCAATTTACTGTTCCTCCAGCCCACCCTCTCCACCCCTCTTTCTCTTCTCAATCTCTATTTTGAAAAAAATACCCGCACCCTCCTCCTCCCTTCCACTCAAGCCTCCTCCTCTGCCGAGGTCTGGAGAATAGCTCTGTGAAGTGTCAGTGGGGAGTCCAACTAGGGATGCAGCGTGAGAGATGAAAAAATTGGAGGATGAGGAAAGGATAAGAAAAACAAATCAATGTCAAAGTGCTTGGCCCACATGAGCCCTGCTGGATTTGTGTGTGCCGGCGAATAAGAGGGAATGCAATGTGTGCATGTATATATGCATGCGTGTGCATTCCTGCCCTCCCTCCCTTCCCAATCTAGGGGTGTATTAATGGGGTCCCTGGGGAGATGGCAGAGGGGGGGTGTTTGGTCCCTCTCGCTTTGGCCTGGGGCTCATCTCTTTGGCAATCCTCTCCCAATCTTCCATTCATCCATCCTTGCAATAAAACTGATTGATAGAAAGAGCCTTCCAGATTTATAGGTGTAGAGGAGATACAGTATCATGGTGGATTTGCATCGTGTATTTGAAAGAGGTTCAAGAAGTCATGTATGGGTGTAGGCCACAGAAAGGAGGAAATAAGGCTTTATTTAACACTCAGAGCCTTGCACATAATGTAGTGAGACAGTGATAGACCTCTACCGAGCTTGCTTTATGTGCGTGCAAGGAAAATTTATACATGTCAGTACATAAACATGCAGAAAGCAGCTATGCACACTTCAAATTCACAAATTCACCAAATTCAACTGCCTTTTCCTGTTAACCTCTTAAATTCTCATGTGAAATTCAACAGGGTTGACTGGACACATCAATATGTGGCATTACTGAACAACAGGGTGTGTCCATGAGGGACTAATGCGAGTGCTCTTAAGACATTGATTTTTCAGCGAAAATGTCAATGAATTCATTATTCACGTCCACAGATTGATTGATTGATTGATGTTGAGCCTTGGAGAAGGCTGTTCGTTGTTTGAGACACCCTGGAAAATAATTCATGCATTATCAATCGTGGCATATTTTTATTTAACCTTTCAGGGATGGCAACAGGAAATTCTGATTTCAGCTGAAATCTAATTTGGTCGATTGACTTATGGGGGGGCTGGGGGGGCGCAGCCCCCCTGAAGCTGAGAGGTTTTCAGTAAAACAGAAGTAATTTAGACTGAAAAAAATGATAAAAAAAAATGAAATACTAGACTTAGATAAATCATTAAATTTAATGAAAAGTTAACTTGCTTTTTCTTCAATGTTGTCTCACTGTCTTTAGTCCAACATATTTAACAGTTCTATAAGAGTTTATTACACTATTTACACTAGTCACCAAGTCACTTCTAATGTGAAACTTTCTTCCTTTTGGCAGCAAGCTGTGTCAGTCTCTGAACTTTGAACTTCATCTCCTTTTCTGGTTTCTTCAGAAACTGTCCGAGTGTTTCTGTTACCTCGTCAAACTTTGAGCCAATTTTCACCTTTGCCGTCACTTTTCTCTCAAGCAAATTCCATCGGAACTTATTTTTGACACTTTTGTCTATTTCTAGCACCCATGACTCTTGATCCTTCGATAAGAATCTCATAATTCCGGTGAAAACAATACCGAAAGCTCAGAATTCCAACACAAACCAGGGATGTGATTTGGGGTTGGGGAAATTATCTGAAAATTTAGCAGGGGGTCTGGGGGACGCAGTCCTCCAGTGGGGTCCGGGCCAGAGCCCTGGGGGGGGGGGGGGGGCAAGGGGGGCAAAGCCCCCAGAAGCTCCTGGGTTTTTATGATTTTTAAGTACCAGAACTGTGCTTAAATGACATAAAACAAACAGTTGAATGCCACTTATTACTGTATAATATTGACTTCTGTTCCAAGAAGATAGCATTCCTAAAATATTCCAACAAGCATTATCCATCACATGCTTTAACACTTGATCAAATCAAAATCAGTTAATTTTATCTATTCCATAACAGAAATAAAATTCATTCATACCATTACTTTTTATAATTTCAGCATTCATTTCAGATCACCAGTTTCAATCTCCATTGAGTCTTGAGCTGTTTATTTTGCACAATCACTGATATAGCTAAGTCTTAGAAATATTCAAAAGTTATGAGTCAATGTCCACTGTGCACTGTCAATTTCAAACTGTTTGGAATCATAAAAGTAATGTAACTAAATTGTTTTGCTATTTTTTCTCCTCAACATCAATGTCAGGGCGCTGCAGGAGTTTGGGGGGATGGTTAACTTTTATTACCGTTTCCTCCCCCACGCAGCCCAGCTCATACAGCCATTGTACGCCGTCAGTAACAGAGTTACTGGCTCTCCACCTGGCCATACGCCACTTCCAGTTCTGCTTGAAAGGGCGCACCTTCACTGCGTTCATGGACCACAAGCTGCTAACGTACTTAACGTACTTTATCTTCCTGGAAGATAAAAAAAAGGCGGAATTCGGCGAATTAGCGGAAAAATCACATCCCTGAAAACACGCCGCCATGAATTTTTGACAAAGCATACAACGAGCCATTTGATTGGTCCAATCGTTTGCAACTATCCAATCGCAGGGCTGTTTACAATACAGCAGTAGCTTGAGTACATAACATCCGGGTTATCGCGGGAGACGACTTGACCCGGGGAAGCGCCGAGCGCTTATGTAATCATGTTGATTTTCGCTAAAATCGGTAACAATAAGGGACCTTACCCCCCCCCCTAAAATTTTCTCAACGGATTTAGACGATTCACAGAAATGATCAATTTGAAAATAAATCGGCGGAAATCCGTGGATCGGCGGAAAATTGCCATCCCTGACCTTTATTTAACCAGGCAGGACAGATTAAGAACACATTCTTATTTACAAGTGTGACCTGGGAGGAAGGGGCAAGGGACAACTCACATTCATACCTCCCCAGTTGATGCCAATTAACCTAACTTGCATGTTTTTGGCCCTTGTGGGAGGAAACCAGAGAAGACCTGCAGTAAACCCATGCAAACTCCACACAGAAAGATCACCGTTGGTCCGATGGTGGGATCAAACCCAAGATCCCACGGCCAAGGGTGAGTTGCTGTGCGGCCACAGTGCTAAACACTGCGCCACTGTGGTGCCCATATTGAGTGGGGGACACCCATGTGTCACAGGTGCGTAAAGATGGAGCTAAAGCAAAGTGGAAATTTGCAATAAAGGGGTTCCTACAGTGTTCTTAGGTGGTCTAGAGTTTGTTTTTGTGGATGCATAAGTATCAGCCAAATGTTGACTGCTGTATAGGGCTGTGCAGTATGGCTTAGGACCCTGTCACACCTTGACGATTTAGACAGCATTTGCCAAACTTATAAAAATTGGTCTAAAATGCTGGCATACACGAAAATTTTCACTTTTAGCCGTATACATCGTATATCCATAACGAGTTGGATGTATAGATAACATATTAGTAACTTATATAGAATAATTTCATAACTTATAAACAACTTAAACCAACAAATGCTTAGTGTGTTGCCGACGTTCACAACTTATATGCAACAATAGTCTAACTTATGCATAACTTATCCTAACTTCTGCATAGCACGTTCATGCCAAACTGGTGTAGCCTCCCAATCCATGAATCCTAGGTGTGCAAGAGATCATCTCTGTTCAACCAAAATGATTCTCCCCTCCAAAGACCATGGCGGGGGGGCGTGACCAACCTGGCAGAGCTGTCAAATCTGTCAGGTCGGTCATACCTAAAACAGCTGATGTGACTCCGGAACATCAGATGACACTTGTCACAACCTGGCTCAAAGGCACACGAACTGATGGCGATAAAAAAAGTTTATTTTCAATAAAGTGGAAGAAAAAAACAAGACAATGCATGGAGTTTGCTTTTGCTGGGAGCTGCAGCCAAGGGACAGAAAAATGGGATTGATCATGGAAAACAGCTGAACTCTGCTTCAGGCGATCAGCTGATTGGATCCACCTCCTCCAGTGTTCTGACATTTTGGCATATCTATCAGAACCGCACTGGACAGCTGATGGTACAGACTCCAGTCAAAGGTAAAAAAAAAAAAACATGACAAGGAGGGCTAAACAGAGATTTGGATCTTTATCTGCAGTTTTAAAGTGCTCAGACACATCCCCGACAGGTTCTGCTATACGAAAAAGTATGTGTGTTTAGCTCTGTGTGTGTGTGTGTGTGTGTGTGTGTGTGTGTGTATGCACTGCAGGCAGCAGGTGAGCGCTGTATGGGTTTTTCCTGTGAATCAATGCTACAAATACGCCATTATAGGGTAGCTGTAAGTTAGAAATCCGTTCAGTAAGTTACACATAGGTTCAAAGAGCGCTACTCACGTTATGAGGGCTAAACATTATTATTGCAGTTTTAAAGTAAATATCATGAAAAAGTTCCATATTTTTGGTCACTCATTTCAGAAAGTGAAACCCATACAGTATATTATATAAAGTCACTACACAGAGTGATATATTTCAAGTGTTTATTTATTTTAATTTTGATGATTAGGGCTTACAGCCCATGAAAACCCCAAATTCAGTTTCTCCAAAAATTAGAATATTACATAAAATTAATTTTAAAAAATAGTTTGTAAATAGAAATGTTGGCCGATGGAAAAGTATGTCCATGTACACACTTAATACTTGGTTGGGGTGCCTTTTGGATTAATTACTGTATCAATGTGGTGTGGCATGGAGGTGATCAGCCTGTGGTACTGCTGAGGTGTTCTGAAGGTGGAAGGCTGCTGATGTTTGTCCACTGTGTTGTATCAAGACCAAAGTCAGCGCAGTCGTCTACCAGGAAATTTTAGAGCACTTCATGCTTCCCTCTACTGACAAGCTTTATGGAGAAGCTGATTTCATTTTTCAGCAGGACTTGGCACCCCCTCTCCCCGCCCCCAGACTGCCAAAAGTCTCAAAACCTTGTTTAATGACCATGGCATCACTGTGTTTGATTGGCCAGCAAACTCTCCTGACCTAAACCCCATAGAGAATCTATGGAGTATTGTCAAGAGGAAGATGAGAGACACCAGACCCAACAATGCAGACAAGCTGATGATCACTCTCAAAGCAACCTGGACCTTCATAACACCTCAGCAGTGCGACAGATTGATCACCTCCATGCCACGCCACATTGATACAGTAATTAATCCAAAAGGAGCCCTGACCAAGTATTGAGTGTGTACATGGACATACTTTTCAGTTGGCCAACATCAGAATCAGAATCAGAATCAGAATCAGAATCAGCTTTATTGGCCAAGTATGCACAACACATACAAGGAATTTGACTTTGGCTAAAAACTTGCTCTCATTGTTCAGGTGGAGGATTTAACATTTGTATTAAAAAACTATTTTTAAAATTAATTTTATGTAATATTCTAATTTTTGGAGAAACTGAATTTGGGGTTTTCATGGGCTGTAAGCCATAATCATCAAAATTAAAATAAATAAACACTTGAAATATATCACTCTGTGTAGTGACTTTATATAATATACTGTATGGGTTTCACTTTCTGAAATGAGGGACCAAAAATATGGAACTTTTTCATGATATTTACTTTAAAACTGCAATAATAATGTTTAAAGTGAAGAATCTATCACTGCCCACAAATATCCAAAAGTTGTTCCAAATAAGGGAGAAACAATATCATTTCAGAGGAACATGTATATTTCAAAAACCTTCAGTGAGAACTACCACCAAGCAACACTGTGTTTCAGTGCAAGGAGTCAGATTATGGAACGATTTTGGACCTGAATTAAAATCATGTACAACGCTTGGACAATTTAAACAAAAACTAAAGGAAGAAATACTCCAAACATATAAACAAGATGACATGTAAAATCACATAAGGATTGTCATATCCAGCCTGTGTTGTGTTGTAGCTTAGTTTTTTTTCTGTCACATTTTGTCTTAGCTTTGTTTTTGATTTGTAATCGCTCTTGTCTTGTTTTTTTTTTTTTTTCTTTTGAATTCTTGGATGGAATATGGGTGGGCAATATAAGCTGCGGCTTCAGCCATCACCCATTTCGGATAACTTATGTTGAACTGTATAATGAGAGGAGTTATTGTCTAATTTGACCTTGTTGGATTTTCTTTCCCCCTTTGTTATACTATTCAGTTTCTTTTAACCTGTACTATCCGAAATAAATAAAGATTCATTCATTCATTCATATTCTAATTTTCTGAGATGTACCAGTATATATTATATTCTTTGGTATATAAATTTCAACATATTTTTTCTAAATGGGTAACATATTCTACACTTGCATCTCAATGGGACTTCCTGTTAAAATAATGGTTAAAAATAGTAAAACCTTCAATATAGATGGTTTCTTCTACAACTAGTAGTATAAAACTTTTTTATTTTCTAACTATTTGATTTTATATTCTCTTGTTTTATTTGATCTTATTCTACTTTTTTGTGCATGGGGGCAGGGGTATAAGGGGGCCAAATTTGTTGCTTGCCCCTGGCTCCAAAATCTGGTTCTTCAGCCCTGGATGCAGTGGATAGGGATGGGACACTTTAATAATCACACAAACTGCTTTCCATTCACACCACACACATCAGGCAACTGAAAATGCACTGCTTTAGACAGTTAGTAGGATTTTAGCCTCTTTTAAAAAACTATATGGGTTTAAGTGTCCTCTGTATTTACAATATTTTAATTCAATTCAATTCAGTTCAACTTTATTTATATAATGCCATTTCACAACAACAGCCATCTCATAGCACTTTCAACTGTAGGTGAAACCTCCACAATTGCAGAAAGACCCCAACAATCAGGCGATCCCCTTTGAGCAAGCGCTTGGCGACGGTGAGAGGAAAAACTCCCTTTTAACAGGAAGAAACCTCCAGCAGAACCAGGCTCAGGGAAGGGCAGTCATCTGTTGCGACTGGCTGGGGGGTGAGGGGATAGAGAAGATGAAAAGAACAGACATGTAGAGAGCAAACAGCACGATGGGGACTCAATCTATGGGAGAGAACAAACAGATGTTAATGACCAGCAAAAAAAATATTTCATTGAGAGTGAAGAAAGGAGTGAAGCCCAGTGCATTACTGGAGGTCCCCTGGCTGTCTAAACCTATTAGCAGCATAACTAAGGGAGGGTTCAGAGACACATGATCCCTCCCTAATTGTAGGCTATATCAAAAAGGAAGGTTTTAACCCTACTCTTAAAAACAGAGATCGAGTCTGACTCCTGAATCCAGATTGGCAGCTGGTTATTTTAGTCACTTTATCTGCAGACTACTGACCGGTGTTGGACAGCACCAGATGTTAAAAGATTAAGAAGTCACAAATTTCCCCTCAGATTAAATGTTGCATGTGATGTTAAAATTGCTGTTTAAGTAGACTTTCAAAAGAGCAGTTCATTTCTTAAGGTGGGTTCAGACCAAACGTGAAAGCGCAAATTTTTCATGTGGTGTGATCACATGTTAACACAATGTAAACATGCGAATAGCAATTTGCAGAGGGGCTTGGCTGATTTCATAACTTCTGCAGCTGCTTTCTACCTGCTGTGGAAATCCCCAAAATGCCATCATGTTTAGGTTTACAACATTGCAATGCAGGGCACACAGCTGGGAAAATGTCACTGCCTCCTCCAGAAACTGCACCTGGATGATGGTTGTTTACAGTGCTAGGCTGCTAGCCCTCATTAGCACATTGATAGCAGGTGTGTGGGTAGATAAACTTCTAACACTCCATTTCAGCTGCAGAAGTCCTGTCTGCAGGTGAGTGGCAGTCTCATTTTCAAACTAGATTACTCTCCAGTGCTGATATGTTTACTCCAGTGATGGTGGAATGCCACAGCTGATTAGCTCTTGCTTCCAACTTCCTCAGACGTGAATGCAGGAATTTGTGTATTATTTATTAACTTTAAATGTAATCACACCACGTGAAAAATTTGTTTTGTGTTTGATCTGAACACACCTGTATCCCTGTATCTCATGGATCAGCAAATGCTGGTGAACATGGCGATTCTTGGGGTTTGGTGGGGTTTGTAATAGGTTGCTAATCAGTTTGCAAACAGTTTTTAAGGCCCTAAACAGTTTTTCTTGTCACCAAAACAATTTGAAAACATTCAAATTTTTTGGCAGTTGCAAGCATTTGCAGTTGTAACATGTTTGCAAATGGTTGTTATGTGTGTCAGAAAAGTTCTTTTTTGTCCACCAAGTAGTGAACACTAGCAATTGCTGGTGAACAAAGCAGACCCTTTACGGCAAAACTGTTGAACTTAAAAACTGTGTACGAACGGCTTTGCAACCTTTTACGAACCCTGACAAAATGCACAGTGTTCTTGAACATTGCTTAGTGTTCGCCGATCCGTGAGATACTAGCTTGATTTTGGCCAACATTCATCAGAAAAGTTGGTGAATCCAAAAATTGCTGCGTTTGTCAGCATTTGCCGCTCTATGAGATGCTACCCTTAATGATAATTCCCAGTCAATATTCAACTGACAACTGTGAACATGTAATTGGAAAATGAATATGCCTACAAACTCTGCGAAGCTTTAACTCCATTGCATCGGGGAAGCTACTGCTGCACTGGAGTAGGTAACGTCTTAAAAAAACTTTGTTTTTAAAATAAAATACTGCATTTGTAACTCTAAATTATAACCATAAATGTCAAATTCTACACCTTTCAAAAGTATTACAGTTGGACAGCATAGTCAAAATCAATGAATCAATCAATGAAAACAGTCGGACAAATTTATACTGTCTACCTTTATACCGCCCACTCTTACTGCCACTGACCTTTTTAATGAATAAGATCCAACTTACCAATTTATTTAGAGGGGGACGTTTCTGTTGGGTTCTGTCATTTTAAAAAAATTATATCTTGGTAACATCATAAAAAGTGTAATATTGAAGACATTACAAATATGAACATATGTGGTCGATTCTCGTGCTTCTTTCCCCACACCATAGTGATACTCACATTTGCAGTGCTTGTCACAGAGTGCGGCCTGCCTCATGTCACAGAGTCGTATCGAGCCCTTGCTGCTACTGTAGGCAAAGGTGTGACACTGCTGGGGATGAAACTCTGCCGAGGTGATTACTTCAGTCAGCTCCTCCATGTTGGCTGGCTTTATGTCTACAATATCTGAGAGAGAAAAACTAAGGAACGGCTAACTAGAACAGACATCTTATTAATGGAAATGGAAACACCTTTATGACTCAATGGAGCTGTCTACACAGCTGGGTTCTTGGCATGGGAGCGTGCCCACCCAGACATGCGCAAGTGACAAAAACCAGGAGTTTACCATTGAAACAATGTTATAGCAACATTATGATGAGTGTTCACTGCAAGATCAGATCAGATATGATCAAAAACTTTAAATCTGTGATTTTGAAGCGTGTCCCTCCTGTCTACCAGCCAGTATGTGGAAGAACAATCCAGCAGCGTGGCCAGAAACAACATTTATTGATATTTGTAACTACCAGATAGATACTCCAGCTTTGCTGCGCATTAGCAGAACACTGGTGGAAAATAAATTGTACCTGCTGTGGGAATCCCCAAAAAGCTGTCATGTTTAAGTTTGCAAAATTTATCCACTGGAGCTCACTGCTTGGAAAATATTACTTGCCTCCACAAAGAAAGAAGACCGCAGTTTGTTACACTGGTAGCCCTTGTTAATCCCAACACTTCACTACACTGTTCCAGCTCTACAGAGCTTCGATCTATTTGTCTGCAGGTGAGTGGCAGTCTCATTTTTAAACTAGTTTAATTACAGTGTTGATACTTTTATTCTGAAGCTGATTAGCGGCTCGAATTGGAATTAATATTCCTACAGAGCCAGCACTTCTGTTCTAGCTATCAACTCCCTTGGATGCACATTTGGGTGTTTTTCGCATGTTCCTATTAACTTTACATGTAGGCAAATAACTCTTAATGCTAAATAAGAGTCTATATTTTTGGTAAATAGACATACCTGTTATAAAGTGGTCAGAACAGCCTCCGCGTCCTATTATTAGAAAAGGCATTCTCCTTCGGCAGGCATTAGCCTACAATATCCTCCTTCAGTAATCTTTGCTAGCCAATGGGAATCTAAAAAACTTGTATTTCTGCTTGCCATTATCATCTATCATAAGATGGTACACGAGCCAATTGCACACCATTTCAGCATATACCTTGTTTAAATGTAGCTAACATTTCCAATGAAATACATTGAGAACAGGGGATTGCTTCCACCTTGCTCTGCTGCTAAGGCTACGTTCACACGATCGGTGACGTAAACGTAGACGACTCCATAGTAGCTTTGTTATGTACAACCTAATGTGAAAGTAAAAAAGATACTTAAATATCTGTTGACTTTTTGGCACCTTCAAATCAGAAAAACATTGGTAAACAAAAACCACAGTGAGAGGATACTGAAGCTGCGGTCAGTGATCTCTAGGTTCCACAAGTTCACCCGGAGGTCATCAGTGGAGATGAAGGTTTGAAGGTCAGAGTTGACTGAGATGGAGTTGATGTGGTAGGTGTGGGCGTTACTGAATACTCGTCTGGCTGCAGCCTCAACCATCAAATCCATAGGCTGCAGCACTGGCACCTGAGGATCAACAGGGACAATTTACTGCAAGAAGTCAGGAAAATAAGCAAAAATATCCAGAAAGAAAAAGCTTCCTTTGAAGGATTGGATGTTTCTTTTAAACCCTGGCTATTTTATCTACTGACTTTGTAGCACACTTCACAGAGGCCGTCTTTGATATTTATCTGTATCTTGTCTGGCTTGTGTGTCTGGATTTTGTGTCTGAGGGTTCAGAAAGGGTATGTGTGCGAGTAACTACTCCCCCATATAAGCAAGGTCGAATTTTAGACCATTTAATTGGGAACATTTTGGCACACACCACCCTGTGCACGTGACACAAAACCAGTCAAGTTTACTCCCCAAATCATAATAAAACAGGCTCAGAAACCGAAAGGCTTCGGGGCTCTGTGATGAGCTGGTTCAATTATGGTGAATGGTTGCACTGCTACAGCATGATCTCGCCTCTTTCCTCATGTCTGAATAAGTCCTTCCTGGTCTGTTGTTTGTGTGTGTATCTGAAAAAAGTGAAGGAGATGGGGGGAAAATGGCCCGAGGGCATCGCTTGGTCCTGCTGTGGAATGATAACTAAACTCTACAGAATTAAGATGAGCTCATACACACACCCAGCGCTGCTCGGGCTTCAAAGATGCCCAGCTCCAGTCTGCGTGCAGCCCCCCATTGGCCAGATAAAACCCAGACAAAGAGGGAAGAAAGGGGAGGGAGCGAGGAGAACAAATCGACTGCTTCTTTCTCTTTTTTTCCCTTCGTCCATTGCTGGCACTGACAGAGAGACACGGCGGCCCAGCAGGGTGCTGTATCTCCATGGGTGTCACTTTATTTCCATGTCTTTCACTGGCTGTCCAGAAACACGGGCTGTATTAACCCATAACCCCAAAACACTGATAGTCAGTCTGCTCAGCTCACCCTTGCAGTCCATCAATATCAGCAAAACCACAAATAGACATGTTTTATACATATTTTTATGCAGTAAAACATGCATAAAACACTAGTCTGTTTGCACTAATATTTCCATATCCTCCTCTGCATTCTCCCCCTGCACCTCTAAACAGGATTGCCACAGTCCCGGCCTGTCCTCCAGGTTGCTATGATCCCCTGGCCAGCCAGACAAAGAGGGACAGACACGCTGAACATAGCACTAATCTGCTGTGGCACACACACACACACACACACACACACACACACTGGCCTGTGTGTGTGTGCCTTGCTTTGTGTGAAAATGAAATGGGTAGTGGAGTGATAAGAATGAGCGAGAGGGATGATCCTTTTACGGTGTTCATCTTGATGCACATATTGATCGCTCTTTCTCAATTTCTTTGCCAGTCTGAGTTCAAAAGAATAGAAAGATAGCAGGCTAGGTGCTGTTAGAGTCCCATTTTTATCAAAATTAAACTGAGCATGAATGAGAAACAGAACTGTGGTACATACAATGTGCTGTCTGTCACCAATGCACAGTTATGGCAGATGCAAAATGCTAAATTTTGATTGCATGAACTTATCTGAATTGTTCTCATTTTGATTCCATGTGTAGAACTTTTCATGTTCCTTGACTGAAACCCCCCCCCCCCAATAATTTCCCTTGCTTTTAGGCCTAAAAACAAAAACATTATTAGGAGGTGTTGGGTCTAAAGAAGAGGGTAATTTACCAAGGGGTAAAGAGGAACATTATATAATCCTGACAACTACCACTTTAAAATGATTGATTGATTTTATTTATTTGAACATTCAGACAAAAAAGAAAAAAGAATTTAAAACAAAAATCAAAATCAAAAAAATAAAATGTTCAAAAGGAGTTGGAAGAAGCCAACGCTTATATAGTCGCACCCCTTCTCCATACCCAATAAATTATAATATCATTCTAGTCATTCATCCCACAATTACATTCATTATACAATACCATAATATATAATACACCTTATAATTAAATTATGCAAGAAAAATGATACAACAATGATAGTTTATATTGACAATAATACCAACATCTAATAATAATTGTAATAATAATAAATAAATACTTTTGGTATGTTTAATATAATTATAGACAATATTTTCATCATAATAATCACCATATATACCACCATATACCCCCACATGGCTTACAATACCTAGGCACAATAAGTAACCATATAATAATAATAACCCTAATAATAGGTAGCCATATGGTAGTTACAACAACAGTAATAAGAATAATAATACCACCTGGCCTATATACAGTAATACTTCAAATAATTCCATCCTAACAACAATCGTAATACTATATATAATTCTAGTAATAATGATATTGTGGTGCACATATGTGGGTTTCATATGCTTCACATGCATATTACGGTATGCTTATTGTATGCTTCACGTCTCAGAGGAACAAAAGGACTGAACCTCCTAGGGGTAACAGGAGGATGTGAAGTCTGGCCTTTTGTATGCAAAGAGATGGCCTTGAGGGATTTCCTGACCACCAGAACTTTAGGTGGAGGCGAGAAGACCTGGAGGGGGATGCATTGTGATTTGGGATTAAAAGACAATGTGATTGTGTGCTTTGATGTCCTGGGGTATAAAAGGGACAGATGTTGGGGGATTCACTCTCTTCTGTTTTTTGGATGTTGGAGAATGTGAATGTGAATAAAACTGGACTTGAGAAATAAACTCAGCCTCGTCCTTCCACACATCTCCACACTGGTGACCCTAAGACGTATCATGAGCGGAGACGATTCTCCCGAGCCAGACTCGTCAGGAGCCAGCCAAACGAATGCAGCCACAGTTCAGCTACCGGACTTCTGGCAGAACAATCCGCGCTCCTGGTTTAACGCAGTCGAGGCGCAGTTCAACCTCCGGAGGATTTCGGTAGACGCCACAAAGTTCTACCATGTGGTTGCAAAGCTGGACAACCACACAGCCCAGCGAGTGGAAAGCCTGATCAACCACCCGCCGGACAGCGACAAGTACAGCCCGTTGAAAGCTGCACTCATCCGTTACTTCACCCCCTCGGTGGAGGAGCGAGCAGAGAGGCTCCTGGCGCTGACTGAATTTGAGAGCGACAGACCTGCAGACCTGATGGGGAAGATGTTGAGTTTGAGAGACTCTGAAGATGATAACTTCATCTTCACCCACCTTTTCCTCAGGACCCTACCGTCAGCGGTGAGAGTGACCCTGGCCAGTTCACCACTGTTGGCCCGGCGAGACTACCACGAGCTGGGCCAGGAGGTGCAACGACTTGTCAACGCCAATAAACGGCATGTGGCTACGGCTGCGGCAGCGGAGCTAGGTGCAACGTCCGGAGATGGCAGGGGGCCAGAGGCCGCAGCACCAGACTCACCGACGACGGCGGCAGCAGGGGCCAGGAAACACGGAGCAGACGACGTCCTTTGCTTCTGCCATCGCCGTTTTGCAGAGAGGGCACGCAAGTGCATTCCACTGTGCCATTTCAAGCGCTCGGGAAATGCCAAGACCGGGGGTCGGTAGCAGCTGCGGCCCTCGGAGAGAAGAACAAGCTGCTCTACTTGAGGGATGCGAGCTCGGGGAGGCATTTCCTCGTGGACACAGGCTCCCAGCTGAGTTTCATCACACCTTCCTACGCTGACTGGCTGGCGCCTTCCAGTGGTCCCGGGGCGTCAGGAGTGAACGGCTCGGCGATTAAGACCTTTGGTGAGAGGACTCTGTTTCTGTCTTTACACGGCCGTACATTCGAGTGGACTTTTGTCATAGCGGCAGTCAATTTCAACATGTTAGGGGCTGATTTTTTGTGCTCACATGGTTTGTCGGTCGATCTTGCTAACAGACGCCTGGTTAATGCACTCTCTTTTTATTCTATTCCCTGTACAGCTCGAGTGGCCCCGCCAACAGCACAAGCCAACGTCACAGCTGCAGGTGGTAAGTTCCACACACTCCTCACTCAGTTCCCAGCACTCACGGTCCCAACATTTTCGGCGACCGTGGCTAAACACGGGGTGGAACATTTTGTTACTACCACCGGACCGCCCGTTTTTGCAAAAGCTCGGCGCTTGGATTCAGCTAAACTGACCATAACGCGCGAGGAGTTTGCCAACCTAGAAAGGTTGGGCATCATCAGGTGTTCGAAGAGCCCATGGGCTTCACTGCTTCACATGGTCCCGAAAGCTGATGGCTCGTGGCGACCTTGCGGTGATTTCCGCAGGTTGAACAACGCTACAGCGCACGACCGCTACCCGATCCCGCACATCCAAGATTTTTCAGTTCATTTGGCGGGGGCGCACGTTTTTTCTAAAATAGACTTGGTACGCGGTTACCACCAGGTCCCAGTGCGCGCTGAGGACATACCTAAAACAGCGGTAATAACTCCTTTCAGGCTTTTCGAGTTTTTGCGCATGCCGTTTGGGCTTAAAGGCACGGCGCAGACGTTCCAACGCATGATGGACGCGGTTTTGCGCGATCTCCCTTTCGTGTTCGTCTACCTGGACGACATATTGGTAGCCAGCGCGTCCGAAGACGAACACGAAAACCACCTCACGGCAGTTTTCCGGAGGTTGGCAGAGCACGGGTTAATAATCAACCCAGCGAAGTGTCAGTTCGGGGTGACGCAGATTGATTTTTTGGGGCATCGCGCCTCCCCAGAAGGAGCGGTTCCTCTGCCTGACAAAGTGCGCGCAGTAACAAATTTTCCCCAACCACAAACGGTCAAAGCGTTACAGGAGTTTTTGGGAATGGTGAATTTTTATAACCGTTTCCTCCCCCGCACAGCGCAGCTCATACAACCATTGTATGCTGCACTAAAAAAACAAAAACCCACAAATAAAGTCGAATGGTCTCCAGAGTGAGAGCGCGCATTCTCTGAAGTCAAAACAGCCCTGGCAAACGCTGCGTTGTTGGCACATCCAGTCCCAGCAGCCCGCATGGCGCTCACTACTGACGCGTCAGATGTGGCCATAGGGGCGGTCGTGGAACAGTATGTAGCCGGAGCCTGGCAACCGCTCGACTTTTTCAGCAAGACCCTGCGCGACAGCGAACGAAAATACAGCGCATTCGACAGGGAGTTGTTGGCTCTCCACTTGGCCATTCGCCACTTCCAGTTCTGGCTGGAAGGACGCCGTTTCACCGCGTTCATTGACCACAAGCCGCTGACTTTCGCGATGGCCAAGATTTCAGAACCTTGGTCGGGCCGGCAGCAGAGACAGCTGGCCGCGATATCGGAGTTTACTACCGATATCCAGCATTTGGCGGGTAAACTTAATGTAGTGACGGACTGCCTCTCGCGTGCCGTGGCGGCTCCAGCCCACGTAGAGGTAGATTCTGCAGCCATGGCCGCGGAGCAGGTTAGCGACGCGGAAGTGCGCACGGCCCCGGTCCGCGTGGGGTTAGATTACACAGCCACGGCCACGGAGCAGGTTAGCGACGCGGATGTGCGCGCGCTCCAGTCTGGACCAACAGGGTTAAGGCTGGAGAACAGGGTGCTGCAAGACTGTATGCCCCCCCTAATCTGCGATGTCTCCACTGGGCGGCCGCGTCCTGTGGTACCAGCCGCGTGGCGCCGCTGCGTTTTTGACTAGATCCATTCTCTTGCGCACCCGGGAGTGCGCGCGTCGGTCAAAATGGTAGGAGAGAAATTTGTATGGCTGAGCCTGCGCAAACAAGTTAGAGAGTGGGCGGCAGCCTGCATGGCTTGTCAGCGGGCCAAGGTTCATAGACACACGAGAGCTCCCTTGGAGCCGTTTTACATTCCAGCTAAAATGTTTGATCATGTCCACGTGGACCTCGTAGGCCCCCTCCCGCCCTCACAAGGGTGCACACATCTTCTGACAATGGTTGACCGCACCACGCGCTGGCCGGAAGTGGTTCCGCTGTCATCAACCACAGCCGAGGAGGTGGCGCGCGCGTTTTTAACGGCATGGGTAGCGCGTTTTGGAGTCCCGTCGGACATTACGTCCGACAGAGGCCCTCAATTTGTTTCCAAACTTTGGTCAGCGATGGCCCGCAGCCTGGGGGCAACTATCCACCGCACGACCGCGTACAACCCGCAGGCTAACGGGTTATGTGAAAGTTTTCACAGGTCACTGAAGGCGGCTCTCAGAGCGTCGCTTACGGATGCAAATTGGGTGGACAAGCTACCATGGGTTTTATTGGGGTTGCGTTCTGCACCTAAAGAGGATTTAGAAGCCTCCCCAGCTGAGCTAGTTTTCGCACAGCCACTTCGGCTACCCGAGGAATTTCTCCCAGATAATCCAGCGCCACAGTGCTCCCCGGCTCAGCGGTTACAGAATAGCACGGACCCGAGCACGCTACCTGGCCCCGTTCACCACAGTTTTCAGCGTGTTTTTGTGCCTAAGGCTTTAAAAAATGCGGAGTTTGTGTTTTGTCAGACATGATGCCCATCGTCCACCTTTACGCCCACCTTATGATGGACCATATAGAGTGCTGGAAACAGGGGATAAGCATTTTTTGCTAGATTTGGGGGGCAGAAAAGAAATGATTGGCATAAACAGGCTCAAACCCGCTTTTGTGGTAGCTGACGAAGTTGTGCAGTTGGCTAAGGCTCCTCGGCACGGCAGACCCCCTAGAGAGCATTCCCCAGAACACCCACAGAGATTGACTAACAGTTCTTATCCCCAGGCAGCAGCTCCACAGCAGGAAGATGCCGCGGAGGTGGTACAGCCTGCTTACAGCAAATACAGGAGAAGGCTGAGGCCCAAGCGGCATGTGGACTGATATGTAGTGATTTTATTATGACATGCAATCTGTGGTTATGTTGTTCCATCTTAGACGTGTGGGGGGGTCATGTGTTGCACATATGTGGGTTTCATATGCTTCACATGTATATTACGGTATGCTTATCATGTATGCTTCACGTCTCAGAGGAACAAAAGGACTGAACCTCCTAGGGGTAACAGGAGGATGTGAAGTCTGGCCTTTTGTATGCAAAGAGATGGCCTTGAGGGATTTCCTGACCACCAGGACTTTAGGTGGAGGCGAGAAGACCTGGAGGGGGATGCATTGTGATTTGGGATTAAAAGACAGTGTGACTGTGCTTTGATGTCCTGGGGTATAAAAGGGACAGATGTTGGGGGATTCACTCTCTTCTGTTTTTTGGATGTTGGAGAATGTGAATGTGAATAAAATTGGACTTGAGAAATAAACTCAGCCTCGTCCTTCCACACATCTCCACAATATCAATAATAATAGTACTCAGCATATACTGTATATTCACAATAACAACCTTTCTTCATTGAAGACACATTGTAATATTACTGTCCTTTATTTTTATATTGCTCAAAAATCACTTCTTTATATGTTGATTTAAATATATGGATGTTTGGACACTGCTGTGTTTCTCCCCCAACCCATTCCACAGTTTTACCCCACACACAGACACACAAAAACCCTTCCTAGTAGATCTTACTTGGTGCATTTTAAATTTTGTATTCCCCGTAAATTATATTTCCCTTCTCTCTGAAAAGATTTTGTATATTGTGTGGCAAAAAGTTTTTACTGACTTTAAACATTAACTGTGCTGTATAATAATCAACCAGATCCCGTAATTTCAATAACTTTGAATGTAAAAACTATAAATTAGTATGTTCAAGATACCCGACTTTGTGTATAACAGGGATTGCCCTTTTTTGTAATATTAGCAATGAATTAAGTGTACTTTTACAATTGTTACCCCAGACCTCTATACAATAGGTCAAGTATGGAAGTACTAATGAGCAATACAAGATATGAAGCGATTTGTAATCTAGGACTTGCTTAATTTTATTTATAACTGCAATATTTTTTGTGACTTTGTTTTGTATGTATCTGACGTGTGGTTTCCAACTAATTTTATCATCTAGTATTACACCCCAAAATTTGATCTCCTTAACATTTTCAATAATCACATTATCTATATGAATATGTATATCTTCTTTATTTTTACAATCACCAAATATCATTACCGTAGTTTTATCTATATTTAGTGATAATTTATTACAATCCATCCATTTTTTAAGCTTATTTAATTCATTATTTAGAGTATGGATTAGTCGATTATAATTATTTCCAGAATAAAATATATTAGTATCATCAGCAAATAATATTATTTTTGATAATTTAGAAACTTAGAATATATCATTTATATATATGTTAAATAATTTGGGGCCCAATACTGACCCCTGGGAGACCCCACAAGCAATTCCCATACATCCACACAGATATTCTCCCATCCTCACAAACTGTTGTCTCTCAGGTAAATAACTTGTAACCCAATTCAGTGCCACTCCCCTAATTCCATACATTTGCAGTTTATCAGGAATTATTGAATGATTTATTGTATCAAATGCTTTTCTAAAATCTATAAATACACCAATTGCATATTTTCCTTGATCTAATGCATTTATTATTTCCTCTGTTGCTTCCATTATTGCCAACGATGTTGTACTCTTTGCTCTAAATCCATATTGATTCTGATTAAGCACATTGTGTTTATTTAAAAAGTCCTCTAATCTGTTGTTGAAAAGTTTTTCCAGAATCTTTGAAAACTGTGGGAGGAGCGATATTGGTCTGTAGTTTGTGTAGTGGTGTTTATTTCCTTGCTTGAATAATGGTATTACTTTTGCTATTTTCATTTTCTGCGAGAATGAGCCAGTTTGAAATGATAGATTACAAATATACGTGAATGGTATTAATATGCCATCAACAGTTCTTTTTACTAGTGCCATATTGATACCATCACAATCAGTAGATAATTTATTTTTACACTTTTCAATAACAGATTTTACTTCTAGTTCATCCACCGCTGAGAGAAGGATTGACTGAGGGTTATTTCCAATCAATGTTTCACTCACAGTGTCTCTTCCTTGGTTTGGAATTTTTGCTGCCAACTCTGGTTCAACATTTACAAAAAAATTATTCATTTTATTTACTACCATGTTCTTATCATAATTATCACCACAATTATCAGTAAAATACTCTGGATATATCGTTTTCTTAGTTCCATTTTTCCTTAACTTATTTGATATATCCCAGACTCCTTTTATATTATTTTTATGTAACATTTTCCTATAGTGTAATTTTTTACTAGTTTGTATTATTTCAGTTAATTTATTTTTATATGTTTTATATCTTTTTCAGATTCTTTGGTTCTTAATTTAATGAAATTTTTATAGAGATAATTTTTCTTTTTACAAGCATTTTGTAGCCCCCTGGTTAACCACGGGCAATTTTTGTATTTATGTTTTTTATTAATTTCTTATTTGGACAGTTTTTATCATATAATGATTTGAATATATCAATAAATTTATTGTATGCCAAGTCCACTTCTTTCTCTCTATAGACAACATCCCAATTTTGTAACATTAAGTCATCTTTTAAAGCATTGATTCTATCTTCTGTTCGTATTCTTTTATAAATAATTTTTTTACATGGTTTATTATTATTATTCTTACTCTCATTAACCCCATAATTAACGTCTAAAGAAACAAATACAGGCAGGTGGTCACTAATGTTATTTATTAGTATACCACTCACCATATTATATTCAACAACGTTGGTAAAGATGTTGTCTATCACGATGGCACAGTTTGTCATTATTCTCGTAGGTTTTGTAATCTTTGGAAATAAAGTTAAGCTATACATTGTATCTAAGAAATCTTCACTTCGTTTATGTTGTTTTGCTTTCATTAAATCTATATTAAAGTCACCACAAATAAAGATATCTTTTTGTCTTATTTTTGCATACATCTTTTCCATACCATTTCTAAATTTTTCCATATCAGATCCCGGTGCTCTATATATATAACTTACTATTATGTTTTTTCTATTTTCCATCATAATTTCGATTGATAAACATTCCATACTTTCATTCACTGTTGATGTCATGCTGTCCACTTTTTTACTTTTTAACTTTCTATCAACATACAGTGCTACCCCACCACCACTTTTACATTTCCTATTTTGTGTGTACATCTCATATCCATGTAGTTCAAAATTTACATCTTTTTCTTCATTAATCCATGTTTCACTTATTGCTATAATCCTAAATGGGGTGTTAGATTGATTTAAAACTCCTTAATACTATCATAGTTGGTATAAAGACTCCAACTATTAATATGTATTACTGTCAATGTCTGATCTGAGTTCATAATTCCATTTAATTGTTGTTCATCATAATAAGCACACTTATTGTTAATATGATTAAAGTAGTTATTATCTGGGTCAATATCTCCTAAAATGTCTTGTGGTTGCTGTTCAGTATTGACAAAGGTTTCAGCTTCAATTTCCCCTAATACACTTCCACTGTTAAATGAGGAAGGATGATTGGTTAAAGTTCTAATCATAAGTTGTGTCAACAATGTACACCGAAAGGAAAAAAGGAGAAAAAAAAAAAAAACGCAAAAATTTCCACTCATAATCTTACTGCGCTGTTATTCGTGCATAAGAGCTATGGTTTAAATTTGCTTAATTCCTCCATATCTCTAATCATTATTACTTTAGCTTCTTCTGGAGTGCCAAGCAGTTTTATCCACACCTTACAGTTTGTTGTCCATGTTGATTATATTTTTCCCTGTTTTCTGAGAGCCCTGGCTTGTCTAGCTATTTCAGAGTTCTTTTTTGTTAAATGTCTGTTTACACAGACAGTCGTTCCTCTCAGTTTTCTTGCTTGTCGCAGAAGATCAGTTTTTGCTTTCCTATTGACAAATCGGATGATAATCACTGGTTTTCCTTTACTGTCTTTTCTAGGCAACGTGTGGCAAGCTGAAATAGTCTTATTGTCCACAACAATGTTTTTAGAGTTGAAAAAAGTTAACACCTGCTGCTCAATAGTGTGTGATTCTGCCAATGTCTCATCCTCCCCATCCTGGTTATCAACTCCAGCTGTCACACGTGCATAGGAGCGGTGTCTGGTGTTCAGACCGCTCTGGCAAAATTTCATCAATGTGATTACAATTCAGATCAGAATTTTACTGTTTACATGGATCCTGAAAAAGCTGATCCGATTAGGACGTGCGTTTCCATGTGTCACACGTTTGAACGGAATAAATCATTGTGACATGCGCACGTCGACATTTCGACATTTCGAAAATAGTAGAAGAAGAAGCAACTTCCGGTGTTAGCAAGCCCCGCTTCATGTTGAAACTGACCTGTATTGTGTTATTCAGACTGTACTTTTGCTTCTGCTGGTCTCCGTAATGAAGCTACAAGTACATACTTCTGCATACGACGAACAGAGGGAGACAGCAGGACGATATAGACCAGTTTTGTTTTACTCCCGCTATGATTTCCGCTAGCTGCTGCTAAGGCGGAAATACATCACGTCGACATGCGGCTGGCGTACATACACGCGCTGTTCTGCCCTCAGTAGTGTGTGTTTATATAAAGTTAAAAATAGTTCATAAGATTATAATAAATATCATAGTTCATTTGCAGTAAGTCATGTTAGAAATAGTCATTATGTTAAAAATAATTTCTGTACAGTTAGTAACGATTCACTTGTATTTTATGTTGAAAGTGCAGCCAGTTGCCGCTATGATTTGTGGGTAGAAGAAACGGTCATCGGTAAGAGAGAAGGAAAAAAAGGCAGGAAAATATAACCTGCCCGCGAATGTCTGAAACGTTCCTCCTGTGTGTTAAACCTTTTTCTACGCCTTCGAAAGCAATGGCTGTAAGTTCAATTAGTATTTTGTCAGTTTATAAGTTTTTGTTAGACGTGAATTTGATATCGTTTTTAGAGTGTAATTGTTTCAGGAATTAGTCTTATCCCAGGGCCCCGTTAGCTTGTTTAATGTATCGTGTCTATTTTGTTGCCAGGAATTAGTCCTATCCCAGGGGCCCGCTAGCTTAATTATATGTATTTATTTTCTGTTTTTATTTCTTTTCAGTTTCACTCGGGCTTTTCATTGAGCTTCAAGCCACAGTTATAAACAACTGTAGAGCTGTCTAAGAAGACTGGAAATAAAGGAGCAGGACGCTTGGTTTCCTGGCTCGTGAAAAACGAGTTTGGCTTGCTGTTGATCTGCGTTAACATACACAGTGTATACAACACGTAGGGATAACAGTACAGTGAAAAGCCAGGTCAGCAGCTGGTGAAGATAAGGTCCACGACACAGTGAGGGACGACACTCAAGAGTGAAAAGCCATGTCAGCAGTTGGTGAAGATAAGATTCACGACACAGCGATGGACGACACTCAAGAGAAGAGGGCAGAAGAAAAGGCGAACTCTGAAGCCAAATCATCATACAACGCTAGCTCCAGCTCCAAACGTTCTAGCTCCAGGCTGTCCTCGAAGTCCAACATAATGGAAGCAGCCATTATGGCACGAGCCTCTGCTGAAGCTGCGAATGCTAGAGCCTTGTACAGTAAGAAACAATTAGAAATTATAAAACAACAAGCAAAGCTAGAACAAGCAAAGCGACAAGCAAAGCTAGAACAAGCAAAGCGACAAGCAGAGATAGAACAAGCAGAGCAACAAGCAAAGCTAGAACAAGCAAAGCGACAAGCAGAGATAGAACAAGCAGAGCAACAAGCAGAACAAAAACAAGCAGAGCAACAAGCAAAGCTAGAACTGGATCTAGAGATGCTGGAGATAGAGAAGGAAACAGCGGCCACCACAGCAAAAGCAGAAGTTCTAGAAGCTGCTGTAGCTGTCGAGCTAGACGAAGGAGAGAGTGTAAGGAGCGCAATTCCATCACAAGTTGTCAGACAGAGAACTATGGATTATGTGCACCACCAAATCCAACTAAAGTCACAGGCGCGACCAGCTGAAGAAGAATCACCTCAAGTCAAACCCGCACAAAGGGCGCAATCCTTCACTCTGAGGAGACCCGAACAAACTCTCTCTTCACCAGCATTCAAGAAAATGTACGTGAAAAATGAATCCATCGACATACCGAGAGACTATGTCAGGCCAAACAGCTACCACGCTTCCCACAGTGGTGACCCACCTATGGCAGACTTTGCTAGGTTCCTCGCGCGCAGAGAGCTAATCACAACCGGACTCTTTAAGTTTGACGACACCCCCGAAAACTTTAGAGCATGGCAGTCGTCATTCATAAATGCAACTGAAGACGTTGGTCTCACATATAGCCAGGAGTTAGATCTCCTAGTCAAGTGGCTTGGTAAAGAGTCCTCAGAGCATGTTAAAAGAATCAGAGCTGTCTATACCACTAACCCCAAAGCTGCTCTCCAATTGTCATGGGACAGGTTAGAAGAGTGTTACGCTATGCCAGAAGTAGTAGAAAACGCCTTGTTCAAAAAACTAGATAACTTCCCTCGCCTTACAAACAGAGACAATGTAAAACTCAGGGAACTTGGAGATTTACTCTTAGAACTGCGGGTCGCTAAAGATGAAGCTTATCTCCCAGGTCTCGCTTACCTCGACACACCCCGTGGGGTTAAGCCCATAATTGAAAAGTTGCCTCCAAGTTTACAAGATAAATGGCTGCATGCGGGCTCAAAATACAAACAAAAATATGATGTAACCTTCCCTCCCTTCTCATATTTTGTAAAGTTTGTCCAAGACGAGGCTAAAGCAAGAAATGACCCAAGTTTTACGACATGCAGCAGCCAACCCTTCAGCAAAGGTGAGAGACCACCATTCAAACAAACTAGCTACAGAACGCCTCTAACTGTAAACAAAACAGAGGTCGACACAACTGATCCCGCTAGTACTAAAGAGGACGATTTAACACGCTACTGTCCAGTCCATAAGAAAATGCATCCCCTAGCCAAATGTAGAGCTTTTCAGAATAAACCGCTACAGGAAAGGCGAAGCATACTCAAAGAATACAAACGATGTTTTCGCTGCTGCTCTCCCATGCACACAATAAAGGACTGTGACATGAAACTCAAGTGCGAGAAGTGCCAAAGTGAAAGGCATTGCTCCGCCATGCATCCCGATTCAAGTCAGCAACCCCAGCCAGAAAACACACCTGAACCAGAGCCTCAGCCCCGAGACAACACACCACCTGAGGTAACGTCACGGTGCACTGAGATCTGCGGCGAAAGTAATCCCCCACGTTCTTGCTCAAAGGTATGTCTAGTTCGAGTTTTCCCCAAAGGCCAACCAGAACACTCCGTTAAGATGTATGCAATCCTTGACGATCAGAGTAATAAATCGCTGGCCCGTCCTGAATTCTTCGAGCTGTTTGGGATCATAGGTAGCCCTCTGACATACCACATGAGAACATGTGCTGGTTTAACTGAAATGCTTGGCAGGGACGCAGCGGGGTTCCAAATCGAGCCAGTAGGCAGAGGCCCACGCTTAGACCTCCCTCCTCTGCTTGAATGCGACGAGATAAAGTTCAGTAGGGATGAAATACCTACGCCCGAAGTCGCTCTTGCTCATGCCCACTTAAAACACCTCGCTCCTCTCATCCCCAAGTACGACCCAGATGCTCAGATGGCAATTTTACTGGGCAGAGACATCCTACGAGTCCACAAAGCAAGGCAACAAGTCAACGGACCCCACAATGCTCCCTTTGCTCAACGCCTGGACCTAGGCTGGGTAATTGTGGGAGAGGTGTGCCTTAACGCTCACAAGCCAACCGTCAACGTCTATAAAATGCACATGCTCTCCAACGGACGCCCATCTCTCTTCACTCCTTGTCCTAACAGCATCAACATCAAAGAGAAACCATGCTACGGCGGGGAGCACAAGGACGGCCTCTCTAAACGCAGCTCAAAACCCAACGCAGTGGAAGAAAAGCTTGGGGACAAAGTTTTTGAGTGCACAGAGAATGATAACAAGTGTGCCGTGTCCTTCGAGGATGAGACCTTCCTAAAGATAATGGAGGAAGAAGTCCACCAGGATGGAAACAACCCTGAACAGTGGCACTACGTCACATCAGAGCAAAACCCAGCTGATCTAGCCACCAGGTCAATACCTGCATCACAGCTCATGGACACTATGTGGTTTAAGGGACCAGACTTCCTTTACAGACCACCTGAATCCGGGACACCTGAATCCTTTGAGTTAATCGAGCCTGAAGTAGACTCTGAAATCAGAAAAGTCGCTACCTTTTCCACTCACATTCAGAAGAACGGGCCCTTACCAGCGTGCTTCCAGCGCTTTTCAACTTGGAACTCATTAGTACGTGCCATTGCATTCCTAATTCACCAAGCTCGTTCTCACTCATCAGGCAACCTGTCAAATCATTCATGCAGGGGCTGGCATCGATGTAGCAAGCCACGCACTCCAGAGGAGCTGGATGCTGCCAGTAACCTCATCCTCCAGTCTGTTCAAAAAGACGCTTTTCCCGACGAGTATGCTGCTCTCCGTGCCAACCAAACCGTCCGCAGTTCAAGTCCCATCGTGGCTCTTGATCCCTATATGAGTGAAAACCTCATCAAGGTTGGAGGTCACCTCAAACATGCTTCATTGAACACAGCATCTGAGAATCCAACCATTCTCCCAAACAAGCATCACGTAACTCAACTGCTTGTCCGTCAATATCACGCCAAAGTTGTGCATCAAGGAAGGCAGTTCACGGAAAGCGCAATTAGACAAGCCGGACTGTGGATTGTAGGTTGCAAAAGTCTGGTCTCGTCCATTATCCACCATTGTGTAACGTGCAGGAAACTCAAGGGAAAACTAGAGACTCAGAAAATGGCAGATCTCCCACCTGAGAGACTCAAAACATGCCATCCATTTTCATATGTCGGGTTGGACGTATTCGGTCCATGGTCAGTAGTCACTCGACACACACGAGGTGGAGCTGCACAAGGAAAAAGGTGGGCAATACTCTTCACGTGTATGACCACGAGAGGCGTGCACATTGAAGTCATTGAATCTATGGACGCTTGCAGCTGTATAAATGCAATACGCAGATTCTTCGCAATACGAGGACCAGCAAAGCAAATGCGATCTGACAGAGGCACTAACTTCATTGCAGCGAGCGTGGAGTTAGGCATGACACAACCAAACAAGAACCCTCCCAACATTGTCAACTATCTTCATGCCAATGGTTGCACATGGAAGTTCAATCCCCCACATGCTTCTCACATGGGAGGCGTCTGGGAAAGACTGATTGGGGTCACTCGCAGAATACTGGACTCCATGCTTTTGTAAAACAAACACACTCGTTTGACGCATGAGGTGCTTTGTACTTTAATGGCTGAGGTAACGTCTATAATCAACGCAAGGCCCTTAGTTCCCATCTCAACAGACCCTTCCTCACCATTCCTACTCTGTCCCGCAATGATCTTGACCCAAAAGCAGCATGTTCCCCCTCTACCAGGAGACTTTTGTGGAAAAGACCCGCTCAAAAACCAGTGGAAACAAGTGCAAACACTCGCCAATGAATTTTGGAGCCGCTGGAGAAACGAATATCTCAACACCCTCCAATCAAGGCGCAAGTGGCATACAACACACCGCAACCTACAGACAGGTGACATAGTGCTGCTGAAACAGGACCAAGCACCCAGAAACGAATGGACAATGGCCATCATCACATCCACCTTTCCAAGCAGTGACGGGAAGGTCAGAAAGGTCGAAGTGAGGACATCATCCCAGGGTGTTTCAAAGACTTACTTACGTCCTATCTCAGACGTTGTTATGCTCTTAGAGAGTGAATAGTAGTTAAAAAGAAGTAGTGGCATTAGTAATGCCAGGCGGGGAGTGTTCTGCCCTCAGTAGTGTGTGTTTATATAAAGTTAAAAATAGTTAATAAGATTATAATAAATATCATAGTTCATTTGCAGTAAGTCATGTTAGAAATAGTCATTATGTTAAAAATAATTTCTGTACAGTTAGTAACGATTCACTTGTGTTTTATGTTGAAAGCGCAGCCAGTTGCCGCTGTGATTTGTGGGTAGAAGAAACGGTCATCGGTAAGAGAGAAGGGAAAAAAGGCAGGAGAATATAACCTGCCCGCGAATGTCTGAAACGTTCCTCCTGTGTGTTAAACCTTTTTCTACGCCTTCGAAAGCAATGGCTGTAAGTTCAATTAGTATTTTGTCAGTTTATAAGTTTTTGTTAGACGTGAATTTGATATCGTTTTTAGAGTGTAATTATTTCAGGAATTAGTCTTATCCCAGGGCCCCGCTAGCTTGTTTAATGTATCGTGTCTATTTTGTTGCCAGGAATTAGTCCTATCCCAGGGGCCCGCTAGCTTAATTATATGTATTTATTTTCTGTTTTTATTTCTTTTCAGTTTCACTCGGGCTTTTCATTGAGCTTCGAGCCACAGTTATAAACAACTGTAAGCTGTCTAAGAAGACTGGAAATAAAGGAGCAGGACGCTTGGTTTCCTGGCTCGTGAAAAACGAGTTTGGCTTGCTGTTGATCTGCATTAACATACAGTGTATACAACACGTAGGGATAACAGTACACGCGCAGTAAACATATTTTCGGCCCTATATTCGGAATAAGTGTTTATATGCGCACCAATCAGATTACCAATCGGCATAACCCACTCCTCTAATGGCCACAGACGATTCAGATCAGAATTTTACTGTTTACATGGATCCTGAAAAAGCTGATCTGTGGGATATGGGGTGAGTTATGCCGATTGTTAATCCGAATGGTCTGCATGAAAACACTTATTTCGAACATAGGGCAGAATATATGTTTACTGCGAATGTCTGTACACCAGCCGTACATCGACGTGACGCATTTCCGCCTTAGCAACAGCTAGCGAAAAACATACACTACGGTTCAAAAGTTTGGGGTCACTTAGAAATTTCCTTATTTTTGAAAGAAAAGCACTTTTTTTCAATGAAGATAACTTTAAACTAATCAGAAATACACTCTATACATTGCTAATGTGGTAAATGACTATTAGAGCTGCAAATGTCTGGTTTTTGGTGCAATATCTACATAGGTGTATAGAGGCCCATTTCCAGCAACTATCACTCCAGTGTTCTAATGGTACAATGTGTTTGCTCATTGCGTCAGAAGGCTAATGGATGATTAGAAAACCCTTGTGCAATCATGTTAGGTCTGCAATGCTGTAATTGCTGCAAATGGAAGATTCTTTGACGAAAGCAAAGTTTGAAGGAAAAAATTATTATTTCAAATACAAATCATTATTTCTAACCTTGTCAATGTCTTGACTATATTTTCTATTCATTTTACAACTCATGGTGGTAAATAAAAGTGTCTTTTCATGGAAAACACAAAAATTGTCTGGGTGACCCCAAACTTTTGAACGGTAGTGTAGCAGGAGTAAAACAAAACTGGTCTATATCGTTGTGCTGTCTGTTCATTATATGCAGAAGTATGTACTTGTAGCTTCATTACGGAGACCAGCAGAAACATAAGTACAGTCTGAATAACACAATACAGGTCAATTTTGACACGAAGCGGGGCTCGCTAACACCGGAAGTTGCTTCTTCCACTATTTTCGGAATGTCGAAATGTCGACGTGCGCATGTCAAAATGATTTATTCCGTTCAAATGTGTGACACATGGAAACGCACGCCCTAATCAGATCAGCTTTTTCAGGATCCATGTAAACAGTAAAATTCTGATCTGAATTGTAATCAGATTGAAGAAATTTTGCCCATGTAACCGTGGCCAATCGGAATGAAATTTTGATCCGAATGAGCGTGATCGGGTCAGAATATTCAGATTGCCGTGTTTACATGAAGCATTTTTATTCCGATCAGGCTTTTAATCCGGTTACTTGTGTCCGTGTAAACATAGACATCATCCATTCTTGTATACTGTTCTAATTCATCCACACGTCTTTCTAAGAAATTAATTTTCTTGTCTTTTTCCATAACTTCAGCCTTTAACTCACGCACTTGATCAATAAGGCCAATAAGCAGAGTTTGTTGTTTTGCTATCTTAGATATTTCTTCAGAGATAAAATTTAGTGAGAGTTTGATCTCCTCCAACTCCTCTCCATTTGTCTGATTCTTCTTCTTCTCTCAGTTACTGGCGGATAAACAACTGAAAGGTGCATACCACCACCTACTGTACAAGAGTGTGTAACATTATGTCATCTGAGCCCGACCCCTAAATTTTTCGGAGGCATACTGACTAGTCTGATTGGGATCAAAGGAGCGGCTCAACTGTTGGCTAGTACAGGAGCTGAAGTATATCCGATGGCTAGTGGAGGCCGTCAACTGGCTTGTCATCTAATTATAGCTGTTATCTGGCGGTGAGGTCAAAGCTCTCCCGATGGCTAGTGAAGGTCGCTAACTGGCGTCGTCATCTAGTCGCTGGATCTGCTGGTGAAGCCGAAGAAGCCAAGGCTCCCTCGGTAGCTAGTGGAGGCCTCCAGCTAGCATCGTCCTATCTGGCGATGAATCTGAAGCTCTCCCGGTGGCTGTTGGCTAGTACAGGAGCCGAAGTACGTCCGATGGCTTCTACTTCACACAGGCAGTGAAGTAGAAGCCAAAATGATACCGCAGTCCAAATGTAAAACACTGGAGAGGGTTGTCCCTCCTCCTGTCCTGACTGATCACACAAGTTACCAAGTAAAGGAAAGCTGAAATATGACAGCAAAGAAGGGGTGCTTCTTTTAGATTAACCATTATATCACGTGCATGAAATTATTAAAGGGAATATATTGTAGGAGTCTAAAATTATTGTAATTACCATTATACTGTACATCGTTTATTTATAGATCCTGTGTGAGTGAGTATTACAGTTTATGAAATTAGAGTTAAAATCAAGATGAATCTGATACTGGTGTACAGTGAGCAGAATTTAAACTGCTGTCATTACTGACTGGAATATCCACATCTATCAAATTGCATTGCTGGTTGAAAGTAGGGCCATCAATCAATCAATCAGTCAATCAATCATCCATCCATCTTCTACCGCTTTTCCAAAGGTCCGGGTCACAGAGGCAGCAGTTCAAGCAGAGAAGCTCAGACTTCCCTCTCCCAAGCCACCTGCTCCAGCTCTTCTGAGAGGATGCCAAAACGTGCCCAGGACAGTTGAAAGGTGTAGTCTCTCGAGCGTGTCCTAGGTCTGCCCCGGGGTCTTTTCCCAGTGGGACGTGCCTGAAACGCCTCAAGTGGGAGGAGTCCAGGAGGCATCCTGATCAGATGTCCAAACCACCTCAACTGGTTCCTTTCAATGTGGAGGAGCAATGGTTCTACTCTGAGCCTCCCCCGGATGACTGAGCTCCTCACCCTATCTCTAAGGGTGAGTCCAGCAATCCTATGGAGAAAGCTCATTTCAGCCACTTGTCTCTGTAATCTCATTCTTTCAGTCATTACCCAAAGCTCATGCCCACAGGTGAGGGTAAGGCTGTAGACTGACCGGTAAATTGACAGCATTGCCTTAGAGCTCAGCTCCCTCTTCACCACAACAGACCAGTACAGTGTCCACATCACTGCAGAGGCTGTTCCTATCCGTCAGTCTTCTGCTCCATTCTCCCCTCACTTGTGAATGAAACTCCGAGCTACTTAAACTCCTCCACTTGGGGTAGAAGCTCGTCACCAACCTGGAAAGGACAAACTAAAACTGGCCCTGGGTGAAATGCCAGACTAAGAGTGATCCAACAGACTCTCATGATGAATAAACAATCAAGGGTTCAGTGTAGCCTGCCCAGTACGGGGTTACCAGGGCCCCGCCCCAGAGCCAGGCCTGGGGGAGGGGCTCAATGGCGAGCGTCTGGTGGCCGGGTTTCTACCCATGGGACCCGGCCAGACTCAGCCCAAGGGGGTCCAGTGTTATGTGGATCAGGTGGCGGTCAAAGGCAGAGACCTTGGCGGTCTGACCCCCGGCTTCCTAAGGGCCATTAATATTATAAATAAACAAATCATCTCATTCCACTGTGTATATTGTTGAGCACGTGTTTAAAGTGACACGCCACCAAAAATCAAGGATTTTTTTTCTTGTTAACATGTCTATAACATGCTATTTATGACTTACAAGACATATCCAGAGTGAAATCCCTCACATTTGTCATGTCTGTATTTTTTTGCTGTGAAATTTAGGTTAAGCTCCTCTCCCTGTTAAAAGGCAAGTTTAGATGGAACATTTTTGGTGACATCAGTCACTATAACAGGTCAGTAGTGTTGAGCCAATCAGGACGCAAGAACCATCTCTGGCCTAACTGAAGTTAGCCTCCAGGGCCAGTTAGCATTTGTGGACAGCTGCTTTTGAAAACATCAGCCAAATTAAGATGGGTTTTACCATTAAACTGCTGTTAAGGACCGGTGCAGCCATTTTCCTGGGCCACCGTGCAGACAACTGGACATGTCCTGTAAGTCCTTTTATAGCGGGATTTATTTTGTTTACTGTAGCGCTAGCCACCGTTAGCCTTGTGAGATGTGGGTATGCCTATTCACAGAGCCTGGCATTTGAAGGAGGAGGAAAAGTGAAAACATTTTGACACAAACATGTAAGACAATGAAATATTTTCTGTAGAAAAAGGGCATAAGATACCATTTTAGACAATGCAGATTTGTTTTTATAGGGGATTTGTATCCACTAGAGTCAGTCTTTAAACTGTTCAACACGAAAATATTTCAAGCAAAACAAGAGAGAAAATCGTTGTGCTCTGTGGAATAATCGATTTCCAAGGTTTCTGATATCACATGTATGATCCTTGTGAGCCCAGCAGTAACATTTGAACACACCAGCCAGACAAATCATAGCCATTCCCCAGAATGGTTGTGACATCTCGGCTGGTGTTAGACTTGAGAGTTTATGTGACTTCTCACCCGTAGCGTGGTGATGGTGGATGGGTCTCGGATCCGTCCGTCGTCATCCTTCAGGTTGTAGCCCTCCGGGCGTTTGTCCCTCTCACTGATCTTCCACAGCTTCACTGTCTTGTCTGATACGGATACATCACACACACAAACACACAGACAAACTATGGTTAGATCACTGCTCACTACCGTGGATCGCACATACAAGATGGATGCAGGGGGATGGGGAGCCAATCTGGCAACTATCTGGGCAGGTGCCAGCGAGGATGATGAATGGCGGCTCCTGTGTAGATTCTGATGTCAGTGATAACAATCTACAAGTTGACTTCCTTTCCTCGCTGCTGTACATGCTCCCTCAGAAAAAGCCTTCTGTGTGCTTTTCGATTCTGCATCTTATAAACACAAGTTACATCTCATCTTCTCGGTCTGCTGAAGAAGATGGCAGCAGCAGTCAGGCTGTTGCTTTTTTTTCTTTTAATTTCCGCTGTGAATATTGGTGTCAAAGCAACGAGGCCATCGCCACAGGACCCTCCGCCATCTGCTCCAGCCACCGCTAGCACTTTTGTAGCAGCCATGCATGAAGCCCCACAATCTGCAAGACGTCTCTCTGCTGCTGTGTGTGACTGAACTATCATGCATGTGTGGTGGCACATGCTTTAATACGTGCATGTGTTCCTGCTGCAGCAGCCGTGCGTGAAGCATTTAATGTGAATCTCTTCTGCTGGTGGCACTTGCTCAGCCAAGCACAAAGTCAGTATGATCTAAAAAATATGGTGATATTAATGTCTCCTTTTACATCAGCTGCAAATCTGACCATTCTGCAAAGTGGGGAATTTGATACACAAGTGATGACAGATTGTTGCGTAATGCGTTAAAAATGAATTTGCTAACAGACTGACCGTTGGTGGATAACAGGAAGTATGCTGCGTTCTGCTGAGGAAGCCATTTAATCTTGTTGATCTTCTCCTCAATCTCCAAACTCTTCAGGTAGTCAAACTCGGGCTCATGGCTCTGGAATGTGCTGTAAACATTATACTCCCCTCGGCGTTGGGGCTGGCTCTTACTCTGCAAAAGAAAAAGTGAGGGGAAAAGGTAGTAAAACATTATAGGAACTTCCCTTTAAAAAAAATAAGTTAATGCAGCGTAAAAGGTCACTTGAGGTTAGAGCCAAAGTTCATATACAGTGGGGAAAATAAGTATTGAACACGTCAACGTTTTTTTCATTAAACATATTTCTGATGGAGCCATTGACCTGAGATTTTCACCAGATATCAGTAACAACCCAAGTAACACATACATACAAAGAAATTAAGGCAACTGTGTTCACAAAACAAGTGATATTTAATAAAGTGGAATGATACAGGGAATAAGGCCGCATTCACACGGCCACTGTTTGGTCCGGACGAAAGGACCAGTGTGTATTCCGTGAATAGTTCGGTTTGTTTGGCGCCATCTGAATGCGCCTGGAACTCTGGTGCAGCACCAAACAAGCGAACTCTGGTCCCCTTGAAAAGGGGGGGTCTCAGTTCAGTTGCAAACACAGTCTGGTGCGCTTTGCCTGCCGTGTGAATGCAAACGGAGTATCCAGCGGAAAGGGCGGACGCGCCCCTCTGCCTTTGTGTAACCACAGCAACACACAGTGAGAAGAGAAAGTGGTGTTTACTGTAAAAGTGCCTTCACATCAAATGCAAACGGGCGAATTTTTCACACAGCATGATTACATTATAACTCAATGTAAATACATGAAAAGACATTAATTCGCCGTCTGGGTGAGATGCAGACAGGCGAAGTTGGCACTCATCTGAAAAAGTTATCCCTGTTGAAAACGTGATGTGTGCTTCCTGGCAGCACGTCCGTGGTAGGAATCCGTGGGTAAAATAAATCCAACATCCCAGTTCAGCTGAAGAGCTCCTGGTTCTTCAGCCTCCAGTTTGGGTAAAAAAATAACAATAAAATCAACCACGTAAATCCAAAAAATACTTTTACTGGAGAAAACCGAGGAGAAAAATTTATAAAACAAATGTCTCTTGGACTTGGAGTAGTGACGAGTGAGGAGTGAGAAGCAGCCTCTGTGTGATGATTGGGTGAGTGCATTCCCCCTCCTTTTCTGTGGAAGGTTCTCCATTCAGTTCCCGGCTCCGTTGGTCACCATCACACCTGCGTGAGTGGACGCACCTGCTGCCTCTTCACTGCCAGTACTTAAAAGGACCTGCTTGTGAACACTTCGGCGCTGGCTCGTTGGGAATCGCTGCCTGAATTTAAAGGTAAATATTGACTGTTTAGAAACTCAGCCTAATCTCTCCTTTCCTCTTCTCTCCCCAGGTTGCTGCCATCTCTGCGGTGCGTCTCCAGGATTGCTGTGCACTCGCCTGCCACTTCATCCTCATCTCTCCGGACTGTTCCTACCACCCGGTCACACTCCACCCTGCTCCTCACCTCTCCACGTTCCCGGCCAGCACAGTCCTGCTGGCTCGTCTTCCCCCGTGCTGAGTTCCTCTGCTGGGTTCTCTGTTTGTCTGCAGTAAGAAAAACCCCCATTCAGATATATTTTCCCCTGTCACACTCCTCCCCTCTAACCAGCTCTCGTCTCTCTCTCTCTCCACAGGCTGTGTGTCTTCCTGCGTGCTCCACTTTTACTACTACTAACTAACTAACCTGCACTTATATAGCGCTTTTCTAGTCACAAAGACCACTCAAAGCGCTTTCATTAATACTAACCCTCTATTCTAAGGGCCTATAGGAAACAGATATCTAGGGACAATTTAGAACAGCCAATTAACCTAACATGCGTGTTTTTGGCATGTGGGAGGAAACCGGAGAAATCCCGGAGTAAACCCACGCAACACGGGGAGAACATGCAAACTCCACACAGATCACTGTTGGTCGGGGGCTGGGATCGAACCCACGAACCCACGATCCCCACAATCCCCCGGCCAAGGGTAAACTGTGCTGCCGCAGTGCTAACCACTGCGCCACCGTGCAGCTTTTCCCTACAGTTGTCAGTTAGATTTTTTTTTTTAGATTTAATATACTTTACTGATCCCCAGAGGGGAAATTGAGGGTATCCACCACCTGGATGGATGAGCAGCCACGCTACGGCGCTATCCCTTAACCATTCACACACACATTCACACCTAGGGCCACTTTAGAGTCTCCAATTAACCTAACCTGCATGTTTTTGGCATGTGGGAGGAAACCGGAGAAATCCAGGAGTAAACCCACGCAAACACGGGGAGAACATGCAAACTCCACACAGATCACTGTTGGTCGGGGGCTGGGATCGATCCCACGATCCCCGGACCAAGGGTAAACTGTGCTGCCGCAGTGCTAACCACTGTGCCACCGTGCAGCCCCCAGTTATTCAGTAAAGTTGTATTTAATGTTTTAATTCGGTGTCTGTGTCTTCTCTGGTGTAGGTGCTTTGCACGTGAGCTTCCTATTTGACAGTCATGACAGAACGAGCTAGCCATGACCGAAGCTCAGCAGGCGCTGCATCAGCAGAACACTCCGCTCTTTACCGGTTAGACACTACTGAGCGGCAGGTGGCCGTACTAACCGAGCAGTTGCAAGCTATAACTCAGCAGCTGACCACGGCTACCGACCACCTTTGTCAGATGTCTCGCCCGGGCCCTTCCTCTCTTCCTGTCGCCCCAGCGGCTGCTACCATTCGCCACACCACTTCCGTGCCTTCACCTGCCCGGTATGTGGGGGAGGTGGGGGGATGCAAGGGGTTTTTGCTACATGTTTGCCTCTATCTGTGACAGGTGGGTGGGGAGTACCTGGACGACACTTCTAAAATCCATTTTATGACCCTCCTGCTCCGGGACTGAGCTCTTAATTGGGCCCAGTCCATCCTCTACAGCACGGAGGGCCCCAATTATACCTTTGAATGGTTCGTTCAGGAATTTTCTCGGGCCTTTGACCATTCGGAGAGTGAAGGGAATATTATGAGCCACCTGATGTTGTTCCAGCGGGGGAATCGGTCTGCGGCCAATTTCTCTGTGGAGTTCCAGGTTGCCACGGCAGACTCTGGGTGGAATGATGTTGCCTTACGCAGCGCCTTCCTTCTACCAGCTACCAGCTCAGCTAAGCCCGACACTTCCTCCGAAGCTATGGTGTTAGGGCGAGCCCGTCTGACTCCGGAGGAACACCAGCGACGGAGGAAAGCCGGTGTGTGCATGTGCTGCGGCACTCTAGAGCATAAATTGTTTACCTGCCCCTTAAAACCAAAAGATGTAGCCCGCCAGTAGCCGTGGGGGGTCCGGCGGGCAGAAATTCCACTAATCCCCCCAGTAACTTTTCTATCCTGGCTCTTATCCAGTTACCGGGGGCCGAGAGAAAGGTCTCGGCATTAATTGATTCTGGGGCGGAGCAGAATTTTATTTCGTTGCGATATCGTGCGGGAGATAGGCATACCCTCTATCAAATTGCCAGCTGCATTAAACGTAGCGGCATTATCCGGTTGTAGCCTAGCTTAAGGTAACTGAGCGCACAGAGCCGGTCTCCGTTCTTCTTTCCGGGAACCACCGGGAGTCACTCTCATTCTTCATTCTCCCTAGTTCGTCTTCCCCGGTGGTTCTGGGGTACCCCTGGCTCCAGAAGCATAATCCTATTATCAATTTTGCACAAAACTCAATTTCTTCTTGGAGCCCCTTTTGCCTAGCCTCTTGCCTCAGTTCGGCCGCGTGCTCACTGACCCTTCCTATCTCCTCTTCCCCAGCAGAGCCGCCGGACCTCAGCCTCGTACCCGAGGTCTTTCATGACCTTGGGGGGGGGGGGTCTTTAGCAAGTCAAGAGCTCTCTGCCTCCACACCGCTCTTATGACTATGCTATCGACCTCCTCCCGGGTGCACGGTTGCCGTCCAGACGGCTCTACAGTCTCTCGGGGCTGGAGAGGGAGGCGATGGAAGGCTATATTAAGGATTCTCGGAATGCTGGCCTCATTCGGCCTTCTTCGGCTCCTCTTGGGGCAGGGTTTTTCTTTGTCGGAAAGAAGGACGGATTTCTGCACCCGTGCATTGACTACCATGAGCTCAGCGCGATAACTGTCAAAGACAAATATCTACTGCCCCTAATCAATTCCGCATTTGAGCTTCTTCAGCGCGTGCGGGTGTTCTCCAAACTCGATTTATGCAACGCGTATCATTTGGTCCGCATACGCGAAGGGGACGAATGGAAGACGGCCTTCAAAACACACCTGGGGCATTTTGAATATTTTGTGATGCTGTTTGGTCTCACTAATGCTCCAGCCATCTTTCAACGCGTGATCAATGACGTCCTCCGCGACACAATCAACCAATTTGTGTTCGTGTATCTCAACGATATTTTGATTTTTTTCCCGCACACAGGACGAAGACACAGTCCACGTCCGGGCTGTGCTACAGCAGCTTCTGGAGAATCAGCTCTTTGTGAAGGCCGAGAAGTGTGAGTTTTCCACCCGCTCCACTGCCTTCCTGGACTTTATTGTTGTCGAAGGGGAGCTGAGGGCCGATCCGGCCAATGTGAAGGCTGTGCTTGATTGGCCTACCCCGCACACCCGCAAACATCTCCAATGTTTCTTGGGCTTCGCTAACTTTTATTGTAGGTTCATCAGAAATTACAGCAGGGTGGTGCAGCCTCGCACTCAGCTGACCTCGTTCAAAGTGCCCTTTAAGTGGTCCGAGGCAGCTGAGCAGGCTCTCTCTGAACTGAAAGCCCTTTTTTCCAACACACCCATCTTGGCCCAGGTCAATCTTCAGCTTCAGTTCACAGTTGAATTGGACACTTCTGACTCAGGGGTGGGCGCTGTCCTTTCGTAGTGTTCAGCCTCTGATCAGAAGCTCCACCCATGCATGTATTTCTCTCGCCGGTTAACTCTGGCTGAGAGGAATTATGACGTAGGAGACCGAGAGCTGTTAGCCATTAATTTGGCTCTCGAGGAGTGGAGGCACTGGCTGGAGGGAGCCGCTCATCCCATCATTATGTGGACCGACCATAAAAGTTTAGAGTACCTTAGGTTGGCTCGCAGATTGAATTCCAGGCAGGTTCGCTGGGCCCTATTTTTCCTCTAATTTAATCTAATTATCATTTATTGGCCCGGCTCCCGTAACATCAAGCCTGATGCTCTCTCCCGCCAGTTCGCCTCAGATCCCTCATCCTCATCTTCTCCTCCCAAGCCCATTGTGCCCTCCTCCTGCATACTGGGCACCCTCTTGTGGGAGATCGAGCAGAGGGTCCGGTAGGCCCAGCCCACTGAGTCCAGACCTGAGGGGGTCCCGGCAAATCGTCTGTTCGTCCCGCCCAGCCTGTGCAGTGACGTCATCCGCTGGGGGCACATCAGCCTCTTTGCCTGTCACCCCAGGATCTCCCGTACTATCAATCTGGTGAGGCAAGTGGTCTGGTGGCCCACGCTGTGGATTGATGTGCGGGACTATGTCAAAGCCTGTCAGATGTGTGCCACTAACAAATCAGACTCATCTCCACCAGCTGGTCTCCTACATCCCCTGCCAGTTCCCAGTCGCCCCTGATCTCATATTGCCATGGACTTTGTTATGGGACTCCCCCCTTCTCAGGGCAACACAGTCATCCTCACCATAGTAGATTGCTTTTCTTAGGCTATTCATCTGGTGCCCCTTCCCAAGCTGCCATCTGCCACCGAGACTGCCAACCTGCTCACCATTCATGTCATTCGCCTTCATGGTATTCCCTTGGACATTGTGTCTGACCGGGGTCCCCAATTCACCTCACGAGTTTGGAAATCCTTTTGTCATTCCCTCGGCACTACAGTCAGTCTCACCTCCGGCTATCACCCCCAGAGCAACGGGCATGCTGAACATGCTAACCATTCCCTGGAGGCTGCCCTCAGATGTGTGGCTTCCTGCAACCCTACCACCTGGAACTCCCATATGACTTGGGTGGAGTATGCCTATAATTTGGCCATCTCCTCTGCCACCGGGTTGACGCCGTTCGAGGCCTTGATGGACTATACTCTCTCCCTGCTGCCCATGGCGGAGAGGGATGTCACTGTGTCATCTGTGGGGGTCCACGCTCGTCGTTGTTGCCGGCTGTAGAGGTCCACCCGGGCGGCCCTGCTCCGTTTGGCTAAACGGAATCGCTGGTACACGGACCGCAGGCGGGTCCCAGCGCCCAAATATGCGGTCGGTGAAGATGTGTGGTTGTCGGTGGACCAGGTTCCTCTGAAGACAGAGTCTAGGAAGCTGTCACCTCGCTTCCTTGTTTCCTTTCCCATCTCCAGGATCATTAACGATGTGATGGTCCATCTGAAACTACCGCTGACACTTTGCATCCACCCCAAATTCCATGTCTCCAAGATCAAGCCCCTCTCCGCCAGTCCTCTCTGCCCCCCCCCCCCCAAAAAAGCCACCTCCTCCTCCCCGGATCCTCGATGGCCAGACCACCTACACCATACAGAGGATTCTGGATGTTCGCCATCAGGGCCGGGACTTGCAGTACCTGGTCCATTGGAAAGGCTATAGACAAGAAGAGAGGTCATGGATCCCCGGCTCCAACATCCATAACAAGGGGATGGTCAGTGTCTTTCACTGGGCCCATCCCAATAGCCAGGAGGTGCCCCTTGGGGGGGGGGGCACTGTGATGATCGGGTGAGCACATTCCCCCTCCCTTTCTGTGGGAGGTTCTCCATTCAGTTCCCGGCTCCGTTGGTCATCATCACACCTGCGTGAGTGAACGCACCTGCTGCCTCTTCACTGCCAGCACTTAAAAGGACCTGCTTGTGGACACTTCGGCGCTCACTCATTGGGAATCGCTGCCTGAATTTAAGGCTAAATATTGACTCGTTAGGAACTCAGCCTAATCTCTCCTTTCCTCCTCTCTCCCCAGGTTGCTGCTATCTCTGCGGTGCATTTCCAGGATTGCTGTGCACTTGCCTGCTGCTTCATCCTCATCTCTCCGGACTGTTATTACCACCCGGTCACACTCCATCCTACTCTTCACCTCTCCACGTTCCCAGCCAGCTCAATCCTGCTGGCTCGTCTCCCCCCGTGCTGAGTTCCTCTGCCGGGCTCTCCGTTCGTCTGCAGTAAGAAAAACCCCCATTCAGTTATATTTTCCCCTGTCACATTCGTCTCCTCTAACCAGCTCTCGTTTCTCCACAGGCTGTGTGTCTTCCTGCGTGCTCCGCTTTTCCCTACAGTTGCCAGTTATTCAATAAAGTTGTGTTTAACGTTTCAGTTTGGTGTGTCAGTGTCTTCTCTGGTGTAGCTGCTTTGCAGGTGCGTTTCCTATTTGACAGTCATGACACTCTGATAGATATTTGGTCTGAGAACCAGATTTCCCAGCTGCTTGTGGCTACACACAAGAACACCGATGTTTTTAAAACGTTTAGCGACATGATGGTGGCATGGGGGGTTTATACAGACAGCGGAGCTTTTCATTTTTATTAGTTTGTGGTGCATAAACACCTTACTGAAGGGAACGGTGTTATGCTGAGAATTGCTTGCTTGCCGAGAATTGCATCCCATCGTCGAATAAACATAATTTAAAGATAATTTACAAGAGGTAATAACAATTTTTCCTTCTAAAAATGCACAAATGGTTACAAGCCTTGCTGTAGTGTTATATTTTATAGTTTTGGTGCATGGGATGCAATTCTTGGCAAGCGAGCATAACACTGGTCCTAACAAATCGATGAGATGGATTTCTGTTCTTCGCCGAGATTTTTTCTTCCTGGTCAGTGGTGGCTTCAGCTAGTGCCACAAACGAGCAGCTGTTGTAACTGCGTGATGTTGTCCAAGCAGTTTGGTATGCTTGAGTGAAGTGCTGTGTGAATGCAAACAGAACCAAATGAAGGTGTGAAAATTCTCGCCATCCCCTGCCAAGTCGAACTGAGACTCCCGGACTATCCTGGTGTGAATACAGTCCAAGTGTTGAACACATGAAGAAAAGAGGTGCAAAAAGTTATAGAAACCCAACAAACCAGCTGAAATCCATCAGAATTTGAGAAGCCATCCCATCCTCCATCAGTGCAAATTAATTACAGCTGGTTAAGTCCTGACTGATAGCCTTTAAAAAGGTCTGTGAATATCAGATTGTCAGACCACAAAAAACTCATGAAGGGTAGAAGCAAAGAGCTCTCTCTAGACCGTCACAACCTTATTGATGCAAAACATAATGATGGCATTGATTACAGGCGCATTTCTAAACTGCTGAATGTTCCAGTGAGCACTGTTGGAGCAATCATTCGGAAGTGGAAAGAACATCATTTTACCATAAACCAGCCACAACCACAAGCCCCTCACAAGATTTCTGACAGAGGAGTCAAAAATAATTATCAGAAGAGTTATCCGAGAGCCAAAGACCACTCGTGGAGAGCTCCAGAAAGACTTGTAGTTAGCAGGTACTGCTGTTTCAAAGAAAACAATAAGTAATGCACTCAACCAACATGAGCTCTATGCCCACTCACCTCGCAAGACTCCATTGCTGAAGAAAAACCATGTTGACGCTTGTTTAAAGTTTGCTGCACAACATTTGGGAAAGTCAGTAAAATACTGGGGGAATATAGCCTGGTCAGATGAGACCAAAATTGAACTTTTTGGATCCCACAACACACAGCATCTTTGGAGGAGAAATGGCTCTGCACATCCAGCCCAAAAACACCATACCAACAGTAAAGTTGGTATCCTTTTGATCAGGATTTGTCCTTCAATTCACATATTAAATTTGTTTCTAAGACTGCCTTCTATCATTTGCGTAATATTGCCAAGATTAGGAGCATCTTGTCTCAGAGTGATGCTGAGAAACTGATCCACGCTTTTGTTAGCTCGAGATTAGATTATTGTAATTCTTTATTATCAGGCTGTCCTAAAACATCTTTAAAAAGTCTTCAGCTGATCCAAAATGCTGCAGCAAGAGTTTTAACAGGTACTAGAAAGAGAGATCATATCTCTCCGGTTCTGGCCTCCCTTCATTGGCTTCCCATAGAGTTTAGAATTAAGTTTAAAATCCTTCTTCTTACTTACAAAGCTCTAAACAATCAGGCTCCTTTTTATTTAAAAGATCTGATACTACCGTATTATCCTAACAGAGCACTACACTCCCAAAATGCAGGATTACTTGTAATACCTAGAATCTCCAAAAGTACAATGGGAGGCAGAGCCTTCAGTTATCAAGCTCCTCTCCTGTGGAATCAGCTGCCAATCTGGATTCGGGAGTCAGACTCGATCTCTGTTTTTAAGAATAGGGCTAAAAACCTACCTTTTTGATATAGCCTACAATTAGGGAGGGATCATGTGTTTCTGAACCCTCCCTTAGTTATGCTGCTAATAGGTTTAGTCAGCCGGGGGACCTCCAGTAATGCACTGGGCCTCACTCCTTTCCTCACTCTCTATGAAATATTTTTTTTTTTTTTTTTTTTGCTGGTCATTAACATCTGTTTGTTCTCTCCCATAGATTGAGTCCCCATCGTGCTGTTTGCTCTCTACATGTCTGTTCTTTTCTTCTTCTCTATCCCCTCACCCCCCGGCCAGTCGCGGCGGGTGGCTGCCCCTCCCTGGGCCTGGTTCTGCTGGAGGTTTCTTCCTGTTAAAAGGGGGTTTTTCCTCTCCACCATCGCCGGGTGCTTGCTCACGGGGGATCGCCTGATTGCTGGGGTCTTTCTGCAACTGTGGGGGTTCCCCCCTACAGTTGATAGTGCTATGAGATGACTGTTGTTGTGAAATGGCGCTATATAAATAAAGTTGAATTAAAGTTTGGAGGTGGGAGCATCATGGTGTGGGGGTGTTTTTCAGCCCATGTTACAGACAGACTTCATATAATTGAAGGAAAGATGAATGGACAAATGTACAGAGACATCCTTGATAAGACTCTGTTGCCATCTGCCAAGATGCTGAAGATGAAACAAGGGTGGACATTTCAGCAAGACAGTGATCCCAAACACACAGCCAAGGAAACTTTCAACTGGCTTCAGAGAAGGAAAATAAAGCTGCTAGACTGACCCAGTCAGTCACCTGACCTGAATCAATTGAAAACTATGGAACGAACTGAAGATCAGAGTTCATAGAAGACACCCACGGAACCTTCAAAATTTGAAGACAATTTGTGTGGAGGAATGGGCTAAAATCACTCCTGAGCAATGCCTGCACCTAGTTTCTCCATACAGGAGATGTCTGGAAGCTGTTATTACCAACAAAGGCTTTACTACTAAATATTAAATGAATTTCGCCAAGCGTGTTTAATACTTATTCCCTGTGTCATTCCACTTTATTAAATATAACTTGTTTTGTGAACACAGTTGGCTTGACTTCTTTGTATGTATGGATTACTTGGGTTGTTACTGATATCTGGTAAATATCTCAGGTTAGCGGCTCCATCAGAAATATGTTTAATGAGAAAAATGTTGACGTGTTCAATACTTATTTTCCCCACTGTATAATCCACCTGTACTAAAATTTATTCTTCTATATTGGTGCAAGTAAACTTTTTAAGCTACATTAATTTAGGGATAACTGTTCTTTTTTAAGATTAATTTTTGCCTTTATTGGACAGTTATAGTGAAGAGAGACGCAGAAAATGAGGTAAAGAGCAAGGGAGAGACATGCAGGAAGGATCACTCTGGCTGAGAATGGAACCAGTGATCACTGCATTTAAGTGACGTGTGTCAGTACCATTAGACTACCATGACACCCCAGGATACATGTTTTTTCATGACTAAAGTTTGGGGTCATTTTGAGGACAAGGGGAAAGCTGACTTAAAGAAACACAATGTAATCCTGACAACTAGCTTTTTAAAACAGTACTTCAGTCTAATCTGATAACAGCTGAGGCTGGGTCCCTCCTCCTCTCCTGACCGGAGTCACACATGTTGCCATGCTGAAGACAAGACTGACAGTACAGAAGGAGGAGTTATAGCACATACTGGAAAGCTACAACCACTTCTTCACAGTAAGCTGCTCTTTTTAGGTGGAGTAGAAACGATCGCAGGTGATGTTCTTTTGCTTGTTTTCAACACTGCAGCACATCCTGATTTCTCCATACTCTGATGTCTAGTAGTTGGCATTGTAATCAGAATCAGAATCAGATTTATTGCCATTGTTCATGTAGTACACAAACTAGGAATTTGTCTCGGTGCAATGCTGCAACATTAAACATGATAAAATAAAATAAATAAACTATACATGCAATAAAGTGTAGAATAAGAGTGAGTAATACTGGTCAGCAGTTAAAATATATTAGCGAGCAGCAGATAATGTGGAGAACCATATAGTGCAGTCGGTAATGCAGGAAGAAAACAGTGATGATTGACATGAGTCTGGTTGAGCTGCTGTACATAGTGCACGAGAGTCAATAAGTCACTTAGTGTTCAGCAGTCTGATGGCAGAGGGGAAGAAGCTGTTCATGTGACGGGAGGTTTTAGTCTGGATGGACCGAAGTCTTCTACCTGAGGGGAGGGGGGCAAACAGTACGTGACCAGGGTGTGAGGGATCGGCTATGATCCGGCCAGCACGCCTCCGGGTCCTGGAGATGTATAGATCCTGGAGAGATGGGAGCTTGCAGCCGATCACCTTCTCAGCAGTGCGCACGACGCGCTGCAGCCTTAGTCTGTCCCTGGCAGTGGCTCCTGCGTACCACACGGTTATGGAGGTGGTGAGGATGGACTCGATGATGGCTGTGTAGAACTGCACTAACATCTTGGTGGGTAGCTTGAGCTTCCTCAGCTGCCGCAGGAAGAACATCCTCTGCTGGGCCTTTTTGATGAGGGAGCTGATGGTCGGCTCCCACTTGAGGTCCCTGGTGATGGTGGTGCCTAGGAAGCGGAAGGAATCAGCAGTGGTGATGGGAGAGCCTGTGAGGGTGAGGGGGGGCAGAGGGGTTGTGACTTTCCTGAAGTCCACAATCATCTCCACTGTCTTCAGAGCGTTCAGCTGCAGGTTGTTGTTGTTGCACCAGGACGCCAGCTGGGCCACCTCTCTCCTGTAGGCGGACTCGTCGCCGTTGGAGATGAGCCCGATGAGGGTGGTGTCGTCTGCAAACTTGATCAACTTGACAGACTGGTGGCTGGAGGTGCAGGAGTTGGTATAAAGGGAGAAGAGTAGGGGGGAAAGTACACAGCCCTGGGGTGATCCGGTGCTGATGCTAGCAGAGTCTGAGACAGTCTTTCCCAGCCGCACATGCTGCCTCCGGTCCGTCAGGAAGTCGGTGATCCACCTGCAGAGGGAGTCAGGCACGTTGAGCAGGGACAGCTTGTCCCGGAGCAGAGCGGGGCGGATGGTGTTGAATGCGGAGCTGAAGTCCACAAACAGGATCCTGGCATAGGTTCCCGGGGAGTCCAGGTGCTGCAGGATGGAGTGGAGGGCCAGGTTGACTGCGTCGTCTACAGACCTGTTGGCTCGGTAGGCAAACTGCAGCGGGTCCAGGAGAGGGGTGGTGATGGACTTGAGGTGGGGCAGGACCAGGCGCTCAAAGGACTTCATGACTACAGAGGTGAGCGCTACAGGTCTGTAGTCATTAAGTCCAGTGATCCGTGGCTTCTTGGGGACAGGGATGATAGGGGGTCAAAATATGATCGGCACTGGTTCTATAAAGTAGTCTAGCCAAAACAAACAAAAAACCTTTCCAGTCTGATTGTGAACTTTGCCAATGAGAATATCAATGCTGTAAAGTTGTTGGAAAAATTAGTTTTTCAGCTTAAATGTTAATTAATCTCTGGTGTTTCCTCATGGTTATTTTTAATGTTTATGACATCATTTTTACTTGCAGATAGTTCTTTTAAGTTCTTTTTTCCCCCCCAATCTGTTCTATGGACTTCCATCAATGTCTGATTTGGGTCTGCCACCAAGCAAGCAAGCACCTTTTGGCTGCTCACTATTCGGGGTCACCACAGCAGATCATGGGTCCTTATATCTGATTTGGCAAGGATTTTAAGCTGGATGCTAGGGGTGGGTTCAAAAGATCGATATATCGATATAGATTGATCCACGTTTGACTGAGCCGATATCGATCCACAAAATCCATGGATCAATCTTTTAATATAATGTATTTAATATATTAAAAATTAAATTAAATTAAATTAAAATCACCCTTATTGTCATTCAACCATACAACCAATCATGTACAGCAGAACGAGATTGTGCTTTACCTATCTACAGTGTTAATCACACACACCCCAAGTGTAGAATCAGAGGGCTGCTGCCATGCAAGGCGCCGCCACAGAGTTCCCTCCTCCATTCCATTTATTGCTGAGCACCAAGCTGGACGGCAGGAAGTTCCACTTTTATATGGTCTTTGGCATGACCCGGCCGGGATTTGAACCCCTGCCTCACGGGTGTGGGGCAGATGCTCTACCAACTGAGCCACCACTCCGGTACTGGAGTGGTGGAGGAACCATCCCTGCTTCATGTGGATTTCAGCACAGAAGAAGACCTTCAAATTCAAGATTCAAGGAGGTGCTGCCATCATTTTCTCCACACTAACATGCATTCAATGCAATTTAGTTGCTGTAATGACAAATTCTTTTATTTCTTTTTTTTAAGTTCTCAGCAAGAATACAATGTTGGTCATTTTTTTTTTTACAATTTTACTGAGCATTTAATTCTAAATAAATCACTGTTTAACAGGAAATTTTTGGCAATCCTGTGCTTTTCTTGTGGTGTTACATAGAATAGCATCACTGTAAACTATGGAAAAAGCAGCTGCTTTAAAACTTGTACTTCCTCACACAACTTTGAGTGCAAAAAAACTCTAAAAGTGCCGTAACTTTTTGGAAAAGCTCCCACAAATCCAGGCTTTTTGGGCCACAACAATCACAAAAACAGCTGACAAAATCCTGGAGGGACTGAAATACAGTGAGATTATGTATGCATGGTTCATGCACTGAATTTGTTTACTTACTCTGGGGGGTGAACTTGACACGACACACCCTTTGCACTAAAGAAAGCACCTGTGAGCACTTTATGAAATGATAAGTTAAATAATAAAAAGTGCATTATTGTAACTGATTTTGGGTCAGTTCTATATGTGATAATTTATGTATTAACAAAGTCAGAAGATTCTTGGTACAATTTGCAGCATTAAGTCTCGAAGATTTTTGTTTCGTGGGAAGTAAAATGGCTATTAAAATGGTAATTCCCCAGATCGAATCGGGATCGAATCGAATCGGAATCGGATCGATCCAGAATCTCAAGAATCGGAATCGAATTGATTCTGGAAATTAGGGATCGTTCCCAGCCCTACTGGATGCCCTTCCTGACGCAATCCTCCCCATTTACCTGGGCTTGGGACTGGCACATGGAGTACACTAGTTTTGTGCTTTCCCCTGTGGCTGAGTAACCAACTTTCTTTCCCCATTATGCTGCATATCAATCAAGAAGGCAGACAGTATCCTTTTTATGGTTTTTGGTATGACCCAGCTGGGACTTGAACCCTGGGGCTGATGGTCTACCACTAGGCCACCACTCTGGTTTGGGTCTGCCATCAAACAGTACAAAACAAAACTGCAACAATCGGCTGGGCAGAGTGAATGAAAGAACCTTAGTGAGCAAGCTCACATACCCACACATCTGCGTATCAGGGGCCCCTGATGTCAACTGTGATCAACATAAAATGGACTCGAAAAAAATAAGTCCCCTTCCCCAAAAATGGAACTCCTCATTTGAGTCAAAGTTTCTGTATAAATGTAAAACAGATGAACAAACAAATGGACAGGTCAAAAACATGATATATAATTACTGGCTCCAACCTCCCCTCTATCCAAGAGCTACACCAGTCCAGGATGAAGAACAGAGCAGGTAAAAAAATCTTCCCCTCTGTTAAGCGCTACAGGTCACTGTACGCCAAAACAGCCAGGTTCCAGAACAGTTTCATCCCCCGGTTCATCACTCTGTTGAATTCCTAACAACCACAGACACTCCTTCCGGTAAAATGCTCCCTTTAAAGTTCTACATTATATACTCTGTATGTTCACTGCATATTGCCCCATCAAACAACTTTACCTCACCTCTCTTACATTTTGGTGAAACACTGCCTGCTTTTGTACTTCAAACTGTATTTTCATTGCATATTTTCTCCACCAAACATAAGCTCTCTGCACCAGTCTGGAAATATCCACCCACTGGTGACCGAGGCTGTCCACAGTAGTAGTTTTAATGGTGAATTTCATTTTCAGTTTTTTCTCCCTCTGTATAAACATAGTTCTGCGTGGTTTTTTTTTTTTTTTTTAGTTTTTTTACACACATACTGTATGCATTCGTGTTTTTATTTTTAATGTTGTAAGCAGAGAGCAAAGACAATTGGAGCCAAATTCCTTGCATGGAAATTATACCTGACTAAAAAAGATGATTCTGATTAAGGGTGACAATGATATTAAAATTAACCAAACCAGGAATTATTATTAGTATAATCTCAGAATCTTCTTTTGCTTCTTCTTCTTCTTTCGGCTGCTCCCTTCAGGGGTCTCCACAGCAGATCATCTGCCTCCATCTCACCCTATCCCTTCCATCTTCTTCTATAACACCAACCTTCTCCATGTCCTCCTTCACTACATCCATGAATCTTCTCTGTGGTCTTACTCTTCTCCTCCTGCCTGGCAGCTCCATCTTCAACATCCTTTGTCCAATACCTCCACTATCCCTTCTCTGCACATGTCCAAACCATCTCAGCCTTGCCTCTCTTACTTTGTCTCCAAACCGCTCAACCTGAGCCGTCCCTCTGATACACTCATTTTCTAATCTTTTCCTTCCTAGTCACTCCCACTGAAAATCTTAGCACCTTCAACTCTGCCACCTCCAGTTCCACCTCCTGTCTTTTTGTCAGCGCCACCATCTCTAAACCATACATCATAGCAGGTCTCGTTACAGTCTTGTAAATCTTCCCTTTCACTCTTGCTGCTACCTTTCTGTTACTAATCACCCCTGACACTCGTCTCCGCCCACTCCACCTTGCCTGCACTCTCTTCTTCACCTCTCTTGTGCATTTTTCATTGCTTTGGATGGTTGACCCCAGGTATTTAAACTCATCTAGTTTCACTACCACTACGCTTTCCATCTTCACCATTACACCTGCCTCCCTCTCATTCACACTCATGTATTCTGTCTTGCTTCTACTGACTTTCATTCGTCTTCTCTCCAGTGCATACCTCCATCTCTCCAGGTTCTCTTCCACCTGCTCCCTACTCTCACTGCAGATCACAATGTCATCTGCAAACATCATGGTCCACGGAGGCTCCTGCCTGACCTCGTCTGTCAGCCTGTCCATCACCATGGCAAACAAGAAAGGGCACAGAGCCGATCCCTGATGTAATCCCACCCCAACCTTGAATCCACCTGTCACTCCTTCAGTGCACTTCACCATCGTCTTGCTGTCCTCATACATGTCCTGCACCACCCTCACATACTTCTCTGCCACTCCTGACTTTCTCATAGAGTACCACACTTCCTCTCTTGATACCCCATCATCTGCTTTCTCTAGATCCACAAAGACACAGTGCAACTCCATCTGACCTTCTCTATACTTCTCCATCAACGCTTAGAGCAAACATTGCATCTGTAGCACTCTTTCTTGGCATGAAACCGTACTGCTGCTCACTGATTGCCACCTCTCCTCTTAATCTGGCTTCAACAACTCTTTCCCATATCTTCATAGTGTGGCTGATCAACTTTATGCCTCTGTAGTTACTACAGCTCTGAGCATCACCTTTGTTCTTGAAAATTGGTACCAAAACACTTCTTCTCCACTCCTTAGGCATCCTCTCACTGTCCAAGATTGTGTTTAACAACCTGGTTAAAAAGTCCACTGCCATCTCTCCTAAACATCTCCATATCTCCACAGGTATGTCATCTGGACCAACCACCTTTCCATTCTTCATCCTCTTCAAAGCTGCCCTCACTTCTGCCTTGCTAATCCTCATGACTTCCTTGTTCACCATCTTTCCTTCATCCATCCTCCCCCCTCTCTCATTTTCTTTATTCATCAGCTCTTCAAAGTACTCCTTCCACCTTCTCAATGCACTCTCGTCATTTGTTAGTACAGTACTATTAGGGATGAGCTGATAACACTTTTTCAAGATCGATACCGATACTGTGACTTTGAGTATTGACCGATACCGATCCAAACCTGATACCGTCTCTCTTATTTAAAACAACAGTACAGAACATACTTTGGTAATGACTGGTTGCATTTTGCATACATATAAAAACATAAATTTAAAAGTCAAAGAATATATTACAAACTTGACTCAGTTCAGCAACGATGCTGCCTTTTTTTAAAATTTAAACTTTGCAACATTGACAGCATTTCACTGGTCAGCACCATGTAAACATGCATTCTGAAGTTTTAAGAGCAAGTTTATTGCAAAACTTTAAAGCTGAGTATTCAAGTAAACATTCAGATGAAATTCAAAGTGCCACTGTGCATGAAGTAAAAAATGCTGTAGATCTGAAAATAAAGGAACTAACCCTTTAAGTTGTATTTTTGTCATCCATTATCATTATCATTATTATTATTATTGTTATTATAAGTATTCTCCTGGTGCTCAGTTTATTTAGTAGTTTATTCTCTGTCCATAGTTTGCTTTTATTTTGAAGTCATCCCTGTTTCATTTCATGTAGCCTTGTTAGTCCTGCTTCCAATTCACCAGTTATAATTTACTATTTATGTTTCTGTCACCTACCTCTCATCAGCTGTAACCGTCCATCTAAAGATCTTTTTTTTTTTTTTTGCTGCCTCTTGGCCAGGACTCCCTTGAAAAAGAGGTTTTTAATCTCAATGGGATTTTCCTGGTTAAATAAAGGTTAAAATAAATAAAGGTAAGCCCATGTGATGTCTTCATTCCTGCTCCTCTGGTTTTTACTTTCAGTTTCCTTCTTTTAGTTTCACTTTTAGCATATTCCAGCAGTGAAACAGCAGCCGCTCCTGCATGACACACTTGGTTCTGCTTGGTTCTTGACAGAATTCAGCATACTCCTTTGCCCTGATACTTTTGCAAGTGTTTTATCAAGTTGGTGGTGCAAAATTGTAAATGCTGGTACCACACAGCAATATACTGAAGCGAGTCCCACAGACAGGCTCCAGTGATGTGACACTTGCTGCCTGTGCTTATAGAAGCTGCTGCAGCACGGTTGAGAAGAGGATCACGCCTTCATTTTATTATTATTACTGTATCGGATCGGTAAATTACTTTTATTCCTTACCAATACCGATCCAGTCATTTTGCCTGGATCGAACCCGATACTGATACGACGGATTGGATCGGTTCATCCCTAATTACTATTTCTGTCCTTAATCAGCCTAACCTGCTGTACATCCTTTCCAGCTCGATCTCTCTGTCTAGCCAGTCGATACAACTCCTTTTCTCCCTCCTTAGTGTCCAGCCTCTCATACAACTCACTATATGCCTTATCCTTTGCCACCTCTCTTCTTTGCCATGCACCTAGAGTACAAATACTCCTGTCTACTTTGTTCATCTCCCTGACTATCCCACTTTTTCTTTTTTAACCTCTTCCTTTGGATACTTTCTTGTACCTCCTCATTCCACCACCAAGTCTCCTTGTCTTTCTTCCTCTGTCCATTGGATACACCACATACCTTTCAACCCGTTTCCCTCAATACTTTTGCTGTACTTTCCCAGTCATCTGGTAATTCTACCCTACCATCTAGAGCCTGTATGAACTCCTTCCTGAACTCTGTGTGACCTTCTTCCTTCTGTAACTTCCCCCACTTAATCTTTGGCTCTGCCTTCACTGTTTTCCTCTCCTTGCTTTGCAAAGTCATCCTACAGACTGCCATCCGATGCTGTCTAGCTACATTCTCTCCTGCCACCACCTTGCAGTCTCCTATCTCTTTCAGATTTCTCCTTCTGCATAGGATGTAGTCCACCTGTGTGCACCTTCCTCCACTCTTGTAAGTCACCCTGTGTTCCTCTCTCTTCTTAAAGTATGTGTTGACCACAGCCATTTCCATCCTTTTAGCAAAATCCACAACCATCTGTCCTTCCACATTTCTCTCTTTAACACCATCCATATCCAGGACCTCCTTATCACCTCTGTTCCCTTCACCTACATGTCTGTTAAAGTTATGTAGGTGAAGGGAACAGAGGTGATGAGGAGGTCCTGGGTAGGTATGGTCTTAAGGGGAGAAATGTGGAAGGACAGATGGTTGTGAATTTTGCTAAAAGGATGGGAAAAAGTATAATCTCCAGAATACAAACTCATATTCCAATGAAGTTGGGATGTTGTGTAAAATGTATAAATAAAAGCAGCATACAATGACTTACAAACCCTTTTGAACCTATCTTCATCTGAATACACTGCAAAGACAAGATGTTTAATGTTCAAACTGATAAATTTTATTATAGTTTTTTTTTTTTTCAAAATATTCACTCATTTTGAATTATGATGCCTGCAACACGTTCCAAAAAATCTGGGACAGGGGTAAGAAAAGACTGGGAAAGTTGAGGAATGCTCAAAAACACCTTTTAGGAACACTGCACTGGTGAGCAGGTTACAATAATTGGAAACAAGTGAGTATCATGATTGGGTATAAAAGGAGCATCCCCGAAAGACTCAGTCGTTCATAAGCAAGGATGGGGTGAGGTTCACCACTGTGTGAACAACTGTGTGGGCAAATAGTCCAACAGTTTAAGAACAACATTTCTCAAAATACAACTGCAAGGTATTTAGGGGTTTCATCATATACAGTCCATAATATCATCAAAAGATTCAGAGAATCTGGAGAAATTTCTGCATGTAAGTGGCAAGTTGGCCGAAAAGCAATATTGAATGCCCATGGCCTTTGATCCCTCAGGTGGCACTGCATTAAAAACCAACAGCATTCTGTAAAGGATATTACCACGTGGGCTCAGGAACACTTCAGGAAAACCACTGTCAGTTAACACATTTCACCGCTACATCTACAAGTGTGAGTTACCATGCAAAATGAAAGCCATATATCAACAACCAGCAGCGGTTTTTGATATGGGCCACATGGGCGGTTGCCCAGGGTGGCATTCTCTAGGGGGCACCATGAGAATGAGGAAAAAAAAAAAAAAGATTCATATCTCTGCTCAGCTCATTTGTGGCAAATGGACGCCTTCTACAGGCGGGATGCTGGCACCCTCCAAGAGTATGACAGACTCCAGCAGGTTACGACCCCCCCCCCCCCCCCCCCCCCCGCCGGTCAAGCCACTCCAATGGCCAACATTAAAAAAACATTAAGGGTAGTATCTCACTGGGCTGAGACAGCTTGCAACTAGTTGGAGAAAAACGTGGGACAAACCCAAGAATTTGCAACAATTTTCACCTGGAATCACTGTCTCATGGATGTTGCAATAATGTTGCACAAACTTCCAGTGAGTTTTTGGCCAAAGTTCTCCAGGTGTTTGCATAAATGTCAAGCAAGCATTGCAAGACATTCATGCAACATGTGCGAGACAAAATTTAGGATTTCTTTGCACTCACAACAGTCCCGCAATGGTTGCCCAACACTTACACGACAGATATCCATGCCAATTGTGCAATCTCTACCTTATAAACACAGGGTGTCTCTCCATTCCAGTGATCATTTTATCATCTGATGTCAAACTAATGTATACAATTACACATGCCTGGCCCCACAACAAACAATAGCATAATGACGTTTTCACTGCTTGCCCACTGCAACTTCTCTCCCACTGGAGTATTGCATAGGCGCGCACACATAAAATGACTAACACAATACAAACACATGTATACAATAAACATGCCTGGGAATCACTAGAAACAATAGTAAAACCATATACAACCACTTGCCCACTCTAGCTCTGATACAGGAAAAAGACCAGGAATTAGCCTGATGCTCCAAACTTATGGTTAGTAAAGAAACTCATAACAACATCTACATTTTTCATAACATCAAATGACAAGCAGATATATGAACAACATGGCGTTGGACAGACTGAAAATGACACTCACCTCTCCAACCAGGGTATTATTCTAAAAGCAAGGGGATGATGGCTGCCTCGTTATTAGGCTCTGGGCAATGGTTTTGTGTCATAATAAACACCTGCTGTCAGTCATTGCACCTCTCCAATCAGTCACAACTGCTGCAGGTGCTTGTCTCTAATCAGAATTTAGTCTCATAGGTCCCCCACCCACTGCAAAGTTGTCTAACTTTTCTCGCACCTTCAGACTCACAGAAACTAAACTGAATAGGGTTCAAGACAAGGTCAAGATGGGTTTGAGAAACAAGCGATGACTCTGAAACTATTTTAAGAGAAAAGCTGTCGAACAAATTTTCTGAACGTGTTCAAAATTCCTGCAAGAAAAGTGCAAAACCCTGTGACTCATGAGAGGAAAATGACAACCACCGAGAATGTTTGGAGACATTTTGGATAATCCCTCGAGAATGCCGTTCTCCAAACACTCTCAAGCTGCCACAGCCTAGTGAGATACTACCCTAAAAGTAAACTTTGTGCTTAAATTATGCAGCGCTTTGGGTGTTAAAACACCAATTTAGACTCCTAAAATGGGAACATTTGGTTATTAAAGCTTATGTGACATGACATTTTTTTTCCCACTGTGCTTCAGTTTATCTCATCACATTAATTAATTTATTATTAAATTAATGTGTTAAAGAAAACAATTATTTAAGTTGAGCAGATCTGGCCACTAGGCCAACCGGAGTGGTGGCCTAGTGGTAGAGCATCCACCCTACAGCTGGGAGGTCACGGGTTCAAGCTCCGGATGGGTCATACCAAAGACCATATAAAAATGGTACTTCCTGCTTTCTAGCTTGATGCTCAGCATAATAGAATGGGGGATGGAAAAGTTGTTTGTGGTGATGCCTTGCATGGCAGCGGCCCCTCTGATTCTAGATGTGACTTGACATTGTACAGTGGATATGAAAAGTCTACACACCAATGTTCAAATGCCAGGTTTTTGTGAGGTAAAAAATGAGACCAAGATAAATGCGTTCAAAACTTTTTCCAACTTTTTGTGATCTAATACCTGTACAACCCAATTGAAAAACAAACTGAAATCTTTTAAGGGGAAAAATAAAAAATAAAAAACTTACAATAACCTGCTTGCATAAATATGCACACCCTGTTGTAACTGGAGATATGGTTGTGTTCAGAATTAACCAGTCACATTCAAGCTCATTTTAAATGGGAGTCAGAACACACCTGCCACCATTTAAAGTGCCTCTGATTAACCCCAAATAAAGTTCAGCTGTTCTAGTAGGCTTCTCCTGACATTTTTGTAGTCACATCTTACAACACAAGCCATGGTCCACAGAGAGCTTCCAAAACATCAGAGGGATCTCATTGTTCAAAGGTATCAGTAAGGAGAAGGGTACAAAAGAATTTCTAAGGCATTAAATATACCATGGAACACAGTGAAGACAGTAATCATCAAGTGAAGAAAATATGGCACAATAGTGACATTACCAAGAACTGGATGTCCCTCCAAAATTGATGAAAAGACGAGAAGAAAACTGGTCATGGAGGCTGACAAGAAGACAACAGCAACACTGAAGGAGCTGCAGGAATTTCTGGCAAGTACTGACTGTTTAGTACATATGACAACAATCTCCCATTTAGGGTGGCAAGGGCGGAAGCCTCACCTTATGAAAAAACATCCAAGCCCGGCTACATTTTGGAAAAACACATTTGAAATCTCCCAAACGCATGTAGGAAAATGTGCTATGGTCCAATGAAACCAAGGTTGAACTTTGTGGCCATAATTCCAAAAGGTATATTTGGCACAAACACAACACTGATCATCACCAAAAGAACATCATACCTACAGTGAAGCATGGTGGTGGCAGCATCATGCTTTGGGGCTGTTTTTCTTCAGGTGGAACTGGGGCCTTAGTCAAAGTGGAGGGAATTATGAACAATTCCAAATACCAGTCAGTGTTGGCACAAAACCTTCAGGCTTCTGCTAGAAAGCTGAAGATGAAGAGGAACTTCATCTTTCAGCCCGACAATGACCCGAAGCCCACATCCAAATTAGCAAAAGAATGGCTTCACCAGAAGAAGATTAAGGTTTTGGAATGGCCCAGCCAAAATCCAGACCTGAATCCGATCGAACATCTGTGGGGTGATCTGAAGAAGGCTGTGCACAGGAGATGCCTTCACAATCTGACAGATTTGGAGTGTTTTTGCAAAGAAGAGTGGGCAAATATTGCCACATCAAGATGTGCCACGCTAAGAGACTCCTACCCAAAAAGACTGAGTGCTGCAATAAAAGCCAAAGGTGCTGTAACAAAGTATTAGTTTAAGGGTGTGCATATTTATGCAAAGAGGTTATTTTAAGTTTTTTATTTTTTTATTTTTCCTCTTAAAAGATTTCAGTTTGAGGACTTCCGGTCTGGACGCCATGGCGACTGCAGCTTAACACTGAAGTTCTCAGACCCAATCCAGGATAACACCTTGAAAATCAAACTTAACGGATTTTTGGAGGAGTGAAAATCAAAAGACAAAATCATCATGTCTAAAGGAAAACAGAAGAAACTGAAATTCTCCAGGCCAGGACACGTATCGGCCGGAGAATCCGAACTGGAAGATCTCCGTTCAGAAGACGAGGAACTGGTGATAGCTAACAAAAGGGTTAGCCTGAAATCACTATTTGAGGAGCTACGACGATTTCGCCGAGATGTTACGGCCGAATTTCGGGAATTCAGAGAAGAATTGAAAAGGACAAACAGCAGAGTGGACCAGGCCGAGAACCGAATCTTGGAAACAGAGGATCGAATAAAAGTGCTCGAAGATTCTGTGCTAGACCTACGCAAAAGACAAGCAGCTATAGAGGCTAAGCTAACCGACCAAGAAGGAAAACAAAGAAGAGACAACATAAGAATTCATGGTCTGATAGAAGGAACCGAAAATGGTTTTAACTCAATGGCAGAATGCGTGGAATCCTTACTAAGAGAGAAATTGGATATTCCACAAACCACCGACTTGAAGATAGAAAAGGCACATCGTTCATTAGCCGCTAGGCTGGCGGCGGAAGCGCCCCCACGTTCGGTGTTGGTAAGATTTTCCAATTTCAAAATAAAACAAGAGGTTGTAAGACTGGCCTGGCAGAAAAAAGGATTTATGCACCAGGAGAGAAAAGTCTACGTGGAACACGATTACGCCCCGGAGGTCCTTAAAAAGCGCAGGGAATACAATGACGCGAAAAAGGTGTTAAGAGAGAAGAAATTGCGCTTTCAGACACCATTTCCTGCGAAGTTAAGGGTCTTCTACGGCGATGAAACGTGTCTCTATAATTCGGCGGAAGAAGCAACAGCTGACATGGCGAAAAGAGGCCTCCCGGTAACGGTATTTAAACCCGCAGCAGACACGAGTGAGAAGATCAAAGCGCAAACATGGACAACACAAAGACCTTCAAAATCCACGGACCAGCAGCGGGAAACCCAGCACCAGAGCGTCGCGGATAAACTATCCGTTTTCAGGTTGGAATAGCGACCTTTTATTTATTTTTTTTTTTTTTTTTCTTTTCTCTTGAATCAATCCGCACATCCAACCCCCCTCATACAAGGTAACAAACATTAAAGGAGATGCATATTCAGCATGTGGTAAAACATTTCATGGAACAATCATATTATTTGAAACAAATAAGTCTTTGTAATAAAAAAAAAAAAAAAAAAAAAAACTTGTTAAAATAGAAATGTGACAATAATCCACATGTTCTCCTCATACTAACAAATACTGTTTTTGCGTGAATGTTTGATGTGATGGGGGTGGGAGGGTGCACACAATTTCACAGGGTTTAGGCATAAAAGGAAAAAAAAAAAAAAAATCATTACAAGTTTGGATTGGGTTCTGAAACTCACGTTAAAAGCATGGGACTACTTTCAGTGGTAAGAGAGGGCCCTCAACACGTAACAGAGTTTGAGGAATTTCCCTCAGAGCCTTCACTCCATCAAGGCTCTTACAGGGTCTTTAAAAAGACCTCAGCTCAGGAAGTTCTTATGACAGCTTTTTGTTTTAAAGTTTTTTACACTATGTTCTTAATGTTTTTCTTGTTTTTAATGTTCTTTCAGTTTCTGAGTAGCACAAAAGAGGGCCACCACACAGTTATACTAAACAAAACAACACAATGGAGAAACAGGGTGTAACCAAAATAATTTCATATAATGTAAAAGGAATCCTGAATCCAGTTAAAAGATCCAAGATTCTAGGCAAAATGAAAAAAGACAAAGCAGGAATAATACTTTTACAAGAAACCCACCTAACAGACGTGGAACACAATAAACTCAGTAGACAAGGGTTTAAAATGATCTCTTCATCTTCATATAAATCAGGGAGGAGGAGGGGAGTAGCGACATTGATATCAACCAAAATTACATTTGAAAAAAAATCAGAACACAAAGATAAAGAAGGGAGATACAGTTTGGTAACTGGGCGGCTAGAGGGAGAAGATATCACCCTGCTGAATGTGTATGCTCCCCCAGGGGCTAACTGGAAATTTTATAAAAATGTATTCGACCTAATGATAACTAAAGCTCAAGGTTTAGTGATATGTGGTGGGGACTTCAATCTTAGACTGAATCCATACTGGGACGCTTCTGGTAATTCCCCACATCAAAATAACACCCAAAACAGGAAGACTCGGATGCTACTAAAAGAATTGGGAATCTGTGACGTGTGGAGGGAACTCAACCCCAGTGTAAAAGACTATACATTTTACTCAACTCCACATTCATCTTACTCAAGGATTGACTATTTTTTTATGTTTAATAGAGACATTGGAAGAGTAAAAACATGTAAAATAGGACTGATGGATCTCTCCGACCACAGTCCGATCTACATGGACTTAAATATCCAAAAATACACAAATAATACATTTTCTTGGAGGTTAAATTCAAATGTCCTGAAAGGACCATTGAAAGATGAATTGGAATCAGATATTCTCAGATATTTGGAAGATAACGATAATGGAGAAGTATCCCCTTTAATACTGTGGGATGCATGTAAAGCTGTAATAAGAGGAAAGATTATTGCAAAACTGGCAACCCAAAAGAAACTAAGACAAGAAAAACTATCCACATTAGAGTCAGAACTTAGGAACCTAGAAAAAGAACACAAAGGCAACACTCATTCTACTGACTCGCTCAAGATTAAGGAAATTAAAAACCAAATAAATGAGATCTACACAATAGAAATCCAGAAGAAACTTACATTTCTGAAACAAAAATACTATGAAGCAGGCAGTAAATCGGCAAAATTGCTAGCCTATAAATTGAGGAAACATCAAACAGAAAGAGCAATCTACAAAATCAGAGACCCAGTATCAAAGGAAATAAAATTCAGAATTCAGGATATTCTTAAAAACTTCGAGAATTACTATAAGAACTTATACTCCCACAAAAAACATAAAAACGCATCCGAGGCATTCCTAAACACATTAAACCTTCCCCAACTTACGGAGTCACAAAATAAAACACTACTGTCAGAAATACATCCTAAAGAATTGGAAAAAGCAATTATGAAACTTAAAGCTAACAAATCCCCAGGAGCTGATGGCTATACAGCAGAGTGGTACAAAACCTTTAAACAGCAACTATCTCCTCTCCTCCTGAAAACATTTAATTATGTCCTCCACACAGGGGAAATCCCCCCCTCCTGGAGAGAAGGGGTCATTGCAGTTATACCTAAACCTGAAAAGGATAAACTAGAGTGCTCCAACTACAGACCAATCAGTGTACTAAATCAGGACTATAAGCTTTTTACCATTATCCTTGCCAAAAGGTTAGAAAATATACTGACAGACCTAATTCATTTAGACCAAACAGGTTTTATAAGACAAAGACAGACACAAGACAACATTCGACGCACTTTACACATAATTCATCATATAAAAAAATATAACTTAAATGCAGTCATATTGGGATTAGATGCTGAAAAAGCATTCGATTCTGTTGACTGGTCTTTTCTATATAGAATCTTATCCAGTTTCAATTTTCATAACAACTTCATTAGAACTATACAGGCATTATATAAAAAACCAACAGCTAAAATAAGGATTAACGGTAATTTATCATCATCTTTTGAACTGGAAAGAGGATGTCGTCAGGGCTGCCCCCTGTCTCCACTGCTCTTTGCAATCTTCATAGAACCTCTGAGCCAATGGATAAGACAAAACCAAAAAATTCAAGGTATTACACTTGGTCAGAAGGAACATAAAATAGCACTCTTTGCTGATGACATTTTAATATACCTAGGGCAGCCGGACACTTCTTTACCAGAACTAACCTCAGTTTTTTCAGAGTATGGAGATTTATCGGGGTACAAATTAAATATGCATAAAACCCAAGTTTTAACATTCAACTATGACCCAAATCATTATTCACTAAGCAAACTCAAAACTAACTGGGAGTCGGAATCTATGAAATATCTGGGGGTCAATATCCCGAAACAACTCAACAAAATTATATCACTAAACTATGATCCACTGGTGACAAAAATAAAATCTGACCTAGCAAGATGGAATATGATACCATTCTTGGGTACTGCACAAAGAATTGAAGCAGTCAAAATGAATATACTTCCACGTCTTCTATACCTTTTCCAAACAATACCGGTAGAACCTCCCAAAAAAACATGGCAGGAGCTGGACAGAAGGATCTCAAGATTCATATGGCAGGGCAAGAGACCTAGAATCAGATATAGAACCCTACAGCTAAACAAAGACAAAGGTGGGCTCGCGCTGCCAAATATCAGGGACTACTTTAAAGCCGCACAAATTAAAACTTTAGTAGAGATATGTAACCCAGTCTACACTGCACAATGGAAGGAGATCGAATGCCAAATAACAAGTGACATCCCCCTACAGGCGATAATAGGGAACAATGTCTTACCTAAGCTTCTGAATAACACTAACCCGTGGATAGAGACCCCGCTAAAAATTTGGTTTAAGATAGTCAGAGAGAATCAAACTAAAGAGCCCTATCGACTTCTACAATGGATCGCCTATGATCAGGACTTTACTCCTAATAAAACAGACACCAGATTTAAAAAGTGGAAGGAGAAAGGGCTGATAAAATATTACGATTTTTTTAAAGGGCAAATCTTAAGAAGTTTTGAAGATTTGAAAAAACAAGGCCTAATAAATCAAGACCTTTACAGGTTCTTCCAGCTTAGACACCACATAAACAATATACTTAAAAAGGAGGTTTTGGAAAGGGCCCAGTCAGGTGTTCTGAAGGTCTTCTTAATGGCATATAAAGGGATCCCAGGGATCAGATACATTTCTAAAATATACCAAGGTCTTCAAGACTTAAAAGGAGACAACACATCTTATATAAAAGAGAGATGGGAAAAAGAGGGGAATTTCACTTTACAACTGGAAATATGGGAAAAGCTAAATAAACAGCAATGGAAAAGTACCTCATCCCTGCAGTGGAGAGAATTTGGATGGAAAAACTTGGCAAGATTTTTCAGAACACCTGCACAAAACAAATTTACCCATAAGGGATTGAACTGTTGGCGCTTGTGTGGTGAAAAGACTGCAAATCATTTTCATGTGTTTTGGTCATGCCCAGTTATCCACCAATATTGGACCAAGGTACAGACAATATTGGGGAAAATATTCAAAATTACAGTTCCCTTTTCTTTTGTAACTTTGTATTTGGGTTTACTACCGGACTCACTGGAAAGACGAGGAGAAAAATACTTATTCAATGTTTTAATATTGGCAAGCAAAAAAGCTCTAACTAAAAAATGGATGTTGAAGGACTGTCCTACACCTGAAGATTGGACTAACGTGATGCAAGACATTTACTCGATGGAAAAGTTGACATTCGCACTGAGACAGGACATGGATGTGTTCATGAACTTTTGGCAACCCTGGACCGCATATGTGTCTTCCATTAGATCTAATCTTTGACAAATACCATTTCAATAATGGTTCCGCTCTTTGTTCCATCGCTACTCAGATGCTCTTTTATCTTTATTTACTTACTTTTTCTTTTTGTTTGTTTTTTTACTGGTTTGTTTGTTTTTTTTTGTTATTTGTTTTTTGTTTTTTTTTCTCTTTAATTTCACTTTTTCTTTCACTTTAAAAAAAAAAAAAAAGGGGTGTTGTAAGAATTAATCTTCCAATGTTGTCAGATATCAGAAAATAAGGGAACATGTGATGAAAATGTAAACACTGCATTGCTGTAACGACCTGTATACCCTTTACAAAAACTTAAATAAAAAAAAAAAAAAAAAAGATTTCAGTTTGTTTTTCAATTAGGTTGTACAGGTTATAGGTCATGCTAATGGTGGAAAAAGTTTTGAAATGATTTATCTTGGTCTCATTTTTTACATCACAAAAACCTGGCATTTGAACAGGAGTGTGTAGACTTTTTTATATCCACTGTAGACAGGAGAAATGTAATATTGTTCTACTGTACATGATTGGCTGTATGGATTGAATGACAATAAAGTTAGCTTCTTCTTCTTCTTAATACTAATGCCAGTAATATAAAAACACAACAGTATGATGTGGCTGATTAATTCACTTTAAAATAGCTTTTAAAGTCATGTAGCAACCTCGGTAAACTGACATTGTTCATTTATTTACTTAATAAAATAAAACTTTCACATCTGTAATAATAATCAGATTTTTAAAAATTTCCTCTTGTTTGTCTTTGAATTCCACGGTGGTGAACCTAGAGGAACCGAGGGTCAACACTCATGTGGACAGAACAGGGCTGGACTCAAAATGAATCAAACAAAACTGATATTTGACTGAAATAACCATAACAAGAGCACTCTGGGGCGAGCGCAATATCCTCTCTGTCAGTTTTCTTTGACGATCCCAATACTGACTGGCAGACAGCAGTTTTCAACTTTTCAATGTAATTACTGTGGCGGAACCAAATTATGATAAGCCAATCCACAAATATACAACAAAGTATACAACCCATAGTTGTTGGACAGAATTCCAACGTGAACTTGTGTAACAAGTATGGTGACCATCGAGAGCTTTACATGTTCTATAGTAAGAGATCATAGTGAGTGCCAACTGTGACCTTTGACCTTTTGACCCCAAACCTGTAGTTAGAGGCTATTCAAGATTCTAGATTCAAAGGCTTTATTATCATGTGCACAGTTAAGAAATGCTACATTTTCTGAGCAATGAAATTCTTACTTTGCTCTCTGAAAAAAAAAAAAAAAAAAAAAAAAGAAGAGAGATGAACTCTGTGGACATGTTTATCTATGTTTAGAATACATGGACATAACATCTAGCCGTTGCCTAGGAGACAATTTTTGTTGTGCACCAGTAACTGATACATTCACACTGCACTCACACTGATATCATATGACTGATATACACACACTGGTCTTTCTCTTGCTTTGTCTTGCTTTGTTATGTGTGGATCTGCTAATTGTGCAATTAGAGGTTTTTTTTCTATGTGATCACAATCTTCCTCACTCGAGCTCTATTTTGATAACTTTGTTTTTTCTCTCTGCCCAATGTGTCATCCCCTCCCCCTCCCCCTCTTACCCCCCACTGTATAAGGCGCCTGTATGGCTGCCGCGTCATTAGGGAGCGCTTAGAAATGAGCACACCTTAGTGATAAGTAAAATTCCTTGTATGTGTAAGCATACTTGGCAATAAAGTTGATTCTGATTCTGATTCTGATTCTGAATGAATGCCAAGGTAAAAGGTACAGAAACAACAATTCTAGTAAGGTCATGACACACTAACACAGTAACTCAATCCTAATACTAATGGATGCTAGTAACACATACACCAACACACAGTTAGGCAGTAGAGGAATGAAACTGAAAATTCACTGGATGACTAAAGTGATAGTGGTATATTAATATCAGAGATGATGTGAACCTGAGATAGCATGAACCTATGTACAGTGTGCAAATGAGCACTGTGCAACCTGATGTGAACCTGAGATGGCATAGACTTATGTACAGTGTGCAAATGAGCATTGTGCAACGAGCAGTGTATAATTACAAATTACAAATTATTTCTGTAACGGTACTACCAGTAGACTGTGCATGATAAGTAGCAGCAGAGGTGATATGGACATCAGACGGGTGAGACTATATCTACTGTACAGGAGAGCAGTGTGTAAATTTAGCAGCCGGTGTGTGAGTTCCTATATGCAAAGCTGTGTTACGGAGTTTGGGGAGTTGTTATCTGTTCAGGAGTCTGATGGCAGTCGGAAAGAAGGAGTTCTTCAGTCTGGTGGTCCTGCATTTCACATTTTTGTACCTCCGTCCTGAGGGTAGAAGTGTGAACAGTCTGTGCTGGGGGTGGGTGGGGTTCCAGAGGATGGCGTCAGCTCTCCTTTGGACTCTGTGGTGGTAGATGCTCTGCAGAGCAGGGAGTGGAGTCCTGATGATATTCTCCGCTGTCTTCACCACTCTCTGCAGGCGTTTGCGGTCCAGGGCAGTGGTGCTGCCATACCATGCAGTGATGCAGTTGGTCAGGATGTTCTCGATGAGGCAGCTGTAGAAATTGTTGAGGATCCTGGAAGACTTGCCAAACTTCTCCAGCCTCCTCAGAAAGTACAGTCGCTGTTGAGCTTGCTTAACCAGCTCTGTGGTGGTGTGTTTCCACTTAAGGTTCTCGCTGATGTGGATGCCCAGGTATTTAAAGCTGCTCACCCTCTCCACCTCAAGCTTCCGGATGAACAGCGGCCAGTGGGGTCTCCTCCTCCCTTTCCTCATGTCCACTATCATCTCCTTTGTCTTGTCCGTGTTGAGGGTGAGGTTGTTGTCCTCACACTATGACACCAGGTTGGCCACCTCCCTCCTGTAGGATGCTTCGTCATCACTAGTGATGCGTCCTATCACTGCTGTGTCATCCGAGAACTTTAAGATGATATTGTCCCTGTGAGAGGCAACACAGTCATGGGTGAAGAGGCTGTAGAGGATGGGGCTGAGAACACAAGCCTGTGGGACACCTGTGTTTGTGATGATGCTGGCTGAGGTCCTGTTATCCCTCCTGCCAGTTAGAAAGTCCAGTCGCCAGTCGCAGAGGGTGGGGTGCAGGCCAAGTGAAGACAGTTTGTCGGTGAGTTTGTGGGGAATGACCGTGTTGAAGGCAGCTATAGTCGACAAAGAGCATTCTAATGTAGGAGTCTTTATCTTCCAGGTGGGAGAGAGAATAATGGAGTGCTGCAGCAATGGCATCTGAGGTGGACCTGTTGGGCCGGTAGGCGTACAGCAGGGGGTCCAGGGTGCCTGACATGCTGTCCTGAATGAGGGGCAGCATCACTCTCTCGAAGCACTTCATGATGATCGGAGTGAGTGCTACCGGTCTGTAATCATTCAGACAGGTCGGCGGGCTCCTTTGGGGAGGGGGATGATGGTTGTCGTTTTGAAGCAGGAGGGGACTATGTTCTGGTTGAGGGAGAGATTGAGGACTGCTTTGTGAACGTCGGTCAGCTCTGCAGCACATTCTCTGAGGGCCCGCCCAGGTATATTGTCTGGTCCTGCTGCCTTGTGGGGGTTGATATTCCTCAGTGCTTTGTTTACCTGGCCAGGTGAGACTCTTGGCGGAAAAGGGGGTTTCTCTTCTCTGTGCTGTGGCTGGTGCTCTCAAAGCGGGTGTAAAAGATGTTGAGATCGTCCAGCAAGCTGTCTGTAGAGCTAGTGGTGCTGCTGTTGCTCCTCTCGTAGTCTGTGATGTGCTCTTCGACCCCTTTGGGCTTCGACCGGTGGGAGATAATAAAAATGAGTCGATGAATTGTTTTATTGAATGTGGTTAGGGAGATGGACTGATGCAAAGTGGAAAAGTGTGCTGTGGTCTAAGTCCACATTTCAAATTGTTTTTTGGAAATCATGGACCTTGTGTCCTCCAGACTAAAGAGAAAAAAGGACCATCCAGATTGTTATCAGTGTTACGTTCAAAAGCCAGCATCTGTGATGGTATAGGGGTGTGTTAGTAGCCATGACATGGGTAACTTGCACATCTGTGAAGGCACCATTAATGCTGACAGTGCATACAGGTTTTGGAGCAACAAATGCTGCCGTCCAAGCAATGTCTTTTTCAGGGATGGCCCTGCTTATTTCAGCAAGACAATGCCAAGCCATATTCTGCACGTGTTACAACAGCATGGCTTCGTAGTAAAAAAAAGTTTGGGTACCAGACTGGCCTGCCTGCAGTCCAGACCTGTCTCCCATTGAAAATGTGTGGTGCATTATGAAGCGCAAAATATACCAATAGAGACCCCGGACTGCTGAGCAACTGAAGTCGTACATCAAGCAAGAATAGGAAAGAATTCCACCTACAAAGTTTCAGCAATTAGTGTCCTCAGTTCCTAAACGCTTACTGAGTGTTGTTAAAAGGAAAGGTGATGTAACACAGTGGTAAACATGACCCTGTCCCATATTTTTGGAATGTGTTGCAGGCATCAAATTCAAAATGAGTGAATATTTGCAAAAATAAATAGTAGAGTTTATCAGTATGAAAATTAAATACTGTGTTTTTGTAGTTATTCAATTGAATATAGGTTGAAAAAGATTTGCAAATCATTGTATTGTTTTTATTTACATTTTACACAATTGTCCCGGCTTCATTGGAATTGGGGTTCCTGTAAGTTTTGCTTCATGTTTTGAGATAAACTCATAAAACCTTTTTTTTTTCCCCCATCAAAGATTTTTTTAAACCAAACTTGAATAATGGATGCGTAGCTCTACAGCAGCATGGCTGTACAATGGTTAGTATTGTTGCCTCACAGCTAAAAGGTTCCAAGTTCAAATCCCTGCGCTGGCAGATGTTGAGTCTGCATTTTCTCCCTGTGCAGTGAGTATTTACTCTGGGGGCTCTGGTTTCCTCCAACAATCCAAAGAGATGCATGTCAGGTTAATTCGTGACTAAATTGTCCCTATCTGTCTCTGATAGGCCTGAGAGTAGAGGGTTAGTAAAGTGCTTTGAGTGGTCTTTCTGACTAGAAAAGGCACTGTACACGTCCTTAACCTTCCTTTTTTCCACAGTAACAATTGAAAACTTAAATGAGAAAACAGTTTGAAATACTGTAAGTGACAAAGAATGATAGCTGTTATCAAGGTGGCTGCCAAGTAGTGAAGCTTCGATCAGTCAGTGCCTTTAGCTACTACCTGTTTTCAATGCATTATTTTAGTTAGTTCAACCCTAAACACTGAATTAGCTGAGGTAACATATACCTTTACAAGCTTTAAAGGTGATAGAGACAACATTCTGTCCTCCTGGCCAGTAGGTGTCACACTTACTCTTGGTTGGAAGAGACACGTTTATTGTTTGTTATTGATGGGTACCCATTAGCTTCCGCATCAGCGGTTGCTAATCTTCCTGGGGACCACAGTTAAAATTCACAGTTAAAATCAATACAAAAACAATACAAACTTAAACAAAATAATACACAGAACACAAAAGAAAACCCTATAATTTCATAAAATCCCATTACCCCCCCAAAAAGAACAACAGAATCATAGAAAACAATACAATCGATACATACATTAATTAGCTATCATACTTGTATTTTAAATATCTTCTTACTTGTTTTTTAAAAGTATATATACTTTGCTGTTTTTTTTTAATATTGTCTGGTAATTCATTCCACAGAGTAAAAGAACCATAAATAAATGAATTCTCCAAAAAAGTTGTTTTAGGCCGAGGAAGCACAGCTATAACGAGTCATATTCATATGTACTTGATTTGAATATTCCAATACATCACTTAAAAAAGTAGGTGAACCTAAAAATAAAACTTTGCATACAAAAACCAACATGTTGAACATGTCTAGTTTTAACCAAAAACCAGGACAATCTATTATGCATGCTGATAATACTTGTGCAGTATGAACATTTCAGAAGTAATCTAGCTGCTTTATTTTGAATGAACTCCTTGTAATTTATTAAGATCCTTTGTATTTGCAGTGGACCAAATAACTGAACAGTAATCAAGATGTGACAGTACAAGTGAGCAGATGCCTTTTTCCATAATGGCAGAAGTGACAATACCCAAACATCTGCAACTGACAAAAATTTCCTCTTCCCATTTTTTAACAATGCTATCAGTGTGTTGTGACCACGACAGTTTATGCAACATAACTCCCAGCAACATCTACCCAGTCCTTCTACTGGCTGTGGCTGGCCGTAGCATCTTTACCAGCCATAGATATGTAAACATTAGATAGAACATGGCTAGCCACTAGGCCAGTCACATTTCATATACATAGCTTACTTATATGAGTACAATAAATACAACAAACGGTATCTTGTTATCACAATGCTGCAGGTGCTGTCAACCGTTATAATTACCTACAGAATATGGCAACTCCATTTGCCATGAAAATGTTAGACATGCCCTCTCTAGGGTGTCATATATCTATGTTACCGACACCGGACAACACAGACTGGAGTCTCACCATCCAGCTGCTCAGATGTAAATATTATTTTTATATGTACAGTATATGTATATGTATATACATATATGTATGTGTGTGTGTGTGTGTGTGTGTTTATTACCCGTAAAAATTGTTAAAACATCTTTTTCATCAATATAATTTTTTTAAGAATGCAGCAACTTTAATTCTGCACCTTTCTAAACATTTTTTTGATGTATTATTTTTCAAATATATTTGTTTTCATGAAAATACAATCCTGTTCACCTATAATGAGTGAAATTATAGTATTTCATTGTCATCAAGTATTTTTTTCGTATTTATTCCAACTTTAAAGCATCTTAAATTGATTTCGTTATTTTCCCATGTAAATTCAGTGGCTATATTATATTTGTGGTTTTAAGATACTGCTAGCTGACATTCCCTGTAGCTTGCTAATTATCTAAAAAAACAAAAAACAAATGTCCACCTCTGAGCTTTAAAGCTATCAGCAGAATGGCAGCTTGATTAGCATTGCATTGCTGGCATTTCCTACCTCCTGCTCCCTCTGGAAGACAACCACTCTGCCTCCTTTATCCCCGGTGGCCAACAGCTCCCCCGATGAGTTAAACTCCACCGTTGAGATAATGTCAGCTGCAACACAGGAAGCAGAGCAGAGAGGGGGAGAAAATGTCAAAGTGGATGTGAACAAATGTGTCAAAGGAGCAGACAGACGACAAAAAAAAAAAAAAAAGACTTCAGTATTATCTTCTAGAAAACACATCAAGGAGAGGGAAAAGGTGTGACAACCCCATAGAGGAGTGTCTGGCACATCCCAGTTTGGTGAAATATGGGTTAGGAGAAACTCCTGCGTGAGTCGCTGTAGGACAACTCGCCCTCTTGTCTGACTGAAGTGAGCCAATCAGTGCCATTTAATTGTGCTCCTGCTTTCGTAGGGAAACCGTAATAATGCCGTTCATCCTTCAACTCCTGGCTCACATCCCATGCTGCTCAGTTTTGCCGCCGCTCCATCACAAAACCACATGGCCCTCTCAACCATTTGCTGTACTGTACGTGATTTAATGTTGTTCATCTTCACCACAACTGAACGGTTCTGTAAAGCACAAATGTAAATTGCACACACCTACCCTTAAGGTAACCTTTAATCCTCAAAGACGTATAGCTGCTTGGATTTAGGACAGGTTAATGGAAACTGCTATTATTATAGCGTAATGCCTGTTTCTCTGTCTCTCTCTCACAGACACGCACGCACACACACCCCCCCCACACACACACACACCTCAGGACAGGCTATCCCTCTGCTTAGCAGTGACAATAATATTAGACAGAGAGTGAAACAGAGAGAGAGAGCTTGTTGTTTAGTACCCCCACTGCCTCTGTGGACCTGCTACGGGTGCTCCTCTGAACAGCAGAGAAGAACGTTGCTATGGAGACCGTTTCCATCTCTAGCAGAGTATGAGAGTGTGTGTATGTGTGTGTCAATAGCTCTCAGACTTAGTTGCTGATGCTAGCTTTAATTCTGCAGACAGAGAGAGAGAGAGAGTGCTGCAATAGGGTAAAAACCTGCTGCTGCATGTGGGCGAGTGATTTCAGTTCACTGCAGCACACAACTTCAGACAATGGACTCCCTGTGGATGGGCTCGTCTAAGCATCGTATCATGATACATGTTCTCTGTGTGTGGCTTTCTGTTAATTGTTGGAGGAAAAAGTCCCATTCCCAGACGAGGCCAGAGGGATTCTCATAACGATAATAATGAGGCCTGGAGGAGGAATACCAATCATATTTGACGGGAGGAACTAACAACCTTTCACATATTAGACAAAGTGTGACCTAATTGCACTGAGGAAAACCCTTCTGAGACACGACACTGCAAATTCACTTCATGTTTTATACCTGTGTTTGTGGGGAAGTGACGATCAATGCCTCCACACGCTGCAGAGACACACAACAGTGTCTAACCCAGCACAATCAGGCCAAAGTCACTGGTGTGAATCCAGTGGAATCGGCTTAGCTGGCAGAATTCTTTAATCAGAGCTGCTTCCTATGTTTTCGTCCCCGGTGATTCTCTTTTTTCTCCCCCCCGTGCCTCCCCAATCTCCCTCTCTTCTCCCTCCTTCCATCATCATCAACACATTAAGTCACTGAATTGAAACAGTAATTGATGGTTGCCATTTAATAAGTTTGCACAAAGACACATCCTTCAATCATCTTTCCGAGTGATGAGCCAGGCAGAGGCAGTGAGGCTGAAACTTTGCACTAACACCATGATGGAATGCTTCTCTAAATGACTTTTTCCTCATGCAAATGAATTCATACCAGCCAAGGCAATCCATTCAACCCCCAGCCACAAATGGAATTGTGTTTTAAATGGAAAACATTTTTTCATCCCCATGGAATTTCATTAAAGGCAACGTGCCGATTAACAGCAGAGTCACAGGTGGGCGGGGTCTCTTGAATTTCCTTTAGTTGCATCAGGTGACTTTATGATGTAACAAAGACAGGCCTGAACAAGGAATCGGCCAGAGATCAGACTTTAAATGTGCACTTTGGATCGTGCATCCTCGCTCTCTGTCTCTCTCACACACACACACACACTCACGCACACACACACACACACACAGCTTCATCAGCAGACCATAACAAGATGAAGCCCATAAATCCTGTGGCCAGCCAGGTCTGACAAAGGCAGGTCAGCTCTTCCTGATGCATCAGAGGGATGCTTGAGATAGCACACATCCATCACCAGCAATAACACCGACAAGCCTGCTGGCCTGCTGCTGTGTGAGAGCAAGCCTGGATTAAAACAGCCATGACGCAGTTCTCATCTGCTTCTCTTCGCCAGTCAGATCTTCAATAACCCCCCTTCAGCGGACGATATAGAATTTACAGTCACACCAGCCGGATGGAAACATAGATATGCATTGATTTTGGAATGAAAACCGGCCTCTGCATGATAGATCACGCATAATAGAGGGGGCCAATAATAGCACTTGTCGAGAAGGGAGAAGTCTAGGGAGGCAAGTTTGTCGCTCTAAATAGCTCAATAAACAAGATTTGTCAGCAGAGACACTAGCATGGACCAAAATAGGCTCACCCTGCCTAACCTCTAGACGGCAGGTAATCCTGCCAGGTCTTACAGAGGAAACAACAAAGCAAACTGAGATCGATCTGGTGACTCTGGGTGGTTGTGTGAGACACAGAGACCCCAAAAAGGGCGCGCCTGAATGAAAAGCTAGCTGCATAAGTGGTGTGCGATAATTGCAGGTGGAGTCAGGGACGTGAGCAACACGGTGTCGTGCGAGTGCTTTATTAGTGTTAGCAGTGGAGAGGAAAGGGATTATGGCACTTGCGCTGAGCTGCCTGCGTCAAAGGATCAAGCGGGTGGATAATTCAAGTCAGTTCTCACACTCTCTTTCACCTGCCAATCTCCGTTCCGTGAAGGTAATCAACAAAGCGCATCGAGGCTGTAGTCCCTTTATTCTAGCAGAGAGATTGTCGCACACTGTGGGCCGTGGATGCATGCATGTGCTGAGCAAGCAGCTGATAATGACTCCATTTCCCAGCAGCAGCAGTGATCAATCAAAACTGAGAATCAGCCCTGTTACCTACTAGTCTGGTACCCAGTCATATGATTAAGGGTTTATTGGACTTTATTAGCTGCACACAAAGCAACAGAGCACAATGCAGCTCTCTTCATCAGAGGAGAAGGACTCTTTGTAAGATCTGGAGTGAACAAGCTCATTAACCTGGTTTCTCCACCATCAGCCCCTTGAGATTCATTGAGTGCGGGCGTGCTGTGTATTTTACCACTCTGTGTGTGTGTGTGTGTGTGTGTGTGTGTGTGTGTGTGCGTGCGCGATTTATTTTATCTCCACACTCCAGGGAGTTCAGGGCGAAATTGGTGAGACATGTTACTTCGTCCCATCTCACACTTCATTAACACATGGCTGCAGTGCACATCTGACTCCAGACACAACACCGAGCAAGACGAGGCGGAAGGGGAGCAAAAGCAGTGTTCACCCCGAGCTGAACGCAGACAGGAATCAATTCAAAAAGGCTGCTGTTTGCAATTCTTTTAGAAATTGAACATACGGGGGGTGATGGGGGGCGGTGATGGTAGAGAAGCGTGGATGTGTAGAATTATAATCCACCGCCAAAACAAAAGCTGACACACACTCCGGATCTCTGTGTCTGTGCTGCATTGGTGCATTCCCTTTCATCTTCATGCTTCAAGGCTGGAATCAAAGAGTAGATGGCTTCTGTGCAGACTGAATTCCTGTATTTATTAGTGGCCTTATCGCAGACACATGAAGGATCCAGAAAGAAACTGCCTCCTTGACAGGACGCAGGGATTAGCTATCAAAACTTACAAATATATCCCATTACAAAGTACAGAAAGGTCAAACACTGCTCAGCCTTGGGGCTAGCTGTGCACTGGATGACTCTTACACGGAACATCTATCACAGCATTAACTCAACGACCAGCCAGGAAACTACAGCACAGAAGAGAAATAGGATATTTTTGCAATCATCTTACAGTAGCAACACTGCGGGTATTCTTTAATAAATTCTCATTAAATTTTCATGGTGCTCCAGACTTAATAAGAAGCTAATCAGGGGATGAAAGCAGCTGCTGAAGAAGGAGTGTGACTCGCCCCAACTTCACAGCTTGCCATTAAGCCTCCGCTCACCAACCCCCATACATGCACGTACACATAATCTTCCCTGCACTATGTGGCAAGGCGGGGCTCGGCGTTTTTGAGTGTTTCGTGGTGAATAATGGATGGGACCTGAGGGTATGGTGGGCTAAGTCTTTTTATGGCGGGGTCCTAAAGTGCGGCCCCAGGCCATTTGCCTTGGCACAAGCAGCCAAGCTCGGCTCGGCTGTCATCAGCGGCAGCAATAAAGGTGCAGAGCGCGCTGCTACAGGACTGCATCAGTATTCAGCGGGGCTAGAGAGGTCACATCACACACAAGCTTGTAGTCACATCAAACAGTAACACAAAGAACACGAGGAAATGTCGGGAAGAGGGGGGAGCAGATAGATGGATGAGGGGATTATATGTCTGACCAGTTGTTCTTTAGGTAACTATTCCGGTGTCTAAATTGTAAGAGACCAGAAATCAATACCACACAGGCGTTAGCTTAGGCCCTGCCTCTAAGCCAAGAAGCTATTTACATTTTTAAAACCAATGTGGCGCTATTTGACAATCACATCCATTACTGCAACAGCCAAGGTGGAGGTAATAAAATGAGCTGACAGCAGCGTTGTAGGAGCATCACAGTCCACTGACTCAACACACATTTAAACGGCTGCGGAGCAACACCCATCATCCATTCAGTCACCGTTAAGCACGGTGTCATCTGCAGGCGGTGGCTGGATGCAAATCATGACATAATGTCATCTTCTCCATTCGAGATAATAATGATGTCCCTGGAAACTTTGGGGACACGCTGAAATTTCACGGATGGCAGAGTCACTGTGAGACCGTCCACACACCCACTGAGGGGTGGGATTGGTGTGAGGCAAGGGTCAGCACGGGTGACATCATTAAAATGTGACATCATTAAAGTGCCCTGCTGTTGTGGTCAAGCGTGGCCTGAGGGAAACCCAACCACTGAGGACCTGTGTGTGTGTGTGTGTGTGTGTGTGTGTGTGGTCCGGACCCTGAACAGAATGGCCCTGATGGAATATGTGCACTCTGGTGAATTTATGAAGACGGAAGACAGAGCCCAGCAGCCATCTCTGTAGCTTCAGACTGACTGCACAGCACTCAGGGGTGAGAGGGAGTGACAGAGGGAAAGGAAACACACACACATGCTTATTCATGATATATGTGATGATCGGTCATAAATTATAGCAATAAAATGTAACAGAACTGGACATGTGAAAGGCACAGATGGGAATCAGACTAGACAGGCCTTTGCTTTAAGGAGACACTTTTTACAGACTGTGGAACTCCTTCCACTTTCTCCTGAATGAGACTGGGAAGTTTTTTCCATCTCAATGCACACATAAAACAAAGATATTCATCCCAGTGGCTCACACTGTGAACCAGTGACAGCCAGATTAGCTGTGACAGGGACTCATCTGAGTGCAAAGCAAATGACGGTGTTCTCCTGGAAGAGCGAGACTTTGCCTGGGGACCCTTGACTTTGTCTCTCCTCCAGCCTGCAGTAACATCTGTTACCTGAGCCAAAGAAGCAGCGGTGGCTCTGACCCGTCCCGCAGTCACACATAGCCTCCAACAACGCCGATCCACTTCTGTTTTAGTGTAGCATTCAATTCAGTCGATTAGCTGAAATATTAAATACCATTACTCAAGTATATACTGCATTATCATAGTTCAAGTTAAAAGATGTTCAATTCAATTTTGCTTCTTTCCAAACCTCATGGTAAGTAGGTGGTAAAGTGTGTCTGGAGTGGAAGAATTAAAGGCTTTCCCAGTACTGCAGAGACTATTTATATCCAACTGGCAAGGCTGCAAACGTAACAATGCCTCAGCATGAACAAAGACCACACTGTACGTATCCAAAATGTCGACAACAATTATTATTTTTAATGAGAAGACAACAGACGTCTAGTGATGCAAATCAAAACAGATGGGAAAGGTTGCACTAATCCGTCCTTAAAATATATACAGATAAACATTATACACATTTTTTTAACATAAAAATCAGTTTTTGCAAAATTTAAACTACTGCAGTGACTATAATCCACTTCCCAGTACCTCTATTAGTAAATTAGCTAATATCCACAAGTATTTTCCAAAATTATATGTTTTACATTCATTAATGAAAAAAGGAGTTTGAACTGGACAGGTGGAGCTAAGTGGTGGAACATGGGGGAAGTCATAAATCATCAAGCTGCTACATGCTGATAATCAAAAGACTGATAGTGAGAAACATGCAGGGAAGACATGAGCATTTGTTGCAGCAGGGGAAAGACTATTGTTCAGTGCATGCAATAAAAATGGGAGAGGATGTGCTGGAGACGTTCATATTTCATTGTGCCGCCTGCTAGAATTAGGGCACCTTAGCCGGCCAAGTCTCATTTTTTTAATAAATGAACACAAAAAATACACTTCATCATTTGATCTGCATCATATTCACTTTATATTTAATTAGAAGCACAGATACAGGGTGGGGATGCTGGTTTTGTCTTGCTGTACATTGGCAGATCAAAGCCCTGATTCCCATGATCACTTATTTAAAGTGTCATGTGCTGCTCATCCCTGGGTTCAGCTCCACCAGAAATGACCAGAATGTTCCGCTGACATCCCCAGCTTACACCGTCTAAGGTGATTAAATGGGCTTTCAGTTAGCCTGTCTTTACGCAGGATAACCTGTTAGCATCATCGTCACACCCAATATAATTACAATCATTCTCTAAATCAGGATGTTTATTAGGCTAACCCACGTGATATGCGCTTAAAAATCATATTAGCAGCCATACGGCTACGACTGCCGGTGATCGGGCCTGAAACGGCTCTCCCGTTAAACTTGGCCGGGTGTGAATACCTTCGGTTGCATAGTTGTCATCGCGCAGGAAGCTGTTGTTGACTTTCCGGGTGTCACTCTCCTCCTCCATTGAGAAATCGGCTGATTCGGAGTGCTGAAGGCGGCAGACCTGCTCCCATCCTGCCCGGTACCGTCAGCAGGTGGGCCGTGGGACCAGCGGGGGGCCTGTCATAGCTCCAGATCTCCCGTGTAATCAGCGCGACCGCGACCGAAAACCCGTGATGGGGGTGACGTTCCTAGGCGGGTCCGGCCCGCGGCTCGGGGCGCACCAGACCAGCCTCCGTGTCCCCGGCGCACGGACGACTTCAACAGTGGTTAACGCAATAATTATTATTAAAGCGCACTATGGTCCTTCTGGTTCAGAAAAAACAAAAACCTGTCAAAACAGACAAACTATTTGCGTAAAACAGTGGCTAGACGCAGACAGACTATAAACGCTGCTCCGTCTTGCTGAAGGGTGGACGTGAGCAGCAGCAGCGCGCTCCTCAGTCTGCTGGAGGACTGGAGTTACACCGGCCGGATTCCCCCCCTCCCTGTGCCAGCGGGGCGGGCGGGATTATGCGTCAACGAGCCTGCTCCCATCACCGACTGTTGCATCCTCCAGCTCACGCAGGGCATCCTCCCTCTGTCTGCTGCACGCATGCATTGGTGTGAGCGCACCGGAGCGTGCGTGCGTGGTCCCGCGGCAGGCTCAGCTGACTCACTGCGCCGGTCAGCGCGGCGCTGCACTGCTGCTGCCGCTGCGCTTACAGCGGAGCGGGGCCCCTCCCTGCCGCCTGCTCCTTCACAAACCTGCACTCCATCTACTGCGTGGCAACTGTCTGCAAGCCAGGACTGAGCATGTACGCAAAACTGCTTTTTGGAAAAGGTAAGAGGCGCTTTTTAGCGCTTATTTGCGATGTTGAGCAACTTCGGACCACCGCAACACGCTGCTGCTTGCATCTTTACATTTGGGTTCACACAACCAGCAGCTGATCACTTCAGAAGACACAAGAAGCCATTTAAGGAGCTACAGAAGAACAGGGCATGACACATTTCTGAAGAAGGCCAGCGGATAAATCGGAGCAGAGGGGGAGATGAGGGCCAGGAAAAACGCAAACGCAGATGCTGATTAGATTCGTAAAGCCTGTGCCCAACTCTTTCTAAAAAGATCTCATTTCACTGCCGAGGCTGCACACAACAAACCTTCTCACCCAGCCACAATTTCTGATGCGTGTGTGTGCACTGCATCCCTAGCCTTATCAACTCACTTTACCCTAAATCTCTCTGGTCCCACAAAGGGACTGGGTATCTTCCCTACACGAGCCTCAGCACACAGCAGCAGCAGCAATAAAGAGACTGTGGAGCCCCCCTCTCCTATAAATGCATTAGCTCTCTAATCCACGGGGCCATTTGCACATCCAGTCCTCCGCTCCTCCACTAATGGGGAGCTGGCTCTGATGGAGGCAGCTTGCACATAGTTTAAAAAAAAAAAAAAACAACAGGGCCATCCTACACATGCCGTTTTACACCCCATCACCCTCCAAACTCCATCAGAATACATTAGGGGGCATTATCTGTGCAGAGGGATAATGAAGGCTACTGGAGCGTCACAGGGGACCCAGGGATTCACGTTGTTTCCATATTTACAGTCCTCTGCTCCTTTAATGAAATCTGCAGAGAAATGCTGCCATCCTTGACCCTCTTAGATCTAACTGAGCGGCCAAGAGCGCTTCCCACCTCTATCAATATTTAAACAGGATATACGAGGACAAAAGAAACACAGCATTCTTCCTCCACAATGACTTTGGCTAAGTTACAGCTGAGCAGATCAAATGAAATTGAAATGGAATCGGTGAAACGGGCTTGGTAGGATGAGGCCGCATGGTTGAGAGGTTGGGTTTGTCTGATTGTGTAAGGAGGTACGGGGCAAATGGAATCACAGTCAAAGGCAAAGCTATCTGACTGTATAATGAAGGAATAAATGTGTGATTCTGCTCAGAGCTGCAGCCTGGGATCAATGTTCCTATTCAAATATCATCCACCACCTCCGTTCCTATTCCCTCAGCACACATGTAGTTTTTACTCCCTCTTTCCCTGTCTTCAATAACAGGTCAATATGCACATAATTCTCAGAGCCTTTATTGGAAAGGCCTCCAGTTTCTGCATATCATGCCTCATTGGGTGCCACTCCCTCCTCCTCCAAACCTCAAGCTACTTGTTCTACTCTGCTCCCTCACCTCCATCGTTCATTACACCCCATCTCCCACTCCAGTGGGTAAGAGACCAGTGACAGCGCATCTATAGGCCAGCTGCTGCGCGTCAGACTTGTAGGAAATGCTCGGGGGGCCACCGGAATTGGCGAGCGTGTCCTCAATTTTCCTCGATTGTATGGACAAAGTGGACTAAATTAGGCTCTCGTAGTACTAAACATGGGGACACACTCACATGGCAATGATATTTTAGTCATGGCCAATTGCTTTCCTAGATGTGTGGTAATTGCTTGACCTGGGGATTACAGCATAATTCTACAGGCAGCAAAGATGTGATGTGCATACCAAAACACACACACATAAGCAGGCACAGATGCATTTACAGAGAATGGAGATATTTGGCAACGCCACAGCTGTGCTGCACAATTATTCTTCCTTACCTTCACTGCAATTACCTCATATCTCCAAACTGCAGTCAATAAAATATTGATCAGTGGATGATGCCAGGATTAAATAAGTGAATATATTGACTTTTTCAGTTAATCCTACAGTACATATGAGGTTATGGGAAATACATGCAGTATATACTTCATGTCCCATGTGGTTAATCACATTTTCAGATAAACATGCATACACTGTATAATTAATCTGCTACAACTAAAAAAGTGCCATAATGTAGATAACTAGGCTTTATAGTTATTTGATCATCAAGGATTGTTTGGCAAGATTAATTATACAGCTTCTGTAATAAAGAAAAAGGAATGAAATGATACATTCATGAATATTAATGTACAAAATGTATCAAAACCACAAAGATATCTGCAGTGTGATGTGGAAATGTCACATTAAAGTACATTTTATAGAGTGTGTGTGTGTGTGTGTGTGTGTGTGTGTGTTTGAAGTGAATTTAATTGTAATTTTTAACAGTGATACCAAAGAGTGACACATTGTCAATATTTTTGTTCTACCAGTGATCTTTATGCACAAAATAAGGGACTAAGGGCCAGATTTACTAACACGCTGCGCCAGTGCAAAACCTTCTTTTGGCATTAGAAAAACTACTGTGGAAATTTACTAAAGGGTGCAGCACAAAGTTGGCACTGAAGAGATGTGAACAAAGTTAATTTTGTACCTGGCGTCACTGCATATGTATTTGTAGGAACTGTCATGTGAAAGTGCAAATTTGTGTGAGGAGAGTATTTAAATGAGTGGCACACGGTGATTTACTAAGATTTGTGGTTGGTGGTTTTCTGCTAGTTGTGCCAGGATTTAACCCACCCCCACCATCACCAAAAAAAGTCTTAACTCATTTACACCTGACATGGAAGCCATAGTTGGTGCCAGGAAGAGACACCAGCGAGAACAGGGGGCGTGTGGCATAAGAGAGAATCTTCTCTCTGTGCGTTACTTTATTTGGCATGACAGAACAGATTATACAAATATAAACCGTCTCACAGAGCTCAGTATTGTGCTGAACTTTTACATATAGCCTACTAAATGAATTTATGTCTATAAAATAGTCCTAATATCTGTGTAGCCCTTCCTACCTGGAGTGGACATACAGAGGTTCAGACTCGGAGCTTTCACTCCTCTCCATCATTCAGACTCCCCCTTGCTCAGGTCTTGGCAAAGTACCGAAACCTCTTCCACATTGTCAATTGTCAATCTATATTTGTTTCTTTTTGCTATCTCTATTATCTTCTCATTCACAAGTGAGGAGAGAATGGAGCGAGAGACTGACAGACGGGTCAGAGCAGCCTCTGCAGTGATGCAGACGTTGTACCGGTCTGTTGTGGTGAAGAGGGAGCTGAACTCTAAGGCAAAGCTGTCGATTTGCCGGTCAATCTACCCAAAGCTCATGACCATAGGTGAGGGTAGGAACATAGACTGACCAGTAAATTGACAGCTTTGCCTTAGAGCTCAGCTCCCTCTTCACCACGACAGACCGTTACAACGTCCACATCACTCCAGATGCTGCTCTGATCCGTCTGTCAATCTCTTGCTCCATTCTCCCCTCACTCGTGAATAAGACCCTGAGATACTTAAACTCCTCCACTTGGGGCAAGAGCTTGTCCCCAAACCGGAGAGGACAATCCACCTTTTTCCAGATGAGGACCATGGACTCAGACCTGGAGGTGCTGGCCCTCATCCCAGCCACTTCACACTCAGCGGCAAGCCATCCCTGTAAGACCTGTAGGTCATTGCTGGATGAAGCCAACAGGACAACATCATCTGGAAACAGCAGAGAGAGCTGAGAGCCTGTGGTCACCAAACATTACAGCCTCTGTTCCCTGGCTGTGCCTAGAAATCCTGTCCATAAAAATTACGAACAGGATTGGTGACAAAGGGCAGCCCTGGCGGAGTCCAACTCTCACTGGGAATGAGTCCAACTGAGTGTTGGCAATACGAACCAAACTCTCACAACGGTCGTATTGTGGCGAAAAGAGGCAGGGGAGGTAACGAGCTGGATTACACAGACTTTATTCCATCTCCAACATTAAGCACAGTAAAAGAGCTCCTGGGTCTCTGTGCATTCCTCTTTTATATCTTTAATACCATGCATTGAGACTCGGATCTTCCGACCATCATACATTGTGTTTAGAACAAAGCCTGTGTGGCACATTAACATGACATAACACCAGTGCCGCTCTCACATCCTTCTTCTTCCAGCGGCTCCGGCATTTACTCCTCTCCCCAGGGGGCGCATAGTCCTTACTGTCCCGTCTGATAACCCCCGGTGACACCTCCTCTTTCAGTCCATTGTTTCCCCCTTCCCCAGTTGCCTTCTTCTCTGGGTGGAGAAGTCCTACACCATGCCCCCCCAGTATAGAGACTGGATAGCTCGTAACAACAAGCCCGAAACCCCATATTCCCGAGGAACCCCCCACAAAAAACCATAGGGGACACGGTTGAATGCCTTCTCCAAATCCACAAAACACATGTAAACTGGTTGGGCAAACTCCCACAATCCCTCGAGGATTCTGGAGAGGCTAAAAAGCTGGTCCAATGTGCCACAGCCAGGCCGAAAACCACACTGTTCCTCCTGAATCCCAGGTTCAACCAACGGCCGGACTCTCCTTTCCTTTCCTCTGTCATAAATTGCCCCTCAGGGCAGAGAGAAAGACCCAGATGCTGAACTGTAGTTTGTGGTATTTATTAACAAAAAAGCACAAAGTCCCAAATAGTGCACCAACACAAAAATCCAAACAGATAATTAAGCAAACTTACACATGGATGAATTGGAACAAACTCACCAGAACGGGGAAAGGGTTCTGGTGGCGAAGAGAAAGTGTAACTTAAGACTCCGGCAAACAGAAATGAAAATAACAGCCCTTAAATAGGGCCAACAATAATCAAACACAAATGGCAACCGGTGTGAATCACATGAGCAGGCTGGGGTGAAAATGACAATCAGCTGAGTCATGAGGCGAGGAGACGGGGCTGACAGTTTGACAGGAGCACCGCCCACAACCTGGCAGTGCCCCTGACAACAGCAACTCCCAAGAGAGAAAGAAAGAGAAGACACTGGCAAAAATAAAGTGGAAACAAATAAGGACAAATAAACCCAAATATGTAAATAACAAAACTACACTGAACGTAAACAGGAAAATAAATCATACAAAGAAACAATACCGAATATGTGAAAACAAACTAGTGATAACATAACAGGCATAGAACTCCAAAATACGACATTATACAAAAAAGGAAAAACAAAAGGCAAAGAGACAGAGCATGGCGAAATCCTCCCGTGCTCAAATCGTGACAGAGTCCCCCTCCTCAAGGGGTGGAACCATACACCCCGGGCAACATCAAAAGAAGAACAAGGGCCTACCCACACTAACAACCCACCCCACCAAAAGACAAGAAAACAACCCCACCCCAGGCGGGAGGAGGGGGACCCAGGCACGGAGGGACCGAAACAAACCAGAGAAAATAATAAGAACTCCCATGACTCACACCCCAGCAAAACCCAGGCTAGGAGAAAACCAAAAACCCCACTCAGGATCCACACCAGGCAAAACCAGGGATCTAGGCCCCCTGGACCAAGGAACTAGACAGTTACGGTGGCCGGCCGAAGTCCCAGGCCTGGCAGATGGTGAGATGGTAAGAGTCAGGTGGCCTGCCAGAGGAATATGGGTCACCCAACCCAACGGCATAGTCCGTCAGGCGGTCGACCAGAGTTTTTTAGCCACCTAATAAGAAGAGGTGGCCCAGGAGGCGGCTGCCCCACGGGGAGGCCCAATGAAGGAATGGACAGCGGAGGAGGGGGAATTACGATGGCCTCTGGCAGGAGGGGGGACCACGACAATGCCTGGCAGAGGAGGGGGAACCATGACAGCGTCCGGCAGAGGAGGGGGAACCACAATGGCGTTGGACATCGTTGCACCCTTGGTGGACCCGGACTGGGATAGAGCTTCACCTTCGGTGGACCTGGACTGGGACATCGCTGCACCCTCGGTGGACCTGGATGGGGACATCGCTGCACCCTCGGTGGCTCCGGGCTGGAGCAAAGCAGCACCCGCGGTGGCTCTGGGCTGGAGCAACGCAGCACCCGCCGTGGTTCTGGGCTGGAGCAAAGCTGCACGTACAGTGGACCCGGACTGGGCCAAAGCTGCACCCACGGTGGACCCAGATTGGGCCAAAGCTGCACCCACGGTGGACCTGGACTGAGCCAAAGCTGCACCCAATGTGGACCCAGACTGGGCCAAAGCTGCACCCACAGAGGCCCTGGGCTGGGATGGAGCACTCGCGATGTCCTTGGCAGGAGTTGCTGGACCCACGGTGATCTTGGGCAGCAAGGCTGGACCCATGAAGACTTCTGGTGAAGCTGGACAATCCTCGGTGACTCTGGGGAAAAGATCAGATGGGAGAGGCAGAGAAACAGGGTCAAGGTCACTGACGGCAGTGGAGCCCGGCGAGGTGAGCTCAGGTGTAGCTGACGACTGTACCTGGCTCTCCCCACCAGAAGCCAGACAAGATCCCTCCAATATAGAAATAACAGAAACAAAGGAGAACACTTGCCTGAGCTTGAGCTCCACCACCGTCCAGGACTCCGTCGATCCAGATGATGACGTCTCAGGCCCGGCCCTCTGGAGGTCCAGCTCAGACTCTGCTGTGGCAGCCCCAGTGGCAGGCATGGCGATGGATGCAGTCCAGAGACCCCCCAGCGAAGTGGCCCATGCAGGTGGCTTGCCTGACATGGACACAGGCGGTTGGCTTCCTGATGGCACTGGATCCTGTTCTGCTGAGGCCAGGGGATGCTCCATCGTCGGCATAGGCTTCAGCTCAGTCGTAGCGCTTTCCTTCCATCCAGACTGTGGCTGCGGGACTGGTACTTGGTCCTCCAGAGCCACAGGCTCCCCCATTGTCCGGCGGCTCAATTCAGGGGCTGGCGGACACTCAGAGGGGAAAGGAGGACACACAGAGAGAGCAGGTGAACAGTCTAAAGCTGCAGCAGATGGTGAGGACTCAGAGGACTGCCTAATCGGAGCCTCACCATCAGGAGTCAGGCAAGATAATTTATGCTTAATTAAATGAGAGGGGAAAACCACTTGCCTGAACTCCTGGGCTGTGATGTCTTCTGCTGCAGCAGTTTGGGAATCAGCCCTCTCTGTGACTTCAGTAGAAGAGGGCCTCACAGGGAACCCTTGAGGAGCCGCCCCTGCAGCCACAGTGATGGGCGGAGCCGGGGAGGAAACAGCCAAACCTTCAGCAGCGGGAGGAATTGTCAAGGAGGAGGAAGAAGCAGCAGATGAAAAAGCTGGTGGGTCAGCCAGAGAAGAAAAACTAGATAAGGAGACTGCTGCGGTAGTTTTCGACCTCGGTGACGGGAAAACTGCTGATGAGGATGTGGAGGCGCTCTTCCGGCGTGATTTCCTTGAGCGACGGTGGGGAGTGGGAGGTGGAGACGTAGGCTCATGGTAAAGAAGGAGAGGCTCCGGAGTCAGGGGACACTCACTCGTCAGTTCAAACTCCGCCCCCCCCCCCCCCCCCCGGTGAAACCTTCTCCAGCTCCTGGGCAAGATCCGGCAGGAGCCATGGCTTAACTTACAGCAGAAGTTCAGTCTCGGCTAAGATGACCTGCCTGTGCTCCTCCAGCTCCTCGGCCAATGGTGCGGGCCATTGTTTAGGAGGAGGAGGCAGAGCTGCTGCCGGAGAGCGGCGAGAGGCTGGAGACTCCCGTGTCCATGGGCACTTGCTCTTCACTGGCAAGGCTCGGACAAAAGAGTGGATTCCCCCAACCCATGACTAATGGGTTGTAGTGTGATTGTGGAAAGGAGTAGGTCTGCGAGCTCTGGGTGGACCCACAGGCTGGGGCATGCCTTGAATACCTGCGCCATGCCCTCCAGACACTCTCGGGCTGCCTCGGGAGTACGGGAGGCACCCTGCGAGAGAATGTCCTCTAGGACACACAAAAGTCCACCGCTCCTCTTCACTTAGACCAAGGGTTGACAAATCCGGGGTGACAGACATGGTTAAACCCCGGGTGAAAAAACAAAACTGGGGAGGAGTAGGGAAAACCTGCGAGCCTTCACTGCCGCTGGAGTGAAACAAAAAATAAAAAATCACAAACCACAGCAGCTGGGTCTCTTACTGGCCAGAGTCTTCTGTCATAAATTGCCCCTCAGGGCAGAGAGAAAGACCCAGATGCTGAACTGTAGTTTGTGGTATTTATTAACAAAAAAGCACAAAGTCCCAAATAGTGCACCAACACAAAAATCCAAACAGATAATTAAGCAAACTTACACGCGGATGAATTGGAACAAACTCACCAGAATGGGGAAAGGGTTCTGTTGGTGAAGAGGAAGTGTAACTTAAGACTACGGCAAACAGAAATGAAAATAACAGCCTGTGGAGAGAGGAATGACCAGGCCAAGCATTTAGAGCAGATGAACTTTATTCCCTCTCTCACATTTCTCAGAATCAGAAAACATTAACATTCTTTTATATTACCACACTCACACGCCCCTGCTGCCTGAGGTCCTGCATCACAATTCATTCTCGCATCACAATCCCTTTTGTCCCCCAGCCCCTTAATCCCCATGCTCTTCCGTCAGAGGAAATTACTGCATCTCCCTTCCTTCCAGTCTGAGATGAATACCACAGCATGGGTCCCCCATAAGCCCTTAAATAGAGCCAACAATAATCAAACACAAATTATAACCGGTGTGAATCACATGAGCGGGCTGGGGAGAAAATGACAATCAGCTGTGAGTCATTAGGAGAGGAGACAGGGCTGACAGTTTGACAGGAGCACCGCCCACAGCCTGGCAGTGCCCCTGACAACAGCAACTCCCAAGAAAGAAAGAAAGAGAAGACACTGGCAAAAATAAAGTGGAAACAAATAAGGACAAATAAACCCAAATATATAAATAACAAAACTACACTGAACATAAACAGGAAAATAAATCATACAAAGAAACAATACCGAATACGTGAAAACAAACTAGAGATAACATAACAGGCATAGAACTCCAAAATACAATATTATACAAATAAGGAAAAACAAAAGGCAAAGAGACAGAGCACGGTGAAATCCCCCCGTGCTCAGATCATGACATTCTCTCCTGAAATAAAAATCAAAATCCTGAAATATGATGAGCAAAAATATTTTAGTGGGTTTTGCGCTTAAACAAAAGCTTAAAAAAAGTCTTGTTCCATGGCCTCACCAAACTCCTCCCACATCCGAGTTTTTGCTTCAACAACCACCCAAGCTGCACTCGGCTTGGCCTGCCAGTACACCTCAGATGCTACAGGAGTCCCACAAGCCAACCAAGCTTGATAGGACTCCTTCTTCAGCTTAATGGTCCCCCTCACCACTGGTGCCCATCACTTGGTTCATGGGTTGCAACCACGAGATGCACCAACAACCTTGTGGCCGCAGCTCTGAGCCGCCGCTTCAACAATGGAGGTGGAGAACATGGCCCATTCAGACTCCATGTCTTCAGACTCCCTCGGAATGTGGTCAAAGTTCTTCCGGAGGAGGGGGTTGCAGGTCTCCCGGACAGGGGCCTCAGCCAAACGTTCCCAGCACACCCTCACTACACGTTTAGGTCTACCAGGTCTGAATAACATCCTCCCCTGCCATCGGACCCAACTCACCAGGTGGTGATCAGTTGACAGCTCTGCACCTCTCTTTACCTGAGTATCCAAGACATATGGTCACAGGTCTGATGACATGCTAACAAAGTCAATCATCAACCTGTGACCTAGGGTGTCCTGGCCAGGTGCACATACGGACACCCTTATGCTTGAGCATGGTGTTTGCTATGGACAAACTGTGGTTAGCACAGAAGTCCAATAACTGAACACCACTTGGGTTCAGATCAGGCAGGCTGTTCCTCCCAATCACGCCCCTCCAGGTTTCACTGTCATTGTCTACGTGTGCATTGAAGTCCCCCAGTAGGACAATGGCGTCTTCAAGAGGAGCACTCTCCTCTTGTGCTCCACCCAGTCAGAGACTCTAAAAAGGGTGGGTACTCTGAACCATCATTTGGTGTATAGGCACAAATGATGGTCAGGACTTGTTTCCCAACCCGAAGGAGCAGGGAAACAACCCTTTCGTCCACTGGGGAAAACTCCAATATAGAGGCAGCAAGGTGGGGGGATAGAAGAATACCCAACCCTACTCACCCCTCTCGCCCAGGGCAACTCCAGAGTAGGCCAAGCTCCAGATCCTCTCCAGGAGACTGGTTCCAGAACCAGAGCTGTGTGTTGAGGTGAGGCTGATTATATCTAGCCAGTATCTCTCAACCTCATGCACCAGCTCAGGCTCCTTCCCCACCGGAGAGGTGACATTCCACGTCCCAAAAGTCAGTTTAGAAAGCTGGGGACCAGACCGCGAAGGTCTCTGTCTTCAATTGCCACCTGATCCACACAGCACCGGACCCCAATGGTCCCTCCTGCAGGTGGTGAGCCCACTGGAGGGCGGACCCATGTAACTCCTTTGGGCTGAACCCGGCCGGATCCCATGGGCAGAAACCTGGCCACCAGGTGCTAGCTGTCTAGCCTCTCCCCCAGGCCTGGCTCCAGGGTGGGGGCCCCGGTAACCCCATACCGGGTGGAGTAAACTGAATCCTTGCTCTAGCATTCATCATGAGAGTCTGTTGGATCATTCTTAGTCTGGCCCTTCACCCAGGACCAGTTTATTTTGGGTGAGCCTACCAGAGGCAAACTGCCCTGGACAACATAGCTCCTGTGATCACTAGGGCACACAAACCCCCCACCACGATAAGGTGACGATCCATGAGGGGTATTCATCAAAAGTAATTTTTAAATTAGATACAGTACAAATGCTTCATTTATACATATTTAACAAAAGAGTCTGCATTGTGAAATGAAAATCAAAATCCTGAAATATGACGAGCAAAAATATTGCGCTGAAATAAAAGCTTAAAAAAACCTCCCACATTATGTTCCTCCAAACTGGCTGTGCCTGTGTTGATGACCTGCTTCCTCATCAGGTGTGCCTATGTGCAATTTTACGGTGCTCTTGGTGGAGGGGTGGATATTATTGAAATGAAGTGACTGTGTCTGTGTTCATAATTTTTCGTGTTGTTAGTAGATCACTTGCAAAAATTGGCCACTCCCTTCAGCGCTCTGTCTAAATTGCACACTTGGTAATTTGCGATTCCTTAGTAAATCTGGCCCTAACAATGTCTGGTATTGGTTAATCACCTCTGTGATCACCTCTCAAATAACATTTTATTATGACATGAATGCCAAAATTCAAACAAAACAACTTTATGTGCAGTCTGTGATGTTACAGGCACTACTTTGTCTAAATCTAAAAATATCTGCAGTGATAATGTTCTTGTGGACTTGGGCATTTGGACTTGTCAAATTCGACTTGGAAGTCTTGACTCCAGAGGAGGGGAGGAGACAGTTCACTGAACTTGGGATTGAAATGGCTGTGCTCTCGCTGACCTCACGCTCGGCTCAACTGGACTCAGATGAACTCGGGTCTACAGTCTGCCCTGCATTGTTCTTGTACCTTTATTTTACTCAATGCTAAAAAAAAATCCAATAAAAATATTACTATAACCAAAATCATTTGCCTGTGTTTCTCTTCATATTTAAAAATATTAATCAATACATAAAAGGGCCAGTGGGGGGGTATTTGTGGGTTTATGTAGTTGGAGTCAGAATACTTATTGATTGATTGATTGATTGATTGATTGGCATTTTTCATACACACACAAAAATACAACCATGGATGGTGTGGTGGTTGCTCTGATCTCTGGTATCCTTTACCATCAAGCTGAGGAGGAGGCGGCAAAGCTAAGAAGGCATATACACCAAAGAAGAGCAGCTTCGTTCATACAGAAAATACATCAATATACAATGAATAAATACACAGTAAATAAATATATAGTAAATTTAATAAATGGCGATATAACTGAATTAATGAAAGCACCAAGGTGCTGATGCCTCGGTGCCAGAACCTTGGTGGAGGTATGCATTCTTGGATCATCACCAAAATGTTATGGGCTCCTCTCTAGCCCTAGGATCACCTCTGGTAAAAAAAAAAAAAAAAAAAAAAAAAAAAAAAATCATCCAAATCCATCCAGTAGTTTTGGAGTACATGCATGCACAGTGAAAATAATCTGCAGTTCACATGCTCTTACTGTCGGCAGCAGCCAAGAGCCACCAAACTGATTTGAACAGCTGCAATCCAAACACAAAAGAAGAGCACAGTGGCAGATGTTTAAATGGCAGTAAATGGAGGTGCGTGAATACAGTGACAATCAAGACAAACAGCAGCTTTTGCTGTTTAGTGGCAGAGGAAGAAAACAGATGAGCAAAAAGACATTTGTTCAACCAGTATTGGCGGATTGCTCAGTACTTCTCTCTGGTGGGAGTTTCCAGGTGCATGCGCAATTCACTACAACCATTTGTGGGCGAGGAATGTTGGGACTTGTAATGTTTAGCGATGAACTGAAAACTCCAGGAAACCTAAACAACAGAACCAGTGTGAAAACAATCGATGTGATGAATAAATGGTATAGTTGCTGAATACGTGTTTTTTTTTTCCAGTAACCACTATTTTAACAGTTCAGCTCCACGTGCTGTAAAATAACATGCTGTGTTGTGCTGTAAAAAGTCACACTGCCGCCTCTAGTGGCCCGGCATAGTTATTACAATACCTTTTTCCCCAGCTCTGTTGACGGTAAAAGTGAGTTAAATTTGTGTTTATTTTGAAAACAAAGCCTTATCTCGGAATTCTGGCAAATTAAAAGTCAAGAAAATATGGCAATACAATGATGCAAGCCCTTAGTTCCACTTAATGGAACTAAGTGTGGAAGATGTGAAAATGATGAGGCAGAGTTCTTTCTCAGAGTCAGCTTTATTCACATCTCCATCATTTCAAAGCAGAGCAAAAAGAGAGTGAAACAGTAAACTCTCGTCCTTAAATATCAGGGTCTTCACACCTCATAGATCACATGTCACACAGACCACCTTGCATAATAAAGACAGTCACAATGCATTTCTCTCCATGATATCACTTCCACTGTCTCCCATGCATCCTTTCCTTAATCCTTTAATGGACCCCCCACAGTCTCCAGCCTTGCATACCAAGGCTAAGATTCCTGTCAGGCAAGCTGAAACAGACAGGTGGACAGATGGATACACACACACAACCATCCACACACAGACGCACTGAGTGATTACCGTATGCCTCCGTTTTCACCGAGGCATAATGATTAATAGTTGATTTAATGGAGGTATGATTTTGTAATTTCATTTCATCAATAATTTGACTGAGCATGATTCAAAATAAGGCAGGGCAATACATATAATTAATGATATGTTTGTCTTTAAAACAGCAGTGGCACATATAAACAGACTTGCCGGGATACAGCTTCTCTTGTCTTTTTTAGACAGTTTTTGTAACTTACAGGTGTGAGCTCTGTCCTCCATGGTAGCGTTCTCCAATTCCCTCATCAAGGGGATATAAAGTTTATCAAAAGCATTTCACCAAAAATTTTACTTCTTGTTAAAAATGCTCTATTCTACACCCCATTGAAGAATGAATTCCCTAAAATTTCAGTTGGTGGGAAAAAAAAAACAACTTCTTGATTGCTCATGTAACAATGGTCACATCAGAAATTTTATCACTGCAGATCAGAGCTGTTCCCCAAATTCTGTAATGTTATGGAAGATATAGTTCCCTAATATAAATACAAAAATATTTGGACAGACCCATACAAATTCATGATCCCTAACAAAAATCAAAGAAATGTACCTTAAAATTCTACACAGATTTTACCTCTGTAAAAAATTCTTAAGCAAATTGACAGATGTCTCCCCTTTATGTTCTTTTTGCAATAATGAATTTACCACTTATTTTTTTAATTGCACACATCTTTTCTCAATGAATGTGTCAGATTTCTCTGTCTGGTTGGAAAACACAGTGGTGTGAAAAGGTGTTTGCCCCCTTCCTGATTTCTCATTTTTTTGTATGTTTGTCCCACTTAAATGTTTCAGATCATCAAACAAATTTAAATATTAGACAAAGATAGCATAAGTAAACACAAAAGACAGTTTTTAAATGAAGGTGTTTTTATTAAGGATAAAAACAATCCAAACTTACATGGCTCTGTGTGAAAAAGTGACCCCCCCCCCCCCCGTTAAAACATAAATTAACTGTGGTTTATCACATCTTTGGAAAGCTGAGTCCAATTTCTCTAGCCACACCCAGGCCTGATTACTGCCACACCTGTTCTCAATCCAGAAATCGCTTAAATAGGTCCTGCTTGACAAAGGAAAGTAGACCAAAAGATCCTCAAAAGCTAGACATCATGCTGTGATCCAAAGAAATTCAGGAACAAATGAGAAACAAAGTCACTGAGATCTGTCTGGAAAAGGTTATAAAGCCATTTCTAAAGCTTTGAGACTGCAGTGAACTACAGTGAGAGCCATCATCTACAAATGGTGAAAACATGGAACAGTGGTGAACCTTCCTAGGAGTGGCTGTCCAACCAAAATTACCCCAACAGCGACGACTCATCCAAGAGGTCACAAAACATCCCACAACAACATCCAAAGAAACGCAGGCCTCACTTGCCTCAGTTAAGATCAGTGTTCATGACTCCACCATAAGAAAGAGACTGGGTAAAAATGGCTTGCATGGCAGAGTTCCAAGACGAAAACCACTGCTGAGCAAAAAGAACATAAAGGCTTGTCTCAGTTCTGCCAGAAAACATCTTGATGATCTCCAAGACTTTTGGGAAAATACTCTGTGGACTGACGAGACAAAAGTTGAAGTTTTTGAAAGGTGTGTGTCCCATTACATCTGGTGTAAAAGTTACACAGCATTTCAGAAAAGGAATATCATACCAACAGTAAAATATGGTGGTGGTAGTGTGATGGTCTGGGGCTGTTTTGCTGCTTCAGGACCTGGAAGACTTGCTGTGGTAAATGGAACCATGAATTCTGCTGTCTACCAAAAAATCCTGAAGGAGAATGTCTGGCCATCTGTTTGTGACCTCAAGCTGAAGCGCACTTGGGTTCTACAGCAGGACAATGATCCGAAACCCACCAGCAAGTCCACCTCTGAATGGCTTAAGAAAAACAAAATGAAGACTTTGGAGTGGCCTAATCAAAGTCCTGACCTGAATCCGATTGGGATGCTGTGGCATGTCCTTAAAAAGGCGGTTCATGCTCGAAAACCCTCCAATGTGGCTGAATTACAACAATTCTGCAAAGATGAGTGGGCCAAAATTCCTCCACAGTGCTGTAAAAGACTCATTGCCAGTTATCGCAAACGTTTGATTGCAGTTGTTGCTGCTAAGGGTGGCCCAACCAGTTATTAGGTTTAGGGGGCAATCACTTTTTCAACACAGGGCCACGTAGGTTTGGATTTTTTCCCTTAATAATAAACACCTTCATTTAAAAACTGTATTTTGTGTTTACTTATGTTATCTTTGTCTAATATTTAAATTTGTTTGATGATCTGAAACATTTAAATGTGACAAACATACAAAAAAATGAGAAATCAGGAAGGGGGCAAACACTTTTTCACACCATTGTATATTCATAAATCAAAGTTTCTGCAATCCATCCTAAATATTATGATTTTTAAAAAATGAGCTCATATTCCAGTATTATTTTACACAAAAAAGCAGCAAAAACTCTACATATTGTCAAGAAAATCCTGAAGAAATGAATGGACTTGTGTCATGAACCCCTGTGTGCCATTAAACAGCGCACGAGGGAGAGAATGAAAAACCCAATCGCAGGAGTAGAGAGTGGTGTGTTTATTAACGTTCACAAAATAACCGGTTCAATAATTACCAAATGCAGGTCAGTCAACCACACAATATATGGGGGGTGCAATGACAGTATTGGCCACCAACATACAGGGCGCCTGCCGAAATGCTCAACAGTCTGGTGAATATAAAGCCTGGTGCTGCAGGGCTGCGTAACGCATGAAACAGGAAAGGCGAGCAGCCTGATGCTGCAGGCCTGCTAGCACAGAAGAGAAGCCTAAGGCACACTTACAGTCCTGGAGCTAATCCAGGGCGAGCCATGCAGACTGGAGGCGGAGGCAGAGGCAGAGACGCGGACCAGCCGAAACACCAAGGTATAGATCGTCTTAAAATGTCCGGCTGAGTAGAGTGCAGGGAGTGGATAACATACGCGGAGGAAAACGCTACTGTACCACGTATGAAGGGGAATGTCCCGACAGTCTCCTTCCTCAGCAGTGGCAACCAAAAACTCCAGACGCTAATGATGAAAGAGATTGCTGGCATGTGAATGAGAATGAATGGAGCGTGCGCACGCGTGTGTGCACCAGTGAGTGCAGCTGACGGAGTTTGACAGGAGGACGGGGCGTGCCGAGCTGTCAGGAGGAAACTAGGTCAAAGCATAACCATGAGTCAGAATCAGGTTTGGCCTCCAAACCCGGATTCATGACAAAGCCCCCCCCCCCCCCCCAGGGGTGGATAGAGACACCCCAGCACCATCAGCCAAAAAAAAGGAGACAACACCCCTCAAGGGAGCCCCTCCCCCCCAGCAACAAACACTAACCCAGGGAGGGAGGTGGGGGAAAACTGGTTAGGAGGGAAGCAACCCATGACAACACAATAGTACAAAAATAGAATGAATAACAATCCCTCCTAATAAACCCCCAACCTGGAGAACTAACTCCCCTCTCCAGAAGTCCAAAGTTCGGGGGGTCGACCAGAGTCCCAGGCCCCCAGTGTGGTGAGGAGTGGCAGATCGGGTGGCCTGCCCAAGTCCCAAGTCCAGCAGGCGGCCCATGGGATAGTGTCCGGCGGCCTGCCCGGGCCGATGGGCCACCCGACCCATAAGCCAAGTCCTTCCGGTGGCCGACCAGCGTGGTGGAGCCACCAGATCCTGAGAGGAGGGCGGAGAGGCAGCCTCCAACCTCAGGGATCCTGGCAGGGAAGCCCAGGAATGGGAGCCCCCCTGCCGTTCGAGGCTTGGGGCAGGGGAACCGTAGCACCTGCGATGGTTCCGGTCTGGGACATGGCTGCACTTGCGACGGTCCCGGTCTGGGACGTGGCTGCACCCGTGATGGACCCCGACTCAGGCCCTGCTGCACCGGCGGTGGACCCCGGTTGGAGCACTGTTGCACCTGCGGTGACCCCCATCGGGGGCCTCATTGCTACCGCGGTGGCCTCCCCAGTGAGGGAGGTAATGCTCCTCACGTCCTCCGGCGTTGGGCCCTGATCCTTGGTTACCTCCAACAGCATCCACCCGAGGGCAGATGCTGACTCCGCCTCCAGCACCATCTTTGATGTGGTGCAGCGGCTGCAGTCAATTTCTCCAGAGGCGCCAGACTTTATTCTTGGGGATTTTAACCATGTTTCTTTAAAGAAGACACTTAAAAACTTTTATCAGTATGTCTCCTGCCCAACCAGGCGAAAAAAGACATTGGACCTGTGCTATGGATCCATAGAGAGGGCCTATAAATCACTTCCCCTTCCTCCTTTAGGATCCTCAGATCACAACTGTGTACATTTGCTGCCCACATATAAAACTGCTCTCAGAAGAGGCAAGGTGGAGACCAGAGACATAGATGTGTGGACAGAGGATTCAGTGCACTGCCTCCAGGAATGCTTTGACTGTACGGACTGGGAGGTTTTCACACTGTCCTGCGGGGATGATTTGGACTCTTTGGTAGACGTCACATGCTCATACATGGCTTTCTGTAAAAATACGATTGTTCCACGTAAACGTGTCAAAATATATCCCAACAACAAGCCATGGGTTACAAAATCAGTTAAATCCTGCTTACAGAGGAAAGTACTTGCCTTTAAACAGGGGTCTGTTTCTGAGCTACAGGTTGCCACAAAAGAGCTGAAGTCCGAAATTTTAAGAGCAAAACAGAATTATAAATCAGAATTGGAAAGCAAGATGGCAACAAAGAAACTTGGTTCAGCCTGGGCCAGTATGAAAACTATTGCAGGCCTTCAGAGCACAGAATGCAGTAATCGTGTGTTTTTAGATGGTTTTAATTCAGACACAGAGCTGGCTAATGCTCTTAATTGTTTTTATGGTCGTTTTGACTCCTTTGATTTTAGCACTGAAACCCAAGATTTGAAACAGAAAATCAAAGATAATCAGCACTTTAATATTGAGGTGCAGGATATTAAAAGGAAGTTCTGCGCTGTAAAAGTGAACAAAAGTCCGGGCCCTGATAATATAGGTATGTGGGTGATTGGTAAAGTCCTGTGCACATGAACTGAGTCCTATATTTCATTACATTTTCAACATGTGCCCAAGGTCTGGAAAGACGCCGTGGTTGTTCCCATTCCAAAATCCAGCTGTCCTAAAACGGTAAACGACTTTAGACCAGTTGCTTTGACTTCAATTTTAATGAAAATTTTTGAAAAACTGGTCAGATGTGAGGTCCTAAAGCAGACTGAGCATGCATTGGATCCTCTGCAGTTTGCCTATAGGCCTCACAGAGGAGTGGAGGATGCCACTGTCACTCTGTTTAACATGCTTTTTAAACATCTGGATTTTAATGGGACACACGCCATGCTTTTATTTGTGGACTTCAGGTTCAGGTACAGGTTCAGGTTACTTTATTTGTACCCGTAGGTAGATTTGTTTTGACTTTTTGTTTGACTTTTCCTCCGCCTTTAATACAATCCAACCTTATATTTTAGTTGAAAGGCTCCTGCAACAATTTGATTTGAGCAATAATCTGGTGGGTTGGATTCTGGATTTCTTAACCAACAGGACGCAGAGAGTAAGGGTCAATGGTACATTGTCTGACCTAAAGTGCTCTTCTACTGGCTCTCCTCAAGGGTGTGTGTTGTCACCACTACTCTTCATCCTGTACACAAACATGTGTCGGAGCAGACATGACAACAGACACATTATAAAGTATGCTGATGACTCAGTTATTGTCAGTCTCCTCCAGGATGGTGAGAGTGGCCACGGCCCAGTAGTTGATGATTTTGTTCACTGGTGTGAGGATTCCTACTTGCAGCTGAATACGACAAAAGCTAAAGACATGATTATTGACTTTAGGAGGAAAACTCCCAGGCACAAAGTCACCGTACTAAAAGGCCAGACCACCGAATGTGTACAATCCTACAAATATCTTTGGATGATTATTGATAGTAATTTAAACTTTGAAGAGAACTGTGAAAGGGTGTGCAAAAAGGGTCAGCAACATTTGCATTGCTTGAGAAAACTTGCACGCTTCCAAATTGACCGAACCATAATGACAATGTTTTATCGGGCTTTTATTGAATCTGTTTTATCCTTTTCTTTAGTGTCATGGTTTGGTCAGATAAAACTGAAACAGAGGAAATCCTTGGATCAGGTAGTTAGATGGTCCAGTCGTTTGCTTGGTGAGTCACAGCTGAGCCTGACATCCCTGTACACCAGACAAGTACAGAGGATGGCTACCTCCATTTTAAATGATGACTCCCACCCTTTGCACTGCAACTTTCAGCTTCTTCCCTCAAGACGGAGGTTTGCTGTCCCAAAAAGTAAAACCCAGCGCTACAAAAACAGCTTTGTTCCTGCTGCTGTCAAAGAGCTGAACAAGTTGTAACAATATATTGCACATAATTTAGGTACCTATTTATTAACTCCATTTTATATTTACTTATTTTTGTAGGATGTTATTTGGGTTCTAAATATTTTATTGGGTTTTAGACCTTTGAGTTTTTAACCTCTTTGACTAGTTTTTAACTTTTTAATATGACCCTTCTCTCTTACCTCTGGTTTTTCTCTCATCTCTTTGTCTTTATACCCTGATTGATGGAGCTTTGAGTATTTTTATCATGTTTATAGTCAGCCTCATGTGTGCCTGTGTTTGTGTCTATGTTGAATGTAATTGTGGCTTGTAAATATGGATGTCACCAGACTGCAAAACAAATCTACCTACGGGTACAAATAAAGTAACCTGAACCTGAACCTGAACCTGAACAGCTCTCTGATGACCCTGGCCGGAGGCTCCGAGTCCGAAGAGAGAAAGAGAAAAACCGGGTCAGGGTCGCCGGCAGCGGTGGAGCCCGGTGTGGTGGTCCCAAGGGCTACCGTGAGCCGCCCTGGGTCCACCTCACCATGAGTTGGGTAGTGCGACATTAATATTGAAATTTCTGATATAATGAAACACACTTGCCTGAACTCTGGCTCCACCACCGTCCAGAACTCCGGCGATCTTGGGTGCATGGGTTCCTCCGGTCCGTCAGGTGCCTCATCCCCATCGGCCCCCTCCGCGGAAGCTGGACCTGCCTTGTTGTCAATGGGTGGCCCAGGTGGTGGCTGCTCCTCTCCAGCAACCCTAGGATGGAGCTTGAAGGGGATAGGAGAGGGAGAGCAATTAGGGTCGCCGGCAGCGGCAGAGCCCGGCGAGGGGGGTCCAGATGCGGCTGCGGGCCACACCCGACTCCCCTCCCCAAAAGCCAGGCAAGATCCCTCCACCATCAACAAATGACCTACAGGAGAGACTACTTGCCTGTGCTTAAGCTCTACCACCGCCAAGGACTTCGATGACGATACCCCGGGTCCCATCGGCTGGAGGTCTGATCCGGGGGACAACTCCACTGCGGCAGCCCCCACAGCGGGCGTGATGACAGTTGCAGGAGTGGAACTCTCGTGCGCCGTCCTCCACGCCTCTGTTTCCTCTGGCGTGGCGGCCATGGATGACTTCTTAGCTGGCCCACGGGCTGGACCTTCCTGGTCCTTTGGCTCCTCCTCCCCCGAGCGACCTGGATCCGGGACCGACGGGCTCGTGGGGGCACGTAGAGAAGAGTCATTGAGACCCGGCACGAGAGTACTGTATGCTACTGGGGTGGAGAGCTCAGGGGACTGCAAGCCCCGAGTCTCCTCACCAGGAGGCAGACAACATTGATCATTGATTGTGTAACTCGAATGAAACTAAACTTGCCTGTTCTCCTGGCACTGGAGGTCCCCCGCAGCCTCAGAGGTGTCCTCTCCACTCTCCTGGCATTCCTCGTCGGGTTGAAGCTCCTCCTCCCTCGGGGAAAGCTCTTTCAGTCTTTCAGCCATCTCCAGGAGGAGCCACGGCTTCACCTCCAAGATGAGGTCCGTTTCAGCCAGGAGAGCCCGCCTACGTTCTTCCATCTCCTCCTGTGACGGGGCGGAGAATTGCTTGGAGCAGGAGGGCAAAGCTGCGGTATGCGGGACTGGACACTTCTTGCTGCAAGGCTTCCTCCCTCTCCTCCTCTTGGGTGACGCAGGGATGAGGTCATCCAGAATGTGGAGCACCGTGTCGGGAAGCGGGTCACCTGCGCAGAGAGACCTCGCATCCTCGGGAAAGGAGAGCCAGGTGGCCGCGAGGAGCTCGAGCACCTGGAGATCCTCAGCCGATTCCTCACATGGCGCGGCGAAGATCTCCCGGAGGATTTCCATCGCCTCTGGATGATCCCAGAGGCTGTCTCGCTCCATCACCCTCTTTGCGGTGTCCCGAGCCTGACGAACTGTCGGAGAGGGATGGGGCATCTGCGTCCAGGAGAGAACCTCCTCCAGTTGACATAATGAGCGCTGCTCCCTGTCTAACTCCATCTCCGTCCTCTCGTCCACAGCCTGGGTGGACGCCGGACTGGGAGACAAAGGAGGTCTGAGGAGGGAGGAAGTCTTCCTCTGACGGGAGCATTTCTTCTGGTGAGGGGCCGGCTCCTATCGCGAAGAGGCATCCTCCAGCTCTGCGTCAGGAGCGGGAAGGATGACAGAGAGGATGGCATCTACCCTATGGATCTCCCGAAGGTGAGGGTAGCGTCGCTCGAAGTCCTCCGCGAAGAGTCGTGCCCACTCCCGCTCCTCGGGAGACCGAGACCACTGAAAGGCGAAGCCTTCCTCCTCTAGTAAATCCTGGGCTTCCTGCTCCTCGTCTGTCCAAGTCATTATGTCCACATATGAAGAGGAAAAGAAAAGGGGGAAAAAAACCACAACACTACTCCACTGTTTTGTTTTTTTTTACAGTCGGGACATTCTGTCATGAACCCCTGTGTGCCATTACACGGCGCACGAGGGAGAGAATGAAAAACTCAATTGCAGGAGTAGAGAGCACTGTGTTTATTAAAGTTCACCAAATAACTGGTTCAATAATCACCAAATGCAGGTCAGTCAACCACACAATATATGGGGGGGTGTAATGACAGTATTGGCCACCAACATACAGGGCGCCTGCCGAAATGCTCAACAGTCTGGTGAATATAAAGCCTGGTGCTGCAGGGCTGCGTAATGCATGAAACAGGAAAGGCGAGCAGCCTGATGCTGCAGGCCTGCTAGCACAGAAGAGAAGCCTAAGGCACACTTACAGTTCTGGAGCTAATCCAGGGCAAGCCGTGCAGACTGGAGGCAAAGGCAGAGACGCGGACCAGCCAAAACACCAAGGTATAGATTGTCTTAAAATGTCCGGCTGAGTAGAGCACAGGGAGTGGATAACATACGCGGAGGAAAACGCTACCACGTATGAACGGGAATGTCCCGACAATCTCCTTCCTCAGCGGTGGCAACCAAATACTCCAAACGCTAACGATGAAAGAGATTGCTGGTGTGAATGCATGGGCAGAACTGATTGGGAACAGGTGTGTGAGAGCACATGTGAATGAGAGTGAATGGAGCACGCGTGCGCGTGTGTGTGTGTGCGGTGTGTGTGTGCGCCGGTGAGTGCCGCTGACAAAGTTTGACAGGAGGAGAGGGCGTGCCTGAGCTGTCAGGAGGAAACTAGGTCAAAGCATAACCATGAGTCAGAATCGGGTTTGGCCTCCAAACCCGGATTCACGACATCTTGTCTCTTCTAAAATGTGCAAATTTCAACTGTAAGTCATATCCCTTGTCCATTGTGCTTATCTATGAATACTCATATTTATTGTATTTTTTTGTTTGTTTTTTTTCTTTTTCCTTATTATCTCTTATGTTGTTTTCTTTATTCTTGTTTGCTCTCTTTGTTCTAAATAAAGCTGAGTTAAAAAAAAAAACGCTCCCTCAGGTGAAATCATTATGGGATACATGACTGCTGCAAGTCTGCACAAGTCACCTCCTGATGAATCCCCGGTAAAATGGGTGGCACAAGAACACATCCGGGCATTTGGCCCAAACTTGGCTTTATTGCGAACTTTCAGTTGGAACAGGACTTGGGCTGTGACTGATGATGTTTCACCAGTTCACAAGAACACAAGTCCCCACAAGTAAACATATTGAAAAATGACCAGTCTCTTCAGCATGTCCCGGGTCTGTCCCGGGGTCTCTTCTCAGTGGGCCGGGCTCAAAACATCTCATGTGGGAGACGTCCAGGAGGCATCCTGATCAGATGCCCAAACCACCCAACTGACTCCTCTCAATGTGGAGGAGTAGTGGCTCTACTCTAAACCTCTGCTGGATAACTGAACTCCTCACCCCATCTTTAAGGGTGAGTTCAGCCACCCCACGGAGAAAGCTCATATGGGGGCGTAACTTGCTGAGGGAGCGTAAAGCTGAAGGGGTGTACTTGACGGAGTCTGCATGCTGCAGACGGACCTGTCTCGAATTTCTTGCTGCTCCATTTATTCTTTATTTGGACTGTTTCATCTGGCTGCTAGTTTAGTAAGCTACTCTGCGTGGTTCTCCTGCGTCAACAGCATCAATGTGAAATTGTGTATCACAAAGCGGCAATATGTGTCGTGACGGGACCCCGACACCACCACAAAAATATAATAATAATAATAATAAATTGATTCTTAATTTTTGTGAATCGCTTTTGGATCGTGTAAAATAAGAATCTAGATTCTTATGTGAATCGATTTTTTTCCAACATCCCTACTGGTTTCCTCCCACAGTCCAAAAACATGCATGTTCTCAGCCTTTAGAATAGAGGGTTAATAGTAGTGAAGCACTTTGAGTGGTCTTTGAGACTAGAAAAGTGCTATATAAGTACAGGACCTTGTCCTTGTCCAGTTTTTAGAGGCGTAACAGATGTTTTTGTCGTGCTACAAGTTTTTGTCTTGTGCGACATGACTATGATCCTCTGTAGCACCAGTGCGATGAGGAAAAAAGTTTACAGCCCTGTTATATAAGAGTTGGGAATTCACTCTGTTGCATCTTGTTCATATTCAGAAGAAGACTGCTTGGTCTGCTTTTTTAAGATGGTGTTAGCAGTTCAACCTGGAGTGTAGTGGTGCCATTTTCTCCAGTTGAGATAGGCAGTATGGAAAGCATGGATCCACACATTATGTTGTTTATCCATTAGTCTGACAACTAACAATTCAACCTTTTGTCATAATGACACGTTCAGATCTGGTAAGTTCATGCAAAGAGACCAAAGAATGATCTCCTTTGCAACACAAATATCCTGTGTGTGGAACTGAAAAGCAGTCTGTCCAGTAATTGACAAGGCCTACCAATAAGGTAGACTTCACCCTGTTATGACCGCAAATGATTCTTGTCAAATCCTTTAAAAGGTTATATATTTCAGTGTTGACCAACAAAACGGTGGTAGACACGCTGAACAAGTGTGTCCAACACTGCCATCTGTGTGTGCATGTGTGGCTGAAAATCCAATATAGCCCTAATTGCTAATTGACTTACAGCACTGTCCACAATAGTTTAATGCCAACAGATATATTAAAAGAATAATGTAACTATGAACAGTGTTGAGAAAAACAAAAGCTACCAGTTTTATGATACAACGCTTACCTGCATTTATTGAAATTATTTCAAGGTTTACTTTATAGTTTTGAGCAAACACTACATTTACAACTGTTCAAGGTATTGCAAAACACAACGAATACTATATTTAAAAGTACACTTTCCTTGTCTTTGGAATAGAAAGGTAAAGCTGCTATTTGAAATATATAGAGTAAAGCCTTTAAGTAGTTGATCTGATTTGATATGACATCTCTCAGTGAGAAGAGCTCTATTGGAGGACACCAGCTGAGCTACAAAGTCGTCATGGTCATAATTTTCACACATTCAGTGGTTTTAGATCTTCCCCATGTTATCAACAAATCGGGATCACTCAGCAGCGTGGGATTCCCTCTCCAAACCTTCATTGCCTTCCATTAGCCATGCAACCCACCGTGGCATTAAGAGCAGCTAAACACATGGGGGTAATAGGATTGCCCTGGCAGGCCATCTGTCAGGGGACTGAGTAGCAGCAAACCCAGTGGTAGCAGGACCCTGGTCTGGAAACAACCTCTTAGTCTGCTTAGTCTTTGCCATTTTGTCTGCAGATATTTATTCAGTATTACAACATAACCCCCGTGAAAAGTAAATCACAGCCATTCCAGCTTGTAAATGTCATAGGGAGAGGGTAAAACAGTAGAAAATGCACTCTCTTCTGGGATTTTTATAACATTCTGGCTTTAACTATTATAAAATGCTGCTGTTCTCCTGTTAATAGACTACAGATGGAGACACATGTAGCTGGTGAATGAATGGAGCACCAGAAAGGGTGGGGGAGGGATACAGGAACTGGATGAGGAAAGGAGAGAAAGATAAAAAGATGGATGCATAGTTTTGGTAGAGGGCATTAAATCAAGCCTAGAGGCTGTCCCTAAATCAGTAGGCTTTACTCTTGGTGTCATTCCAATTACATCAGGATGGGACTAACGCTCCATTGCTCCAAGACTTCAGACCAGCAGGATTGGATCCCCCCCCCCCACCACTCTCCATTCCCCTCCCCCAACCTCTCCCCTCCTTGGTGCCTCCCTTGATAATAAATTAATTGAAAGGAATGCATGTACAATGATTAGCACAGGACGTAGTGTTTAGATGAAGATTAATCAACTGAAATGACTGTGTGTAGCTGTGCTTCTATTTCACATAAGCACCTGAATGAAACACAGATGTGTGGAAAACTTACACAGATATCCAAATACTCCAATACTACAAAAACATGCACGTAAACATGCAGCTGTTTTTTTATTTTATTGAGCAAATAAAGGGACGCTTTTTTAAAGGTTGAGAAAAACACGTGCTCTGGGGTTCTGCATTTTGCTTTGTGAGTGCACGGTCTAGTCTTGCTGAGGGGAAAAGATGCCACTTAACAGAAAATCATTGCATTGTACCTCTGTGGTTGCTAGGAAACTGCAATTGAACTGGCATTGCAATGCAGCATAACAGCTGTCTGTGTAATTGGACAATTAAGATCTTAAAATGTCATTATTTTGGTCATATTCATCTCTATAAAGGCTCGAGCACGTCCCAACATATTTTCTACCAGTTGGGTTAATGGGACAAACATGGAGAGAGCATGTTCAGAGGAAGACTTGTTTCCATTAGTAAAATGATCAGTGTTGCATTAAGAGCTACAGAAAAAAAGAAAAGAAAAGAGCAAAGCGATGCTCAAATTGTGCTGATCAAAAAGATGAATAGGCACTCTGTGTTTTGTTAAGTATCCTATATTTATCTGACAGGACTTTCCACACATTAGAACCTCCAGTAGAAAGTAGGTTAAGCAGGTTAGTGTGTGCCTATAAAGCCACTTCCCCATACATGACTAGGGATCAATGCACAGCTTATGTTCAGGACCACGGACAGCTCTGTGCAGAGTGGATGGTGAGGCAAAGACAGAAAGATTCTGAAAAACGCTACAAATAAAATTCACCATAAAAAAGGTGATTTATGTGAGTCGTTCTTGAATTTTTGAACGTTCACAACTGTTCCACTTAGGGTTGAGCTGATCCGATCCGATCCATCGTATCGGCATCGGGTTTGATCCAAGCAAAATGACTGGATTGGTATTGGTAAGGAATAAAAGTAATTTACCGATTCAATACATTAATAATATTAAAATGAAGGTGTAATTATATTTTCCGCCGCACGCAGCGCAGCTTCTATGATCTAGGTTAACAAATGTCACTGGAGCCTGTTTGTGGGACTCGCCTTAGTATGTTTGCCGTTTGGTACCAGCCTTGGCAATTTTAACATCACCAACTTGATAAAACACTTGCAAAAGTATCATGGTAAAGGAATATACTGAATTCTGTCAAGAACCGAGCAGAAGGAAGTGTGTCGCACACCAGCAGCCACTGCTTTTCCAGCTCAGAGGCTGGAAGATGCTAAAAGTGAAAATAAAAGAACGTATCTGAAAGTACACCAGACGGGAGCTGGAAATGAAGAGGAACGAAAACATAACATGGGTTTACCTTTCCACGGAGAGTTACAGCTGATGAGAGGTAGGTGACAGAAACGTAAATAGCAAATTATAACAGTGAACTGGAAAGCAGGACTAGAAGAACAAGGTTACATGAAATAGAACAAGAATGACTTCAAAATAAGAGCAAACCTAAAAACAGAATGGACAGAAAATAATATGACAAACACTACTAAATAAACTGAGGACCAGGAGAATACTTATGATAATAATAATAATGAATGACAAAAATGCAACTTAAAGTAGTTAAGTTAAAATAAAGTTCCTTTATTTTCAGAGCAACAGCATTTTTTACCTCATGCATAAAGTGGCACTTTAAATTTCATCTGAATGTTTACTTAAATAATCATCTTCAAAGTTTTGCATAAACTTGCACTTAAAACTTCAGAATGCATGTTTACATGGTCCCGACAGTGAAATGCTGCCAATGTTACAAAGTTTAAAATAAAAAAGCAACAGCGTTGCTAAACTGAGTCAAGTTTGTAATATACTCTTTGACTTTTAGATTTGTGGATTTATATGTGTGCAAAATGCAATCAGTCATTACCAAAGTATGTTCTGTATGTTTGTTGTTTTAAATAAGAGAGACAGTATTGGGTTTGGATCGGTATCGGCCCATACTCAAAGTCACAGTATCATATCGGTATCAGACTTGAAAAAGTGGTATCGGCTCATCCCTAGTTCCACTGGATGTGAAACTGCATTATGTGTTAATTAAATCAAACATATGGACAAACCATTACAGTAATTTTGTTACAAGTAGCCAGAGCTTCCTGTGATCTTCTCAGGTGCTTTCTATTATCCATCAAACAAGTTATTAAACAAATTTTAAAATGCAATACAAACAGCAATACTTTGTAAGATATATCTAAAAATGATATTTAATGCAGTGTAAATTTGTGTTTTTGTGAATTAAACAGTAAATATACAGTATGCCAATGATATAATAACCAGACCATCAATGACGGAGTAGCTCATTCCAGCCTGATGAAATCACCCTGAGAGTGCTCAGATCTCCTGACCATCGGCTTTGACCTTGAGCACAGCCTAGATGCAAACCCACTTGAGGATCATTGTGGATGAGTTTGCTGAACAATGAGGCAATTGCCTAGGAGTCCCACTTTCAAATCATAAATGTCCAGATCTCCAGACTTTTGACAATGACCTTGACCCTGAGCTCAGCATGGATGCAGATAAACCTGACAATCATGATTATGGTCGTTGTCTAGAAGGAGTACTAGTTTTTCTGAAATCACATAAGAGTAGGGGTGGGTGTTCTCATATTCCCCCATCTGGGAGGTTTTTTGAAGTCTCTCACTGGTGTGCTGGAAAGTGCTTCTCTGAGAGACTCTGTTGTCCTACTCGGGAACTTCAACACACACGTGGGCAATGGCAGTGAAACCCGGAGAAATGTGATTGGGAGGAATGACCTTCCTGATCTAAACCCAAGTAGTGTTCTGTTACACGACTTCTGTGCTAATCACAGTTTGTCCATAATGAACACCATGTTCAAGCGTAAGGGTGTCCATACAGTATATGTGCATGTGGTACCAGGACACGCTAGGTCGAAGATTGATTTTGTTATAGTGTCATCAGACCCACGACTGTACGTATGTCTTGGACACTTGGGTGAAGAGAGGTGCAGAGCTGTCAACCGATCACCACCTGCTGGTGAGTTGGATCCAATGGTGGGTTAGGATGCCATTCAGTTCCGGCAGACTCAAACGTATAGTGAGGGTGTGGCTGAGGCCCCTGTCCGAGAGCTCTTCAACTCCCACCTCCAGAAGAACTTCAACCATATTCCAAGGGAGACTGGAGACATGGAATCTGAATGGGCCACATTCTCCATCTCCATTGCTGAAGCAGCTGCTTACAACTGAGTTGTACCGGCAGGCCAAGCAGAGTGCAGCTCGAGCTGTGCAAGGAGTTTGGTGAGGCCATGGAGCAAGACTTCCAGTCAGCCTCAAAGAGATTCTGACAAACTGTCCAGCAACTCAGAAGGGGGAAGCAGCTCCTAGTCCACACTGGTGCAGATGGAAATTGCTGACTTCAACTGGGGACATGATCAGATGGTGGAAGGAATACTTCGAGGATCTCCTCAATCCCACTGACACGTCTTCCATAGTGGAAGAAGAATCTGAGGATGAGGGGCATGATTTGCCCATCACAGAAGCTGAGGTTGCCAAAGTGATTAAAAACTCTTCGGTGGCAAGACCCCAGGAGTGGATGAGATTCACCCAGAGTTCCTCAAGACTCTGGATGTTGTGGGGCTGTCCTGGTTGACATGCCTCGGCAACATCGCGTGGAGGTTGGGGACAGTATGTTTGGCATGGCAAATTGGGGTGGTGGTTCCTCTCTTCAAAAAGGGGGGCCAGAGGGTGTGTTCAAATGTTTGAGGGATCAGACTCCTTAGCCTCCCAGGAAAGGTCTATGCCAGGGCATTGAAGAAGAGAGTCTGGCCATTGGTTGAACCTTGGATTCATGAGGAACAATGTGGTTTTCGTCCTGGCTGTGGCACATCAGACCAACTCTTCACCCTCCCAAGGATCTTTGAGGGTTTGTGGGAGTTTGCCCAGCCACTCTACATGTGTTTTGTGGAACTGGAGAAAGCAATCGACTGCTTTTCTTGTGGTTTCTTGTGGGGGATGCTTTGGGATTATGGGGTATTGCTATGATCTGTCCAGTCTCTATATGACCGTTGTAAGAGTTTGGTTCATAGTTCTTTGGCTTTGGACCCAGTTTGAGACATCGGTTTTACTTGCTTTTGTTGCTTTTATTCTATGATTACTATTTATTTGTGCTGCATTGTATTTTTTAGTTGTATTTTATGGTTTTTATGTCTTATGCTTTTATGTTTTACTTTGCGTCAGCTGTAGTTGTTTTTAAAGTGTTTTATAAATAAAGGTGGATTGGATTGTATTGGATATCGCTAACAATCACTTGAACTTGTTTACAGTGAGAGTTGGACTCTGCTAGGGCTGCCTTTGTCACAATCCTGTTCATAACTTTTATGGACAGGATTTCTAGGCGCAGCCAAAAAACGGAGGGTGTCATGTTCAGTGACCACAGGATCTCATCTCTGCTGTTTGCAGATTATGTTGTCCTGTTGGCTTCATCCAGCAATGACCTACAGGTCCTACTGGGACGGTATGCTGCTGAGTGTGAAGTGGCTGAGATGAGAATCAGTACCTCCAAGTCCAAGTCCTTGGTGCTCAGCCAGAAAAGAGTTGATTGCCCTCTCATGGGTTGAGACCAAGGTCCTGCCCCAAGTGGAGGAGTTCAAGTATCTCTTATTCATGAGTAAGTGGAAATGGAGGAGGAGATTGACAGACAAATCGGAGCAGCATCTACAGTGATGCAGACGTTGTACCATTCTCTCGTGGTGAAGAGGGCGCTGAGCTCTAAGGCAAAGCTGTAGATTTACCACCCAATCTAAGTTCCTACCCTCACCTATAGTCATGAACTTTAGGTAATGACCAAAAAGAATGTGGATACAAGAGGTTTAAATGAGCTTTCTCCGTAGGGTTGCTGGACTCACCCTTAGAGATAGGGTGAGGAGTTCAGTTATCTGGCAGGGGCTCAGAGTAGAGCTGCTGCTCCTCCACATCGAATGGAGTCAGTTCAGGTGGTATGGGCATCTGATTAGGATGCCTCCTGGACACCTCCCACTTGAGGTGTTTCGGGCACGTCTCACTGGGAGGAGACCCCGTGGCAGACCCAGGACATGCTGGAGAGACTATGTCTCCCAGCTGGCATGGGAATGCTTTGATGTCTCCTCTGAAGAGTTGGAAGAAGTGGCTGGCAAGTGGGAAGTCTGGGCTTCTCTGCTTCAGCTGTTGTCTCCGTGACTCGTATCCCCAGAAAAGTGGTAGAAAATGGATGGATGGATGATGCCTACAGTAGATCCCCTGACCTTGACCACAACCTGAATGTAGACACACTCCAGGATCATTGTGAGTGAGTTTGGTCAGCATTGAGGACATTACCTAGGAGGAGTAGTGATTTATCTGAAATCACATAAGCGCCCACATATCCTGACCTCTGACCCTAAGAACCACCTGAGTGAGCCTGGTAATCATGGGGGCAAATGCCTAGGAGTAGGGATTCCTGTAAAATGTGGACAGATGGACTGAGAGAAAGACGGACAGGTTGATGACAGACACCACACCATTGCATTAGCTCCTTTTGGTTTGGAATGAGCTAAAAATATATTAACAGAAAGCTACTGTACACTCTTTGAGCATCACACATAACACTTTAAAACCTAAATAAACTTTTAGGACACAGTCCAAGTAAATTATTAAATAATTTAAATTCAAATGATTATTGTTATTGGTAATGGGTTAGAAGGTTGAAGATGAAACCTGCTCAGCATAAACATAGCATTTATTCTTTACATTTCAATACAGCAGTTATGGAGGGGAATAGAAAAATGGCAGTCAAACAGCTGCCAATATATCACGCTATACAGCTGTATTTGTAAAATTAAAGTCTCACGCTGGTAAGAATCTAGCTGTCAGTTCTGTCATTTTCCCTGGGAGTTAGTAGGCAATTAATATCTATTCACTATGGCATAATGTTGCCACTGAGAAAAGCAGCACTGTGGAAAGACATGCAGCAGGTGGTGAAGGTTGCTTAGTGAGTGATTAGGACATCTCTTACAAGCTTGATAGACCATATGCTGTCCAGCTTCAGAATAGAGCCAGTTATACTATAAAGAACCCCACCCAATGCTGAGCACAGTTCCCAGAGGTCTTAATGAAATGCCTGTGACATGCTTCGGTCAAAATACATTAGGGTTTAATTACTGTAGCACCATTTTCAACCTATTTTAACAGGCTTCCTCAGAGATAGTTGTTTCAGTGCATGTTTCATTAAATGTTCATGAGTCCCAGCTCTCCCCACTCTCCCTAGTTTATCGCCACAGAAAGTTTGATTAAGGTGGGACAGGTGCCATTGGCTAGGCTAATAAGATAAGATAAGATAAGCCTTTATTAGTCCCACAACGGGGAAATTCCAGGATTGCAACAGCACAGGGATAGCAACACTCAGAGCAACAATCAGAAGGCAAGAAAAAAAAAAAAAAACAAGCAAGCAAGAGCAGCTAATATACATATGTACGTATTACTATAAAATATATATATATACACACACACACAGACACACAGTGCAGAGCATTGTAGCTGGATGGAATAAATATATGAATATATGAACACACAGTGCAGAGCATTGTAGCTAGATGGAATAAATATGTAAATATATAAACACCCACAGTACGGAGCATTGCAGCTAGGTGGAATAAATATGCAAGTATATAAACACACACAGTGCGGAGCAATGTAGCTAGATGGAATAATATGTAGATATATAAATATATAAACACACCCAGTGCTGAGCATTGTAGCTAGATGGAATAAATATGTAAATATATAAACACACACAGTGCAGAGCATTGTTGCTAGATGGAATGAAACAGCATAACCGTCTACTTAGTTATCCTACATGGTATGATTATGTGCCCATACATATTCTCACCCTCCATAGCGACCGGTATTTTCCTAGTTGTATGCCGGAGGGGACCATTGTGTAAGTCTATTGCATCTTTTGCATTCAAAAAACTATTAGTTTGTTACGTCTTTTTGCTATCTCTGCGAGCAGCCCTGCTTAGGTTGTACAGTCTGACAGCCGTTGGTAGGAAGGACCTACGAAACCTCTCGGTTGTGCACCTGGGATGATGTAGTCTGCTGCTAAATGAGCTCCTCAGTGCATTCAGTATGTCCTGCATAGGGTGGAACTCGGACTCCAGCAGAGATGACAGTTTAGCCACCGTCCTTCTCTCTCCTATCTCCTCCATCGGATCAAGGCGCTGCCCCAGGACAGAGCTAGCTTTCTTAATCAGTTTGTTCAGTCTCTTCCTATCGGCTGCAGTAATGCCACTGCCCCAGCAGACCACTCCAAAAGTGATGGCTGATGCCACCACCGTGTCATAGAATGACTTCAGCAGCGCCCCTTGTACACCAAAAGACCTGAGTCTCCTCAGCAGGAACAGCCTGCGCTGTCCCTTCTTGTAGAGTGCATCAGTATTGTGTGACCAGTCTAGTTTATTGTTCAGATGAATACCCAGGTACTTATAGGATGTCACCATCTCGATGTCTGTTCCCTGTATATTTACTGGTACTGTGAGGGGCTGCCCATGCCTGCGGCAGTCCACCACCAGCTCCTTAGTTTTCCTCGCGTTGATCTGGAGGCAGTTCCGATGGCACCAGTCCACGAAGTCCTGGATAAGCCCTCTGTACTCAGCTTCATCTCCATTGGAGATGAGGCCAACGATCGCAGAGTCATCAGAGAACTTCTGTAGATGGCAGTGTGTTGTGTTGTGTGAGAAGTCCGCAGTATAAAGAGTGAACAGGAAGGGAGCCAGCACCGTTCCCTGGGGGGCCCCCGTGCTACTGATGATCGTGTCGGACACACAGTCCCGGGTTCTCACAAACTGAGGCCGGTTCGTGAGGTAGTCCAGGATCCATGATGACAGGTGCTGGTCCACCCCTGCGCGCAGCAGCTTGTCCTTCAGGATCATCGGTTGGATGGTGTTGAAAGCACTGGAGAAGTCAAAGAACATGATCCTCACCATATTCCCGGGCTTCTCCAGGTGGGACAGAGAACGGTGAAGGAGGAAGATCACCGCATCCTCCACCCCAATGCCATGCTGGTAGGCGAACTGGAGTGGATCCATCGCTGGTTCCACCAGGGGGCGGAGGTGAGCAAGGAGCAGTCTCTCCAGGGTCTTCATCAAGTGGGACGTCAAGGCCACCGGTCTGTAGCTGTTCAGGTCTTTGGGGTGGGAAGTTTTTGGTACAGGTACCACACAAGATGTTTTCCACAGCTGTGGTACCCTCCCCAGTTTCAGGCTCATGTTGAAGATATACGTCACAATCCCACACAGCTGGTCTGCACAGGACTTGAGGAGCTTTGCGCTGATGCCGTCCGGTCCCGGCGCCTTCCTCGCCTTGATCTTCCTCAGCTCCGTCCTCACCTGGGTCCTGGTCAGGGTCAGGATGGGGGGCGGTGTGTTGGGAGTGGGGGGGTGTTGGTGGAGTGGGGAGTGGGCAGCAGGACTTGATTTCTTTAGAGGCAGCAGTGGTTGTTGTGCAGTCAGGGGGGAGGGCGGTTGGTCAAATCTATTGAAAAACAGATTCAGGTTGTTCGCCCACTCCCTGCCCCCCGTGGCCTGGGGGGAAGTATTCTGGAGCCCCGAGATGGTTTTGAGGTTTCTCCAGACCCCGCTGATGTCGCTCTGTTGCAGCTTGTCCTCCATCTTCTTCCTGAAGCTGTCCTTGCCTTCTCTGATCTTTCTCCTCAGCTCCCTCTGTACGGACTTCAGCATCTCCCTGTTCCCTGACCTGAAGATCCTCTTCTTCTCTCTCAGAAGTGTTTTTATCTCAGGGTTGATCCAGGGTTTGTTGTTTGAGTGACGCCGTATGGTCTTGGTGGGAACGGATTTGATAATGTTAGCTGTTAGCTATGTAAAAGCCCGGAATAAAGCATTATCGTGGACAGGGATGTGTGGTGTGAGTGGTCAAAATGACATGACTGGTTCCTGGAGTACAAAAAGCATAAAAATAATCCCGAAAAGGGGAATGACTAACTCTGCTAATGCTATGTGGGCTAATCTGTCGTCCTCTCTCTGCCGAGACAATCTCCAAGGTGGCAGGCAGACTGTCTAGCCAAGGTGGTAGTGGGCTTATGGGCCTGCCCTTTTACAGCCATAACAAAATAAGCCAGAATGACGCAAGTTATAATATCGACTGTGGATTAGTGAATCTGGTGGGAACACAAATGTCTAATGAGTGTAGACAAACTATAGAGAGACCACGATCCAACAGCTAACCTGGCACTACGCAGGCTGTAGCATCAATCCATGTGGCTTCAATCTAGAAAATCCCTCTTCACCTTAAAGAAATTATTTCACCCAAAAGTCTGGTCAAGAATTGTCTCCTTCATCTATGAACCACAGTTTGGAAACACAAACCACGGTAAAAGGGCCGATAAGGATCCAATTTCGTGCCAGGAAGGGATTAGTCTACAATCATAAATTACCGGAACTTCCTCCCAACCAGGCAGTTTTATGTGTAAAATACTGTTTTTAGACATCCCAGAAACTTTGGACTGCATTCCACAGGTCACTAGGAATTATCCACAGCTCAATATTGCCCACTTCTGTCAACTCAGGGACATACTGGATTTAATCAACATGGAAATTTTGTTTTATCTGCTGAAATAATGCTTTCTCCTCAAGACTTTATTTTTCCAGGAAATAAGATAAGATAAGATAAGATAAGATAAGCCTTTATTAGTCCCACAACGGGGAAATTCCAGGATTGCAACAGCACAGGGATAGCAACACTCAGAGCAACAATCAGAAGGCAAGAAAAAAAACAAGCAAGCAAGAGCAGCTAATAAACATATGTACGTATTACTATAAAATATATATATATACACACACACACAGACACACAGTGCAGAGCATTGTAGCTGGATGGAATAAATATATGAATATATGAACACACAGTGCAGAGCATTGTAGCTAGATGGAATAAATATGTAAATATATAAACACCCACAGTACGGAGCATTGCAGCTAGGTGGAATAAATATGCAAGTATATAAACACACACAGTGCGGAGCAATGTAGCTAGATGGAATAATATGTAGATATATAAATATATAAACACACCCAGTGCTGAGCATTGTAGCTAGATGGAATAAATATGCAAATATATAAACACACACAGTGCAGAGCATTGTTGCTAGATGGAATGAAACTTGTGAAATACTTCTCAGAACACTGTTGAAGATGACTACCTCTGTGTTAGACAATGATGGGTTTGAGATGTTTCATTAATCATTGATTTTAAATGTGTTGCATGTTTGAAAATGCTTATATGAACCTTATTCTAATGCATGCTAATTATAGAAGGACAAGTTTATAAAAGTGCATGCTCACTGAAAGTTAGTCATGAATCACTGAAGTTAGCTTAGATTTTATATTAAGTATATAATGAATTTCACAGTTAAAATGTGTATATGCATACTGAAACTTATGCCTGTCACCATGGGTTGAGATGCCGTCTCGGCACTCAGCCCATGTTTTCCCTCATCCCTGCTTCCCATTGAGCAGCATCTCAGCTGGCCCCCAGCTGGCAGCATTATGGACGGCTGGGGCCAATTAGTCTTCATCAGCTGGGGCGCTGCCAATGAGGATAAATAGGAGCAGCCTCGATGACTCGGGGCTGCGACATAAACATATTGCTAAGCTGAAGCCCCTTCGTCTGGTGTCAGCTTATACTCCTCTTGCAGCATTCCTGTGTTTGTATCCCGCTGTGAGTATGTACGTCTTGTTACCCCCACGTCCGGTACGAGCTGCTTACCTCTGCGCTGTGCAACCTGTGAGTGTACGTCTGCATGAGTATCTGTGCTCTCCTCATCCCTTCCCCTTTTCCCTGAATAAAATATCACGACTCACTGGCTTGCCCCTGGCTCTGATTGCCCGGCTCCCTAGAGTCGGATATGACAGTATGTCGCAGCCAGAAGAGTTGCCGGCGGCCGTGAGTCGCTGTGGAAATGTACCTTTCTGTCCGGGTGTCAGCGCTGCTAGCATGCCGTTTCCCAGGAGTCACTTCCGGCACCAGGGCGACGAGCTGAGGTCCATCTCGGAGGCTGTCGACGGGACGTTCTTCACCCTGCACGACGCCTCCAACGCGAGACGCTGGCATCCGGGCCGTGCTGAGGAACTCCTGGACTGTCACCCTCACTCTCTGTACCATCTGGAGGACAGTGCCAGGATAGACGCTGCAGGTACACAGCGAGAGAAGCTCCACGGGGTGGATGGAAATCCCGGCAGGGAGTCGAAGTGGGCGACGTCTTTCCCCGCTTCGGAGTCCCGTTCCTGCCGCCATTCCAGTCCGGGAGTTCGCGCCAACCAGAGGACTTCCCCCGACCTGCGCCACGTCACTCGGGATTCCCTTCAAGGAGCCGCAGCTGACAGCAGTTATGTCCGGGGTCGAGTGGCTGTCGCGAGCTCTACTGTGTTTCCTGTCACCACCTTCAGGCATGTGGCGGCGGCAGTGAGATTGATGGTGAGGACTTCAGGGCTACGAAGCTTTCCCGTGCTCGACGCCTTCCTCGTCTCGATCTCCGATCTGGAGCGGCGAATCCTGGGTTTCCCCCTCGCTTCGTCCCCTGGGAGTAGTCGTCATCACATCGCCGAGTCACCTCTGCACGAACCTCGTCCGGATCCAGTTCTGGGTCATCGTCAGGACCGTTCCTCCCACGCAGCTGTCATCCCTTCGCCTCGTCAGTGTGGAGACTCTACAGCCTCGTCCCCTGAGCCTCGTTCCCCCGCTGTCATTCCTGGACATTCGGGCTGGCTCACCCCGGCTGTTTCCCCCTCCTCCTCGACGCGCTTCCTGACCGCTGTGTGTGCCTGGAATCCCGGCCTGGTGAGCTCTCTGCTGGAGACAACGCGAGCGACCCTCAGACGAATTCCCGGGGGGTCCTCCGTTATCGCCGGGCGGGGAGAGGAAGAAGCAGATTCCACTACAGCAGGCGATACTCAACCTCCAGGGGGCAGGCAAGTCATTGTTTTTTCACACCTGCTTAATGATTTGCTCTGTCACATCCCTGGAGGAGAAGTTCAGGGTTCGCAGCTCCCTGAACTCTCCCCACCTGCTGTAACCTGTATGCCTAATCCCGCATCCTCTGTGTCTCTCTCCGCCGAGCGGTCCCCGGCTCTGGGTCAACGTGGTGGGATATGGAGAGGGCCTGTGGTTCCGCAGCTACATTGCGGACGGAGGAGGGGGACTGACTGCTGCGTGGAGTCTACGCCGACGACTGAGCGTCCCCGGGTCTCCATGGAGGAGCGGTTCGGTCCGGCGGGACGAGATTCTTCTGGCTTCACGCCGAGTGGATCGTTGGCGGGGTTACCTGAGCTGGAGGGATCTCAAGCTGCGCTGACCATCGTGCTGGCTGCGGGGCCCGACGCGGCTAGATGGGAGCCTGACAACGACCTCCTGACGACGGATCCTGGATCTTCGCAGTCCTGGACGGCGTCAGAACCCGAGATCAGGCGAGTGCTCTCCTTTCTTTTCTCTCTTTTTATCCCCGAGCACTTCAGCCTATCTCCAGGGGAGACGAGCCGGGTGCAGCCGTCCGCTGCGTCTGAACTCGTCTCGCCGGGTTCTGGCGCTGCCGGTGATCCTGATCCCGGTTCTGTTTTCTCTTCTGAGCCTTCTTCCAGGGTCACCGGCAAGGAGTTGCTGTTCCTCGTGGTGCTGGAGGGTCCGGGTTCAACGTTGGAGGTCGGTTCTGGTGCAGTATTCAACGTGGGTTCGCCCGAGACCCAGTCGGGGTCCAACGTGGGTTCGCCTGAGGCCCGATCGGGGTCCGACGTGGGTGCTGCCCCAGTATTGTCCAGGTCTGGTGAGGAGGTGGCCGTTTTCCTGCGGCCTGACGCCCGCCGCCCTCGTCATCGGCTCTCCCTTGAGCCTCTTCCACCGGGATCCGCTCTGATCCTTCGCCCGTCTCAACGGTCCTGGTGGTTGAGTGATGCGGGTCGACGACCCGACCCACAGAACTTTCGGTTCGGTGATCTGGTTCCCCCCACTGGTCTGTGTTTCCCTCTGGGCAGCCTGGTTCGGCTGCCGGTGGACTGGATTCCTGGGATCTGGGTCCAGAGTTCGCCGTCCGAACACTTCTCTTTCCCTGATTCGCCAGCTGGACGATGGGCGGGGAGATCTCCGGAGCCATCTCGGCCATTTTTGGACTCTGCCTGCCATTCACCTCGGGTGTCACTTTTTCTTTTGTTATTAAGGTCACTCGGGTGTAATGTTCTGTCCTGTTGGTGGATTTGTTTTTATAGTGCTGTGTTTTCCATCGCTCATGCTCAGCATTTTACTTTTTGTGCCATGTTTTTAGCCTCGTTTTTTGTATTGTAGAGTTATGTTTTGTTTTCCGTAACACCATGCTCTGCAGTTATCCATTTATTCCAGTCACTTTCATTTCTTTAGGTGACTGGGTATTTATATATTCGTGTGTGTGGGTTTTTCTTTGCCTGCACTCAGTATTTCTTTTTTGTCCTGTTGGTTCATTATAGAGTCATGTGCTTTGTTTTCCGTAACACCATGCTCTATAATTGTCATTTGTTCCAGTCACCCTCACTTTTCTTGGTGACTGTGTGTGTATGTACTTAAATTAGCGCTGTGTATAGGTTCCCCTTTATTTAACCGTACTCAGCATTTTTTGCCCTGTACCTTTTTGGTGGTTCTTTTTTCCTTGCTCTGGGTCACGCATGGTTGGTACTCTCTGGGTAGTATGTAACTGGCGTGCTGACCCAGTTCTTCTCCCCATCTGTACCTGGGTTAATTATTCTGTTTTGTCAGTATTGTATTTGGGTTTTTCTTTCCCGCTACCCTACATTGCCCCATTGGTGTTGTCCTTCCCTTGGCTTCTTCCCCTCCGGTCCGCCTCCCTTCCTCCCACCCTAGGTGGGGGGGGGGGGGGGCTGGGATGTTCCTGGTCGTTCAGGAGCCCGACCTTGAGGGGGGGGCTCTGTCACCATGGGTTGAGATGCCGTCTCGGCACTCAGCCCATGTTTTCCCTCATCCCTGCTTCCCATTGAGCAGCATCTCAGCTGGCCCCCAGCTGGCAGCATTATGGACGGCTGGGGCCAATTAGTCTTCATCAACTGGGGCGCTGCCAATGAGGATAAATAGGAGCAGCCTCGATGACTCGGGGCTGCGACATAAACATATTGCTAAGCTGAAGCCCCTTCGTCTGGTGTCAGCTTATACTCCTCTTGCAGCATTCCTGTGTTTGTATCCCGCTGTGAGTATGTACGTCTTGTTACCCCCACATCCGGTACGAGCTGCTTACCTCTGCGCTGTGCAACCTGTGAGTGTACGTCTGCATGAGTATCTGTGCTCTCCTCATCCCTTCCCCTTTTCCCTGAATAAAATATCACGACTCACTGGCTTGCCCCTGGCTCTGATTGCCCGGCTCCCTAGAGCCGGATATGACAATGCCAGTCATCTGACTGGTACCAGCCAATCACCAGGCCGTCTCTGTTGGATGACGCCCCCTTCATTCTATTGGTCGGTTACAGACAAAGGACTGCTTTCTTATTGGACCATAGCCCATTCGAATCTCCCACAATAGCCGATAATTGGTTCTTTCTGCTGCCAGTCATATTTTATGATCCAAGGAGTGCGCTCAGTTAAACAGAGAGAACCTCCCTAGTTTTTCAGTTTTGTTTTTTTAGTTCAGTTTTTGTCTTTGTCGGTTTCAGAAGTCTTGTGTTCTTAAAGTTGTCTTTTTCTGTTTTCTGGTATTTGAGGAGAGATTATCTTTCTTGTTCAGCTCAACCCTTCTAAATGGAGTGAAACTCCAAAACACCTTTTTCCCTCTCCTCAGACGCCGTGTTCATTCTGCTGAACTTTTCCTATTGATTTTCTTTAAAGGTCTTGATGACACGATTTTGACTGCATCTAAATTTGCAACACATAATTTCAATATGACGAAATAGGTGGGTCTGTGCAGTTCTAAGTCAAACAGGCTTTTATTCACACAAATATCCAACGTCTTCATGAGCGCCACGTCACCAATTGTGTCAGTGGCTGGAAACCCCCCTGGCCATGTTGTGACGTCATTGGGAGAACACAGCGCTTGGCTGCCCATTGTACACGCAGGATGGAAGCGGTTGAAAACATTGACGATGGTTCCAGCACATGTAGTCTGGAATTGGTTTGTGTTGTCCAATCTTCAGACGATTATAGTTCAGAAGAATGGGATGACAATGAAGAATCTGGGGGCATCAGACCTAATAGGTTTGAGCCGTACCAAGTGGACATCATGCCTAGCGAGTCAGATTCAGAGAGTGACAGTGGTGAGGCACACATGGCTGGCGCAGCAGCAGCGACAAACACACATTTATAACAGGATCAGAGAGACCTTTCCACTACAAGAGGGACAATATGTTGGTTTTAGATATGCTGACTAACTACTTTTATGTTTTTAGGGTATTGTTTTTCATTCAATAAATGTTTATCTGACCACAACTGTTGTCAATTATTCCAAGAAAATGAAATTACTAAATATTTTTAGTGTGACACTTGAAAATGAATTACATAATCAAATGGACCTATGGTGCCAGAAGAAGATAAAAAAATAAAGGAAGAAAATTTTGATAGTACACAATTTGGACCACAGCAAAAATGAGGTTCTGGTCACATTGTAAACAAATATTGTTCACAGCGTTTACCCTTGACACTCTTATTTTAAATACCTATATAAATATAAAAAAAAATCTTTCTGATAAATGTGGATATACTCTGAATATTATAACTTAGCAGTCATTTCAGAATATAAACAGAATGAAGTCATATTGTTGAAAAAGTGGGAACATTACCTTCAAATCTTTTTTTTTCTTTTTAGTAAAATTAAATAAATGATCGTCAGGATTTAATTTTTTAAAAGCATATGATTTTGGATCTGTACCTGTATCTTCTTTCTCTTGACTACACAAGATCTAAGGGCGGGTTGGGATGTGCAGCTCGAAGTGGAAGGGCTGACAGCAGTGGCCTCCAAAATCGCCCCCTGGCCCTGCTCAGGCTGCTCACGCTGCTGACTGCTGCAAGGTCCCGGCTTAGCACTGGCACACGCTGTCACGGACCTGGGGAACACTGAAGGTACAGCCGTAGGCAGCAGCACACGCTTGTGTTGTACCAAACAACCAAGTGACTCTTTTAAGGTGGGAACAAAATCAAAACAGTCCAACTCAAAATGATCAGAGCACAGAAGAGACGTGGGGGAGGGCTCCCACTTGTCACGAGTACGTCTGACCTGCTCCAACCACTTCGAATGTAACTCAGGATCTTTAGGAAACTTAAATAAACTAACACCATCCTTACGAGTTTTTCAACAAAAGCCTGCGACACAACACGAAGGCATAGCCGTAAAACTAAAACAAGAAACCAGAGAAACTGTGCGCTACAAAGCTGCTGGCATTCCAGTCAACAACATCGGCGTCCGTTCTCTCGCTTACGTCATTTCCGACTCCTTCATTCGGTGGGCAGCACCACAGTCCAGTCAGCGGCTGCGGTTTTTTGATGATAACTATGTTATGCAGCAGCGGTTGTAAATATTATATTGATCATTGACAATGACTTTTGGATTTACACAACATGCTAAAAAATGTCAAAATCAGACCTTTAGCTCGCCGTTAAAGTGGACTGATAGTGATTTTTCAACTTTTTCCCCTCGAGACTGCCTCACCCATGTCCCACGACGTCAGAAGAACTAGGCTTTCGAGGGTGGAGCTGTCTAAATGCATTTTTCCTTGAGCCTGTGGTTTTCTTAACGGCTGGTGGACACCCCAAAGGTGTGGGCCAGGAAATGATCAGTCGTCCAGGAAAGACGTCATATCTGCCCCGGGGCCAGCCGTCCACTCTCCTGCCGGCTACACTATGGTCGCCCCGCTGCTGAGTCTGTAAAAGCTATAACAACTGGAAAGGACTGCGGGCAGTCTTTCCTCCTTTTTGCTATCTGCTGGCATTCAAGATCACCGCTGGACTCTGAAGACACAGCTGTTCGCAAGCCAGACTTTCACCTTCTATCTGCTGGGCTAAATATGATGTCTAATTATAATTGAATATGACCAATTTTTCATGTTAAAAGTTAGTCCATAAGCTACGATAGGAGCTATAAGCTGAAGGAAAATTAATACTCTCCATTTCAATAACCTCTGTTTAGAGTAACTCAGAATTTTCTTTTTCATATAACCAGCTTTTATCATTTTCCCATAAAATTGCTTCCAATTTTATGCATATTTTTGTTACAGTTATTCCATAGTCTCCCACTTGGATTACAATTAAAAATTCAGAATCTGGTTTCTTTTGTTTCCACAAAGGTTGAACTATAGACTTTATGCTCAGGAATCCGTTACCAGTTAATATGATATTTGACACTTGTTGATCATTTTACCTGCTTACAAATCAATTGAATGTGATGTCATTTAACCTGAGTCTGATTATTAAAACTGATAATGGTATAGAGAAGTTTCTGCTTGATTTGTTTTGTGTGTGTGCTTTTCTGGGTCACGGCAGAAGAATTCACAAATATTGAGACTGGTTAATGACAGGTTCAAGGATTATTTATTAATAAATTGTCCAAGTTGGACTGGTGCCCCTTTATGGTTGTTTCTCTCTTGTTTTGTGAGTCTTTGTGGTCACAAAGTAAACCTCCGTCCCCACACACAACTCTAAGTATAAATTAAATAATCCTTGTACCATATAACACTTATAATCAACTGTTACACGCTATACAGGCTCATCCACTGGCTTCTCCCCAGTGAGGTGATCTCCAAGGTGGCAAATAGCTTGAGGGCTGGCCAAGGTGCCAGCAGGCCAAGCCAATTATGTCTAAAATATAACAAAATAAGCCAGAATAATGCAAGATACATCAACTGTGAACTAGGTGGGAACAGTGATATCTGTTGAGCTGACTAGAATGTAAAGAAAATAGCAGTATAAATCATCTCCACCAAGCAAACTCCATAGCTGACTAGCAGCCATAGACAGTCAGGTGGGTTTGGATGTTCACAGGATCTTCCCACTGCCCTTAAAATGGGTGGAGATGAAGCTAGGAAGGTGTTATCATCATTCCAGTGAGCGCCTGTTCTCATGTCATGGGCGAAGCAAAATTAAAAAATGCTCATTTAGAGAGACAAATGCTGACCCTAACAAAATGGCAGGGTTGAGCAATTTTCTGTTGCAACCCACTTTGTAAAACCTAATAGATGTGGAAAAGCACTGAAAAAGTGAAATTTTCATCATATGCGCCCTTCAAGAAGAAGATACAGAACAATCAAACCCTAAACAGACTAAGAACCAGCTTTTATCCAAAAGCTGTCACTGCCTGAAAGAGCAGGTCTCACAGCTACATGCATTTTGTACTATTTTATTTTATAGTTGTTTACATTCTTTTCACATTTGTCTAATGGTTATTTATTTATTTATTTTCCTGGCTATTGGTGACGAGCTGCTAAACTGACTTAGTTTTAACAGTGAACAAATAAAGCTGAAACTTGAACTTAAAACCTGACCCCCCTCTGAACACCATCCCTCCCCTTCTCTTCATTGAGTTGCCAGAGTGGGATCCCTGCAGCTATTCAGTTGTGTTTCAACCAGCCCCATGCGACAACAGGACGTGTTCTCTGGGCACCTCAGCTCAAGAGTCTCCCAAACACACACGCACACACACACACACACTGTTTTATTACAATAGTCCACACACACGCACACTTCGTCAACAACAAAGACAAACACATGCAAGCGTGTCACACTTAAAGGCTGTAATCTCCAGGAAAATCCCATTTGGCAGAGCAGCTGCCAGAGTGGATCAGATAGACTGGAGTTGTGGTGCCCACAGGGTAGCAAGCTGTCCATCTAGTCTCCTCTCTCAGCTATGATGCACCCCTCCACCTCACCCCCCCCCCCCCTACACACACAAGTAAAGACTGAGTTAAGGTGGGCTCAAGCCTCCCGACACTGTGACTGTAAATTCTTGCCATTTTTAACAGGATCCTGTCAATAAGCTCCACTAGACTGTTTCTCATTTGAACAGGGCTTAATTCTTATTGCTCGATGTATTGATCTGCTATAAGAGGGTCTATGTTGCAAAGTAGCCTCAGGGATTTGCCATTTCTAATGTAGCATGGTGTGAGCAGACTTACTGGCAAAAGTGTTCTGTCCATCTGTCTGTTTCTTATCCTGGCTGTCTGTCAAAAACAATTTTTCCTGCTGATGTGAAACCAGACTAAGGTGTGTGGATAAAGCCTTTAAAATCTCTGCGCTACAATAAATGTACAAATAAAATAGCTATCCATCTATCATGTAGAATGAAAAAAAAAATCTAGTGATATGGTATCTTCAGTTAGAAGCTGCAACATAAAGGAAATTATCTTAGAGCACCACCAGCTGGCAAAAATGAACATTACATGGTTGAACCCTGGTAATACCATCACTACACAGTTTGAGATTCATGCACTAGTCTCACCAAGGACCTTAAAAAAAAACCTCCTTGATCTCACTTTATTTGTTCCAGTCATGGGTGCCACCATCCATTTGTCAGCCAGTAAGTGTGTATGGTGTGTCACTGATCATATTTGACGACAAAGTTCTACCAATCTTTTTTTCCTCTCATTTTGAGGTTTCTTACTTTCTTAAATATTCAGTATTCACTTGTCATTTAACTGCGGTTTATCCATGTGGTGCTATTAAATATTTAGAAGAGGTCATTCATTGTTACACACACACACACACACACACACACACACACACACACACACACACACACACACACACACACACGTGCACACAGTAGAATTTACTGATAGGTGATCAATCAGGACACACTGACTAGATGAAGCTTAGATCCTATCCCAGCAAAACAAACGAGGAGCTCAACAAGAGTAAATCTGCAGCCAGCAATCCCCACCTTGCACGCAGTATTTCAGTTTTTCCATGTGTTATGGGTGCACAAATGTACTGGCTGAATTTCACTACTTGTACTGCCACTGGTTTTGTTTGTTTGTATTTACTGGGATAAAAATGACACTAAATATGGTATACAAACATAGAAAATGTAAATATACATATGAAACGTCATACAAGATCCAGGATGACACATGAAAGTGAAAACACTTATTTCCAGTGTGGTCCTTTGTGATCTGGACTCTCACTGATAGTCATAGCACATGCATACCTGATGGAATCCATCATTTTAAGGCATATTTACCTGTAAGGGTCCAGTTTCATAAATGTGTATGATCTAATTTTCCCTCCTATAATGGTGTAACACTCTTCTATTATACAGAGGATATTACTAAAACACGGGATGAAATGACTTCACTCTACCCAGGCTCGTATGGTATTGTGGGTTATTATAGTTCAAAAGTGCACCAAGTAAATAATCATACAACAATATATCTCTCATCCCTTATTTACAACACCCACAATGTATTTATACCATTTATATTCACACAAAAAATAATTCCATATAGTGTTCAATTGTCCATTAGTGTTTCCATATCTTCGCTGCCAAAAAAGTTAAAGAAAGGAGAAAAATAATGGGTCCCAATAAAGTCACCCAAAATCAAACAGGACGCCCCTGTATATCTGCCAAAAAAAATCTCTGAGCTCAGTCACCATAATTATGAAGAGAAATTGGATGAGGGAGAGACAAGAGGAACGACCTCACCGGCTTTGGGTCCACTGCCCTTCTCATCGAAATCCCCGGTCCAGTGCTCTCCTCCTGGGCCAACCAACCTGCCATTTCCGGCAACAAATGTGCCGTCAGCCGCCAGTCCCTTGTAGATTCCCAGCGGTATGACGCTCCTCCTGGTTGCTCCAACAGTCTCTTAAAAGGCCTTTATTTTAACTGACAATGGGATGGCTGCTCCTGATGACAGCGGGCCTGTCAGTCTGTCAGTTAATGAAAGTGTGTCACGGCGACTTCTGCCTTTCTTTTAATGCCGCTCACCACTGCTAGAAATCAGAGGGCCCCTCCCATGACCAACTGATGTTCATGACAGTTAAATTATGTTTTTTTGAGACTTCCGGGAAGATGGCGGAGAGACATAACGCTTAAACAGAGAGCTCTCCCTAGCCGGATTAAAAATCATCGGTAAATGGCCAACTCGACATAAGCGGATCAATAAACTAAGGGATGAAAACACGAAGGAGCCGGGCACAAGGACAAAAGCAGGGTAAAATTAAAGAATTCCTCTTCAACAACGCAGGAGAAACCGCTGAACACGAGGCCCAAAAAAACGAGGTGACTGCAGCAGAGAAAATGGAGGACGCAAAACTCGATACCATGAACACTGGCATCGCCAGTTTGGGTAAAGAGTTGAGAGACTTCAAGCGGCAGCTACAGCAGGATTTAGCGGCTCTTAAGGAGGAGCTGAAAAAAGAGATTAAGGAGGAAATTATGGGCCTCCGAAGAGAAATGGAGCGCAAGCTAGCAGAAAACATGGAGGAGCTGCGCTCTCAGTGGGCGTGTATGACAGAAGCACAGGCCCGAATATCGGAGCTGGAAGATTGGAAGAGCGAGGCAAGCGAACAGCTGCAGACCCTGACGGCACAAACGCAGAGGATGCAGGAGAAAATAACCGACTTGGAGAGCAGGTCCAGACGGGGCAATATACGCATCTTTGGGATCCCGGAGGGCATTGAAGGCAACTCGATGACGAAATTCATGGATCAGTTCTTAAAAAAAGAGCTGGAGCTGCCCGGTGAAGCGGATCTGCAGATTCAACGAGCGCACAGAGCCTCGGCACAGAACCCGAAGCCAAACTCTCCACCCAGGTCAGTTGTGGTAAACTTTCTGAAATATGACATAAAGGAAAGAATCCTGACACAAGCGTGGAAAAAAAAGATACGAATCGGCGACAAACAGATATTCTTTGATCATGACTACCCGACAGAAATTGTGCAGCAGCGGAAGAAATATGCCAACATTAAAAAAACACTGAAAGAGAAAAAAATTAGATTCCAAACGCCGCTAACGAAGATGAGGATTCATTGGGAGGACGGCGTAAAAACCTACAACACGGCCAGAGAGGCAGCGCGGGACATGATGGAGCGGGGCCTTGTGGTGAACGTGCCGGAGGAAGCGGCTGGAGCAGCGGCGGCCCTGAATGCATCACGACAGCCGGAGTGGAGGCGAGTGAACGGCAGAAGAAGAGGGAGAGACGTGGAGCAGCGGGCCCAGGAAAAACTACAAGGCTTTCAACTGAAAGCCTAGATCATAACAAAGATTAAGAAAGGCACAGAAGAAATGAAGGCCAAGAAGACAAGGTATAAGAGAAACAGATGGCTAGGAGAGGTTTAAGTGATATTTGTTGGACATTTCTAGACTAATGACTATTACTTGGATAGTAACTACAGGTCTAGGGAGGGCCCTTCACTCTGTGAGGACATTCCCTCCACCCACCAACAGGGACCAGTGGGCAGAAGAAAGGCCCAAAGTACGGAGGTCGAGATTTTTTAATGTGTTTTTATATAAATATGTGTTATTTTTGTTGTTAAAGGGGCTAGGAGCACAAGTTAAAAAAATGGAAAAACATGAATATGGGTAAAAATCTTAAGATAATGACACTAAACGTGAATGGTCTGAACTCACCTGTTAAAAGGGAAAGAATAATAAGAAAATTCAAGAAGGAAAAAGCCGAAATTATATTTATGCAAGAGACACATTTGAGCAAGACAGAACATGTGAAACTAAAGAGATCTGGCTATAAGAACTCCTACTACAGTTTATTTAAGGGAGGAACTAAAAGGGGGGTTATGATACTAACTTCAAACAAAATACAATTTGAATGTGAACAGGAAATCCAGGATAAAGAAGGCAGGTATGTAATAATAAAGGGAAGAATAGATGGTATGCAGATCACATTAGTGAACATCTATGCCCCACCAGAAAGTGACAAGGGTTTTTTTCAACATCTGTTTGATCTCATAGCAACACACAGTGAAGGAGTCCTAATTTGTGGAGGAGACTTAAATGCTGTCATGGATCATGAAGTTGATACAACAAGTGTTAAGAAGACAAAAAAACATGTAACAAAGTTCATAAGAACCTCACTGGCAGAAATGGGTATGGTAGACATATGGAGGGACCTGCACCCACTCGAAAAGACTATACACATTATTCAGCAGTCCATAAAGTACACTCTAGAATAGATTACTTCCTTATGAATGAAGGTGACAGACACAGGGTGAGAAATTGTTGGATTGGAGGGGCAGAAATATCAGATCATAATCCTGTATACATGGAAATATATTTAAACAATAGAAAACGACAAACAACATGGAAACTTAATGTAGGACTGTTAAATGATGATAAAATGAAAGAAAGAATAAAAGTAAACATAAACGAGTATATCCAAGAGAATGACAATGAAGAAGTGGACCCAACAATACTATGGGACGCACTAAAAGCCGTGTTAAGGGGTAAATTAATTGTTGAAACAGGAAAAGCAAATAAGACTAAACTGGAAGCGTATGAACAAAGATGTGAGAGACTGAGGGAATTAGAACGTAAACATCAAAGCACAAATGACCCAAAAATATATCAAGAAATTAAAGAAGAAAAAATAAAGATAAAAGAAACACAAATGGATGAAATTGAAAGGAAAAATAGATATCTAAAGCAAAAATATTATGAAACGGGACCAAAAGCCACAAAACTGCTGGCAAAACGGTTAAGAAAACAACAAACAGTGAATAATGTATATAAGATTAAAGACCCCACCACAAATAAAACCACAGTTAACCCAGAAAACATCGAAGAAATATTCCATAATTTCTACCAAGAACTATACTCGCAACCTGAAGAAACAAATACTAAAGATATTAAAAAATTTCTATGCACATTGGACTTGCCATCAATAGGAAATCAACAAAATGAAAAGCTAACAGCAGAAATAACAACACAAGAGATTAGAGATGTGATTAAGTCACTCAAAAACGGTAAATCACCAAGTAGTGATGGATACCCCTCTGAGTTTTATAAACTGTTTATAGAAGAACTCATGCCACAGCTCCTAAAGTCATTTAATTGGACGTTGAACAACAACAAAATACCTCCATCATGGAACGAAGCTATTATTTCAGTTATTTTAAAGCCAGGGAAAGATAGAGAACAATGCGGAAACTATAGACCAATCTCTTTATTAAATGTGGATTATAAAATATATACAACAATTATATGTAAACGAATAAAGACATTCTTGACGGAATTGATAGAAGATGATCAAACTGGTTTCATAGAGGGACGCCAAACACATGACAATATCAGGAGAACAATACATATAATTAATCAAATACATAAAGAAAAGAAAAGCGCAGTAATAATGAGTTTAGACGCAGAAAAAGCATTTGACAGGGTTAACTGGAAATTCCTATATAGTGTGCTGGAACGCTTTGGATTTAACGAAAAATCAGTACAATGCATAAGGATGCTGTATCAAGAACCTGTGGCAAGAATCAAGATAAACGGTAGCTTAACAGACAAAGTAAATATACAAAGATCAACTAGGCAGGGATGCTGCTGATCGCCCACCTTGTTTGCTCTGTTCATAGAGCCACTGGCTCAAGCGATAGGACAAAATAAGAAATTAAAAGGTGTAACAATAAAGGGGGCGTAACACAAGATTGGGCTATTTGCAGACGATATTATAGTTTACCTTGAACAACCAGATGAATCAATAATGGAAATGATGAACTTGATAGAAAATTTGGGAAAATTATCAGGATACAAGATAAACATAACAAAAACACAAATACTGACGTTCCACTATAACCCTCTAAACCAGATAACTGATAAGATCAAACTAAACTGGAAACAAAAAGAAATAAAATACCTTGGAGTGAACATACCTAAAGATCTAAGCAAAATCTATAAAGCAAACTATGATAGGTTGGAACAAGAAATAAAAAAAGATATTGATAGATGGTCAATCTTAAATATGGATCTGAATTCAAAAATTGAGACAGTCAAAATCAGCATACAACCTAGATTACTTTACCTCTTCCAGGCTCTACCAACAGAGATTCCAGATGCCCAGTTCTCAAAGTGGGACAGGATGATATCGAGATTTGTTTGGGGAGGTAAAAAGCCAAGAGTGAAATATAAAACTCTCCAGTTACCAAAAGAGAAAGGAGGCATGGGCCTACCGAGTCTAAAGGAATATTACTACTCAGCACAAATAAGATATATCATATGTTGGTGTGACGAGGGATATGAGGCAAAATGGAAAGAAATGGAAAAGGAAATTGAGGGACTCCCAGTACAAAGCATAATAGGAGATAAAGATGTATATAAGCAAATCAAACAAATAGACCCAATCACTAAATTTACTTTAGAACTGTGGTATAAAATAGTACAAAAGCATAATATAAAGGAAGACATAAAACTATTGAAATGGGTAGCATTTGACAGTCAGTTTGATCCGGCAAAACAAGATAGGGGATACAAAAATCTGGTGAACAAGGGAATCACAGCATGGGGCAATATCGGAAAAAAAGATCTCAGGAGCTTTGTAAACATCAGGAGAAAATTTAAACTAGAAAGATCGGAATTCTTCAGATATCTGCAGATGAGAGACTATTATATGAAGAAGATTAGGCATAACCTCCAAACAGATGTGAGCGAGATTATACAATTCATTTTAAGCTCATATACAGGAAATAAAATAAGAATTATTTCAAAGCTATATCAGAAACTTATGGCAAACAATCATTCAAGTAACTATATAAAGGAGAAATGGGAGAAAGAGCTCAATTTAAACATAACAGAAGAAAGCTGGCAGGAAATATGGAAAACACAACACACATCAACAAATTCAAGGACATGGAGGGAATTTGGATGGAAAAACCTGATTCGCTTTTTCATTACACCACAGATTCAAGGAAAATATACAAATACCCAATCTTTATGCTGGAGGGGATGTGGGGCTCAAAATGCAGACCACACATATGTTTTGGAAATGCTGCAAAATCTCATCATTCTGGAAATCTATACATGTGACAATACAGAGGATATTAGGATATAATATACCAATGAACTGTAACCTGATGTACTTATGTGATCTTAAAAGAGACAATGTAATACAGGCTGAGGACAGATATCTAGTTAAAATCTTGTTGATTGCATGTAAAAAAAAACAATCACAAAAAAATGGCGATCAGAAGTTCTTCCTGACCAAGAGCAATGGACTGACATTGTTGAGGACATACGTATGATGGAAAAACTAACATATCGACAAAGAATGCAAGAAGGACTATGGGAAAAAAATGGCGGAAATGGACACACTACAAAGTGCAACAACGAGACAGAAATTGAAAGAATAACCAAAGACGCTGGAAAAACCAGAAGAATTAAGAGATGGAAACTAAAAACTTGATGCTCCAACATTTGTCCCCGCCCCCTTTTTTTTTTCTTTCTTACCCTAGCCCCTTTGTTTTTAAATGTAGACTGTGATCTGAATGCAATATATACAGTGATCCCTCACTTATCGCGGTTAATGGGTTCCAGAACCGACCGCGAAAAGTGAAAAACCGCGAAGTAGCGTCACCCCTAATGACGTCATCCATAAATAATACGTACGTTCATTCTCTCACTCTCTCTCTCATATGATACGTGTGTGTGTGTGTACGTGTACATACATACGTAGATGTAAACAAAGTGTACATAAATATGTTTTTAGAACTCTTTTATTCTTATAACAAGATACGTAATGTGGTGTAAACAAACGACAGTATTATCTTGTCTGTAACTAGTGATCTTTGGTCACGCATCTGACGTCGTGACGTAATTATATACGCGCTGTCTCTTTTTCTCTTTTTCTCTTGCAAGCTGCCAAGTAAAGTTCATGTTCAACAGCACGCAGTTGTCCCACGTTATTATGTTCAACTAAAGAACACGACACGTAACTCAAGATGAAAATGATTTACTGCACAGGTTAATGAGAGCTTTACTGCTCCTCAGGTGACGCCTCATCGTGAGGTGCTGGAGGCGCAGGATCATCGAGGGCAGCTTCCGATAGAGCTGAAGCTGCAGGAGGCGGCGTAGTGGCTCGACGGGAAGACTATTTCGCACAAAATGGCACAAGAGAACAGCAAAAAGTTCCACGCGGCGAGACTAAGTAACACGAGCGATAAAAAGCAATGAATGCGGTCTTCCTTCCCTTCATGGGTGCTCGGCAGGGAGAGGAGGTGGGTGAAACGTCTCGGCCAATCAGCTTGCGGGGTGAAACGTCTCGGCCAATCAGCTTGCGAGATTTCCGAGCCGAGCCAACACGAGAACAGCGAACAGAGAGTTGTGCGGCTCTCCGTGTTGACACCTGATGATCTAATGTAGTCTCCCTGCCTTCTGCTAGCGCCCGCCCATTATTTCTCAATTTTGAATTTTTGATGAATATTTTTGAAAAATCCGCGATGCACTGAGGGCGCGAAAGGTGAAGCGCGAAGTAGCGAGGGATCACTGTATGATGAAAAATGAATAAAAATCTAAGTTACAAAAAAGAAATAAAAATTATGTTTTTTCATGCATACATACAGAAAGTAGAACACAATTAACATGAGGCACAAACCTGAAATGGAGCATTTTGAATATTGCATCATATCACTTAAGATACCTAAGATCTCCCTTTATGCGGTACCATTTTCTACACAAAAGGGGCGATGCAATTAAATATGTGGCAGTGCTACATAGACCCCCCCCCCCCTCCAACTGGAGGCTACTATGTAAACACCCTTCTCTCTCTTGCGATTAACCACACTCTTCTCGTATATCAGGTAGGGAACTCCACTCTACTTTGTCTCACTTAGTCCTTCCCTCGTTTATAAATTAGGCTGGTCCTATCCCCATAGGCGCTAGCTTGGCCGAGCACTTATTATTGGCTTTGGAGTGTGGATGGGTTCTGGCCTGGACTAAGTCTTCCCTCTGAAGGTGTGCCTCCTTCAAGCAGTAATTATCCAACTTAGCTGGTCTGGTGATGCACCCCCACTCTCCGCTTAACCCTCTTGGCCCTCTTTTGCTGTCCTGCTTTCCGGATGCATATAGCCCTCTGGTCATCTGCAAGTGGTTTGCAAATGATCCCCTGGGCCCTGCGGTCGTGGAACTGTCCCATGGACGAGGCTCTTCTGGTTGTTACTCTCCTGTTAAGGCAAACAGGAAGCTGAGTTAGCTGGGGGGTGTTCACTGATAAGTGCTGCATTCCTCTCCCAGTTTTACAGCGTTCTCCCTTAGGTCGTCGGCAGTCGCAGCAGGTCTTAGTATAGCCCCAGGCATCCTTCCGAACGCTGGGCCACCAGGCTATCTCCAGCACACTCAGCAAGGTCCTCAAAGGCCCCTGATGTCCTCCCTTGGGCTTCTCATGGTAGCGGTGGATGACCTCCAGGACGAGCGACTGTGGAACCACTAGCTGAAGCCTCGCTCTTTGGTTGTTTAGAGAGACTCAGCGGTACAACACCCCCTGATGTACAACAAAGCTGATATGATAAGTTCGTGAGTTGTTCACCTGGTGTCCACCCTCTTATTAAATTTCTCGAAGCTACGGTCAATGTACTGCCAGAACTGGGTCTCTTTATCAACCGTAATGTTAGTAAAGCCCCTTACCTTAGCCTCAGAAAGATTTAACTGCTGGGGTAGGGCTACCACCTGATGTTTTAGCTCCGCCTCCCCTCCACCCTCATTGCCAACCCGCTGTTCCACCGCAGCCCACACATTCGCCTTTCTGGATACCATTTTGAGTTACTCACAATTAAACCATACAGCCATAAATCATATCCCCGTACGGGCCACCATCTGTAACACTCTTCTATTATACAGAGAATATTACTAAAACACGGGATGAAATGACTTCACTCTACCCAGGCTTGTATGGTATTGTGGGCTATTATAGTGCAAAAGTGCACCAAGTAAATAATCATACAACAATATATCTCTCATCCCTTATTTACAACACCCACAATGTATTTACACCATTTTTTTTCCACAATATTTTTTATTGAGCCTTTTTTTTTTTTTACAAACATAACACAAACAGTCAAACACTAACACTAAAGTAATTTAAAAAAAAAAACTGTACTAAAAACACCAACAACCACTAACAAAGACAGGTCTTCAACAATGCTCCTCTGTTTAGTCTAGGCAATCCATTACATAAGTATACATATTATACATTCACCAGTTTGGAATTTACAAGGTCCACACACATCATTCACCTTCTTCTTCAAAAGTTATGTTTAAATTCTTTACATAATCAATGAAAGGTCTCCATATATTCTCAAACACAATTTCCTTTGATTTCAGTATGTATGTTATTCTTTCTAGTGGAAGGTTTGTTAACATCTGTCTTAACCACTGAGTCACATCTGGTCTATGAGTCTTTTTCCACAATAGTGCAATACATTTTTTGGCATTGAGCAAACTGAGGTCTATGTCTGCAATTCACGGGCTGAATTGCCACCTCCGTTGGATTGCCCTTTAATCGCCTTTCTCCAGCGACTTCCTGCGCCTTCCTGAAGCGATTGCTAAGCTAACACTAGTTAGCTTAATGCTACCTGAAGCGATTGCTAAGCTAACACTAGTTAGCTTAATGCTGGCGCCAGTCTCTAAATAACTAACCTACAGCGATCGGATATACCTCCGGTGGATTACCCCTTTGATCGCTTTTATCCGGCCACTGTGAGTAAACTGACCAGCGATTCCAGCGCTTCCTTGTGATTCACTGATGTGCCCTACCTGAAGCGATTGCTAAGCTAACGCTAGTTAGCTTAATGCTGGCGCCAGCCATTCCACCTAACACCAGCCTGAATCAAAGCCCAGCTGCGAGGCCCAGCGGAGATACTACCAGGCAGGCGGCTATTTGTTTGACGGGGCTCAGCAGAGATTTCACCCAGGCAGACGGCGGTAGGCGGCGGTGCCCAGCGGAGGACTTACCGTGACTGCAGCGGCGGTGTGCGACGAGACTACCCGAAGCGATTGCTAAGCTAACGCTAGTTAGCTTAATGCTGGCGCCAGTCATTCCACCTTACACCAGCCTGAATCGAAGCCCAGCTGCGAGGCCCAGCGGAGATACTACCAGGCAAGCGGCTATTTGTTGACGGGGCTCAGCAGAGATTTCACCCAGGCAGACGACGGTAGGTGGCGGTGCCTAGCGGAGGACTTACCGTGACCTCAGCGGAGCTCGGTGGCAGCGGCGGTGTGTGACGAGACTCGGTTGGAGGAGCGGGACGGGAGACCAGTTACGGCGACTATGAGCAACGAGACCAGCAACGGAAGGGGCTAGTTGGCTAGCTGAGGCCCAGCTGGATTCGAGGACGATCGGATCAGATTCTGGCGATATAAGCAGAATTTATTTTACTATCCACAGATTTTCTTTTTCCTTCTTTCCAAGAAAGACTGAAGATGGCTGCCACCGGATTAAAAAGTGGGCTGATGGGCACCACTAATAAGCCTTCTCTACTTCTCTACTTCCTCTTCATTTTGTCTTTGTGTGTCTGGACCTGCAACAAGAAGGATTTTCCGACAAACTCAACCAAAGGTGAAGTTAAAAAGTTTTATCTGTATGGATTTGGGCTTGGTCATCTCACCCTACACTCTATGTGGTCTTTAAAAGCCCTGAGCAAAAACTTCCAAATTAAGGCAAACATGGCTGTTAAGCAAAAATCACAATATGACAGAGGATATACAATTAAAGTTCTGTTAGTTCTGCTACTTCTGGCAGGAGATATTCACCTTAACCCTGGACCTGCCACTATTAAACAGCAGACCACTGGGTTAGCACAAAACCGAGCTGTACAAAAGCAAAAACAACATTTATTTTTCCAAACTGTTAATCATGCACGAGTTCTTTGGGACACCAAGGCTAAACCAAAGGGGATCCTCGGCGGTCATTTAAACATACGGAGCATAATCCCCAAAAGAGATGAGATTTCGGTGTTGCTGTTGGACTCAAATCTGGACTACCTTTGTCTCTCAGAAAGCTGGCTACACAGTAACATAGACACTAATATGATCGATATTGTGGGCTACCAGTGTTTTAGAAAAGACAGGCAGGTAGGGAGGGGAGGAGGTGTTTTAATTTACATCAAAGAGAAATATAAATGTCAACTGGTTGATTTGAATACTTCACTTGAATGTTTAGCTGTGAATGTATGTCTCTCTCCGGTAATGAATTTCAACATTGCAGTAGTGTACAACCCACCGTCACACAACTCTTCCTTTTATAATGAATTAAGTGATCTGGTTAAACAACTTGAGAAGAACAGAGAAACAATAATTCATGGTGACTTTAATATCAACTGGTCTGATAAAAAAGACAAACAAAAACTGAAAAGCCTCATGACTAAATTTAATTACCAGCAAATGATCAAAGGACCCACCAGGATAACCAAACAATCCAGAACACTTATTGACATGGTATTTACTAATAAACCAGAACGAATAACCAGAACCTATAATCTTGTAACTGGTCTCTCAGATCATAACATGGTTCTTGCTGTCAGGAAACTTACTAAAAAGCGACTACAGTATTTTGGGGGAGTCGATATTGACAAATCAAATTTTATTATCCCCAAATCAAAAAATGAGGAGTTTGAACATTACTTAGAGAATCAAAATTGGGAGCAGCTCATGTCAACATGTGAAGTAGATGATTGTTGTAATTTTATAACTGCAACAATCACAAAGTCTATAGAAAAATTTTCAAAGCAAATTAAAAGTAGACAACAGAAGATTAGCCTACCATGGTTAAATAATGAAATAAGAAAACTTATGAAGAGGCGAGACTATGCACTGAAAACATCACTAACCTCCAAACTACAAAATGATCACCTTGTGTACAAAAGTTTAAGAAATAAAGTGGTACATGAGCTGCAAAAATCAAAAATATCTTATTACAATAAACTGATAGATCATGCAAAGGGTAACAACAGTTCCCTATGGAGGCATTTAAATAACTTAACTAATAAAAAAAACGATCAGAAGGGGGTAAAGGAACTTAGAATCAATGGCAAGACCGTCAGTGACAAGGCTACTTTGGCAAATGAATTTAATTCACACTTTGTGGGCTCTGTGGAAGACTTAACAAAAATTTTTGTGCTGCCAAATGTGCTCAACAACACAAATTCCATACTTCCAACAGACACTTTTCACATCGATGAGGTAAATGAGAAGTTAATTACTGGTATTGTTAAAACACTGTCAAACTCAAAAACTAATGATATCTACAATATGAGCACCTCCTTTCTCAAAATGCACAGCAAAATATTAATCAAACCACTGACTCATCTCATTAATCTCTCCATTAGGTCTAGTACATTTCCATCTGGCTGGAAAAAAGCTGTCGTCATACCAGTTCATAAATCAGGCAGTAAAGACGATATATGCAATTACCGCCCAATCTCTATCTTACCAGTCCTATCTAAGGTTCTTGAAAAAGTTGTAGCTACACAGCTGATAGACTACTTACAAGACAGTCAACTTCTTCATCCACATCAATTTGGTTTTAGACCAGGATACTCAACAGAAACAGCAAATTGTTGCCTTATTGAAAACGTCAAACAGTCCTTGGACAGGGGTAATGTGGTAGGAGCTGTTTTTCTAGATCTCAAAAAGGCTTTCGATACTGTAAACCACAGTTTGCTTTTATCCAAAATGGTATCTTTTAACTTCTCCCCAAATACATTAGAATGGTTTGCATCTTATCTCCAGAATAGAGAACAGTGTGTAAAAGTTCACCAGGATAAATCCTCATTTTTAAACAACCGCATGGGTATCCCACAAGGGTCCATTCTTGGTCCTTTACTTTTCAGCATTTTTATTAATGACCTGCCGTTACACTGCTCAGCTGCAACATGCCAACTTTATGCAGATGATGTAGTTATTTACACAGCTGCCAAGACTCCAGCACAGGCTGCAGATGTACTGTCTACAAGTATGGTTGATGTCCAAGAGTGGCTCCTCAAGAACCATCTATTGCTGAACCTTCAGAAAACAGTCTCAATGTGCTTTTCAATCAAAAAATGTAACCTGCAACATTTTAAAGTTAATATACATGATCATGACATCAGTTTAGCTACAGAATTCAAATACCTTGGCATTGTACTAGATCCTCAACTCAAATTTAATCTTCATATAAAGAAAATTTCAAAAACAGTAAAAAAAAATCTGAACTGCTTTAAATTAATTAGATATTACATACCTTACGAAGCAGCTGCACTGTATATGCATTCTATGGTTTTTTCTCATATATCATACTGTTTGACAGTCTGGGCTCAAGCAGCCCCTTCCACAATAAGACATATAGGTTCATTATATAATCAAACCCTAAAAATCTTGGACAAAAAGCCCATTAGGTGGCATCACTGTAATGTTTTAAAAAAATACAACCTATTGAGTTTTGAGAGCTTCATTGACCTCTGTCTTCTGAAATTAACGTTCAAATGTTTCCATAAATCAGCACCCGAGCCACTTGCTGGTTTCGTCCAAAGACAGGACAGCAGCAGAGCCACCAGGAGTTCTGTTAACAATAACTGTAAAATATTCCACCGCAGAACCACATTTGGACAAACAGCTTTCTCTATAAAGGGCAGTCACATCTGGAACACAATGCCAAATGAAATTAAAATAATAACGGACTTTAAAACATTCACTAAAAATGTTAAAAACTGGCTGAAAAATAAACAAGAATGTACTCATGTATGAATTAATTGTCTGCAAAGTGAGAGTGAATGAAGGGAAGGAATAAATGTGTTTGTTTATAGTGAGTGACGGAGGGAGGAAGGCCTGAAATAGGCAAATGTGAGTTATGTTATATGTGTTAAATGTGAGTCAGGCTGTTATATTTGTGTATTTATAATATTTATAATATTTATGTTAAATGTGAGTCAGGCTGTTATATTTGTGTATTTATAATATTTATAATATTTATAATTGTGTATTTATAATTTTTCTGCATTGATGTATGTGGTTATTGTGTATATTTTTTATCTTGATTCTTTTTTCTAAAGCCCATCCAGGGACAAGAGTTGCAAATTAGCTAATAGCTATACACTCTATGTGCAACACATCAGATTGATTGTCTTTGATTAATTGTCTATGTTTATTGCACTGTCCCTGTCAAATAAACTAATCTACTGCTACTACTATGAATGCTCTTTCACTCTTTCTGGATACAGACCCAACAAAAACAATTTAAGATTCAATATGATTTGTTTTGAAATTATTTTTTCAATTGTTACCCTCACCTCTTCCCAAAACATTCTAATTTTTCTACATTCCCATAAACAATGAAATAGGGTTCCTTTACTTTCCATACATTTTGTGCACGTATCTGGTATGTTTTTGTTATATCTATTTAACTCCACCGGTGTAACATACATCCGCATTAACCTTTTAAAATGTATCAATTTAAGACGTACATTTATTGATTTGGTTTGAGCTTCTGTACAAGCCAATTCCCATTGTTCCTCTGAAATTTCAGTTTGCAGGTCTTCTTTCCAATAATTCAGTCTTTTCTGTGAGTTTTCACTTGAGAATAGTGTCAATGAATTATAAAACTCTGAAATAATACCCTTTCTCTTACTATCTTTCGTCAAAATTTTTTCCAAGGATGAATAAGTAGGTCGGATGAGAGCATTATTTTGATTTGATCGAATAAAGTTCCTAAGCTGAAGATATTTAAAAAAATGTGTTCTACTAAGATTAAATTTGATCCTCAGTTCTTCAAAAGACATTATGTTATCTGAACATGACAAATATAAGTCTTGAATCTTTTGAATCCCTTTTAAATTCCATACTTTAAATACAGCATCCACTCTCCCTGGTTTAAAATATTGATTACCCCATATTGGGCTAAATTGTGACAATAAGTGTGGTTCTTTTAAATATTTTTTGGTTTCACACCATATTTTGATCATATGCTTTACAAATGGATTTTTAACTTGTTTCTGTAATTTTTTTGCCGAGTCTGAGTATATGAATATGGGAAGAGGTAAAGGTAAATTATATGATTCCATTTCAGTCCAATGAGGGAGATCATTTGATGAAAAATAATATGTCATAGACCTCAGTTGTGCTGACCAGTAATACAACATAAAGTTTGGACATTTCAGACCTCCACGATCAAATGGTAAATATAGTAAGGACAGACGTAATCTAGCCTTCCTATTGTTCCATATAAATTCCACTAACTTTTTTTTAATTCTTGAGAATAGATCTGAAGGTGGTGGTAAAGGAATGTATTGAAATAAATAAAGCATTTTGGGTAAGATATTACTTTTAAGTATATTAATTCTCCCGTTCATCAACATTGGTAGTGACATCCATCTCTGAAGTAACTCATCAATGTCTGTTATTAAGGCTTCATAGTTGGCACTGGCGACTGATTCTAGCTTAGGCACAATCTGAATTCCTAAATATTTAAACTGATTTATAACATTGAATTGATTTACCTCAGGAGCTGGGTGGTTTCTCTGGGTCTCATTTAGCATTAATATTGAAGATTTAGTTTTATTTATTTTATATCCTGATATTTCCCCAAAATTCTTTATTAAATTCAACAAGGTCGGAATTGATTTTTTAAGATTCGACATAAACAAAATTATGTCATCGGCATACAGGGAAATTTTATGTTCTGTTGGTCCTACTTGAATTCCATATATTTGTGGATGTAAACGTACTGCCATCGCTAAAGGTTCAATTGCCATAGTAAACAGTAAAGGTAAAAGTGGACAGCCTTGTCGACATCCTCTATTGACATTTATTGATTTTGAGATATTACTGTTTGTTAGGATTTCTGCTGTAGCATTATTGTATATTATCTGAACCCATTTTATGAAATTATTTCCAAGTCCAAACCTTTGTAGGACTTCAAAAAGAAAGGGCCATTCGACCCCATCAAAGGCCTTTTCGGCACCCAATGATAGGAGAGCTGTATCCGGTGCTTCTTTATTAGAATAGATAATATTAAATAGTCTTCTTACATTATGGAAGCCTTGTCTTCCCTTTATAAAGCCATTCTGATCTTGGTTAATAATATTTGGTAATATTTCTTGTAGTCGTCTTGCTAAAATTTTACAGATTATCTTAAGGTCAGCATTTAATAGGCTTATTGGTCTCATATTTTCACATTTATTAGAGGGTTTACCTGGTTTTGGCAACAGTATATTTAAGGCATTATTCATGTATAGTGGTAAATTACTATTTTGAAATGCTTCTAAAACCATTTCCAAAAATGGTTTTATTAATTTATTCTTAAATTTTTTATAGAGGTCAACTGGAAGACCATCTGGTCCTGCACTTTTTCTTGATTTCATATTATCAATGGCTAGCCCAACTTCTTCTTGACTAATTTTAGACTCCAGTATCTCCCTGTTTTCATATGGAATACACGGTATAGATAATCTGTCCAAAAACCCATTTAGTTTTGTTAAGTCAGTTTCATTTTTTGTATCATATAATTTTTCATAATAATCTCTAAAGGCACTGTTAATTTCTAAAGGATCTACAACCGCCTGTCCGTTACTTATAATACTGGTAATTGGTGTTTTAAATTCTAATTGTTTAATCTGCCATGCCAATAATTTCCCTGATTTTTCACCTTGTTCATAAAAAGATTGCTTCAATCTTAGAAGACTCGAGGCAGCTCTATTCGCTGATTTTTTTTCATATTCAGCTCTCAGAATCAGTAATTCGTTCTCTAACTTTAGATCACTTCCTGCATACACTTTTTCTTGAAGAATTTTTATTTTATGTTCCAATTGGACTCTCTCCTCTCGAGTCTTCTTAGATTTTGAACCTGTATAACTAATAATATGCCCCCTAATAAAAGCTTTGAAAGCCTCCCACTTTATACATGCTGATGTTTGTGTAGTATTGATATCAAAGAACTCATCTATCTGTTTTTCTATGTACTTAACAAATTCCTCATCCTGAAGCCATTTATGCTGAAATTGCCACCTACCTGGTTCCTTTGTCAATTTCTTATCTACATATATTAGACAGCAGGGTGCATGATCAGAGATCACAATGTTATCATAGAAACAGTTTTGAATCTTGGACCTTAATTCTGTGGAGATCAAAAAATAGTCAATACGTGAGAATGTCTTGTAGGTATTAGAATAACAAGAGTAGGCTTTAACTTGTGGTTTCATTTCTCTCCATATATCAAGCAATCTCAATTCTTTCATAAAATGATTAATGGTCATCCTGCATCCATTGTGCGTACAGTCCAGTCCTGTTGATCTATCTATACTGGGATTCAATGTACAATTAAAATCCCTTGCTATTATATGTTGCCCGGTAAGTGATGATAAAATAAGAAATAAATTAGCAAAGAAGTTTTGATCATCTATATTGGGACCGTATAAGTTCACCAGATTTATATTTTCTAATAACAAAGATCCTTGGATGATTAGATATCTTCCTAATTTGTCTCCAATTACATTTTTCACTTGAAATGGGACTGATTTATGTATGAGAGTCATAACTCCCCTGGCTCGGGATGAAAATGATGAGGTGAACACACTTCCCTGCCATCTTCTCCTAATTCTTTTTACATCCTCCTCTATTAGATGAGTTTCTTGTAAAAACACAATTTTTGAACCTATGTCTTTTATTTTATTCATAACTTGTTTAAGTTTTTTTAAATTTTGTAGACCTCTGCAATTCGATGAAGTTAAATTAAGATTAACGCTTTGGTCTATGATCAATAAGGAGTTTGAGATTACCTCGCAATATAAACATGCTCATACAGAGAAGCAAAAACATGAGTGGTTGAACATTCGTCCCACAAACTACACACAAACAAATTCCCCCTCCCCACATTCGTGGTAATCCCCCCAAAATCAAAAAAAAAATTCCGTCTCCCGCTATAGCCATTAGCCATAATTAGCCATTAGCCGCTATAGCCATTAGCCTATAGCATATAGCCTCCACACCTGCGAGGATCAGTCAAAACCACTCTTTCTTTCTCCTCTCAATCACCCTGACTCTACTGCTTTTAATGACATAATATTAACTCTCTTCTGTAGTTTTCCAACTTAACTCCAAAATTTTATAGCAACTTTGTACATCATAGGTTTTTTTTTATTTATTTTTTTTATAAATAATACAATCTATATTTTGTAAACTTGCTATATGCTTCAGATCAGTCAGATGCCTGTGCAAATGCTTAAATATTCTACCTTTATATTTTGTTCATGCTTCATGCTTAGCTCCCACCAGTCTCTTCTTGGATCTGCTTGATAAGCACCTGCGCCTCCTGAGGGGTCTTGAAGGTGTGGGTTCTCCCTTTATATGTGACCAGCAGTCTTGCCGGATGAATCACTCCATGACAAATCCCGAGGTTGCGCAGCTCTTTACGGGCGGGGTCAAACTGTTTCCTTAATTGTTGGATTCCTGTGGCCAAATCTGAGTAGAACTGCACCTGTTGATCCTGATATTTAATTTCTCCTTTAGCTCGCGCCACGTTGGAGATCGTCATCTTGTCTCTGTAGCTGAGGAACTTCATAATCAACGTCCTCGGTGGTGTCTTATTATCCCTCGGTGGGCCGATTCGGTGGGCGCTCTCTAAAACGACCGATGACTGCAGCTCCGCGTTGTTCAGCGCTTCTGGAATCTACTTTTCCAAAAAGGAACATGTGTCCCGCCCCTCCGTTCCCTCCGGGAAGCCCACCAGCCTCAGATTGTTCCGTCTCGACCGGGATTCTAAGTCCAGGGCACTATCTTCCAGACGTTTATTTTTTAATTCCAATGTGCGCACCTTTAATTGTAGGCTGGTGACGTCATCCTCAGCGCTGGAAATTCGGAGCTCCACCTGCGATACTCATTCCATACAGTCGCTTATTTCCTTTCTCATTCCTTCTATCGCTGCTATAATCCCATCAAATTTAGAGGAAAAGTCTGCTCTCATTGAGCTAATGGCAGCGAGCACCGCACCCGTGCCGTCCCCAGCAGTCACCGCTCCGCCGCTAGCTTGCTCCGCCATAGTCTCTGGCGATTTTCCTGCTTCGTCACAAGCGTGGAAGTCTGTTAACTTAGACTGTTTCGACGATTCAGTTTTTCCTCCACCTAATTTCCCAGCCTTAGGCTTTACCGGCATATCCGCGCCCAAACGCTGGGATAGGTTTTGTTCCAACTGAGAGAGTTATTTGCCAACTTTTTATTTTTAGGAGCAGAGCAGAGTGAAACACGTCTTCCTACGTGGCTGCCATAACCAGAAGTCCATTTACACCATTTATATTCACACAAAAAATAATCCCATGTAGTGTTCAATTGTCCATTAGTGTTTCCATATCTTCGCCGGCAAAAAAATTAAAAAAGGAGAAAAATAAAGGGTCCCAATAAAGTCACCCAAAATCAAACAGGACACCCCTGTATATCTGCAAAAAAAAAAAAAAACCTGAGCTCAGTCAACATAATTATGAAGAGAAATTGGATGAGGGAGAGACAAGAGGAACGACCTCACCGGCTTTGGGTCCGCTGCCCTTCTCGTTGGCTAACCAGCGAAATCCCCAGTCCAGCGTTCTCCTCCTGGGTCAACCAACCTGCCGTTTCCGGCAACGAATGCGCCGTCAGCCGCCAGTCTCTCGTAGATTCTCAGCGGTATGACGCGCCTCCTGGTTGCCCCAACAGTCTCTTAAAAGGCCTTTATTTTAATTGACCATGGGATGGCCGCTCTTGATGACAGCGGGCCTGTCAGTCTGTCAGTTAATGAAAGTGTGTCGCGGCGCTCACCGCTGCTGGAAATAAGCGGGCCCCTCCCATGACCAGCTGATGTTCATGACAGTTAAATTATGTTTTCTCATGCATACATACAGAAAGTAGAACACAATTAATACGAGGACAAACCTGAAATGGAGCATTTTGAATATTGCACCATATCACTTAAAGGCCAAATGTCACGTAATTTTTTTTCTAAATGACAATGAATTTAGATAAAATACACATAGCTTAAACCAAATATTCATACCAGAGACCATATCACCCACCTGTATTTACATAATTGCACAAAATACACCAGGTGAAGGCCCCACCTTGCTTGCTGGCTTGTGACAGCCAGTCCAGACCACGCCCATGTTTTTGACATCACCAGTTGTACCCTGGCTGCCCTGCCTATCCACATTCACACTTATCAACATTGGACAATCATGACGGAAAGTGACAGCGATTGTGAACAAATTAGTTTAGTTTTGTCTTTTTTTTTTTGTCTTTTTTTTTTGTCAGTGGTTCAGACAGTGACAGAGGCATTGAACCTTACCGGTTCGAGCCGTCCGAGACGGAATCAGATGCTTTGTCTGATGACAACAGTTCCAACGATGACCAGAGAGCAGAACCAGTGGAAAATGTCATTGAACTGGACATTAATCGCCTCCAGAATTGCGAAGCCGAAGGGGGTCTGTCGAGGGCGCCCCATAAATATTGATTTTTTGGAAGCCATTATTATTACAGTGGAGAAGAGCCGCTGCTGTCAAGAAATTGACCAGATCAATATGAAAATGGAGGCGCATACCTGTCAAGTGAGACGTTTTCGCCGTATTTTGGTGCCAAGCGCGGCTGTGGGGGACGGCGGAGTGGTGTGGGACACTTTTCTGGGAAATGTTTTAAATGTAGTTCGTGTTGTTATTGTCAAATATTTTAAGGAAAATACGGGGAAAATGCAATTTTAGCAAAAACGGGCGTATGCCATTTCTGTACGCCCAAAAGAAAAATATACTGGAAAAAAAACTGAGTGTGTTGAGGAACACGTCCTGTCTGTGATCCCCCACAGCTGGTGCTGGCAGATCGCTCAGCGTGAGCTATTCTCACTACAATGAGAAGTGTGGAGTCACTCATTAGTTTGATTGTCTGGGCGGGCTGATCGCTCAGCGTGAGCTATTCTCACTACAATGAGAAGTCATTAGGACAATGGTTTAACACGTTCAGCTGGGCAGCGGTTGAGGAACAGAGAGATCGCCTTACAAATACAGAATTCTGCTTTTTTTTTTATTTTGCGCCGGACGCTGAGTTGTGTTGTTATTGTCAAATATCCATGAATCCTTAAAATATTTGACAATAACAACACGAGCTGCATTTGGGGCATTTCACAGAGAGGCGTCCCTTGTTGCTCCGCCATCCCTTATAGCCGCTTTTTACGGTGTTGAAGTACGGCGAAAACGTCTCACTTGACAGGTATGAAAACATTTCCCAGAGAAGTGTCCCTTATTACCCAGCTGTCCCTGATAGTCCCGTTTTAAGGTATGGGTGAAATATCCAATTTTTTCTTTCTTGTTGCTCACTTCAACCTTCCAGTCTCCATATAAACAATCAATTGAAATACCCCAAGCATCAAACTCGGGTACAATCGATTTCGTCACTTCCGCCTTCTTCCCCAGGCGATTCCAGGGGCCGTGTCAGGCCAAGCGCGGCAGTTTTAAATTAACGAATATTCCATTGTTACTGAAGCATATGCACCAAGACCCGAACGGATCGGTTCCCTTTTATATCTAGTTTCAAGATATTTAAAGTACCCTGTTACGTGACATTTGGCCTTTAAGATACCTAAGACCTCCCTTTATGCGATACCACTTTCTACACAAAAGGGGCGATGCAATTAAATATGTGGCAGTGCTACAATGGTAATGTGGAAAGGGGCTGAAAATGGTTTGTAAAGTCTGTGTTTTGCCCCACAAAAAGACACAAATTTGGCAAAAAAAAAAAAAGTATCTGCATTATGGTTAGACAAATCATTGCTTTAAATATTGTGCTTGAAGAATTCATCAAAAGCTGATCCACAGTTTTTATCAAACTCAGTGAGAAATTGCTAAAAAGTCTAAAAGGTCATGCAAAATGTTATCTCAACAATACTTTAGTTATGGGGCAGACAGCTGCATCACAGAAGACATTCAGGCTGACACACAACATATTAAATATTTTAGTTTTGCTGCCTAGTGTTTCTCCATCATATTGTTTTGGACAAAATTTATTCGTAATTCATTATGTCCCTCTTTCTTATAATGTAAAACACTTAATGTCTGAGAAAGTGCGAGTAGTGTTGATGCCCCTGGAAACATTTTGCAGACCCAAATAACGCTAATGGACATTTTAGTCATCTACACAACATCTCATAATAGGTTAGAATATTTCAGAGCATCATCAAGGCAACATTTAAAGTGTAAAAAGATTTCATGCTGATGCATCTATGTAATTTTAAGGAGGGTTTGATTTGACCTGGGTCTGACCAGGGTTACTTCCTGCAGTTGAAAGACATGCTTGTTAGGCTCGTTGTTGAGTCTACATTGTCCTTATGTGTGTGCATGAGAGGACTGACAATCTGTCCAAAGTGTAACCCAATTACTGTGTGTCAGTAAGAACACATTCACGTTACACGTCATCCTAAAATGGACAAGCATTTAACAAAGTGAACAGATGGATGGAAACCATCTCAGCCTTGCCTCTCTTCTTTTTCCATAATTCATTTACAGTATTTATAGTACAGTAACCCATGAACTGGGATGAGGGAGCATTCATGCTCTCCCACACCTGGGATTCCATCCTCCAGAGACCACCTGGCGACGGGAGGCGTGGCCGGCGAGGTGGATCTGTCAGGGCCACGCTTAAAGAAAACAGCTGATAAACGACACGTCACAGCAATCAGCTGACGCTTCTGAAGAAGACTGCAGGTGTCAGTCGAAACATGTTAAGGTAAAAAAACAAACATCTTCTACCTTTTTGTCTGACAAAAAAAGAAACTGTAAAGTAATTATGGCCAACAAACTCTCCTGACCTGAACCTCATAGAGAATCTATGGAGTATTGTTAAGAGGAAGATGAGAGACACCAGACCCAACAATGCAGAAGAGCTGAAGGCCACTATCAAAGCAACCTGGGCCTCCATAACACCTCAACAGTACCACAGGCTGATCGCCTCCATGCCACGCTGCATTGATGCAGTAATTCATGAAAAAGGAGCCCTGACCAAGTATTGAGTGTGTACATGGACATACTTTTCAGTTGGCCAACATTTCTTTTAAAAATCATTTTTTAATTAATTTGATGCAGTATTTTAATTTTTTGAGAAAGTGAATTTGGGATTTTCATGCGCTATAAGCCATACTCCAAGCCAAGACAAAATTTAAATATAAACATTTGAAATATGTCACTGTGTGTGTAATGAATCTTTATAATACAGAAGTTTCATTTTTTGAATTGAATTACTGAAATAAATCAACCTTTCGTTGACATTCTAATTTACTGAGATGCACCTGTACAAATCTGGAAAAATTTCCTCAGGACGTCCTTGAGATATGTTGTTTGTGATAATGGGATGGATAAGTCTCCGTGCACAGCTGTTAATATAACATCCAAATCCAGCTGACAAAATGTTAAGGCACTGTAATTTTTAGCATATTATTCACATGATGATTTTTTTTAAATACAGCAGTTAGTTCAGACCAAGTATTCTGACAATAGATATTCAAGGAATGTGGATTTTTCACACTATAGGTGGCCTTAACAGGGTATGTATCCCTCAGCTTCACAGGTGTTCTTAATAATCATCAATTACAGTAACTATAGTAACTGTCAGTGCTCCTAATAATGTCAGAAGTCTGAAGCTAAAGATATTGCTGTTCTGTGTATTTCTTTTTCACACTGTGGTGCTGTGTGACAAGAGACAGTCCTCTCAGCCTGGATGGATGTAATGTGACTCGATGGGCCTCATGCAAGAACCGTACTGACAGATTTGTTCATGAACCTGACGTACAAATCAGTCTAGGTGAACCGTGGGATGCACCAATCTGTTGGTATCTTGAAATTTAGTACATTTGCTAACATTTACGAGTGGTCCAGACCAGTTGTATGATTGTCTGAATCAAGCATAAGAGTGCAAACCCTATAATATAATAATCAGTAGACAAGATTTTATACTTTGATTCAAGTTATAATTAAATTTAAAATGATTTAAAACAGTATCCTTCCATCAATGTCCAAATCATATTAAATGCACAATATAAGATTCTAAATGTTGTTTCCTCGTGGCCTGCAAGAGCACACAACTCTGTTATCCTGCAGAACAGCACAGTGGGGAAGCGTCTTGCATAACATGATGGCATTGGCTGGATGGCTGGTAAGTGACTGGTGAACTATCACAATGCAAAAGCACACTGGATCAGATGGATATTATTCAGATTTTATTGCTTTGACATGACGTGTCAAAGCATGACAAACTGTAGAAGATGGATGGATGGATGTTTAACATAATGCAGTTCCAAAACAGTAAAAATATGTTTTATGATACAGCATTACTGCTGCCACAACTAATCTGACTTTTTTTTAATGTTTTTTTCATTTTTGATTGTCCTTTGATTCCGCTGCTGACGCTTCTAAATGTACCATTTTTTGGCTCTCAGGCAGAAGAATTTCAATTTCACTGGAGAAGTTTTTTTTCTTAGACTGAAGCTGGTTTGGTTTGTTAGTACTAACACTGCTTACTAACAAAATAAGCATGATTTACACATACTAATACTAACATGTTCTTGCATCAGGCTCATTGTATTGTGTTCTTCCTGGTTCATGCAAGAAGAAGCTGCTAAGCCAACACAACCAAATGTAGAGATGCTAGATGGCCAGACTATGCTTCACACAAGCAAACCACCACTCCCCAGTACCTTTGTTGCAAACATTAGGTCTTTTGTGAATAAGATGGATGAGTAGGGGTCTGATTTAACATCCCGATCACCCATTTGGAATGGCTGCATAATGGTCATGATAGAATCATGGCTTTATCCCAGGGTCCCAAGTCTCTAGACAGCTAGCAGAAGCATGCTAGCTACTGAGTTAGTAGGCTGCTCCATGTAATAAACCACAACTAGGCATGTACAGTATCTCACAAAAGTGAGTACACCCCTCACATTTTTGTAAATATTTTATTATATCTTTTCATGGGACAACACTGAAGAAATGACACTTTGACACAATGTAAAGTAGTCAGTGTACATCTTGTATAACAGTGTAAATTTGCTGTCCCCTCAAAGTAACTCAACACACAGCCATTAATGTCTAAACCGCTGGCAACAATAATGAGTACACCCCTAAGTGAAAATGTCCAAATTGTGCCTAAAGTGTCAATATTTTGTGTGGCCACCATTATTTTCCAGCACTGCCTTAATTCTCTTGGGCATGGAGTTCACTAGAGCTTCACAGGTTGCCACTGGAATCCTCTTCCACTCCTCCATGACAACATCATGGAGCTGGTGGATGTTAGAGACTTTGCGCTCCTCCACCTTCCGTTTGAGGATGCCCCACAGATACTCAATAGGGTTTAGGTCTGGACACATGCTTGGCCAGTCCATCGTCTTTACTCTCAGTTTCTTTAGCAAGGCAGTGGTCATCTTGGAGGTGTGTTTGAGGTCATTATCATGTTGGAATACTGCCCTGCGGCCCAGTTTCCAAAGGGAGGGGATCATGCTCTGCTTCAGTATGTCACAGTACATGTTGGCAATCATGGTTCCCTCAATGAACTGTAGCTCCCCATTGCCAGCAGCACTCATGCAGCCCCAAACCATGACACTCCCACCACCATGCTTGACTGTAGGCAAGACACACTTGTCTTTGTACTTTTCATCTAGTTTCAAAAAGAATTTTTATTTAAAAACACTGGACTAAAAACTAATTAAAATACAAGACGTTTCAGTGTTCATCCAAACACCATCATCAGTTGTCAGACTGCAGCAGGAAGTGTCTCTGGCCAATAAATAACCTGCAAGGAAGTCACAAGACTTGCGAGAAATGTAGTCCATGATATGCTTCCAAAGAGGAAAAAAAAAGAACATAGTCCATGGTATGTGACCAAAGAGAAGAAAAGGAGAAAGGAGAAAAAAAAAAACAAACCTAGTGCTCCTCCTTTAAACCTGAGACTCGGAGCATGTTCATTTGTCGATAAAATGCAGAGGAATGTTTTTTAACACGGCATTGTAAGTGGAGGACAGATGATGTCTTAGTCCCCCTTCTCTGTTAAGGGAGGGCCGTTCCACTTTAACATAGATGGCTTCCTTAACACCTCTTTCAAACCACCCCTCTTCTCTGTCCAAAATGTGCACATCTTGGTCTCGAAAGGTGTGTTGTTTTTGCTGTAAGTGAGTATAGATGGCTGAATTTTGTCCAGACATATTTTCTCTCCTATGTTGCGACATACTGTATGTTTACAAAGCTGCTGTTTTGTTTCCCCGATATAAAGATCATCACACTCCTCACTACATTTGACAGCATATACCAGGTTGCTCTTTTTGTGTTTTGGTATCTGGTCTTTGGAATGAACTAACCAATGTTGCAGAGTGTTCCTGGGTTTAAAATACAGAGGTATGCTGTATTTGGAGAAAATCCTGCGAAACTTTTCAGCCAGCCCAGCCACATATGGAATGACTATATGCTTTCTCCTGATTTTGCACTCCATTTCTCCTAGAGGCCTAAAATTCTTTTTACGTTTCCTGTGAGTTTTAATGAAAGTCCAATCTGGATAACCACACTGTTTTAAAGCTTGTTTTATATGGATGTGTTTCTTTTCCTTAGCTTCTGAATCTGTGGGTATGGTTTCTGCATGATGTTGCAATGTACGAATCACTCCCAGTTTGTGCTCAAGTGGGTGGTGTGAATCAAACATGAAATACTGATCAGTGTCGGTAGGTTTTCGGTACACCTCAGCATGAAGTTCACCCAGTTCACCAACCTTTATCCCACAATCCAGAAACAGGAGTTTGTTGTCCTTCATATCTTCCTGGGTGAACTTGATGTGATTGTCAACTGAATTAATGTGCTCTGTGAAAGGGTTGATTTCCTGGGTCTTAATTTTCACCCAGGTGTCATCAACATATCTAAACCAGTGAGTAGGAGGAACTCCCTTGTAGGTGTCCAGCGCCCTTCTTTCCACCTCTTCCATGAAGAGATTAGAAACAATAGGGGAAACTGGAGAGCCCATGGCACAGCCATGTTTCTGTCGGTAAATCACATACTGGTATTTAAAATAGGTGGTGTTCAGGCACAACTCCACCAGAGAGCACATCTGATCCGGATTTAATTTTGTTCTGTTACCTAAAGTTTGATCCTGGGACAGTCGTCTTCTCACCACTTCAACTGCTAACTCTGTTGGCACACAGGTAAACAAGGATGTGACATCATATGACACAATGGTCTCATCTGCCTCCAGGGAGAGCCGTTGAATCTTGTGGATAAAATCTTTGGAATTCACTATATGATGTTCAGCATTGCCAACTAGTGGAGCTAAAATGATGGCCAAGTATTTTGCAACATTATATGTAACAGAATTTATACTGCTGACGATTGGTCTAAGTGGATTATTGTTTTTGTGAATTTGTGGAAGTCCATATATACAAGGTGTGATTTCTCCAGGGTAAAGACGGTAGTATAAATTTCCATCTATAACTTGCTGTTTTTCCAGGGACTGTAAGACGCTGATCACCTGGCTTTTGTATTTATTGGTAGGATCTCTCCTCAAAATTTCATATGTACTACTATCACTCAACAACGTGATTACTTTGTGGTGATAGTCCTCAGTCTTCAATACTACTGTGCATCTTCCTTTATCAACAGGCAGGATGGTAATACCCTTATCCTTGCAGAGGGAGGTTAAGGCCCTCTTCATTAAGGTTGGAGGGTGGGGGATTGGCATTCAAAAGAGAGATAAATATTTGAACACAAATCTGTTCAGCTTCATCCTCAGAAATATTATTGTTGCAAATGGGAGATTCTGTAGCAGTGATCATGTCTACCGCTGGAATGTTGTCTGGAACCTTTAGTCAAAACGCTCCACTCTGGCTTGATGAACTCCCTATGAGATAGGTTTTTCACCCATGTGTTACTGATGTTAAAGGGTACCTCACCCTGATTCTGTTTCACACCATCCAATGTGTTCTGACCACCAACACCCCCACCTTGTAAAGACAAAGCATTAAACTTCTTCATTTGACGTTCTTTACTCTTGGTGTGTTGAGCCAAACGTGTATGTTCCACAAAGTCTATTACCTTTTGTAAGATTCCCTTTGATAGCTTGACGGCCATTTTCTGATCTAGTTGTCTTTCTTTCTCTTGCAAAACATCCAAGGTAAAATGGACCTGTCGTATCTTTTCATTTTGTAGTTGTTTCTATGCTCTCTTCAAAATGTTGGTGGCTTTATGTCCTCTCAAAGATGACCTCAGACATAGGCTTTTAGGGCTAATCCCATGATGTCGACATCTCAGGTTGAAGCGTACATGATTTCTGTAGTCTGCCACCTTTCTTGCTGTTTTCTCATATTCCCGCAGCAGTTTCAGGCTATCCTCACCAAATTGCTCTCACCTGGTTGCCGCCACACACGCTTGACACCATCTGAATCAAATAAGTTTATCTTGGTCTCATCAGACCACAGGACTTCCATCCATCTTCTTCCGCTTAATCCTTTTCAGGTTGCGGGGGGGCTGGAGCCTTTCCCAGCATCTTTTGGGTGAGAGGCAGGGTTCACCCTGGACAGATCGCCAGTCCATCACAGGGCCAACACAGAGAGACAGACAACCATTCACTCTCATAGTCATACCTAAGGACAATTTAGAATCCCCAGTTTTGATGCCAATTAACCTAACTTGCATGTTTTTGGCATGTGGGAGGAAACTGGAGAAATCCCGGAGTAAGCCCACCAGACACGGGGAGAACATGCAAACTCCACACAGATCACTGTTGGTCGGGGGCTGGGATCAAACCCAGGATCCCCCGGCCAAGGGTGAGTTGCTGTGCTGCCGCAGTGCTAACCACTCCGCCACCGCGTTGCCACCACAGGACTTGGTTCCAGTAATCCATGTCCTTAGTCTGTTTGTCTTCAGCAAATTGTTTGTGGGCTTTCTTGTGCATCATTTTTAAAAGGGGCTTCCTTCTTGGATGACAGCCATGCAGACCAATTTGATGCAGTGTGCGGCGTATGGTCTGAGCACTGACAGGCTGACCCCCACCCCTTCAATCTCTGCAGCAATACTGGCAGCACTCATACGTCTATTTTCAAAAGACAATCTCTGGATATGGCGCTGAGCATGTGCACTCAACTTCTTTGGTCGATCATGGTGAGGTCTGTTCTGAGTGGAACCTGTCCTGTTAAACTGCTGTATGGTCTTGGCCACCGTGCTGCAGCTCAGTTTCAGGGTGTTGGCAATCTTCTTATAGCCTAGGCCATCGTTAGTGTAGAACAACAATTCTTCTTTTCAGATCCTCAGAAAGTTCTTTGCCATGAGGTGCCATGTTGAACTTCCAGTGACTAGTATGAGAGAGTGTGAGAGCGATAACACCAAATTTAACACAGCTGCTCCCCATTCACACCTGAGACCTTGTAACACTAACAAGTCACATGACACCGGGGAGGGAAAATGGCTAATTGGGGACAATTTGGACATTTTCACTTAGGGGTGTACTCACTTTTGTTGCCTGCGGTTTAGACATTAATTGCTGTGTGTTGAGTTATTTTGAGGGGACAGCAAATTTACACTGTTATACAAGCTGTACACTGACTACTTTACATTGTATCAAAGTGTCATATCTTCAGTGTTGTCCCATGAAAAGATATAATAAAATGTTTACAAAAATGTGTGGGGCGTACTCACTTTTGTGAGATACTGTATATAGGCAATGCCTGATGCACAATAGCAAATTTCCTTATTTATGTGTTATTATTGGTACTTAGCAACACTTGGTGTCAAAGTAATTAACAAACAAATTATAATCTTTTCTTTTACTAATAAATGGTGTTTTAGAACTCTTGCATAAAAGCAATATCACATTCAAGGTCATACTGCTATAAGTGAATATCAGCATGGCTGTGGTGTGTTTTTGCCTCAGACTGGAGATACCACTTACAACATGACTACCTTTCATGTGATACTGCTTAAATCTGTGATAAAGAGATACCAGCTGACAATGTCTGCCCCATGGGTCATACTGGAACTGAATCCACATAATGATCTATCTGAGCTACAGTGTGTTTAAGACTTAGTTTGTGTTTCAATCAATAGAGGATTTTTTTTTCATCACAAGACAAACAATTAACAAAAAATGTTAAACAATTTAACAGTCTAAGAAGCATCAGAGGATGAAGATGCCAACAGGAGGTTACACATTTACACAGAGATGTCAGGTCTGTGCATGTGTGACCTCACTGAGCACAGGAGATTTGCGCTGCCTGCATGTGATGTGACAACATCAATACGGGATCCATATTTTGCCCTCCCCTGGCCTCAGAAACCAAGCAGAACTAATTACCCTGGCAGCACAGAGGACGTAACCTGTCAGATGAGGGCCTGCAGGAGAGTGCTGAGCTGAACATGCTATGAGAGGTGAAAGTGCAGTAGTGGCCCTGTTATGAGCATTTGCCACAGATGTCTGAGGCCATACACACAGGCATGCATGCAGATCAATGCACTCATATGCACTTGTGGGAGGAGTGTCGCTAAGAGAACGTCCATCTCGTCAGACAGACAAGTCAGTGAAGCAGCCAAAGGAGACAGAGTTGAGCTGGGAGTTGCGCTGTACAGACACGCTTCGGTAATCATACAGTAAGTGTGCAGACAGAGGGGATGTTTCTTAGTGAAGCAGCCATTTCCACCATACCAAGCCTCTATTTGGTACAAATCCAGCCCCTGGAACAGGACCATACTGCTTACACTAACATACTTTTCATCAGACAATCAAAAATGTAACACTTTTTTAAATATCCCCATCCAAATGTCCAAAAGCAACAATCAAAAAGAGAGAATACAGATGGACACATGTAATCTTGCAGTAGACTGCTTAAGTTGGAGGTAAACATAAGCAGCTCTTGTGCCAGGACAGCTTAGCCTGGCTACACACCATCAATACTAATGGCATCAGGACATAAAGTATCACTATGGAAACCTGAAGGCCCTGATCCAACCCCACACCTCTCTGTTTTACCGGAAGGCCAAAGAAAGAGCCCAAGTGGGGGACAGAAAGAAAGTGAAGGTACGTAGAATCAGAAAAAAAAAGAGAGCTAAAGGAAGCAATGTGGTGAATGAGATTTCAGAGAGATTAGAATGGGGAAGAGAAGGGTGAGCCAAATGTCTGGGAGAAGGAAAGAGAACGACAGTGAGCGAGTGGGTTGTGGGGCTGGTTAGGATCCAGAGGCCAGGGCCTGGTATGAAAACAGGCAGAGCATAGTGTGGACACCAAGCCTGAGGTTTAACTCTGCTGGAAAAGAGCTCCTTGCCCCCTGAAAATCTGCATGCTCATCTTCTCCTCTTCCCCTGCACATATCATATCCATCGCCAACTCTATTCTGCAGCCTGACCGACTCTTGTAGACTCAGCAACACTTTCAAGCAGGCCAGATGGGCTCAGTGAAGTACACCCTACTGTCCGTCTGCAGTCATCTACATCAACGTAATACAGCTGCTCGCCAAAGCTGTTACATTTTTTCATATTGAGGTATAATTTGGTCTACGTGGGAAGAATGACCTCAGCTTACAATAATGTCTGTCAATTTGAAGCCATGTGTAAATTTCAAAGGAAAGAGAACCTTATACTGTAGCTCCACAGGATATATCAGGCATAGTGCATTGGGTCTTGGTCCTCAAAAGTATTTATTGTCAAGCGTGAAATTGTCTGCTAGTGGGAAACCTAATTTTGTCTCGGCATTGCGCTTTGTCACACGCTGGGGTCCTGAGCACATTTGATGCTAGGCAGGTCACAGAGTCATTTGGTCAGATCAGTGTGAACTAATCACAGGGCAACAAGGTTAACAACAAAGTGAACATTTTTAATGAACAGAACATTTTCCCAATGATATATGTTAGAACTTAAGTCCAACTAGGGCTTTACAATTCACATTCGTGTACATGAGTTTGACATTTAAAAACAAAATAACCTTTTTTTAATTCTCTACCATAGTCAGAATAGATTTGAAGCAATGATGTTAATCTGAAATTGATGGGCCAGATGCATTAAATGATATACAGTTAGGCCTGTATATATTTGGACACTGAATCAAATTTTGTTTGTTTGTTTAGCTGTTTACCAAAACATATTCAAGATGCAGTGTTGTGAAAAAGTATTTGCCCCCTTCCTGATATTTGTTATACTTAAATGTTATAACAAATATCATACCTAAATGTTTCAGATCATCAAACAAATTTTAATATTAGACAAAGATAACCTGAGTAAATACAAAATGCAGTTTTTAGATGATGATTTCCTTTATTAAGGGGAAAAAAAGCTATCCAAACCTACCTGGCCCTATGTGAAAAAGTAATTACCCCCTAACTGCCCCTTAAACCTAATAACTGGTTATGCCACCATTGGTGCCGACAACTGCCAGTGAGTCTTTTACATCACTGTTGAGGAATTTTTACCCACTCTTTTGTGCAGAACTGTTTAAATTCAGTCACATTGGAGGGCTTCATGAACTGATGGCCGAACATTCTCCTTCATTATTTTTTGGTAGAGAGCAGAATTCATGGTTCTGTCAATATCCCTGGCGGCCGGGATGGTCACACTTTTTCAGTGCTGAGACAAAGTTGCTGATTTTGCCATTAAAATAACTAACCAACAGCGATCGGCATTTGTGACGCACACGCACGGGCTGAATTTCCCCCTTCGTTGAAATACCCCTTTAATCGCCTTTCACCGGGCTCTGTGAGTAAACTGATTAGCGTTTCTTTTTGTGGTTCGCTGCTACGCTTTACCCGAAGCGTTTGCTAAGCTAACGCTAGTCGTAGCACCTAACACCGACACAAAGTGACTCTGTCCCCAGTGATTGGGGCTCGCCGGAGGAACTAACCGAGGCAACAGTTGGACGGGAGCCGGATCGGAGTTCGGGTGCAGCGGTGGTGGGAGACGGGGACCAGTGGAGGACCACCGGGCCCCAGCCAGACAATAGCCTGAGTCGGAGCCCAGTTACAGTGGTGGGGCTCAGCGGAGGAACTACTGAGGCAGACGGCGGTAGGTGGTGGGGCTCAGCGGAGGATCTACCAGGACCCCAGCCGGACAGAAGCAGGATCGGAGCTCGGCTACAGCGGCGGTGTGCGGCGGGACTCGGTGGAGGAGCTGCCGGTACCCCGGCTGGACAGGAGCTTGGTTACGGTGGCGGTAAGCAGCGGGGCTAGCAGCGGAGGGGGCTAGCTGAGGCCCAGCTGGATTCGAGGTCGGTCGGATCGGATACCGGCGACACCAGCAGAGATTGTTTTACTATCCACAGGTCAGTAAAAATGCCACCAAAGAAGGAGGAAATGGAAGAGATCAAAAAATCTCTGAACTTCTTGTCAGAAGAAGTGACCAAAATGGTTAGCCAGCAGGCCAAAATAATAGGCCTAATGGAAGAAGTCCGAGAATTAAAATTAACAATTCAGGAAAAAGACAAAAAAATCACGGACTTGGAGCAACGCGTCGAGGATTTTGAACAATGTTCTCGTATGGATGATGTAATTATAAGTGGACTAGTCATCAAATATCAATCATACGCTCATGCTACAACAGGACTGAGAGGTGAGGAGGCTCCCCTGAGTGAATCAGTCTCCCTGGAAAACCATGTGCTTCAGTTCCTTGATAGTAGAGATATAAAGGTCGAAGCAAATGCAATTTCAGCCTGTCATGCTTTACCCAGAAAAGATAATAAAACAAAGAAATCAATTGTGATGCGCTTTGTGAACAGAAGGGTAAAGAATGACATACTGAGGCAGGCCAGAAAGCTCCGGGAAACAGAAGTTTACCTAAATGAACACCTAACAAAAACAAATGCTGAAATAGCACGGCAAGCACGGATGCTGAAAAGACAAAATAAGATACAGGCAACATGGACAAGAAATTGTAGAGTTTGGATCAAACTAAATGGAATACCTGAGCAAGCAAAGAGTACAATGATCAGAGATGTTACTGACTTAAATAAATACAGATGAACACCGATTAAGAAAATTAAGAGACAATGATAATCATATCCACACACACGGCAAGAATAGTTCTTTTGACATACCATGTCAATGTACTTTAAAAAAAAAATAAGCAAAACAAACAAAACTTATGACTGACTTGAGTAGACATCAATTGGGGCACGCTGTCCAGGTCCTGATGCAGCAAAGCAGCTGCAGACCATGACACTACCAACACCATGTTTGACTGTTGATACAATGTTCTTTTTATGAAATTCTGTGTTAGTTTTATGCCAGATAAAACAGGACATACAATACCGTTCAAAAGTTTGGGGTCACCCAGACAATTATTTTGTGTTTTCCATGAAAAGTCACACTTATTTACCACCATGAGTTGTAAAATGAATAGGAAATATAGTCAAGACATTGACAAGGTTAGAAATAATGATTTGTATTTGAAATAATATTTTTTTCCAGATACTCAACCTGCTCAAAGGAAGGTCAGTTTTATAGCTTTTCTAACCAGCTAAACTGTTTTCAGCTGTGCTAACATGATTGCACAAGGGTTTTCTAATCATCCATTAGCCTTCTGACGCAATGAGCAAACACATTGTACCATTAGAACACTGGAGTGATAGTTGCTGGAAATGGGCCTCTATACACCTATGTAGATATTGCACCAAAAATCAGACATTTGCAGCTAGAATAGTCATTTACCACATTAGCAATGTATATTAGATATTAGAGTGTATTTCTGATTAGTTTAAAGTTATCTTCATTGAAAAAAACAGTGCTTTTCTTTCAAAAATAAGGAAATTTCTAAGTGACCCCAAACTTTTGAACGGTAGTGTATGTCTCCCAAAAAGTTCAAATTTTGTCTCGTCAGTCCCCAGAAAATTTTCCCAAAAGTCTTCAAGATCATCTAGATGTTTTCTGGCAAATGTGAGACGAGTCTTTGTATTCTTTAGATTTAGATTTTTTAGATTTAGATTCCTTTATTAGTCCCACAATGGGGAAATTACAGGGCATCCACACGAGTGGATGAGGCAGCCACTGGTGCAGCACCCAACCCTTTCACCATTCACACACACATTCACACCTAGGGTCACTTTAGAGTCTCCAATTAACCTAACTTGCATGTTTTTGGCATGTGGGAGGAAATTGGAGAAATCCCAGAGTAAACCCATGCAGACACTGGGAGAACATGTAAACTCCACACAGATCACTGTTGGTCAGGGGCTGGGATCGAACCCGGGATCCCCCGGCCAAGGGTGAGTTGCTGTGCTGCCACAGTGCTAACCACTCCACCACCGTGCTGCCTTTTTGTCCAGCAGTGGTTTTTGTCTTGGAACTCTCCCATGGATACCATTTTTGCCAGGTCTTGTTTTTTTTCCATCATGGACCAGTGTCCAAACTGAGGCAAGTGAGGCCTGCAGCTCTTTAGATGTTGTTCTGGGTTTTTGTTTCTCATCTCTTCTTGAATTTCTTTAGATCACAGTGGGATGTGTTGCTTTTTGAGATCTTTTAGCCTACTTCATGTTGTCAGACAGGTTCTATTTAAGTGATTTCTTGATTCATCAAGCCTGGTAGTAATCAGGCTTGGGTGTAGCTACTGAAACTGAACTCAGCTTTCCAAAAAATGTAGTTAATCACAGTTAATTCATGATGTAACAAGGGAGGCAATTACTTTTTCACATAGGGCCAGGTAGGTTTGGATAGTTTTTTTTTCTTTAATAAATGAAATCATCATTTGAAAACTGCATTTTGTATTTATTCAGGTTATCTTTATCTGGTATTAAAATTTGTTTGATGATCTGAAGCATTTATGTATGACAAATATGCAAAAATATAAGAAATCGGGAAGGGGCAAATACTTTTTCACAGCACTGTATATTCAATATGGGCCTAAAGTGCAGACTCTCAGCTTTAATTTGATTGTATTCACATCCAAATTACAGTTATGGTTTAGGAATTACAGGCATTTTTATACAAAAACACCTCATTTCAGGCTCAAAAGTAATTGGACAAGTGACTCAAAAGCTATGTAGTAGGCTTCATTGGCTAATCCCTCATTAATCCATCATGAACCAACCAGGCAAAAGGTCTGGAGTTGATTCCAGGTGCAGCATTTGCATTTTGAAGCTGCTGCTGTGAAATCACAACATGAGGTCAAAGGAGCTCTCAATGGAAGTGAAACAGACCATCCTTAGACTGAAAAAAGAAGAAATCCATCACAGAAATAGCTGAAATGTTAGAAGTGGCCATATCAACAGTTTGGTACATTCTGAGAAAAAAAAAAGCGGACACTGATGAGCTTGGGAACTCAAAAAGGCCTGGACATCCACAGAAGACAACAGTGGTGGTGATCGCATGATCCTTTTCATGGTGAAGAAAAACCCCTTCACAACATCCACCCAAGTAAAGAACACTCTCCAGGAAGTAGATGTATCAGTATCTAAGTCTACCATAAAGAGAAGACTTCCTGAGAGCAAATACTGAGGGTTCACCACCAGGTGCAAACCAGTAATCAGCCTCAAAAATAGAAAGGCCAGGTTAGACTTTGCCAAAAAACATCTAAAAAGGCCAGTCCAGTTCTGGAAGAGCTTTCTTTGGACAGATGAAACCAAGATCAACCTGTACAAGAAAGTATGGAGAAGTCTTGGAATGGATCATGATCCAAAGCTCACCACATCTTCTGTAAAACACGGTGGAGACAGTGTGCTGTTTGGGTAAACATTAGGGGTGTAATGGTTTTTGTATTTGTATTCAAATTTTTCGGTACGGAATTTTTGGTTCGATGCAGAGGCGTACTGAGGTTCCACATGGACCATGTTGAGTGACGGACATGAAGTGCCTCGCACCGGACGTGTACACAAACAGTTCAGTCACATTAATTCTGAAGTGTATAGGGATATACTGTCTGCTCAGATTCAGCCAAATGCAGCAAAGTTGATTGGATGGCACTTCACAGTACAGATGGACAATGACCCAAAACATACAGTGAAGGTAACCCAGGAGTTTTTATTAAGGCAAACAAGTGAATTATTCTGCCATGACCAGATCACTAGATCTCAATCTATCAAGCATGCATTTCACTTAAGACAAAACTTAAGGCAAAAAGACCCACAAACAAGCAACAACTGAAGACAGCTGCAGTAAAGGCCTGGCAAAGCATCACAAAGGGGGAAACTCAACATCCATGGGTTCCAGACTTCAGACAGTCGTCTGCAAAGGATTCTCAACAAAGTATTAAAAATGAACATTTTATTTATGGTAACGTTTTTTTCACAGTCGACAAATTGTGCAGTGCACAGAAACAAACATTTTGAAACAGAAACAACAACAACAACAAAAATGATACCACCAAGTTTAGATTATTATAGACTTTTAGAGGAATCATGATGACTGGAATATTTAATTTTTGGACATGGCAGTAAATCTTCATCTGTGTTGGAGCTTCATAAACTGACACATCTGAAGCATCATTGTTGAGTGAAGTATCTGACTGCACACCTCAGGACCATGTTGGAGGTAAGTGTTTTTGAGAAGTCTCCATGGATTATGATGTTTGCAGATGATATTGCGATGTGTAGCGAGAGTAGGGATCAGGTGCAAGGGAACCTGGAGAGGTGGAGGTATGCTCTGGAGAGAAGAGGAATGAAAGTCAGTAAAAGCAAGACAGAATAGATGTGTGTACATGAGGAGGCAGGTGTAATGGTAAAGACACAAGGAGTAGAGACAGTGTGTGATGATGCCGAGCATGGATCTGTTCCGCACTTGGGTTTTTGTTATTGTTCTTTTTCTGTGTATATATTTAGTTCTGTTCCTCTGTTGTCTGGGTTGTGCTTTTATTTTGACAGCGCTGTGACAGGACTTCCGGCTGTCAGTCCGTTCGCGGCCGGTCACAGCTGTCAATGCTTTACTGATTGCTTTCATTCAACACCTGTTTGTCCTTTGTGTTTAGTAGTATTGTTTAAGCTGGTGAGCGAGGCTTAGTCCTTGCTCCACTCAGGCTGGAGTCTGCTACCCTGACTCCAGTCCATTTTCTGCGTAAGGTTTCGTCCTCGCAAGTATATGTAAGTTGTTATATTGACTCTCTACCCTTTATGTACTTGTTATCACCCCACTGGGTTTCCTCCTTAGTTTTTGTACATCTGCCCCTCGAGGTGAGTGTTTGTATTTATTATTATTTCCTATTAAATCACCGAACTCACTGCAGGTGAGTGGTGCCTCATTCATGCCCTGTATGGGCCAAACACAACAGTAGGACACAACCAGAAAGGTGCCAGCGGCAGCGAGTTTGTGGTTTTTTTTTTCCTTGGCTTTATTTTTCCCTTTGGGTGTCTGTGTTTTTTGGAGTGATGGCGTCATATGGCAAATGGTACCCATCAAGCCTGGGTTTTGAACTCTGCCAGGATCTTATGGAGATTGATGAACTCCTCGCCATAGCTCGTCATTACTCCACTCCAAAAGACGCTCTGTGGTATCTGGACTTCGCGAAGGCGGCTGTGCTGCGTCATCCTCGCCTGTCAGAGTATGCTGAAGGAAGGGAAAGGATATCCCAGTTGTCGGTGCTTCGATAGAGGAATTGTGAGTTGGAGAAGAATGTTACCAGGAAGCCTAATTCGGCGCCGCTGGGAAGGCACTCCCGTGGCCTGGTTCAAGGGACTCCTCGCCAGGCTCCTGCTCTGGCTCCAGCTCCCACGACACCGGCTAACAAACGCCATCTCCTGGCGCAGAACTCTACTCCCCTCGGTGACACAACTGTACCTAGTGCAGGGAGGAGAGCCACCAGGTGAATACGCCGCAACATTCCCATTATTGTCCATCCACGGGCCACCAGAAGAATTCCTTCACCTCCCAGCCAGCAGTTTTTTCTCCGCCATGTCAGAGAGGTATGACAGCAGTCTCCGCCTCCAGGGTTTCCTCGTCAGCTGTTTCGCCAGCTCCTTCTCCCCAGATCGTTGCAGCTGCCCCCCCCCCACCATGGTGCATTCTCTCGCTGCTGGGAGCTCAGCTGTTTCTTCCCTGGCTCCACCCGTGAATATGCCTGCAGGAGTGGCTCCTCCTCGTCTTTCAGAGGGGTCCACAACCTCCACAGTTATGGATAGGGAGAAAATTGAGCCTGCTGCAGCAATCACTACCATTCCCCAGGAGAACGGCAAGTGTTTTTTTCATTCTAAATCTCATTTTGGTGAATTACGTTGTCTGATTCCTGGGGGTGAAGCTCAGGTTTTTCAGTCCACTGAGCTTTCACCACCTGCTGCAGCAATGAAAAAATTATTTGCTACCTCTGTGTCTCCTCCTATATCCCTCGAGTGTCTGCCGAGTCCAGGATCAAGCCGCCGGACGGAGGAGGAGCCTACGAGCCTGGAGAGCCTGGTTCCAGCCTCACAGCCACAACACGGACAATGGAGGAGGGCTCTCTGCACCCCTGTGCCTGAGCCAGCAATGAAGCGTCCCCAGGTGTCACCGGAGCAGAGTTCAGCCCCAGCAAGAAGCGAACCTCCCGTCGCCACGCCGAATGAGCCATTGGTGTGGGTTACATCACTGGGGGCTCAAGGACTGTCAAGACCATCATGCCGGCTGCGGAGGCCACCGGAGTCAAGTGGGAACCCGAGATGTGCCTCCTGAGGACCGAGCCCGAATAGCTATTACTGCCCGGATCGCCAGAGTCCTGGACGGTGGTGGAGCTCAAGATCAGGCAAGTGCTCTATGTTGTCTTTCTGTTTTGGAGCAATCTTGCCTGTCTTTTGGGGAGGAGAGCTGGGTGGAGCTGCCCGCTGCATCTGAGCTCACCTCGCTGGGCTCCACCACTGCCAGTGACCCTGACCCCCTTTGTTTCTCTCCTGTCTCTGAGCCTTCTTCCAGGGTCACCGGAGATGATCCAGCTCCGCCTGAGGTTTCCAAGGGTCCGGGTTCACCTCTGGAGGTTGTCCAGGGCGCAGCTCCCCCCCTGCCCGAGGCCATCGTTTGGGTCCCTCCTCGGGTTGAGTTGCCGTGGGTGCTGCGTCCAGGTCGGGGACCGCTGTGGATGCTGCACCCCAGTGTCAGTCCTACGTGGGTGCTGTGGTCCTGCATGGGCCCGTCATGCGCACTATGCTCCAGCCTGGGTTCCACCGAGGGTGCAGCTAAGCTCCAGCCTGGAGCCATCGCAGGTGTTTCGGAGCTCCAGTCTGGGGTCACCGTGGGTGCTTTGGAGCTCCAGTCTGGGGTCACCATGGGTGCTTCGTCAGCCCAGCCGGGGTCCACCACGGGTGCTTCGTCAGCCCAGCCAGGGTCCACCGTGGGTGCTTCGTCAGCCCAGCTGGGGTCCACCGTGGGTGCTGCTAAACTCCAGTCTGACGCCATCGTGGCTCCCCTCCCTTCTCCTTCACCAGATGCTGTTGGGGCTCCCCTTCTCCGGTCCGGCTTCCTGCTATTCAGCCTCCCGGTGAGAAAGCCATCTCCTGTTTCACCCCTGCGGTCCTGGTGGCTTAAGAACTTTGGCTGGCCACCCGAAAGACTGAGCCGCTGGGTTGAGTGGTCCATGTTCTCAGGCAAGCCACCCGACTCATTCCATCCAGCCATCCGGGGGTCCTGGGATTTCGGTCGACCCCCCTGAACTTTTTTCTTCTGGTTGGGGTATCTGGGGACTTGGTTGGCTGCCCAGCCTTTTCCATTTGATGGTCAGGTGGAGCCAGGATGCCGGGAGGCCACCTGAACTCTTTCGTTATTCATTATGTATTACCCAGTTTTCTTCATATTCTATTTATTAGATTCCCCCACCGCCCTCCTGGGGTTGGGTTTTGTGTCTGTTGCTGTTTTTTTTTTTTTTTTTTGGGGGGGGGGGGGGTTCTCCTTTGCCTTTTTGATGTTACGGTGGGGTGTCTGGGACTCCACCCCTTAAGGGAGGGGCACTGTGATGATGCCGAGCACGGATCTGTTCCGCGCTCGGGTTTTTGTTATTAGTCTTTTTCTGTGTATATATTTAGTTCTGTTCCTCTGTTGTTTGGGTTGTGCTTTTATTTTGACAGCGCCGTGATCCGCCCCTTGAGGCGAGTGTTTGTATTTACTATCATTTCCTATTAAATCACCAAACTCACAGGTTGTATCTCGTTTTCCCTTATCTGTAGCCATTGCTTCATTTTTTAAAACCTGTAAATCAAGACTCACTCTGGAATGTCACATTTCCTTTGTTTAAGTTGATTTAAAATGATTTCTATTTTCCTTCTGCTTTGGTTTTTCTTCACAGTACCTTTTTTGTTGTGATCTCTCCGTGTCTGACTGCATAGCACAATGTGCACCTGCCTATTATATACTGTTTAGTACACATTACTTATGCTAATTACAGAGAATGTGTCATGAACCTACAGTTTATTCATTGTTCTGTTCACCGAGGTAAGAACAGACTGCGCTGGTTAAGAACATCTGTATGGCTGTGTTGTGAGACATGTATATGTTGGACACTGCATATGTGATTTAACCTCACGATGAAGGAGAGCCAGCCCCCTGCGGTGCGGAGCCACAGAGCCTGGACCCCCTGCGGAGGACAGGGGACAGAAGACTTCCTGACCACTGAGGCTCGAGAGGAGAGAAGGGGGAGTTATGTAAATAAAAGGCTAATGAATGTGAATAAAGAGACTTTGATATAGATGTGTGATTTCCCCCGCGAGGGAAATGGTTTGATGTGAGAATGTTTAAATGAGAGAACTTTGGTGTGTTCACCCTCTTTGTTCGCTACTCAGGAATGAGAGCAGACAGTGGGATGGTTACTTGAAATAAACTGAAATTAAAGGCAATTCGGTTTCGTTATTCAAGTCTCCCCACATTGGTGACTGACGACGTTGAGAATGAACGAAGAAATTCTCAGGGTCCCGGACTCACAGCGCTCAGAGCTGGCGAGCGCAGTGGCCGTTAAGCTGCCTGATTTCTGGCAGGATAACCCACGGTCGTGGTTTCTGCAAGCAGAGTCGCAGTTCGCGCTCGCAGGAGTAACGGTGGATGACACTAAGTTCCACCATGTCATCGCTAAACTGGACAACAGCACAGCTCGGTGCGTGCAGAGCTTGGTGGAGCAGCCACCCGAGACCGACAGGTACGGCAAGCTGAAATCCACCCTCGTCAAGTTTTTCACCCCCTCGGCTGAAGTGAGGGCGAGGAGGATCCTGTCTTTGCTAGACCAAGGTGGACACAGGCCGAGCGCCCTGATGGAGGAGATGATACAGCTGAGAGGGTTGGACAACGATGATTTCATTTTTCAGTTCATCTTCCTCTCCAACCTCCCGGCGCATGCGAGAAGCACGCTGGCCGGCAAAAAGTGTCACACCCTGGAGGAGTTCCGGGAGCTGGCCCAGGAGGCAGATGGGATCCTGGACGCCTGCGGCGGGCAAGCAACCACAGCGGCGACCCGAGACAGCGGGGAGCCAGAGGCGGCAGAACCAGACTGGCCGACGACGGCGGCAACACGGCCGCGACGAGGTGGAGCCAATAGCCCGGCGGCAGAGGCGCGGACACGACACAGCGGAGCAGAAGATCTCTGCTTCTACCATCGGAGGTTCGCAGAGAAGGCACGCAGGTGTGTGCCGCCCTGCATCTTCAGGAGTTCGGGAAACGGCAAGACCGGGGGTCGCTAGCAGCTTCGACCCTCGGAGAACGCAACAAGCTGCTCTACATCACGGATGCGCGCTCCGGACGAGAGTTCCTCATCGACACCGGAGCACAAGTGAGCTTCATCACCCCAACATACGCGGACCGGTTGGCTGGACCCCACGGTAGCGGAGCTACAGCGGCAAATGGCTCGAACATCAACACCTACGGGAGAAGGACCTTGCCTTTGTGCTTACATGGCCGCACATATGAATGGACTTTTGTAATAGCGGCGGTGAGTTTCAACATGTTGGGCGCGGATTTTTTGTGTTCGCACAATCTGTTAGTTGATCTTGCTAATAGACGGCTGGTAAATGCACTCTCTTTTTACTCTCTCCCCTGTTCAGCTCGAGTGTCCCCGCCACCAGTACAGACCCACGTCGCTACAGCAGGTGGTAAGTTTCACACACTCCTCACCCAATTTCCAGCGCTCACTGTGCCCACTTTTTCAGCGACGGTCGCGAAGCACGGGGTGAAACACTTTATCCCCACGTCTGGTCCTCCCGTGTTTGCAAAAGCTCGGCGCTTGGATGCAGTTAAGCTCACCATTGCGCGCGAGGAGTTCGCCAGCCTGGAGAGGCTGGGCATCGTTCGTAGGTCGAAGAGCCCGTGGGCTTCGCCGCTGCACATGGTACCAAAAGCCGATGGCTCCTGGAGACCGTGCGGGGATTACCGCAGGCTAAACAACGCTACGGCGCATGATCGTTATCCCATCCCGCACATTCAGGATTTTTCGGTGCACCTGGCGGGGGCGCGCATTTTTTCAAAGATTGATCTAGTTCGCGGCTATCACCAAGTCCCGGTCCAACCGGAGGACATTCCTAAAACAGCGGTAATAACCCCGTTCGGACTTTTCGAATTTTTACGCATGCCGTTTGGTCTCAAAGGGGCAGCGCAAACATTTCAGCGGATGATGGATGCCGTGTTACGCGATCTCCCTTTCGTGTTTGTGTACCTCGACGACATTTTGGTCGCGAGTACTTCAGAGGACGAACACGAAACGCACCTCACAGCAGTTTTTAGGAGGCTGGGAGAGCACGGCTTAATAGTTAACCCAGCCAAGTGCCAGTTCGGCGTCGAGCGGATCGATTTTTTGGGTCACCGCGTCTCCCCGGAGGGAGCGGTTCCATTACCAGAGAAAGTACGCGCGGTAGCGGATTTTCCCCGTCCACAAACGGTCAAATCACTACAGGAATTCTTGGGGATGGTGAATTTTTATAACCGATTCCTGCCCCACGCAGCTCAAATCATGCAACCGTTATATGCCGCGCTCAAAAAACAAAAACCGACCCAGGCGGTCGAATGGTCCCCGGAGCGGGAGCGCGCGTTCACAGAGGTTAAAAAAGCCTTGGCTGACGCTGCGCTCCTGGCCCACCCAGACCCTGCAGCACGTATCGCGCTGACGACAGACGCTTCAGATTTAGCCATAGGGGCCGTTATTGAGCAACAGGTAGCCGGAGTTTGGCAGCCTTTGGCTTTCTTTAGCAAATCTTTAAGCGCGGCTGAACGAAAATACAGCGCGTTTGACAGAGAACTGTTGGCGCTGCATTTGGCTATTCGTCATTTCCAGTTCTGGCTGGAAGGACGGTGCTTCACCGCTTATGTGGACCACAAGCCGCTCACATACGCCATGGCCAAAATTTCAGATCCGTGGTCCGGCAGGCAGCAGAGGCAGCTGGCCGCAATCTCGGAATTTACCACTGACATTAGGCACGTCGCGGGCAAATTCAATGTAGTAGCGGATTGTCTCTCACGCGCGTTCACGACCCCAACACGCGCAGAGGCAGAACGGGCCACCGTGACCGCGCCGCAGGAAAGTGGCACGGTGGCGCGCGCAGCCCCGGTGCACGTGGGTATAGATTACGCAGCCATGGCAGCGGACCAGGGGGCGGACGCAGACGTGCGCGCGCTCCAGTCTGGACCAACAGGGTTGAGGCTGGAGAGCAAGTGTTTACAAACCGGTATGCCCCCCCTGATTTGCAACATGTCGACGGGGCGCCCGCGTCCGGTGGTTCCGGCCACGTGGCGCCGCCGTGTTTTTGACTCGGTCCACTCACTGGCGCACCCGGGGGTGCGCGCGTCGGTGAAACTAGTGGCGGAAAAGTTTGTTTGGCCGTGCCTGCGCAAGCACGTGAAGGAATGGGCAAAAACCTGCATTTCCTGTCAACGGGCCAAAATTCACAGGCACACAAGAGCCCCGTTAGAACCGTTCCGCATTCCGGCCAGAAGGTTCGACCATGTGCACGTCGACCTTGTGGGCCCCCTACCGGCATCACAGGGGTTCACGTATCTTTTGACAATGGTGGACCGCACCACACGTTGGCCGGAAGTGGTCCCACTTGCGACGACCACGGCCGCGGAGGTGGCTCACGTTTTTTTAACGGCTTGGGTGGCGCGCTTCGGGGTTCCGTCGGACATTACGTCCGATAGAGGACCGCAATTCATCTCTGAGCTGTGGTCAGCGATGGCCAACGGCTTAGGAGCCAAAATTCACCGCACTACGGCTTACCACCCTCAGGCCAATGGTTTATGCGAGCGTTTTCATAGGTCTTTGAAGGCAGCACTCAGAGCGTCGCTCACGGATGCAGATTGGGTAAATAAACTTCCTTGGGTTTTATTAGGGTTGCGTTCTGCGCCTAAAGAGGACTTAGACGCTTCCCCAGCGGAGCTGGTATTCGCACAAACTCTGAGGCTGCCGGGCGAGTTTTTACCAGAGCACCCAGAGCCCCCACCTCTCTCTGCTCTGGGACCGTTAGTCGGCACGGGGGCAGACACGCTCCCGGGTCCGGTTCATCACGCTTTTCCACGAGTTTTCGTCCCCAAGGCTTTGAAAAATGCCGATTTCGTTTTTGTCAGGCGCGAAGCCCTTAAAGCAACGCTCAAACCACCTTACGAAGGGCCATTTCGAGTGCTGGAGGCAGGTGATAAGCAATTTGTGCTAGATTTTGGAGACAGAAAAGAGACAGTCAGTATTGACAGACTAAAACCTGCTTTTGTCATGAAGGACGTGTCTGTACTGGTCGCAGTGGCGCCTCGACGAGGCAGGCCCCCGCAGAGGGCAATTAATCACTCTCTCCCTCAGTCAACAGAACCGAAGCAGAAAAGCACCGCAGGCAAGGCGGGGCCAACTCACAGCAGATTCGGCAGACGGCTGAAGCCCAAGCGGCGCACAGACTGAATGTTGGTGTTGATTATTCAGTAGTGAGTAAGGTGCTATTAAATTTTAGGAATTAGTCTGTTCTTCATCGTTTGGGGGGGGTTATATGGCTGTGTTGTGAGACATGTATATGTTGGACACTGCATATGTGATTTAACCTCACGATGAAGGAGAGCCAGCCCCCTGTGGTGCGGAGCCACAGAGCCTGGACCCCCTGCGGAGGACAGGGGACAGAAGACTTCCTGACCACTGAGGCTCGAGAGGAGAGAAGGGGGAGTTATGTAAATAAAAGGCTAATGAATGTGAATAAAGAGACTTTGATATAGATGTGTGATTTCCCCCGCGAGGGAAATGGTTTGATGTGAGAATGTTTAAATGAGAGAACTTTGGTGTGTTCACCCTCTTTGTTCGCTACTCAGGAATGAGAGCAGACAGTGGGATGGTTACTTGAAATAAACTGAAATTAAAGGCAATTCGGTTTCGTTATTCAAGTCTCCCCACAATCTGGTGCATTTGACTTTGGGACTTTTCTTAATTTTTCACTTAACAGAAACGTAAGAAGGTAAGAGAATGTTTCTGCATTTGGCTCAATGTGTAATAAGGAAATGGCAACATCTCATGTTGTTTGCATTTGACGTATCTTGCTGTGGAATCAGTTTGGAAATCTCTGTCTCTCAAGCCTGTCTGGGAATATGTCAAGCAAATGAGATAATGAGTGCTGATCCCACGAACTGTAATTCAGTCACGCGACACGTCAGAATAATCCCAGACACCGTGCTGGTGTCATGGTGAAATTTAAAAGCTGAATGTGTTCCAGGGAGGCAAAACTAGTCAACAGGGCAGTTTGCCAAAGCACTAGAGGGTAAATATTAACTCACTTAAAATATCAATGAGAAAGACATAAAAATATTTTTGCTATAGTCTAGTTTGTTATCACAACATTTATTCAGTTTTACCTTACAGTTTCCAAGTTATGTTTACAGTTTAACATGTTTAAATGGTACTGAATGAGTTCAACAAAACGGGCAGCTTGGTGGTGCAGTGGTTAGCACTGTGGCAGCACAGCAAGAAGGTCATGGGTTCAATCCCACCCCCTGACCATCGGTGATCCTTCTGTGTGGTTTAGATGTTCTCCCCGTGTCTGCGTGAGTTTACCCCCGGTACTCCGTTTCCTCCCACAGGCCAAAAACATGCAGGTTAGGCTAATAGACATCAACTGGGGATTCTAAATTGTCCTTAGGTATGAATGTGAGAGTGAATGATTGTCTGTCTCTCTGTGTTGGCCCTGCGATGGACTGGCTGGCAATCTGTCCAGGGTGTACCCTGCCTTTCACCCAAAGATGCTGGGTTAGGCTCCAGCCCCCCCCACCCCGCCCCCGCAACCCAAAAAGTATTAAGCGGTAGAAGATGAGTTCAACAAAACCCAAATGAACATGTTCTCTGAATAATGTAAAGCAGAACTGAAGAGCTGGGTGCTAAAAGTTCTTAAGTCCACTTTTCAGGGATGTGAAGTTGAGCATTCAAATATATTGTATTCTTAGAAGTCCAGATATACAGTGGCAAGAAAAAGCATGTGAACCCCTTGGAACTACCTGATTTTCTACACCAACTGCTCATACAGTGTGACCTGATCTATATCTAAGTCCCAAGTACAGACAAACACAATGTGCTTAACCTAATACCACACAAACAATTTTAATATTTCATGTCTTTATTGAACACATCCATTAAACATTCACAGCGCTGGTGGAAAAAGTAAGTCAACCCTTGGATTGAATAACTGGTCAAACTGCTCGCCTTTTAACAAATACTTGTAAACATATAGTATGCATATTACCCCTCATACCCTCTTCCCTGCTTCCTCCTCATTTTAGGACTGATTTTAAACTTTTTTTTTTTTTTTTTTTGTAACTTAGATTTTTATTCATTTTTCATCATATATAATGCATTCAGATCACATTCTACATTTAAAAAACAAAGGGGCTAGGGTAAGGAAAAAGAAAAAAAAAGAAAAAGAAAAGGGGGGGGACAAATGTTGGAGCATCAAGTTTTTAGTTTCCATCTCTTAATTCTTCTGGTTTTTTCAGTGTCTTTGGTTATTCTTTCAATTTCTGCCTCGTTGTTGCACTTTGTAGAGTGTCCATTTCCGCCATTTTTTTTCCCATAGTCCTTCTTGCATTCTTTGTCGATATGTTAGTTTTTCCATCATACGTATGTCCTCAATAATGTCAGTCCATTGCTCTTGGTCAGGAAGAACTTCTGATCGCCATTTTTTTGTGATTGTTTTTTTACATGCAATCAACAAGATTTTAACTAGATATCTGTCCTCAGCCTGTATAACATTGCCCCATGCTGTGATTCCCTTGTTCACCAGATTTTTGTATCCCCTATCTTGTTTTGCCGGTTCAAACTGACTGTCAAATGCTACCCATTTCAATAATTTTATGTCTTCCTTTATATTATACTTTTGTACTATTTTATACCACAGTTCTAAAGTAAATTTAGTGATTGGGTCTATTTGTTTGATTTGCTTATATGCATCTTTATCTCCTATTATGCTTTGTACTGGGAGTCCCTCAATTTCCTTTTCCATTTCTTTCCATTTTGCCTCATATCCCTCGTCACATCAACATATGATATATCTTATTTGTGCTGAGTAGCAATATTCCTTTAGACTCGTAGGCCCATGCCTTCTTTCTCTTTTGGTAATTGGAGAGTTTTATATTTCACTCTTGGCTTTTTACCTCCCCAAACAAATCTCGATATCATCCTGTCCCACTTTGAGAATTGGGCATCTGGAATCTCTGTTGGTATAGCCTGGAAGAGGTAAAGTAATCTAGGTTGTATGCTGATTTTGACTGTCTCAATTTTTGAATTCAGATCCATATTTAAGATTGACCATCTATCAATATCTTTTTTTATTTCTTGTTCCAACCTATCATAGTTTGCTTTATATATTTTGCTTAGGTCTTTAGGTATGTTCACTCCAAGGTATTTTATTTCTTTTTGTTTCCAGTTTAGTTTGATCTTATCAGTTATCTGGTTTAGAGGGTTATAGTGGAATGTCAGTATTTGTGTTTTTGTTATGTTTATCTTGTATCCTGATAATTTTCCAAAATTTTCTATCAAGTTCATCATTTCCATTATTGATTCATCTGGTTGTTCAAGGTAAACTATAATATCGTCTGCAAACAGCCCAATCTTGTGTTCCGCCCCCTTTATTGTTATACCTTTTAATTTCTTATTTTGTCGTATCGCTTGAGCCAGTGGTTCTATGAACAGAGCAAACAAGGTGGGCGATAAGCAGCATCCCTGCCTGGTTGATCTTTGTATATTTACTTTGTCTGTTAAGCTACCGTTTATCTTGATTCTTGCCACAGGTTCTTGATACAGCGTCCTTATGCATTGTACTGATTTTTCGTTAAATCCAAAGCGCTCCAGTACACTATATAGGAATTTCCAGTTAACCCTGTCAAATGCTTTTTCTGCGTCTAAACTCATTATTACTGCGCTTTTCTTTTCTTTATGTATTTGGTTAATTATATGTATTGTTCTCCTGATATTGTCATGTGTTTGGCGTCCCTATATGAAACCAGTTTGATCATCTTCTATCAATTCCGTCAAGAATGTCTTTATTCGCTTACATATAATTGTTGTATATATTTTATAATCCACATTTAATAAAGAGATTGGTCTATAGTTTCCGCATTGTTCTTTATCTTTCCCTGGCTTTAAAATAACTGAAATGATAGCTTCGTTCCATGATGGAGGTATTTTGTTGTTGTTCAACGTCCAATTAAATGACTTTAGGAGCTGTGGCATGAGTTCTTCTATAAACAGTTTATAAAACTCAGAGGGGTATCCATCACTACCTGGTGATTTACCGTTTTTAAGTGACTTAATCACATCTCTGATCTCTTGTGTTGTTATTTCTGCTGTTAGCTTTTCATTTTGTTGATTTCCTATTGATGGCAAGTCCAATGTGCCTAGAAATTTTTTAATATCTTTAGTATTTGTTTCTTCAGGTTGCGAGTATAGTTCTTGGTAGAAATTATGGAATATTTCTTCGATGTTTTCTGGGTTAACTGTGGTTTTATTTGTGGTGGGGTCTTTAATCTTGTATACATTATTCATTGTTTGTTGTTTTCTTAACCGTTTTGCCAGCAGTTTTGTGGCTTTTGGTCCCGTTTCATAATATTTTTGCTTTAGATATCTATTTTTCCTTTCAACTTCATCCATTTGTGTTTCTTTTATCTTTGTTTTTTCTTCTTTAATTTCTTGATATATTTTTGGATCATTTGTGCTTTGATGTTTACGTTCTAATTCCCTCAGTCTCTCACATCTTTGTTCATACGCTTCCAGTTTAGTCTTATTTGCTTTTCCTGTTTCAACAATTAATTTACCCCTTAACACGGCTTTTAGTGCGTCCCATAGTATTGTTGGGTCCACTTCTTCATTGTCATTCTCTTGGATATACTCGTTTATGTTTATTTTTATTCTTTCTTTCATTTTCTCATCATTTAACAGTCCTACGTTAAGTTTCCATGTTGTTTGTCGTTTTCTATTGTTTAGATATATTTCCATGTATATAGGATTATGATCTGATATTTCTGCCCCTCCAATCCAACAATTTCTCACCCTGTGTCTGTCACCTTCATTCATAAGGAAGTAATCTATTCTAGAGTGTACTTTATGGGCTGCTGAATAATGTGTATAGTCTTTTTCGAGTGGGTGCAGGTCCCTCCATATGTCTACCATACCCATTTCTGCCAGTGAGGTTCTTATGAACTTTGTTACATGTTTTTTTGTCTTCTTAACACTTGTTGTATCAACTTCATGATCCATGACAGCATTTAAGTCTCCTCCACACATTAGGACTCCTTCACTGTGTGTTGCTATGAGATCAAACAGATGTTGAAAAAAACCCTTGTCACTTTCTGGTGGGGCATAGATGTTCACTAATGTGATCTGCATACCATCTATTCTTCCCTTTATTATTACATACCTGCCTTCTTTATCCTGGATTTCCTGTTCACTTTCAAATTGTATTTTGTTTGAAATTAGTATCATAACCCCCCTTTTAGCTCCTCCCTTAAATGAACTGTAGTAGGAGTTCTTATAGCCAAATCTCTTTAGTTTCACATGTTCTGTCTTGCTCAAATGTGTCTCTTGCATAAATATAATTTCGGCTTTTTCCTTCTTGAATTTTCTTATTATTCTTTCCCTTTTAACAGGTGAGTTCAGACCATTCACGTTTAGTGTCATTATCTTAAGATTTTTACCCATATTCATGTTTTTCCATTTTTTTAACTTGTGCTCCTAGCCCCTTTAACAACAAAAATAACACATATTTATATAAAAACACATTAAAAAATCTCGACCTCCGTACTTTGGGCCTTTCTTCTGCCCACTGGTCCCTGTTGGTGGGTGGGGGGATTGTCTTCACAGAGTGAGGGGCCCTCCCTAGACCTCTAGTTACTATCCAAGTAATAGTCATTAGTCTAGAAATGTCCAACAAATATCACTTAAACCTCTCCTAGCCATCTGTTTCTCTTTTACCTTGTCTTCTTGGCCTTCATTTCTTCTGTGCCTTTCTTAATCTTTGTTATGATCTAGGCTTTCAGTTGAAAGCCTTGTAGCTTGTCCTGGGCCCGCTGCTCTACGTCTCTCCCCTTTCTTCCGCCGTTCACTCGTCTCCACTCCGGCTGTCGTGATGCGTTCAGGGCCGCCGCTGCTCCAGCCGTTTCCTCCGGCACGCTCACCTCAAGGCCCCGCTCCATCATATCCCGCGCTGCCTCTCTGGCCGTGTTGTAGGTTCTTACGCCGTCCTCCCAATGAATCCTCATTTTCGTTAGCGGCGTTTGGAATCTAATTTTTTTCTCTTTCAGCGTTTTTTTAATGTTGGCATATTTCTTCCGCTGCTGCACAATTTCTGTCGGGTAGTCATGGTCAAAGAATACCTGTTTGTTGCCGATTCGTATCTTTTTTTTCCATGCTTGTGTCAGGATTCTTTCCTTTATGTCATATTTCAGAAAGTTTACCACAACTGACCTGGGTGGAGAGTTTGGCTTCGGGTTCTGTGCCGGGGCTCTGTGCGCTCGTTGAATCTGCAGATCCGTTTCTCCGGGCAGTTCCAGCTCTTTTTTTAAGAACTGATCCATGAATTTCGTCATCGAGTTGCCTTCAATGCCCTCCGGAATTCCAAAGATGCGTATATTGCTTCGTCTGGACCTGCTCTCCAAGTCGTTTATTTTCTCCTGCATCCTCTGCGTTTGCGCCGTCAGGGTCTGTAGCTGTTCGTTTGCCTCGCTTTTCCAATCTTCCAGCTCCGATATTCGGGCCTGCGCTTCTGTCATACACGCCCACTGGGAGCGCAGCTCCTCCATGTTTTCTGTTAGCTTGCGCTCCATTTCTCTTCGGAGGCCCATAATTTCCTCCTTAATCTCTTTTTTCAGCTCCTCCTTAAGAGCCGCTAAATCCTGCTGTAGCTGCCGCTTGAATTCTCTCAACTCTTTACCCAAACTGGCGATGCCAGTGTTCATGTTTTCGAGCCTGGCGTCCTCCATTTTCTCTGCTGTAGACACCTCGTTTTTTTGGGCTTCGTGTTCAGCGGTTTTTCCTGCGTTGTTGGAGAGGAATTCTTTAATTTTACCCTGCTTTTGTCCTTGTGCCCGGCTCCTTCGTGTTTTCATCCCTTAGTTTATTGATCCGCTTAGGTCGAGTTGGCCATTTACCGATGATTTTTAATCCGGCTAGGGAGAGCTCTCTGTTTAAGCGTTATGTCTCTCCGCCATCTTCCCGGAAGTCCGATTTTAAACTTTTAAAGTTTGTTTTTAAAACTCTTAATGGTCTTGGTCCCTCTTATTTAACTGAGTTGTTAACCACTAGGAAGGACAACAGGGTTTTAAGGTCATCTGACCAACTTCTATTGGAAGTCCTGAGATCAAGGTACAAACACTGGAGTTACAGAGCTTTCTCTGTAGCCGTGCCTATCCTCTGGAACAAACTCCTTCTGATATTTACATGACCTCAAACTTTTTAAATCTAAACTTAAAACTTATTTTGAAAAGCTTTTCATACTTGGTCGCACTGTGACATTTTATTTAGTTCTTTTAGTGACTCACTTTGTGTTTTTATGCTTAGTTCATGCTTTTAACCTTTTATATTATTTTATTTGATTCGGCTATTTGATTTCATTTTACTGTAAAGCAATTTAGTCACTTTATGAGTGCTGTAAGGCCATATATAAGTAGAAAAGCACTTGGAGAGCGCAGACCTCCGCCAAGCGCCACAGTTCCCCCCATACAGTGTTTGTGTGTACATTTTCAGATTCCTTGACTATGAAAACATATGACTAGCAATTGGATTCACAATGATAGGATTAGTGGTTCAGTAGTTATTCACGAAAATCGCATTTTCCGTAATGGCGGTTTTCGCCACAGTTCCCCCCATACAGTGTTTGTGTGTACGTTTTCAGATTCCTTGACCATGAAAACATATGACTAGCAATTGGATTCACAATGATAGGATTAGTGGTTCAGTAGTTATTCACAAAAATGGCATTTTCCGTAATGGCGGTTTTCTTCTGGACGGTGATCCGGATCACCACCAAAATCTAATCATCTGTAGCATACCCCATTTCTGACAATCTGTGAAAATTTCATGAAAATCCGTCCATAAGTTTTTGAGTTATCTTGCTAACAAACAAACAAACAGACAAACAGACAAACCAGCGCCGCTGATCACATAACCTCCTTGGCGGAGGTAAAAAAAGAAAAGAGAGCGATGTGTGGGTGTAACCCGCTAAATCCTATAGTTTGGCTGGATTATTCTGTCAGGAGCTCCCCGTGCGCCTCTCTAATGCACACGGCGAGGGGAGAAAGGACGAGAGGATTTAAATGCTTCTTAAATGCTTCTTTCAAAAGTCAACTCAAAACCCATCTTTTCAAATCTACCTATGAAAACTGACTGCCTCTTCTACCTATGTGTACCTACCTTGTCTGTTTACCCGTTCTCTGTATGTTTGTCCCTATGCTGCTTTGTAAAGCGTCTTTGAGTATTTAGAAAAGTGCTATGTAAGACTGATGTATTATTATTATTATTTATTATTAAATGCTGGGTTACACCACACACACATTTATTAACACAGATTGTCCAGCCACGGGCCACCAGAAGAATTCCTTCACCTCCCAGTCAGCAGTTTTTTTCAATTGGATTCAGGTCAGGTGACTGACTGCGCCATTCTAGCAGCTTTATTTTCCTTCTCTGAAGCCAGTTAAGAGTTTCCTTCGCTGTGTGTTTGGGATCATTGTCTTACTGAAATGTCCACCCTCATTTCATCTTCAGCATCTTGGCAGATGGCAACAGGTTCTTATCAAGGATGTCTGTACATTTGTCCATTCATCTTTCCTTCAATTATATGAAGTCTGTCTGTACCATGTACTGAAAAACACCCACACACCATGATGCTCCCGCCTCCAAACTTCACTGTTGGTATAGTGTTTTTGGGCTGATGTGCAGTGCAATTTCTCCTCCAAACATACTGTGTGTTGTGGCATCCAAAAAGTTCAATTGTGGTCTCATCTGACCAGACTATATTCTCCCAGTATTTTACTGGCTTGTCCAAATGTTGTGCAGCAAACTTTAAACGAGTTTCAACATGCTTTTTCTTCAGTAATGGAGTCTTGCAAGGTGAGCGGGCATAGAGCCCATGTCAGTTGAGTGCATTACTTATTGTTTTCTTTGAAACAGCAGTACTTGCTAACTCCAGGTCCTACTGGGGCTCTCCATGAGTGGTCGTTGGCTCTTGGATAACTCTTCTGATAATTTTTTTGACTCCTCTGTCAGAAATCTTGGCAGGAGCTCCTGGTTGTGGCCGGTTTATGGTAAAATGATGTTCTTTCCACTTCCAAATGATGGCTCCAACAGTGCTCACTGGAACATTCACAAGTTTAGAAACCAATGTCATCATTATGTTTTGCAAAATGATGGCATCATATCATAACATCATATGGTTATGAATGTCTAAAGAGAGCTCTTTGCTTCTACCCATAATGAGTTATTTGTGGTGTGACAATCTGATATTCACATATCTTTTTAAAGGCTATCAGTCAGGACTTAACCAGCTAAAATTAATTTGCACTGACGGGGCATGGGATGGCTTCCTAAATTCCGATGGATTTCAGCTGGTTTCTTGGCTTTCTATGACTTTTTTCACCTGTTTTTTCATGTGTTCAACACTTACTCTCTTTGTCATTCCACTTTATTAAATATAACTTGTTTTGTGAACACAGTTGCCTTGATTTCTTTGCATGTATGGATTACTTGGGTTGTTTCTGATATCTGGTGAAAATCTCAGGTCAATGGCTCCATCAGAAATAGTTTAATGAGAAAAATGTTGATGTGTTCAATACTTATTTTCCCCGCTGTATTTACAGAGCAGAGGTTGTGTTTGTTGTTCGTCACCCACATTGGTGCTTTTGCGCTGTAGTGGGTGGAACCCCTGGATGATCCGCAGTTTTCCCTGTCCTGGGCCTGCAGCTGAGTCTGCCCCCATCCACGGTAGAATCAGCCTGGCGTTGAGCTGTGAGAAAAAGCTGTGTACTCTGCAACCCACACCAGCTCCTGCAGTTAGCCATGGTCTCTATCAACACACAAGCCCAGAGATCAGATCCCCCAGGTGGCTGCCCCACCCACTGGTCTACTGGAAGAGGTAGTGAGCAGACATTAAATCCCACATTTTGCTCGCCTCATCCTATATGAAAGAACCTTAGTGAGCAAGTACATATCCCACGCATCTGCATATCAGGGGCCTCTATTGAGAACTGTGATCAACATAAAATGGCCTAGAAAAAATTGGTTCCCCTTCCCCAAAAAACAGAACGCCTCATTTGAGTCAAGGCAATGTAAGAAGCTATTCTGGTGACAACATAAATTGCAGTGAAACAGAACAAGCTCCCCTCCCCAACAAATAGACCCCCTCATTAGATGTGTAAATTTGAAGTGCATCCAATTAGAAATGTAGAAGCTAATGGCAGCAAAAGAAAATGATCGCTCTCCAAAATAAATGAAACCCTTCAATAGATGTGTCTGAAAATCAAATGCATCCAATGTATCAATGAGTTAAAACTTCTGAATAAATTTGAAGACAATCCAATGAGAAATGTTGAAGCAATGGTGGCGACAACATAAAATGTTAAACACATGAACGGACGAATGGACGGACGGGTCAAAAACATTTTTGCGTGAGGTATAACTAGAGCACAATGGCATTTTTGGTGTTGATTTTCTCCAAATAAACATTTCATGATTCAAGTAGCTTTAGCACTGAACTCTTCAACTGTAAATACTAGAAAAGCACTCAGAGAGTACCTACCTCTGCCAAGGCTCCTTCCTTCCCTCCCTTTGTCCATCCATCTGTCCGTACCTCCCTGCCTCCATCCTACTATACATTGCAAGATAGGGCCTTGGTAGAGGTATGCACTCATAGATCAGCTCCAAAATCTAATAGGTTCTTCTGCAGCCCAAGGGCCATCTCTGGTGAAAGTTTCATCCAAATCCATCCAGTAGTTTTGAAGTATTGTTGCTAAAACTCTGCGAGAAGATAAGAGCCTTGGCAGAGATATGCATTCTCAGATCATCACCAAAATGTAATGGGTTCCTCTTTAGCCCAAGAACCACCTCTGGTGAAAATTTCAGCAAAATCCATCCAATCGTTTTTGTGTAATCCTGCTGCACAAATACAAACAAAGCCCTTGGTGGAGGTATGCACTCGCAGATCATCACCAAAATCTAATCATCTCTTCCCCGTGCCATTACACACCTTTCCTGAAAATTTACTCAAAATCCGTTCATAACTTCCTGAGAAATGTTGCTAACAGACAAGCAAACATACCAACAAACACCAACAAACCAATGCCGGTGAAAACATTACCTCCTCCCTTAGCAGAGGTAAAAATTATTTTTTGACAAGTTTAGTATGTAGTAAAAGTTTGAGAACTGTTGTGTGAGAACAATTCTGTACAACTGCCTGCTGGTGATACTTGGAGCTTTTCGCTATAAAACCCATTGACTGCATATGAAGATGGACGGCATGAGAGCTCTGCAAATATGAAGTCCATCTATCACCTTCTAGTGGGTGGCTCCAGTATGACAACGAGCTCCTCCTCTCTCGATTATTGTGTGCAGCACTGCGCCAAATTTAAAACTAAAATTGTTAATAAATACATTTTGTCACTAGTTTACATCTGTCCTTGTATTTCTTACCGTGCTGATTTGTGTTAAAGTGATCATTTTTCTAATCAGTTTAAATTGTTTGATGCTATAGGGAGGGGGTCATGCCTGAGGTTGGTCACAGCTGTTCATGCTTTAGGTAACAGCCTATGACCTGCTATATGGCCTGGAACTTTAAGGTTATTCACATAACCTTGGATTTCTGGGTAGCATGAGTGAAGCGTCTCACTATGGGAAGATAAGATAGATAAGAAACATAAGATTTCTGTTACCGTACATAAATAAGTATCCATCATAATGAATAGAGACCCCATCACACCCCCTCCACTTCCACATATGGGCCCTTACCTCAGAAAAAATCTCCAGTGGAGTGAAAGGCAAGAGAAAAATTATCTTTTCATCCTGAATTAATTTTGCCAAGAGTTACACATATGATGTTAGTCAATTTAAAAGATAATTTTCCACATAATTAACACTCTAGGTTGTTGTCTAACTGTTAAGGTCTAAGGTTGTGGAAATATGTAAATTAAAAGACTACAAACAAACTCACACAAGTTACGTCATCATATTACATACAGTCCTCTGGAGTAACTGCAGCTGTCAAAATACACCACAATACATTTGTGTTGTTTTTTCTCCTCTTGGGATCCTTCTTTCATCAGTCAGAAAACAGGAGGTGAGCTATAAGAGGAGAACCGCCATAATCCTGTTTGGTGATGTGTGTAGTCCAAGACAAGGAGATGTAGTCCACTAAGCAGTTTTTAAAAAAACTAAATATTTCTTTTTCATTATACAACAACCTACAACTTTAATTACATGGAAAATTAGATTTTAAATTGACAAACATCATATGTGTAACAACTGGCAAAATACAGTCGGGATCAAAAGATAATTTCTCTCTTCCCATTCACTCCAATGGAGATTTTTTTCTGAAGTAAGGCCTCATATGCGGAAGTAGAGGGGATATGACTTAAGCTCAGTTCATGCTGCATTTCCGCTCTGGTCTGCTGAGATACGTGTCCACTTAAGACGAGGCCGGCGTGCGTATGGTTGTTTCATTTTTGTCGTCTACCAGGCCGAGCCACTGATGCATACGCACAACTGTGATTTGTAGTTTCACCCCAGTCCTATGGGTAGCGCAAATGTGCTAACACGTCAGTTTGTTCACCAGTTATATAAAAGCAAAGAAACGTGAGCTTGATGTACATTTTTTTGTAGCAACAACAATGGCATCATTTCGAGGAAGAGAAGGAATTACCATTTTTCAGTGCTCTTCTCCACTCAGACTGCTGCTGCGACAAAACAGTTCATGTATGTTTATTCTCATCTTCCTCTTGTCTACTTTGACTTTGTATGCTGTGTCAGTAGTGCCACCTCTTGAATGGGAGGTTTAATCTTGTGCATGCACAGTCAACACATCCAGGCAACGTGGTCGGTCGTGCAAGGGGTCTGCAGAGTCTAGCAGAACTCCCCCGCCCATCTGGGGGAGTTCTCGACATAACACTGGTCAGTAGCCCTGGTCCTGGGCCATAAAAGCGACCTGTGTGCCGGTACGGGTGATCCGTCACGGAATCATGATGAAACAACTCAGAGGTGGGCAGAGTGAGACCAAGTAGTAACAGGAATGGCTATTAGAGTGGCTAAGATCTGAAGAAAATAACAATATAAGCTGCGCTTACAGCCAGCGTCCTGGTCCCAGTGTTCACCCGTGGGCTAATAGCTCAGGGGCTAATAGCCTACCTTTAGCCACCACTTTCATCTACATGACAGACAGCTAGGCGGGCTAATAATAGAGCAGAGGGTGGGTCTTTAGGACGGCAGTGGGTGGGCTTTTTCAAGACTTGACGTAAGAAAATTACCCGGAAGAGTAAAAAAACATTTTTGGAAGTTTCTCTGAGAGAAAAACAAGATAAAGGCAGTGTGCTTTTTTCAGATCGTTGACTGTTTGGAAAATTTTTGGCTAATTACGTGACCAGTTAACACATTTGAGACAGTTAAAACCTACAAGCACACCATTTTTCAGTCAATGACCCCTTTAATTAAAAAAAGCTGACTAAAAAGAAAGCAATGGAAACTGGTATATAAATGTTGCAGGTATACAGTGGGGTAAAAAAGTATTTAGTCAGCCACCAATTGTGCAAGTTCTCCCACTTAAAAGATGAGAAAGGTCTCCAATTTTCATCATAGGTATACCTCAACTATGAGAGACAAAATGAGAAAAAAAAAAATCCAGAAAATCACATTGAAGGATTTTTAATGAATTAATTGGTAAATTCCTCGGTAAAATAAGTATTTGGTCAATAACAAAAGTTCATCTCAATACTTTGTTATATACCCTTTGTTGGCAATGACAGTGGTCAAACGTTTTCTGTAAGTTTTCACAAGGTTTTCACACACTGTTGCTGGTATTTTGGCCCATTCCTTCATGCAGATCTCCTCTAGAGCAGTGATGTTTTGGGGCTGTCACTGGGCAACACAGACTTTCAACTCCCTCCAAAGATTTTCTATGGGGTTGAGATCTGGAGACTGGATAGGCCACTCCAGGACCTTGAAATGCTTCTTACGAAGCCACTCCTTCGTTGCCCGGGCGGTGTGTTTGGGATCATTGTCATGCTGAAAGACCCAGCCACGTTTCATCTTCAATGTCCTTGCTGATGGAAGGAGGTTTTCACTCAAAATCTCACGATACTTGGCCCCATTCATTCTTTCCTTTACACGGATCAGTCGTCTTGGTCCCTTGCAGAAAAACAGCCCCAAAGTATGATGTTTCCACCCCCATGCTTCACAGTAGGTATGGTGTTCTTTCTTCTCCAAACACGACAAGTTGAGTTTTTACCAGAAAGTTCTATTTTGGTTTCATCTGACCATATGACATTCTCCCAATCCTCTTCTGGATCATCCAAATTCTCTCTAGCAAACTTCAGACGGGCCTGGACATGTACTGGCTTAAGCAGGGGGACATGTCTGGCGCTGCAGGATTTGAGTCCCTGGCGGCGTAGTGTGTTTCTGATGTAGCCTTTGTTACTTTGGTCCCAGCTCTCTGCAGGTCATTCACTAGGTCCCCCCATGTGGTTCTAGGATTTTTGCTCACCGTTCTCGTGGTAATTTTGACCCCACGTGAGATCTTGCGTGGAGCCCCAGATCGAGGGAGATTATCAGTGGTCTTGTATGTCTTCCATTTTCTAATAATTGCTCCCACAGTTGATTTCTTCACACCAAGCTGCTTACCTATTGCAGATTCAGTATTCCCAGCCTGATGCAGGTCTACAATTTTGTTTCTGGTGTCCTTTGACAGCTCTTTGGTCTTGGCCGTAGTGGAGTTTGGAGTCTGACTGTTTGAGGTTGTGGACAGGTGTCTTTTATACTGATAACGAGTTCAAACAGGCGCCATTAATACAGGTAATGAGTGGAGGACAGAGGAACCTCTTAAAGAAGAAGTTACAGGTCTGTGAGAGCCAGAAATCTTGCTTGTTTGTAGGTGACCAAATACTTATTTTACTGAGGAATTTACCAATTAATTCATTAAAAAATCCTTCAATGTGATTTTCTGGATTTTTTTTTCTCATTTTGTCTCTCATAGTTGAGGCATACCTATGATGAAAATTGGAGACCTCTCTCATCTTTTAAGTGGGAAAACTTGCACAATTGGTGGCTGACGAAATACTTTTTTGCCCCACTGTATGTGACTATCACTAATGATGAACAAACATATAAATAGACAGAAGCAGAGAGAGACACACGAAAGAGCTGGTTTGCTGAATTATGACTCATCGTCTGATATCATATTCCAACCATTCATTCAGAGTTAAGTTTTGTACTTTATCTGTGTGTGGTGGGGGGGGGGGGGGTGCAGATTGTGAGTGACTCAGCAAGTGAAAAGAGACAGTGGGGCAAGGTTGCCTGGTACTTCAAGTACTGCTCCTGTCTCCTGCCTCATGCAGAATCATTTGGCAGCATTATTTCTCCAGTGCTATGTGTAATCTGTAGAACACAGTTCAGACAGTAAAACCTTTTCTCTATAGCATGAGCAGAGATGTCACTCTGTCTCTCTCCTTCTCTCCAACTTTCACATGTAGAGCTATCCTCTGTCCATGGGTTTGACACAACAAATGTTTTAGAAACGGCTTTCTATCTATAGCCATCCTTGGCCTAGACTATGTTGTGGTTTTCATTGCTGCTTCTTATCGATTGCAGTACTCTGGTTGTTTTGTCCAAACACAGCTGTGATGACTGTGCAACAGTGGATTGCTATTTTCAGAGGGACATTGAAAAAGCTATGCTGGGAAGCCATGGAAGGGATCCTAAACCACCATCTAATTGCATCACACCCATTGCCTCTGTAGGAATGGTTGGGCTTGGGTTTCTAGATGTGGATGAAATGAACAGACCCCATCCCGAAGACAGATAACACTTCTGTCACGCCTCTGTTTTTCCTGCATTTTTGGTTAGAAGTATAAGTAATTATCACTTTGTGCATGTAAAGTCTGCATGTAGGAACTTCAAAACATTCAAAAAGGAACCTACATACACAACATTGTACTCTCATATAGTAAAACTAGAGTTCTAAAAAAGAGATTTTTTTCTACTGAGCAAAACTTTTGGTGGAGTTATTTCTGTTCCCCAACAGGAAACTAACTATAAGAATGTTTTACCAGCATGTGATTATGCCAGTACATGCTGACCTTAAGTGACCTCTACTGATCATGGAAATAATAATATGAAAAAGCATGGCAGAGGGTTGTATAATTTCCTTAAATTTAACAACTTAAAATATGTATTTATGATAAAATAAGATAAGATAAGATAAGATAAGCCTTTATTAGTCCCACAATGGGGAAATTCCAGAATTCAGAATTTCTCAATTTAATGCCTAAGAAAAGCAAATGGTTAAACTAGTGTCATTGTCAAAATGGAGAGGTAAAAACAATGAAAGTGATCTTATAGGAAGTGATGCTTCAATCCCTGATAAGAAGACACTGTCCTAATTTTGAATGTGAATAGTGATGTTTTCACAGCTGTTAAGGTGGGCACCCTTCTTAATTGATGATCCATTGCTTTCCTCTTGTTTGCCAGTGAAAGTGGGGCTACTTACCTCACCAAGGTCATCAGGTGGCTACCCTCCTTCCTCAGTGTTCAGTTGATAGGCCCATGACACCTACAGAAGGCTAAACAGTGACTCCCAGGGGCACTCCCCTCTGCCTTTACCTCCGCTACGCGCCGGTCATTAGACATATCACACCCGCAGTTCCTATATTCCTTGATACCATACTCCCTCTCGTTTAATATTGCTTCACTCTCTTGTACTATTTGCTCTACAATCAATAAGAAGTATTTCTGCTTCTCTGCTGTTGTACAGTGTCATTAAAGTTTAATCAAACCAGTCTATTCTTCATGTCTAACTTCACACAGCTTTAAAAGGCTGCAGCACAAACAAGCAAAGGCTGTTATCTGCCTGTGCCACCTTAGTATGCCAAACACTTTTGATGCCTTCCAGCCTGGGTAAAACTAGTTTAATCGTACTGTTTGTAATGAAAAGGAAAAAAAAAAGATTAATATTACAACCACTTCAAATTACACTGGAAGAGCATCAATATCAGTACACTATATGCAAATATCTCACACTGCAAAAACAGTTTGATTTAATGCATAATTAAAGTGATGCTTGCAACCCAACACTGATTTAAAGCTATTATTAAATTGTAAGGGCAAATAGGAGAAAACATGGGAACACTGCCATGCTATACATCAGGGTTCAATAAACTTGTTTTATTGCAGCACTGTGAAAATGTCTGCAACAACCTCTCTTATACAAACCAACAGAGACATATGGCTGGAGGAGGAGACTGAGACACAGAGGAAGTTCATCCAGGTGCTATATATACACCCCAGTCCCAACACCGGTGGTGCCTCTGCTGCAGCCTGTCAGCTGGAGCAAAGGCCCAGCAGTCCAGTTTGAAAAAGGAGCCTGTTTGTCTGGCTCTACATCTCCCAGCAGGGGCATAGTTAATACTGCTTAACAGAGGGAGGTTCACAACACTCAACCAAGGTGAAACAATTATTCTACTTCTACACACTCTGAAACGGCAATAAAAGAAGGAGACAGAGAGCCTTGTCTCACTGTAATGATACACTCCGTCCTACAAGAAATGAGAGGAGTTTTTATGATAGGGTAATAGTTCATTTCATTCCTTGTTTTCATTCCATTCCTTGTTTGTATAGTCCTTGTGGAAACGTAGCAGGAAGTGTTTGTGGTAAGGTGAGACTGGAGATGAGGACTGTGTGAGAAAGTTACTGGTATGCTACGGTGATTTTGTCTCCCTGTGCAAAAGAACATCATGTTCATCTGTTTCCCCACTGGCTTCTGGCATCCCACTGAGTGAGAATAAATGGCTACAAATCGGCCCGCTATGTGTATACATCTAGTTCAGGGGTGGGCAGTGAGGGCCATTCCACTGCAGGTTTTCTGTTCCACCCAGTCTTTTCAGCAGGTGTTTGCTCTGATCAGCTTCAAGGATTGCTAATCACTGAAAACACCTGCTGAAGACACTGGGTGGAACAGAAAACCTGCAATAGAATGGCCCTCCATGGCACATGATTGCCCACCCCTGATCTAGTTTATAATGTTTTTCTAATCAGTTGTTTCCAAAGGAACCCCTCTGTGTTATTTCATCTACAGTATATCTGAATAATGCTGATTTATTCGTATTTCCTGTTTCTCATGTTTGTTACATTTCTGAATGACGACTAATTTAATTACACTAAATTTAAAGTGGCACTCTGGCAAAAATCGATTTTTTTCTGTTAACATGTCTGTAACATGTTTTTTTGTGACTTACAAGACATATCAAGCACAAAATCTCACCACAGTCCCAAGTCTGTGTTTTTTTGCTGTGAATTTCCAGTTTGGTAATGCCCTCCTGAAACAGACGAGTTTGGACAGACCGTTAGTACCTACGTACAGTAAGTATTCCTGCTTAGCCTGGCTGGTTATAACATTAACCAATCACACAGATACTCTTGGCTACCTCGGGGGAAGAGGGAGGAGCCGAGATAGCAGCAGGACTGAGGCAGAGCGGGATGGGGTAGCAGCAGAGAGAGAGAGTAGAGAGAGGCAGCAAGGCGGGGGGCGATCTGAATGTGGCTGTGCGAGACCACGTTCTCGCACAGCCACATTCACATCGAGCTGCTCTCGGCTCACTTCGCCAGCGGATGGGCGCCGCACTATGAGCTGAGAGCAGCCACATTCAAATCGGGCACACCCCCCATCCCTACTCAGTTGCCGGCGGCTGAGGGACTGGTTGTTAGTAAAAAATAAACACATATTTGGCAACTACACATTTATCTCTCACCTTGACTATTTTCAGAAAAATGTTTCGGTTTTCACATTTGAAGATATAGGCAAAACTTTAACGTCCGGAAATGTCTTGAACAGACTAGCAGCCCACCCACCAGGAGTCGCAGTGGCCAATCGCGTGCAAGCCCTGCAGGTCGGGAGCATAGCGACCGATCATGTGCAAGACCTGCAGACCGCTAATTAGAATATTCATAGATCTGTGCATACTTAAGTAGGTGTGAGATTTAAAAATGCTTTCCAAGCAATTCTAAGGCAATTAAAAAAATTTTGTGGGTAAAAAGCCACAATATAGTATTTTGGGCAATACATACTGGTTTTTGAGGTGGTTTTAGAGATGCTGGAGTGCACCTTTAAGGAAAGCAGTATTTAGTGATGATGTCAGTTATTTAAAGATATAACAGCACAAATACAGTTAAAATTGATTCATTGCATCTTTTCAAACAAACTTGTTTTCCCTTCAAAATCATTACATTGTATCTATCTTTATCAGGACCAAAAGGCTTCTCACTGTAGCAATCTTAGCACCTTTGAGCATTATTTTTTAGTATGCAGAAGAACCACATGTTTGTTTGCAAAAGACATGATGAAGATTGTGGTGCCATGTAATACAGTATATACCCAGATGGGAAATGTATGTAACTGTCATGACAAATTTGGAAGAGAATAGGTTTCCTTTTCAATGGATATTTAATTTACTGCAAAGGGGTGCTATTCAACCCACACCGTGGTTTACAGTAAACCTTATCATGCCATTTTAGTGCCTACACCTATACAGAGATGAAGGAGTGAAAAATATGAATGTCATTATTTATTTATTTATTATGTGGATAAATTAGATATTCAAATTGTATGCCTATGCATTGTTAATTGAAGTTAAGGTTGTGCTTGTACAAATAAAGATTCAAAAAGATTAAAAGATTTTTATTTGTCAATATTTCTTTACGTACAGGACATATAGGAGAATTGAAATGCAGTTTCTCTCCCTCTCTTAGTAGTGTGCGCAATATATAAGAAAAGAAGGAATAAGGATGAAAAACAACAACAGCAATCTATGTACAATAATGCTATCCATAGTGCAAATAAAGATAAAAGATAAAATCCAGCAATCCTGTAGTGCAAATAAAGATAAACAATAACATCCAGCAATCCTATATACAGAAAAAAAGCTGTAATACCAGTAATTGCAAGTTCATTAAGGTAGTGTAGGTGCAAACAGGGACAGATTGGACTGCACATGATCAGTATTGCAATAAGAGACAGCAGTAGTTACGGCATTTGTGCAAATGGTTGCAGTAAGGTGCAGAGACATACAGCAGCAGATGTATTACTGTTGTTGTGCCAAGTCTTTCTGTGCAAACAGCTGAGGTAGTTATCGTGTGGGTGAGTGTGTTACCATCCAGGGGTGGGGGGTAGTGGGGAGAGTTTAGGGTCCTGATGGCCTGGTGAACAAAGCTGTTTAGCAGTCTTGTGGAGCGGGCCCGGAGGCTCTGGTACCTTTTCCCCGAAGAGGGAGTGTGAGGGGTGGGAGGTGTCGCCTGCAATGTTGATGGCTCTAGAGGGTGAGGCGGGTGAGGTAGATGTCCGAGAGGGAGGGCAGAGGGGCACCGATGATCTTGCTGGCTGCTTTCACTGTGCACTGTAGCGTCTTCTGGCAGAAGGCGGTGCAGCTTCCATACCACACCATGATGCGGCTGCAGAGGACGCTCTCAATAGTACCCCGGTACAATGAGCACACGATGGGGGTGGGACTCGTGCTCTCCTCAATTTTCGGAGGAAATAAAAGTGAATTTGAGCCTTCTCGGCCAGTGATGTGGTGTTGTTGGACCAGGAGAGGTCCTCAGAGATGTGCACCCCCAGGAACTTGGTGCTGCTCACCCTCTCCACAGCTGCACTGTTGATGATCAGAGGGGGATGCTATGTGTGTCCTCTCCTGAAGTCGACCACAATCTCCTTGGTTTTTCCCACATTCAGGAAGAGATTATTGTCTTTACACCACTGGACCAGTTGGCTCACCTCATTTCTGTAGTTGGCCTCTTCATTGTTGGTGATGAGGCCCACCACCATCGTGTCATCCGCAAACTTGATGACGTGGTTGGTGCTGTAGGCTGGTACGCAGTCATGGGTCAGCAGGGTGATGAGCAGCGGGCTGAGCACGCACCCTTGTGGGGCCCCTGTGCTCAGCGTGATGGTCTTGGAGGTGTTGCTGCCGACCCCGCACATTCTGTGGCCTCCCTGTGAGAAAGTCCAACACCCAGTTACAGAGAGAGGTTTTGAGTCCCAAGTGTCTGAGGGTGCTTTCACACCTAAATTCATTTACTTTGGTCCGAATCAGTTTATAAATTTGTTACTTTGTATTGTTTTTTTTCCTTGGTTCGGTTCCCTTTCCACAGGCAAAAATTCAAGTGGACCAAACTGTGTCATGTTAAATCCCACAAGACTTGTGTCAGAACGTTCTCTGTTTGTATTGGTCAGATTTTTTGCCACGAGAACAGGAAAGGTAAATACAGGAAGCAGAATGACTACTGTAAATTTATGCATTTCTGGGGAGAAAATAATACAAATTGCAGCGTAATCTAAGGGGGTTTTTCATTGCACTGGTTATCGTTTATCACATTACGTGCATATACCACTTTCAGCAAATCCTACACTTTGAAAATGAAGCACGGCTATGGATGGAAAATAACATGTTAACGTTCAATAATCCTCCAGAACCGTGACATGCTCAGCCACAGATATTTTCGAAGATGTATCAGGTATGTACAGTGGCATAAAATGTTTTACCGTTTGCCGCTGGTCTTGTTTTACTACGGCTGCTTTCTCATCTGCAGGACTGCACCAGAATTCGCCATTTGATTTGAATCAAGACAGGTTTGGTGCCCACCTGAGTGCGATTACTGTGTTCTCACCACACAAAACGAACCGCACTAACGGAGAAAACAAGCTTGAGTCTGATTGAAACAAACTAAAGCCTGTAGGTGTGAAAGCACACTGAATTTCTGTATTAGGTGCTGGGGGATGATTGTGTTGAATGCTGAGCTGAAGTCCAAAAACAGCATTCGCACATAGGAGTTCTCTGAGTCCAGGTGGGTGAGGGCTGGATGGAGAGCAGCAGAGATGGCATCTTCTGTGGATCTGTTTGACCTGTATGCAAACTGAGATGGGTCGTGGGAGGGAGGATGGACTTGATGTTCTGCATGACCAGCTGCTTGAAGCACTTCATTATGATGGGGGTCAGTGCTACGGGCCAGTAATCATTATAGCTGGATGGGACAGACTTCTTTGGGACTGGTATTATGATAGTAGTTTTGAAACACGTGAGGACAATGGCTTGACTCAGGGATATGTTGAAGATGTCGGCCAGGACATTCATGAGTTCCTCCGCACAGTCCTTCAGAACGCGACCTGGTATGTTGTCTAGTCCAGCTGCCTTGTGTGGGTTGATCCTGGAGATGGTCCTCTTCACGCGAGACGGATCCAGACTCATGGCCTGCTCGTCTGGGGGAGGAGTGGGCTTCTGTGTTGATGTGCTGTTTTGTGCTTCGAAGCAGACAAAGAAGTCATTTAGGTTGCTCAGCAGTGCATTGTCACTCGCACAGGTCTGAGGTGGAGGTTTGTAGTTGGTGAGGGTCTGTATGCCACGCCAGAGAGAACGTGCATCTCTGGTGTTGCTGAAGTGGCTGGATATTTTCTTGCTGTACTGTCATTTTGCCTTCTTGATACCACGGGACATGTTGGCCATAGCTGTTGTTAGTCCTGCAGTGTCACTGGCCCTAAAGGCTGCATCCTGAGCCCTCAGGAGCCTGTGGGCCTCTGCTTGTCATCCATGGCTTCTGGTTAGCATGAACAGTGATGGTTTTGCAGTGAATGACATCATCAATGCATTTAGTTGTATGCTACAACAACCTCAGTGTACTCCTTTATGTTTGTGTGTCCACTGTGAGTGGCTGCATGCTTGAAAGTGTCCCAGTCTGTATTGCTGAAGCAGTCTTTCAGAGCATCAGAGGCCCCTTCTGGCCACACACATACCTGCTTTTTTATTGGTCTGATGGCTTTCACTCTGGGTCTGTATGCAGGTCGTAGCAAGATGGTGATGTGATCAGAGAGACCCAGGTGTGTGTGTGTGTGTGGGGGGGGGGGGCTGTGTATGCTCTCTTGTGAGTTGTCTACACCAGGTCCAGCAAATTGTCTCCTCTTGATGGAAAGTCCACATATTGGTGTAGTTTTGGTAGAAGGACCTTTAAATCTGCATGTCTAAAGTCTCTTGCTGTGATGAAGAATCTGTCTGGATGTGCCGTGTGTCTCACTGATGGCCTAATAGAGTTCATTTAGTGCTTTATTCCTCTCACCAATGGTGGTGGGTGGGACATACACGGCGACTAGCAGGATAGATGTAATTTCCCTCGGTCAGTAGAAGGGTCGGCACTTGATGATCATAAACTCCACCAATGGAGAACAGTGTTTGTACACAATAGTCGCATCTCGGCACCAAGCATCACTGATGTAAACACACACCCCTCCTCTGTGGGTCTTCCCTCCTGCCATGAACACCCAATCAGCATGATAGCATATTAGTCCCGCTAACTGAATAGCAGAGTCCGGGATATTGTCATTTAGCCATGTTTCCGTAAAGATAAAAATGTAGCAGTTCTGCACATCACGTTGCGTCGATCTCAGAAGCTGTATGTGGTCTATTTTGTTGTCTAGTAAACGTACGTTGGCCAGAAGGAGGGAAGGAATCGGGTGTCTGTGTGGGCTAGCGGCTAGCTTAGCTCTAATACCGTTTATCTCTGTTTCGTCTTCTTTCGCACCGTCTGCGGTGTCTCCATTTGGGATGAGACACAGCACTCGAGTCTGGGGGTGTAGAGGTCTGCCAGAGAAGTCCTAGGCCACGGAGTTCCTCTGTAATGCTCTGGTCCAGGACGTAATGTTTGGTCATATTCCTTATCTTCAGAAGGCTGTGATGACTGTAACTTATGCGCAGCATCATATATGGACATTAAACACATGAATATACACTTAGGCGTAATTTAAACAACACTAAATGGCACAAAACGTGAAGAGAGAAGGGAGCTATGACTGGGATTATTTTTGTTTAAAATACTAGAGGTGATGTTTTCCATCTCCTGGAGGCATCATAACCGGCTGAGGTAACACTATTATCTGCAACCAGCAGATAAGTATCAACATTAACATGATAAATATTTAAATAACATAAATATGTGTTTAAATTTGTGTTTGGAAACACTAGGCTGTATTAAGGTAACTTGTCCATGTTTCTTCATTCAAGGCAACACCTTTGGAATACACATAGTAATTAAGTCCCAAAATTGTTTTTTAAAGGCAGCTTTAAAAATTATTACAAGAACAACTTTTTCTCATGGAATAAAAATAGCAGCAGATATTGACTTTTCTACTGTAATTATGAACAGATACATATGCTAGTTACTCAAAGAGAGCAAAACAGTACCACTTTTTTTTTCCAAAAAGAGAAACAAATGTACATTGTAATTCACATATTTTATAGTAAATTCTTATTTATCACAAATACACCGACAAGGTATGCTGCTAGAGAGCACGCGCGCGCGCGCACACACACACACATACACACACACACACACAAGAAAATCTTGGCCTGGAGCAAATACAATATTTGATATCAGATGAGCTCCTGCATTCATATCTCCCTTTTAAAGGAGAATTCACCAGTGTTGAACATCAGGATAATTTTACACATTACTGGGTCTAAAATTCAGCATGTGACAACTCCTGAAGATGTTAATGTCTATCTCTGCACAAGGCTTTATAACTGGAACTACAGTATTTACACACAGGTATGATATTGCAGGAACAGGAGTGTCAAATAGATGTTATTTAAAAGGGAGATCTCTTTTCTGACTGTGATCCAACTGAGTTTGACCAACTAAACAACCACTGTCTTGAATGTAGGGCTGTGCGATATGACCAAAATTTTATATCACGATATACGTCATCTTATATCACGATAACATATATATCACGACATACATTTTCTGTAAATTCTACAGTTTAGATAACCACATAAAAAGGACCATCTGTTTTTTTAAACTTTTTTTTTACAGGCACCTGTTCCCCTCATAATTTTGCAGTGTTGTTATAAAATATTTTTAATATACATTTGAGACTTGATTCTCATAAATTTGAGGTTTTTCTTCTAAATCATATCACATGAATTACCCTATATTTGGGACTATAAGGTGCACCGGATTATAAGGCGCACTATCAATGAACGGTCTATTTGATGGTCTAATTTCATACATAAGGCGAACCGGATTATAAGGCGCATTAAAGCGAGGTAGTCGGAGCCGGGAAAAAAATTTTTTTTTGCATGCATGGAAAGAAAATCCTAACTATAGTCATTATAGACACATATACAGTGATCCCTCGCTACTTCACGTTTCACCTTTCGCGCCCTCAGTGCATCGCGGATTTTTCAAAAATATTCATCAAAAATTCAAAATTGAGAAAAAATGGCACGAAAGTTGCCCGGGCGCTAGCAGAAGGCAGGGAGACTACATTAGAACATCAGGTATCAACACGGAGAGCCCGCACAACTCAAAATCCACCTCTCTGACCACCACTCCACTCCTCTCCGTCCACCTCTTCACCGCTCGGGAATCTCGCAAGCTGATTGGCCGAGACGTTTTACCCAGCTTCTCTCCCTGCAGAGCGCCCATACCCAGCGAAGGAAGACCGCATTCATTGTTCTTTATTGCTCGTGTTGCTTAGTGGCACTTTTCGCTGTTCTCTTGTGCCTTTTTGTGCAAAATAGTGCTTGTGACGCCCTTGGGGGGGGGTGACGCTACTTCGCGGTTTTTCACTTTTCGCGGTCGGTTCTGGTCCCCATTAAACGCGATAAGTGAGGGATCACTGTAGCGTGATTGTCTGCGAGTGTGAATGACCTGTTCCACGAGCAGGCGGAACGTTTTTAGTCCGTGGCTGTTTACATCGCCATATTGGCCAGGATACTCGTTCGGTACTCGCTCGGTACTTGATACGGCTCGCTCTCCGGCGGCGGCCCTGATAAGTAAACATATGCCGGGACGCTTGAATTCTTTCGTCCCAAAAATATCATTTTTGAATATTTAATTACAGCTAAACGGGAGCAGTTTCGATGCCGAAATTTCACATACAAATCCTAATATACGTGTTCTATACACCATCGGCTTTTGGGTATCGACTACCTTGCGAGGTAGTCGGATCTGGGAATTTTTTTTTTTTTTTTTGTGTGCATGGAAAGAAAATCCTATCTATAGTCATTATAGACACATATAGCGCGATTGTCTGTGAGTGTGAATGACCTGTTCCGCGAGCAAATGTACGTTTTTTGGTCCGTGGCTGTTTACATCGCCATAGTGGCCAGGATACTCGCTCGGTACTCGATACAACTCGCTCTCCGGCGGCAGCCCCGAGAAGCAAACAATGCAAACAAATGCCGGGACGCTTGAATTCTTTCGTCCCGAAAATATCATTTTTGAATATTAATTACAGCTAAACAGGAGCAGTTTTGATCCACGATCCATTGGCAGATAGTGGCGTAACTCGCTAGCAATTTAACTTTGAATGACCTGTTGACACCAATATAGCGGTTGGAGTTCTTTGGTTAATCCACCCGGAATGATGGCAAGCTTCGAATTAGTTTGCTTCACTTGGGTTTTGACAGTATCGGTGAGATGGGCGCGCATGGAGTGGCAGATAAATAGGGACAGAGATTTGTGGAAAAAGCCATCCGGCCATTATGTTGAAGCACATATTACTCCGCGAGGCTCCTGACTACCGTAATGCTCCGACAATCCATCAAAAGGTTCGGCATCGTAACTTACCAAAGTCGTACTAAAACATTTTTGACAGATTTTTGAGCGCCGTGTACCACATAAAATCGGTTCGAGGTCAGTAAGCACAACCAGAATTAATAGATAAGGCGCACCGGATTATGAATGAATGAATGAATGAATGAATGAATGAATGAATGAATGAATTTATTTCGGATAGTACATTACAGGTTAAAAGAAACTGTATAATATAACAACAAGGTCAAATTAGACAAAGACTCCTTCTACTATACAATTCCACGTGAGTTATCCGAAATGGGTGATGGCTGAAGCCGCAGCTTATATTGCCCACCCATATTCCATCCAAGAATTCAAAGGAGAAAAAAGAGAAAACAAGACAAGAGCGATTACAATTTAAAACAAGGCTAAGACAAAATATGACTGAGAGAAAAAGAAAACTGAGCTAGTCTAAGTTAAGCGGTTACTATTCAAAAACAAATCTAAGACATAGTGTCACAGAGAAAAAAGAAAAACTAAGCTATAACACAACACAGGCTGGAAATGTCAATCCTTATGTGAGTTTACATGTCGTCTTGTAAATATGTTTGGAGTATTTCTTCCTTTAGTTTTTGTTTAAATTGTCCAAGCTTTGTACATGATTTTAATTCAGGTCCAAAATCGTTCCATAATCTGACACCTTGCACTGAAATACAGTGTTGCTTGGTAGTTGTTCTCACTGTAGGCTTTTGAAATATACATGTTCCTCTGAAGTGATATCGTTTCTCCCTTGTTTGGAACAACTTTTGGATATTTGCGGGCAGTGATAGATTCTTCACTTTGAACATTATTATTGCGGTTTTAAAGTCGATCAGATCTTTCAACTTGAGAGTTTTTTGTTTAAGAAAAAGTGGGTTTGTTGGTTCCCTGTAAGCTGCTTTGTTGATTATTCTAATAGCTCTCTTTTGAAGCATAAAGAGTGGATATATGTTTGTTTTATATGTATTTCCCCATACTTCATTACAATATGTCATGTATGGGAGTATTAATGAATGATACAAGGTGTATAGTGTGGGTTGATTCAGCAAATTTTTCACTCTGTGTAATATTGCAATTGATTTGGATACTTTACCTTTTATATAATTAATATGTGGCTTCCAACACAGTTTGTTATCAATTATTACTCCAAGGAATTTAGTTTCGGATACCCTTTCAATCTCTACACTATTTACACTGAGTTTGGGTACTGGGTAGTTGTGATGGTTATAAAGCGCACTGTCGATTTTTGAGAAAATTAAAGGATTTTAAGTGCGCCTTATAGTCCAAAAAATACGGTAAGAGTAAACATCAGTAGGTTAAATATTTCCTGAGCTAGATTAGACTACCAAAAAACAAAAAACAGACAAAAAAACACATAACATAAAAAAATGTCTGAAAATGAGAAAATTACCCATTTATATCTACGGATATAAATTAGCTGTTAGTTTAAATCAATGAAAATTTAAGTGTGGCGCTAGAGCGTGCAGCCTGCCTGTTTGCTTCCTAGTAAAAATATTTCAGATTGGTCATGATCTGAAAATCAAAGACACAAAAGGTAATGTAATAAAATACATGTGATGACTTTAACTTTATTCATTATCACTACTTGACTAAGTAAATTGATTATAAATCAAATACATTACATTAAAAGCCAGCTTGCTCCTCCAACCCATTTTAATGTATTTATTATTTATTTTGCGTGTATGTGCCACCATCATACACTTTTGCAGCTTTAATAATTTTTTTCAGACAAAACTAGAAAAGCACTCGGAGAGCGCAGACCTCCGCCAAGCGCCACAGTTCCCCCCATACAGTGTTTGTGTGTATGTTTTCAGATTCCTTGACCATGAAAACATATGACAAGCAATTGGATTGACAATGATAGGATTAGTGATTCAGTAGTTATTCATGAAAATGGCATTTTGCGTAATGGCTGTTTTCTTGTGGACGGTGATCCAGATCACCACCAAAATCTAATCATCTGTAGGATACCCCATTTCTGACAATCTGTGAAAATTTCATGAAAATCCATCCATAACTTTTTGAGTTATCTTGCTAACAAACAAACAGACAGACAGACAGACAGACAGACAGACAGACAGACAAACCAACGCCGATGAAAACATAACCTCCTTGGCGGAGGTAACTAAGAAACTCAGCAGTAATTTAAACCAAAGAAAGGATGGTCTGATACACTATAAAGTTTACAGTTAGCACAACTTAGCATAAGTTAGCATTTACCATTTTATAATTAGACATGGTGTTAATGTTACTTACCTCCTATTAAAATGAGGTTAGCGGACTTTCCTCTCTGACGCACCATGATGGAAAACAGTCCCACATCCCTAGCAAACAGGAGTAGCAGCTATTTGACCAAACCGGTAGTTTGAAGCTAGCAACCAGACTGAAGCCTAGCCACCCACCACACACCTGTTCCTCTGCGTGCACTGCAGGGGACAGGCGGGGCACTGACAAGTAATGCATGAGGAGCTTTGCTGAAGAAACGGGAGTATATACATTTTAAAATCACGATATAAACGATAGCATATTCTATGAAAGGATAGACAATTTTATATCATCATCCAATATATATCGTGATATCGCACAGCCCTACACGAGTGCATGCATATTTGAATTAAATAGGGTGTCTCACAGGTAAAGTTAAGTTAATTCCCTTCCACAGTGTGTGGGACACCAGTGATGTATGGGGGCAGTGCCTATCTCCATTTCTGTGACCCTAGGCCACACAGCTACTGTAAGCTGTGAAAGCTACAGTGATGGGCCAGCCCTCTGGTAGCTCTGTGTGTTAATTTTCCTTTCCCCATTCTACTGTGCTGAGCACCAAGCAGGAAGGCAGAAAGTACCATTTTCTTAATATGGTCTTTGGTATGACCCAGCTGGGGTGTGAACCCACAACCTTCCGGAAGTACCACTAGGCCACCACTCTGGTTCTTGCAGGTAAAGTAAAGCAATAAAGAATGGGTTGATTACAAAGACTGTGTAAGACACACATTCATGAGTGACATCACAGTTGGGAGGGTGTAGAGACAGGTTGGTAAAAGACTGAGTGTGACCAACTTGTCTCCATTGTTCTATGTCACCAGATCATGAACACTGTACAGAATAAACAATTAGGCTAATTACAGGACTGAATCTTGCACAGACAACATGCCAACAAACTGCTGCGCCTGGGCCTGTCCACAACATTTTAGCAAAGATTTCACATCCATTTTCAGCATTTCAATGTTGGAGGGGTTCTTTTTGTATAGTGAGCACAACACCCCCCTAAAACCAGAGTGACTCAAAAGCAATTCAGAGCTCCTAAGCTGTTGTAATATGATATGTGTGATGACTTTTTGTGCTGTTCAGCACATGCTAATCAATTAGCTTTAAACTACAAGGGGAGCTGAAAAGTTCATAGTGGTCAAATTTGACCAAATGTGGTTTATTTTTCACCATAGTCTCCCCTTGGGTCCACACACTTCTTCCATCTGTGTTGCAGTGCCTGGATCCCTGCGGTTGAAAAATAAACCACATTTGGTCAAATTTGACCACTATGAACTTTTCAGCCCATGAACTTTTCAGCCCCCCATCATACTCACACCAAAACTGTATAACCACTCTGTGAAACCTTTTGAAAACACCAAAAGACTGCCTAGTCTTTACCTAAAGAACTACACTTATGTTATAATGGCCATAACCCAGAGGAGCTGCAGTAAAGGTCAGAATGACCAGGCAGCAGTTAGCAGTTATTAGCGGCGACACACAGACGCAGTAAAACAGCCTTACAAACAAGAAAAGCACTCAGGGAGTGCATGCCTCTGCCAAAAGGCATTCACTTATATAGCACTTTTTATTCTCATCCCTAGATGACCAAAGTGCTTTACAGATCCTGCTATCCACCCATTCACACACTGATGGTGGCATAGCTGTCCAGACCCACCAGGAGCAATTGGGCTAAAGTGTCTTGCTCAGGGACTCAACGGCAGGATATGTGGGAAGAGCAGGATTTGAACCGCCAACCATCCGGTTATTAGACGACCTGCTCTACCTCCTGAGCCACTGCAATCCCAAGGCCAAGGCCAAGGCCAAGGCTCCTTCCATCCCTCATGGATCGCTTCCAAAATGTAATGGGTTTGTGTGTAGGCCTAGAGCCGCTTCTGGTGAAAATTGCATCAAAGTCTATCCATCAGTTTTGGAGTATTGTTGCTAACACACTGTGAGAAGATAAGAGCCTTGGCTGAGGTATGCATTCTCAGATCATCACCAAAATGTAATGGGTTCGTCTGTAGCCCAAGAACCACCTGTGGCAAAAATGTCAGCAAAATCCTTCCAGTAGTTTTTGTGTAATCCTGCTGCACAAATACAAACAAAGTCCTTGGTAGAGGTATGCACTCTCAAATCATCATCATCATCAAAATCTAATCATCTGTTCCCCGTGCCATTACACACCTTTCCTGAAAATTTCATCAGAATCCATTAATAACTTTTTAAGTAATGCTGCTAACAGACAGACAAACCAACCAACGCCGGTGAAAACATCACCTCCTCCTCTTGGCGGAGATTAAAAAAAAAAACTTTTTCAGAAAATGCTAAAGAATCTTCATCAAAGTTCATGTTTATGCAGAAGTCTGCAGACTTTTTTATAACATGGCAGGTGCCACAAAGGCAGGAATGTAAATTCTCCATAGATGTCTGCTATGAATTCTATATATTTCTCATGTATAAATCATGTTAGCTCATTGTAAGCTTGAAAGGTTTGATGCTGTATTGATGAGGCAGTTGTCCATTTCCCACTTCTGGCTTCTCTATGTATCCTGGAGTCTCAATTTCATTCCGAGGACAGGACTTGTTTCTCTAGTTTGTCTGGTATCTTCTGCTTCCCTTTTGCCAACCAATCTATTGCACATGAATTGAAAAACAAAAACTACAAAGTTGTCTATTCTGAGCTGCAAACTAGGTATCTGTTAGAGCAGGACGCATAACACAAGAAATCTGCACAAAACTCCCAACTCTGTGTCATGCACTGCCAAAGTATCACCTGAAGGCCCCTTCAGGGACATCTGTAAAAAGCTCATACAAACAAAACATCTGATGGAAAAATCAAATACACACACATACAAATACACATACTTTATATAACACAAGACTACTAGTTATTATTATTCACAAATTGTAACTAATCTGAAAAAGAAAACAGTATCCTAGTTTGTTTTCCCCCCAACATTCAAAGAAATATATTACAGTATAGTGTATGTGAGACATTATAGTGATTTAGAAGGAAGCTGATTCTGGACTGGCTCTATTCAGTCATGTGGGGAAGTGTCATTTGGGGACACACAGACCAGCTGCAAGGGGACAAGGACACATACACTGATCTAAAAACTTTAAGGCTTAATCCATCACACCAGAACTGACAGACTGATGTGAAATGGGAGGAAGGTGTCATAATTGGCCCTTTAGGGCCGAAATAAGGCACCATTCACCTGCTGTGAGTTTGCTCATTTAATAAAGAATAATAAGGAACACAAATACTGGCTACGAAGGGCGATCACAAAAAAGGCAATAAACATGGACCACGAGGGGTGACTACAGGAAGATACAATAATGAAAACCATGAAAGGTGACTTACAATAAATTCACGAAGCAGAGATTTAAACAGGAATTGGACATAGGGATTCCTGTCTACACAGGGTGAGGTCGCAGTGCACCACACACCTCCCCCTGGAGGCGGCAGATGAAACCAGTGCTTGGCCCCCTGGACCCAGGAGATGGACACCCGATGAAGGTGATGGCGGTGGGAGAAACACGACAGGTCCGGATGTGGATCGAGGACCTGCCACAGCCTTGGACAATGGCGCCACAACCTTGGTGACCCCGGACTGGGGCAAAGCAGCACTCTCAGTGGCCCCGGACTGAAGCATTGCAGCACCCTCGGTGGCCCTGGACTGAGGCATTGTGGCACCCTCGGTGGCCCCGGACTGAGGCGTTGCTGCACCATCGGTAGACCCAGACTGGGACAGAGCTGCACCCTCGGTGGACCCGGACTGGGACAGAGCTGCACCCACGATGACCCCCAGGCTGGAGTGTAGCACCCACAGTGGGCATACACTGGGGCGCTGCACCCACGTAGGATTCAGGCGGGAATGCAGCACCCACAGAGACCCAGACTGAGGAGGAACTGCACCCTCGGAGGTCCCGGGCTGGGACGAAGCCTCCACGATGACCTCAGCAGGAGGGGGAGCAGCACCCACGGAGGTCCCGGACTGGGACGGAGCCTCCATGACGACCTCGGCCGGAGAAGGTGGACCCACGAAGACCTCAAGCGGTAGACCCGAACCCACGGAGACCTCTGGCGTAGCTGGATGATTCTCGGTGACCCTGAGAGAAGACTCGGATAGAAGAGGAAGAGGAACAGGGTCAGGGTCACCGGCGAAAGTGGAACACAGCGAGGTGAGCTCAGGTGCAGCTGACGGCTGCACCCGGCTCTCCCCCTCAAGAGCCAGGCAAGATCTCACCAATACAGAAACAACAAAAACAAAGGAGAGTACTTGCCTGAGCTCAAGTTCCACCACTGCCGTCCAGGACTCCATCGATCCAGATGACGATGTCTCGGGCCCGGCACTCTTGAGGTCCAGCTTGGACTCTGATGCGGCATCGCCAATAGCAGGCATGATGGTCACTGCAGTCCCAGAACCCCCTGGTGATGTGACCCATGCAGGTGACTCGCCCAGCGTGGCGACAGGAAATCTGCTCTCAATTGGTGTTAAATCCTGCATTGTTAGAACCCAGGGATGCTTCCTCGTCGGCGCAGGCTCTGGATTACAGGCAGCCCTGCTTCTCCGTCTGGACCTTGGCTGTGGGGCTGGAACCATGTTTCCCGGTACCGCAAACTTCCCCTCCATCCAGCGGCTTAACCCTCGAACCGGCGGACACTCAGGGGGCATTGGGGGAAACACAGAGAGAGCAGATAAAGTCTTTGTGGCTGCAGCAGGTGGTAAGGACTCAGTGGACTGCACTAACTCAGCCTCACCCCCGAGAATCAAGCAAGGTAATTCATAAGATGGTGAAATAGAGTGAAAAAGCACTTCCCTGTTCTCCCAGGGTATGGTGGTTCCTGCTGCAGCAAGCCCAGTCTCTTCCCTCTCCGAGACTGCGGTAATCGTGGACCCCTCTGGAGAACATGGAGGAGTCGCCCCTGCAGACACGGTGACGGGCTGAGCCAGGGGAGAATCAGCTGGGCTCTCAGCAGTGAGAGGAGGTGCCGTGGGGGGGAGGGGGGACAACTGCGACGACCCGGAAAGAGGAAGCTGATGAGACAGCCGGCGAGGAAACCCCAGAAGCTGAAGCTGCTGTAGAACCTTCTTGACACGGTGAAAAGGAACCTACTAGCTGAGAGACGGAGGAGTTCCCCTGACGGCCCTTGACTGGGTAATGACGGAGAAGTTGCAGTGACTGGACCCGGTGACTTTCCTCCATCCGCTTCGGTACGCCCGAGTCACAGGAAGGAGTAGAGGTCTGCGCCGGGAGGCAGCATCTATGGGCTGGAGACGAGCCTATTGCTAACCCCGGGAATCGCTGCTGGAGAACAGAGACGGTAGACAGCAGTTCAGCGAACTTGGGATAATTACCCAAACCGGGATGTGCTTCCACAATCCCGACTGCTGCCACCACACTCTCCAGAACCTTCTTCGGGCCACACGAGGTGAGGGCTTCAGCAACACAGCCCCAGATGAAGTTGACTGCCCACTGTTCATCCACACTGGGGGCCCCGGCTGCCATCCTCCTTCAGCGCGCTGGGGACATACTGACAGACTCTCCTTAGGGCCATGAAAAAAGGTGAGTGGAAAAAGAAAAAAGGGAAAAAAAGGCAAACCTACAGCTGCTGGCACCTATGGGCTGCAACCTACTGTCATAATTGGTCCTTTAGGGCAGAAATAAGGCACCATTCGCCTGCTGTGAGTTTGCTCATTTAATAAAGAATAATAAGGAACACAAATACTGGCTATGAAGGGCAATTACAAAAAAGGCAATAAACATGGACCACGACGGGTGACTACAGGAAGATACAATAACGAAAACCATGAAAGGTGTGGTCTATATTAACCATATATTCCATAACTACATATGTTGAAGCATGTGGAAATGTTTGGTAATTACATATGTAAAGAACTTCACACCTCTGAAAGGACAAAGGACTCTCACCCGCCGAGCGAAGAACAAAGACGTTCCCGGACGCGGCGGAGGAGACCGGAGGAGCCACCCTCACCCCCCAAGGCGAGGAGAGGAAATACCAAGACAATGGGGGGATTAAGATAATGAGGGATGTCAGCCTCTGTTATGCATGTCTTTTGTTGTGTGCATGTATAAAATCAGTGAGTTGGAGAAATTCTGTCTCTTTTCCCTTCTGCCACTCTCTGCACCAGATGAGACTTGTTAGAAGAGCTGAATATTAAAGCTTTGCTTATCTTCATTTCCAAGCTCCTCTACACTGGTGACCTTGACGCGAGTATGGACCTGAGGCGTTCCCCCGCAATCGACTCATCCGCGGCGACCCAGGCAGACGCCAGCCGCCACGCAGACGAGGGAGCAGATGGACAACTGTTCCCCCCGGCAGAAGAGATTGAGAGGGCTCAACCGAGCACCAGCACCGCCGTGAGAGCCGAGGCAAGGCACTCTCACCCGGCGGGCACAACGGTGATGGTGTGCACAAATGCCGTCGCTGTCCAGCTGCCAGACTTCTGGCAAGAAGACCCCGCCTCTTGGTTTCAGCAGGCTGAAGCCCAATTTACACTGGCGGGCATCATGGCTGATGACACCAAATTTTATCATATCGTCTCCAAACTCGACGCCGCCCCTTCGAAGTGTGTGCGGAGCATGATCCGGCGACCACCGGCCCGGGACAAATACGAGACGCTCAAAGCAACCATCGTGGCGAACTACGTCCCATCAGCGGAAGAGAGAGCCGAGAAGATCTTGGCGGTCTACGGCCACAGAGGGGGCAAACCGAAGGCCCTCATGGAGGATTTGCTACAGCTCAAAGAAGAGGACAATGACAACTTCCTCTTCCAGTTTATTTTCCTCAGCACGCTGCCGCCACACATGAGAGGGACACTCGCCAGCATGAAGTGCAACAGCCACCAAGACTTCCGCGTGCTGGCCAACGAAGCTCATCGGCTCGTCAACGCCTGCAAGGAGCTGACACCCACAGCAGCATCCGCAGACCTCAACGCTGACGCCCCGAGCCACGAGGAGCCACAACCCACGGAGCAGACCCAGCCCACGGTGACAGCGACACGGCCAAGACGTAACAGACGGAGCGATGTTTGTTATTATCACCACCGCTTCGCCGAGAAGGCTCACAAATGTGTTCCCCCCTGCAAATTTAAACGCCAAAGCCGAGAGCCGTTAACAGCAGCAGCTCTCGGCGAGAAAAACAAGCTGTTGTACGTGACGGATGGACACTCAGGCAAGCAGTTCCTTATCGACACAGGAGCCCAGCTGAGTTTCGCCATGCCCTCCCACGCAGATCGAGCCACGGGCACCCGGGGCAACGGAGCCGTGGCAGCCAATGGCTCTAGCATCGACACATTCGGCGAAAAGAGCCTGCACCTCCTCATCCACGGCCGCAGCTACAGATGGACATTTGTTGTAGCGGCGGTGAGTTTTAACTTATTAGGCGCAGATTTTTTGTGTGCACATGGGTTATTAGTGGATCTAGCAAATAGGCGCCTGGTTAATGCACTGTCCTTTGCTTCTATTCCATGCTCAGCCCGAGTTTCTCCGCCACCTGTGCAGGCCAACGTCACCACAGCAGGAGGTAAGTTTGAGCAACTCCTCACCCAATTTCCAGCACTCACAATCCCCAAATTCTCAGCCACTGTGGCTAAGCACGGGGTTGAACACTTCATTCCCACAACGGGACCTCCCGTTTTTGCCAAAGCTCGCCGCTTAGACGCGGCCAAGCTCAACATAGCACGGGACGAGTTTACAACTCTTGAAAAATTGGGCATTGTTAGACGCTCGAAGAGCCCCTGGGCCTCACCACTTCACATGGTTCCGAAATCCGACGGTTCTTGGAGACCGTGCGGAGATTACCGCAGATTAAACAACGCTACAGCGCATGACCGTTACCCAATCCCTCACATTCAAGATTTTTCACTACATCTAGCGGGTGCGCGCATTTTTTCAAAAATAGACTTAGTCCGCGGTTATCACCAAGTCCCAGTCCGAGCAGAAGACGTTCCTAAAACAGCAGTAATAACCCCTTTCGGCCTTTTTGAATTCCTGCGAATGCCTTTCGGCCTCAAAGGCGCTGCTCAAACTTTTCAACGAATGATGGACGCGGTCCTACGCGACCTCCCTTTTGTTTTCGTCTACCTCGACGACATGCTGGTAGCCAGCTCGTCTGAGGAAGAACACGAGCAGCACCTCACTATGGTTTTTCAGAGGCTAGAAGAGCACGGGCTAATAATCATTCCAGACAAATGCAAATTCGGCGTGTCAGAAATTGATTTTTTAGGACAGAAAGTCTCTCCGAAGGGGGCAGTTCCACTTCCAGACAAAGTTCATGCGATAGAAAGTTTTCCACGGCCACAAACGGTCAAATCGCTACAGGAATTTTTAGGGATGGTTAATTTTTACAACCGCTTCCTCCCCCACGCAGCTCAGCTCATGCAGCCCCTATATGACGCGCTCAAAAAAAAGAAAGCTTCCTACGCGGTCGAATGGACCCCGGAGCGCGAACGCGCTTTCGCGGAAGTAAAAAGCGCCCTAGCTAACGCCACATTGTTAGTTCACCCAGATCCCTTGGCCCGCATTGCACTAACCACAGATGCTTCAGACCTAGCTATAGGGGCAGTTGTAGAACAACTTGTTAGCGGGGTCTGGCAACCTTTAGCATTCTTTAGCAAATCGCTAAACCAAACTGAACGCAAATACAGCACTTTTGACAGAGAGCTGCTGGCGCTTCATTTATCCATCCGCCACTTCCAGTTCTGGTTAGAAGGGCGGAGTTTCACGGCTTTTGTAGACCATAAACCGCTCACCTTTGCTATGGCTAAAATTTCAGAACCATGGTCAGGCAGGCAACAAAGACAGCTAGCTGCGATTTCAGAGTTCACCACAGACATTCGACACATGGCAGGCAAACTTAACATAGTAGCGGACTGTCTCTCTCGCGCTGTGACACCACCAGAGCGCGGGGAGACAGATTATACTGCCTCAGCAGCAGAACGCTTCACTAACGCAGACACATACGCAGCACCTATCCATGCAGGGATAGATTATGCAGCCATGGCGGAGGAACAAAACAGTGACGCGGACGTGCGCGCACTCCTGTCTGGACCAACAGGGTTAAGGCTGGAGAAAAAGGGTTTACGCGACGGCGTGCCCCCCCTAATATGCGATGTTTCAACCGGCCGACCTCGCCCGTTAGTACCAGCTACATGGCGCCGCCGTATTTTCGACGCAATTCACTCCCTTGCGCACCCAGGTGTGCGCGCCTCGGTTAAAATGGTCGCTGAAAAGTTTGTGTGGCCAGGCCTGCGCAAAAACGTAAAAGAATGGGCAAAAACTTGCATTTCTTGTCAACGCGCCAAAATACACAGACACACAAAAGCCCCTCTGGAGCCTTTTCCAATCCCTGCTAGAAGGTTCGACCACGTTCATGTCGACCTCGTGGGGCCACTACCTTCCTCCCAAGGTTTCACACACCTGTTAACAATGATAGACCGCACCACACGCTGGCCAGAGGCAGTCCCTCTAGCGGCAACCACAGCGGAAGAAGTCGCTCGTGTTTTTTTGACAAACTGGGTGGCACGTTTCGGCGTCCTATCGGACATCACGTCCGATAGGGGGCCTCAATTTGTCTCAGAGCTCTGGTCAGCCATGTCCAACAGCTTAGGGGCAACAATTCATCGCACCACCGCTTATCACCCTCAGGCTAATGGGTTATGCGAGCGTTTTCACAGGTCTTTAAAGGCCGCCCTCAGAGCCTCACTAACGGACACAAATTGGGTAAATAAACTTCCCTGGGTTTTATTGGGGTTGCGTGCTGCACCTAAAGAGGATCTAGATGCCTCTCCCGCAGAATTAGTCTTTGCACAACCTCTCAGGCTCCCAGGTGAATTTTTACCAGAGAACCCAGAGCCAGGGCGCCTTCCAGTCCCAAGGTTTTTAGGCAGCAACGGACCGAACTCTCTCCCCGGTCCAGCTCATCACTCCTTCCCACGGGTTTTTGTCCCTCAAACTTTAAAAAATGCTGAGTTCGTTTTTGTTAAGCATGAAGCTTTAAAACCAACTTTGCGCCCAGCATTCGATGGGCCATTCAGAGTGCTGGAACATGGTGATAAACACTTTGTGCTTGATTTTGGGGATAGAAAAGAAACAGTCAGCATTGACAGACTTAAACCTGCCTTCTTGTTGAAAGACGAGCCTGCACAGTTGGCGAGAGCACCTCGGCGAGGTAGACCCCCCAAGAGAAAAGACTCAGCCCCCAGGCAGGGAACAAATAACCTCTCTACTTCCCACACTGCAGATTCCTCACAAGAAGGTCCCAGCAGGACGCCTAAACCAACCTACAGCAGTTTTGGGAGAAGATTAAAACCCAGACAGCACAGGGACTGATACCAACCACTCCACAATTATTCACTAATTGTGCTGCAACAGTTTAGGACTGACTTATGATTTTACTATGCTGTTATGTTTACCACTGAACTCTCTTAGGAGCATGGCTGCTGGAAAGTTTCTTCCGTGGCAACAGATGTAACACCTAGTATGTCATAATAACTATCTTAGACTGTGAACCTTTCTGTTGTCTTTTCTTAGTTGTTTGGGGGGCCTGTGGTCTATATTAACCATATATTCCATAACTACATATGTTGAAGCATGTGGAAATGTTTGGTAATTACATATGTAAAGAACTTCACACCTCTGAAAGGACAAAGGACTCTCACCCGCCGAGCGAAGAACAAAGACGTTCCCGGACACGGCGGAGGAGACCGGAGGAGCCACCCTCACCCCCCAAGGCGAGGAGAGGAAATACCAAGACAATGGGGGGATTAAGATAATGAGGGATGTCAGCCTTTGTTATGCATGTCTTTTGTTGTGTGCATGTATATAATCAGTGAGTTGGAGAAATTCTGTCTCTTTTCCCTTCTGCCACTCTCTGCACCAGATGAGACTTGTTAGAAGAGCTGAACATTAAAGCTTTGCTTATAAACCAAATCGCCTCTTCATTTCCAAGCTCCTCTACAAAAGGTTACTTACAATAAATTCACAAAGCAGAGATTTAAACAGGAATCGGACGTAGGGATTCCTGTCTACACAGGGTGAGGTCGCAGCGAGGGATAAACCTCACCAGTGAGCTTAAATAATACAAGAGGAGATCCAAATTGTGAATCAGGTATGGAAGCACGAGTGAGAATATAATCAAAGACACTAAACAGCTGTGACAGGCCATCAACAGACTTGACAGGAGGAAGTCATGTCACGATGCTGTCAAAATAAAAGCACAAATAATAATGGCAGAAACTCAGGACTAAATACATATACAGAAAAAGGATAATAACCAAAAGACCCGAGCATGGTACAGACCCACGCTCGGCATCATGACAGAAGGAGACCAGTGGACTAAAAAAAACCACAGAGAAACCCATGCAAATGTACAAAGGATTAACAAAAGCTGACAAGAAAAATGGCTGTGTATCCCCCAGAGACTGAACCCAGGTGAAACCAAGTGATGCTGACACACTACTCTCCACAATGGCCCACATAAAGAAAAAGAAAACACATGCAGACTGTGGTCCAGTATGGAGCTTATATAATGTATTTTCCACTAACATGGTAACTGCACACTCATCCTCCCCTGGGGTGAACTCTGCTCAGCTGGAGCGGACATGGAGGAGGACAACAGTGATGCCCTACCCAGCCTCCTCGACACTAGCAGGTCTAATGAAGGGGGCAACACGGTCACAACAGGGCAGAGTAAACACAAGCTTCCATGCGGTGCAAGTGAATGCATCGATTATTAAACATCCACATGTCTTAATTTTTAGGACACATACACTCACAGTGTAGATAGCTTACAGAGACCAGTGCCTTTTTAATTTTTGCACATCACATTTCCAAGGTTATCTGCTGTGTCATCCAGTACAGGAGCGTCAACAGCTCTCACTCCGACTTCCTTTACACAACTGTTTTCTATTTCTCCACAAGAGCAGCCACACAAACCCGTGTATCATATTACTGTGGGTGAGCACTGCAACTATATATTTTGTGATCTAGCTCTTCCTCTATTACACCACTCCCTTTACATCAGGCACAGGGATTGAGGGTGAGACAGTAAGTTCAGGGAGTGGGTGTGAGGACACAGATGATCACTTTGTTTTCTGGCCTCACTCTTTAAACTCTTGGAGCTCAGCGGGAGTGATGATTGAGATGTTGATATACTTGGGCTGCTTTGAGATGTTTCTGCCATGCTGATTACACCATGTCATTGGCAAAAGCAGTACACTAACACTACACATTTTAGTTTTGGATTTGATGAGTGTTCTCACATTAATAATAAAGCTTGCTGATTCCTTTATTACCACTTTATACTTTTAAAAGCCTATTTCTACATTTAGCTATATCTCCTGTCTGTGTAATGTGTAGCTATTACCTTATGTAACTGTTTCAGATTTGAGACATACACACTTTCACTTATGTACAGTGGTGTGAAAAAGTGTTTGCCCCTTCCTGATTTCTCATTTTTTGTATATTTGTAACACTTAAATGTTTCAGATCATCAAACAAATTTAAATATTAGACAAAGCCAAAGATAACACAAGTAAACACAAAATGCAGTTTTTAAATGAAGGTGTTTATTATTAACGGTAAAAAAAAATCTAAACCTACATGGCCCTGTGTGAAAAAGTAACCCCCCCCCCCGTTAAAACATAAATTAACTGTGGTTTATCACATCTTTGGAAAGCTGAATTCAATTTCTTTAGCCACACCCAGGCCTGATTACTGCCACACCTGTTCTCAATCACGAAATCACTTAAATAGGACCTGCCTGACAAAGTGAAGTAGACCAAAAGATCCTCAAAAGCTAGACATCATGCTGCGATCCAAAGAAATTGAGGAACAAATGAGAACCTGTCACGGTCTGGGACACGGGGGGGGGGGGGCTGTCTTTAGTTATAGTCAGTCTTTTTCTGTTTATTTGTTTCATTATTTTCCCTGTTAGCCATTCTTGGTTCCTGTTTTATTATTTATATTTTGTGTTGGTTGTGTCTCTATGGGTTCTGGGTTGTGTGTTGTTTTGACAGCGCTGCGCAGCTCCCAGCTGTCAGACTGGCTTGCGAGCTGCGCAGCTGTGATTAATTGTAATTCTCTTGCCACTCATGTTCCTCACCTGCTGCTTGTTTAGGAAGGGTAGATACGACCACGACAAACCATGCTGGCTGTTTTGTCCTTCCATACCATGGGATGTCCTCAGGTCTACTAGACTCTGAGTGTTCTGGGTAGCTGTTGAGGAGAATGGTAGTGCTCTGTCCAGGCCAGTCTTATCTCTGTATTCGTCCGGCATTCCCAGGCTACTGCCTGCCTGTGACATCAAGCCCTGCTCTCCTTCAGCGCCATTCCCACCTGTCGTTTGTATGTGTTGTTTAGTTTCTGGTTTGCCTTTATATTAATAAATTTGCAAAACACAGTGAGTGTTTGGTGTCCTTCTTCAGCCCTAAAGGGCAGGTTTCATGACAGAAGGAAGCGATCAGGGCAGACACCAGTCACTGTGTGTTTTTACTGTTTTTTTTCCCTCCTCCTTTTTCCTTCTCCCTTTGTTCTTCCCGTATTAAGTTCAGGGTTTTGTCCAGCATGGCTGGCCGCACAGACTGGGGGAGATTTGGCCTGGATGAGGAGGAGTGTTGTGCGGTTGAACTGATAAGGGACCTCATGTCAGATGTTCGTGAACCCGCATTCCCGAGGAAGAGCTGCAGGTGTGGGACGCCGCGGCACAGTTGATTGAGGCATTCCCCAGCCTGTGGCGCTACCCGGAACTGGCAGACCTCCTTGCCTCTGTCTGCCATGCACAACATCGGCTTCGCGGGCTGGGGAGGCCCCCTCCGCCACCAGAACCTGTGCCGTGGAGGAGAAGCTCCCAGGGATGGACGTGCCAAGCTCGGGACCGCTATCCAGCTGCAGTCCCGCTTCCCTCTGTCGGACTGAGTCCCACAGCCGGCTGCATCGGGTACACTGCGCTCGATAGGCCGAGTGCGGAGGAGCTGGGGAAGCGCCAACGGGTGATTGCTGCGGAGAGAGAGCTGATCTTGGACTACAAGCCCTGGCTCCTCCCTCAGCTTCTGCCGGAGGGAGTGTCATCAGCCTGAAGGGGGTCTGAGCCTATGGCGGAGCTTTCCCCAACTCTGGTGCTCCGCCCACTGTACCTGACGACCTCCATAACCCCCAGGAAGATGTTGTATGGTCTAACAACAGCCACCACCAAGCCCCTGGAGTTAAGGCAAGTGTCTTTTCATTCTTTAACAACCTATGATGAAATGTCTTGCCTTATTCCCGGCGGGGAAGCTCAGCCGCAGCAGCCCGGCTTGGCTGAGCTTCCATCATCAGCTGCTGCAGCCTTTACATCTCCTTTCTCTCCTGTTACTCCCCTTTCATTCCCGGAGGGTCCGCCAGTCCTAGGAGGGAGCTGGCATGCGGTGGAGGAGACCGCAGCATCAGAGAGTCCAGTGCCAACCGTCCAGCTGGGGGTCTGGGCCGCAGCGATGGACTTGTTGGAGTCCTGGACGGTGATGAAGCTCGAGCACAAGTAGGTTTCCTTATATAGCCCCGTGAAATCTTGCCTGGCTCTTGAAGGGGGGAACCAGGTGCAGCCCTCGGCCTCCCCTGGGCTTCCCCCGCCGGGTTCCACTGTTGCCGGTGACCCTGATCTGGTGTGTGCGCCTGTCCCTGTTCCTTTGTCCAAGCCACCATCTAGGGTTGCCGAGATCTCTGTGAGTGCTGCCTTCCGGCCGGCTGAGACCTCCATGGGTGCTGTGCCTCAGCCAGAGGCCTCCATGAGTGCTGCTTCTCCTCTAACTGAGGTCTCCATGAGTGCTGCCTTCCATGCCCCAGCCTGGGGCCGCCGCTGGTGATACTCCCCAGCCCAGGGCCACGAAACATCCTCTGCCTTCATCTGGTTTTCCTGCTTGTCAACTACCACCATCACTGGACACTACCGTTGGCCAGTGGCCAGGGGTGGGAGATAACCGGCCGCCTCCGGGAGGGGGCGCATTGGGCCCGGTGACTTGGTGGCCCAGGAACTCTGGAAGGCCTCCTGGCGGACTGCACCATGAGGTCTGGTGGCTTAAAGACTCCAGGAGACAACCGGACGACTTGTGTCACGAGGCCGCCCAGGTTGCTGCGGCGGTCAGCCAGGGGTCCGCGGGTCCTGGGTCACTGCATTGGCTCAAGTGGTGGATCATGAGTGTTTTTTTTTTTTCTTTTGTCTTTTTGTGATATTTCGGTCCCTCCGTGCCTGGGTTCCCCTTCCTCCCCTCCAGGGTGGGTTGTTTTTCTTGTTGGGGGGGGTTCTTTTCCCTTTTGTTGTTGCCCTGGGGTGTCTGGGTCCACCCCTTGGTGGGGGCTCTGCCACAGTCTGGGGCATGGGGAGCGCCATACCCAGTCTTTAGTTGTAGTCAGTCTTTTTTTTGTTTTTGTTTTTTTTTGTTACTTATTTGTACCCGTAGGTAGACTTGGTTTGCAGTTTGGTGACAAGCCACCGGCTGCTGGTCGCTGCGTGCGCGAGCGCCCTAAACCTACATGTTTTTGGTGTGCGGGAGGAAACCGGAGAAATCCCGGAGTAAACCCACGCAGCACGGGGAGAACATGCAAACTCCACACAGCTCACTGTTGGTCGGGGGCTGGGATCGAACCCACGATCTCATGATCCCCGCGGTCCCCCGGCCGAGGGTAAAACTGTGCTGCCACAGTGCTAAACCACTGCGCCACCGTGCAGCCAAAAAGCCTAGTCAGTCTTTTTCTGTTTATTTGTTTCATTATTTTCCCTGTTAGCCATTCTTGGTTCCTGTTTTATTATTTATATTTTGTGTTGGTTGTGTCTCTATGGGTTCTGGGTTGTGTGTTGTTTTGACAGCGCTGCGCAGCTCCCAGCTGTCAGACTGACTTGCGAGCTGCACAGCTGTGATTAATTGTAATTCTCTTGCCACTCATGTTCCTCACCTGCTGCTAGTTTAGGAAGAGTATTTAAGGCCATGAAGAACCGTGCTGGTTGTCGCATCCTTCCATACTGTGGGATGTCCTCAGGTCTACTAGACTCTGAGTGTTCTGGGCAGCTGTTGAGGAGAATGGGAGTGCTCCGTCCAGGCCAGTCTTATCTCTGTTTTCATCCAGCATTCCCAGCATTCCCTGCCTGTGATGTCGAGCCCCGCTCTCCTCCAGCACCATTCCCACCCATCGTTCGTATGTGTTGTTTAGTTTCTGGTTTGCCTTTATGTCAATAAATTTGCAAAACGCACAGTGAGCATTTGGTGTCCTTTTCCAGCCCTAAAGGGCAGGTTTCATGACAGAAACAAAGTAATTGAGATCTATCAGTCTGGAAAAGGTTATAAAGCCATTTCTCAAGCTTTGGGACTCCAGCGAACTACAGTGAGAGCCATTATCTACAAATGGTGAAAACATGGAACAGTGGTGAACCTTCCCAGTAGTGGCCGCCCAACCAAAATTACCCCAAGAGCGCAGCGATGACTCATCCAAGAGGTCACAAAAGACTCCACAGCAACATCCAAAGAAATGCACACCTCACTTGCCTCAGTTACGGTCAGTGCTCATGACTCCACCATAAGAAAGAGACTGGGCAAAAATGGCCCGCATGGGGGAGATCCAAGATGAAAACCATTGCTGAGCAAAAAGAACATAAAGGCTTGTCTCAGTTTTGCCAGAAAACATTTTGATGATCCCCAAGACTTTTGGGAAAATACTCTGTGTACTGACAAGACAAAAGTTGAACTTTTCAGAAAGTGTGTGTCCCATTACATCTGGCGTAAAAGTCACACAGCATTTCAAAAAAGGAACATCATACCAACAGTAAAATATGGTGGTGGTAGTGTGATGGTCTGGGGCTGTTTTGCTGCTTCAGGACTTGGAAGACTTGCTGTGGTAAATGGAACCATGAATTCTGCTGTCTACCAAAAAATCCTGAAGGAGAATGTCCGGCCATCTGTTTGTGACCTCAAGTTGAAGCGCACTTGGGTTCTGCAGCAGGACAATGATCCAAAACACACCAGCAAGTCCACCTCTGAATGGCTTAAGAAAACAAAATGAAGACTTTGGAGTGGCCTAGTCAAAGTCCTGACCTGAAGCCGACTGAGATGCTGTGGCATGACCTTAAAAAGGCGGTTCATGCTCGAAAACCGTCCAGTGTGGCTGAATTACAACAATTCTGCAAAGATGAGTGGGCCAAAATTCCTCCACAGTGCTATAAAAGACTCATTGTCAGTTATCGCAAATGCTTGATTGCAGTTGTTGCTGCCAAGGGTGGCCCAACCAGTTATTAGGTTTAGGGGGCAATAACTTTTTCACGCAGGGCCATGTAGGTTTGGATTTTTTTTCCCCTTAATAATAAACACCTTCATTTAAAAATTGCATTTTGTGTTTACTTACGTTATCTTTGTCTAATATTTAAATTTGTTTGATGATCTGAAACATTTAAGTGTGACAAACATACAAAAAAATAAGAAATCAGGAAGGGGCAAACACTTTTTCACACCACTGTATCTAAGATGTACTGAATTCTACAACAACGTCAAGTCAATTTAACCCTGTGTAATAGCTTAAAAGAACTATACTGAGCAAAGTGGTGTTTTCATGGAGTTAACCCTTGTAAAATAGAGCCATACGTATGTTACACGTATTCTGTAAAAATACTAAAATGCTTACTTCACAAAGAAATACTGCATTTTGCACAGTGTCCCAACCTCACCAGAATTGGGGTCGTATGACCAATAATTTACTAGGTCATAATATCGAGTCTAAGGCATTGCATTATTTAGCTTTGCATGGTTGCCCTCTTTCCTCTGTGTGCTCTGCCCTCAGCCCTCTTCTAGAAGGAAAGATCATGTGAAAGAGAGTGCAGCAATGGCACAGTATGTGGTGGTCATAACTGGAGCCCTTTATGGCCCACACAGCTGACCTATATACTGTAAATATTCCTAAAGCAGGGGGAGAAGCATGTGCTCTGTTGAGCTTGCTCTTTCAGTCAGTCGTGTGTACATTTATGCATTATTTTCTTCTTCACATGCATGACTTGCTCTTTTAGAAAGCCATCCTCTCCTCTCCTACATCATTCTAAGGAAATATGTGCTGCTAAAAGGTCTCATATTGTATATTTTCCTGGGATTAATTTAAATTTTGACATCCTCAAAGTGAATCAGATAAACAACGATCCAAATGCAAAAGAATATTGAGGAAGTTAAGTAGATATAGAACATTTGTATGACTCGTCCTAATCCCATTAATTACATATGTTGCAGGGTTTCCTCTGGTAACATTTCTCGGTGGCGGCCCACCTCGCCAGAAATTTTATCGCCTTGCCAAGGAGATATGAATTTATTAAGAAAAATATATGAAGCAATGACTTTCCGCAAGCGCGCACATGAACAACGCACGTGGCCACCATCTGCGCAGAGTTTAGAAGCGCCCCACTCACATGAATTTTCCAGTCAGTCAGCAGGAAGTGTCTCGCTAAGCGTGACTGTCCGACAGAGACATGAGTTTACTAAAGTATTTTAAATGTGGAAAAAAATCATAAGAGGTATGTAAGCACTGGAGGCGTTTATCATGGTTTTAACCCGCTGGAAATGGGAGCAATAATGGGAGAGATGCTTAGCTAAGAGATGTGGTTAGAATTCATATGCAGCCGGCTTCATATGAAGAGAGAGGCAAGGGGGACTGATGAATTGCTGAGGATATATTTCACCAGCCACTACAATATTAAGTTATGTTCTGTAGGAATTGCAGGAATGAAGAGAATTTCTCTCTTTTCTCACACAAGCAGGCATGCCGTTTTTATTCTCCAGCGGCAGTGACAAAAAGCAACAGCTAAAAACACTAGCTCTCGTTTCATGCTAAGCTGAGGTCCTTCAGCGGCTGCCTAGAGAGGTGCCTCATGAGAAAGCCTGAGCGCACAACTATAACTGCCTAAACAGATCATTCTGTACATTAACACATATTGTGGTGAATTATGTCTTTAGAGTCCGCTACAGTTCCCTATTATGTACCTGGCAGGTTAAGATGACCGAAATTCACAAAGTCAATGACTTTAATCTGTCAGCAGCTTTCAGACAAACTAAACGTGCCAACATTTGATTTCAAAATAAGGGAGGTTTTTCCTGCTGTCTGGGTGGTGAGGAGATTTCTGGAAAAAACAAAAAAACAAACCTATAAATATAAAGAAATATTATAACAGAAATAACGGCATCCTTGGTCATTTAAGTTAATTTACTGTATAAAGCCAAAATCAAAATACAATGATTTAAAAATCCTTTTCAACCTATATTCAATTGAATACACTACAAACATATTTAATGTTCATACTGATAAACTTTATTGTTTTGTTTTGTTTTTTTGCAAATAATCACTCATTTTGAATTTTATGCTTGCAACATATTCCAAAAAAGCTGGGACAGGGTCATGTTGACGACTGTGTGACATCATCTTTCCTTTTAACAACACTCAATAAGCATTTAAGAACTGAATACACTAATTATTGAACTTTTGTAGGTGTAATTCTTCCCCATTTTTGCTTGATATACAACTTCAGTTGCTCAACAGTCCCAGGTCTCCATTGTTGTATTCTGCACTTCATAATGTGCCACACATTTTCAACAAGAGACAGGTCTGGACTGCAGGCAGGCCAGTGAAGTAACCACACTCTTTTACTACGAAGCCTACATGTGCAGAATGTGGCTTAGCATTGTCTTGCTGAAATATTGTAAGCAGGGACGTCCCTAAAAAAGACGTTGCTTGGACGGCAGCATATGTTGCTCCAAAACCTTTATGTACCATTCAGCATTAATGGTGCCCTCTCAGATGTGCAAGTTACCCATGCCATGGGCACTAACACCCCCCCATACCATCACAGATGCTGGCTTTTCAACTTATTGTTGATAACAATCTGGATGATCCTTTTCCTCTTTAGCGTGGAGCACACAATGCCCATGATTTCCAAAAACAATTTGAAGTGTGGACTCATCAGACCATAGCACACTTTTCCACTTTGTGTCAGTCCATCTCATGTGAGCTCCAGCCCAGAACAACAGGTGCCATTTCTGGCTGTTGTTGATATATGACTTTCGCTTTCCATGGTAGAGTTTTAACTTGCACTTGTAGATGTAGCGACAAAATGTGTTAACTGACAATGGTTTTCTGAAGTGTTCCTGAGCCCACGTGGTAATATCCTTTATAGAATGATGTTGGTTTTTAATGCAGTGCTAACCTGAGGGAAGGACATGAGCATTCAGTGTTAGTTTCCGGCCTTGGTGCTTACGTGCAGAAATTTCTCCAGATTCTCTGAAACTTTTGATGATATTATGGACAACAGATGATGAAATCCCTGAATTCCTTGCAACTGTCTGCTGAGAAACACCGTTCTGAAACTGCTGGACTATTTGCCCATGCAGTCGTTCACCCCATCGTTGCTTGTGAATGACAGCCTTTTGGGGATGCTCCTTTTATACACAATCATGACACTAACCTGTTTCCAATTAACCCGTTCACCTGTGGAATGTTCCAAAGAGGTGTTTTTTGAACATTCCTCAGTTTTTTCTTGCCCCTGTCCCGGCTTTTTTGGAACATGTTGCAGGTATCAAATTCAAAATGAGTGAATATTTGCAACAAAACGATAAAGTTTATCAGGTCGAACATTAAATATATTGTCTTTGTAGTGTGTTCAATTGAATATAGGTTGAAAAGGATTTTTAAATCATTATACTTTGTTTTTATTTATGTTTTACACAACATCTCAACTTCATTGGAATTTTGGTTGTACAAACACTTTGACTGACTCCGACAGCACTATGAAGTCATTGCAAAAATGTGCAAAAAGCCGGGTGTTGTATGGAGTACCTAGACAAAGTGTGAATAGGTGAATTTAACCACAGAATGAGACTGAGGGCCAGTGAGGGTACTTGTCATGCAACTCCACAAACTCACTTTCTCCTTTGGCATGCTCCAGGCTTTTGAGTGACTGACACTGGAGGGCTACTCATTCTCTCTCTCACGCCACACATCCTACAAATGTTTTATATCACAAATCCTCTGTCAGCCCCCAGTGCAACATTTCTGAGCACCCCCCCCCCCCCCAACAACTTCAGGCGCTATATCAAATCTGCAGTGGGCTACATAGGCTAGCCCTTCAACTGGCCAATGCAACTTCTGCACATGTTACGGCTCAGGGACACGGCAGCAACGCCGAAACACCCCCCCCCCCGCCCCCCACCCCACGCACAAAGTCAGCAACTCATAGCCCCTGTGAAATACCCCCCCTCACCACCACCACCACCACCACCTTTGGCGTCCCACCCTACCTTCCGTGTGGCAAGTGGAGGACAGGATGGTGCTCGGAGGGCGGAAGATGTACGGCAGATAACGGGAAAAACATTTCATCTTCTCCTCCGGTGCTTGCCGACGGGGTGTAGAGCGCTGCGTCGCGGGCTCCACATCCGCACCGCTGCCGCGACAGCCCAGCCAGAGAGGATCCGGGGAGGCGCGGGAGGGAAGACGGGCTCTGCGTCCGCGGCGCAGGGGGGCTATGACAGCATCACTGCGGGGCCCCGGGGAGCGAACGGCCGCACGGTTGTCAGCGAGCGTCCTCCCGCTTCCCTGTCGGCAGCTCCGGTCCGTGTGTGGGAGGCGAGTTCACAGGACAGGGGGGTCGCTCCGGCTCCTGGATGGGGGGTAAACGCATGTGAGGTCCGGCAGTGTCAAGTCAACATCCCGATGTGTGTGTGTTCACACGACTAAAGACGAGACCAAGTTCCCCCCCCCCCCTTCCTAAAATTCGTCTGTATTAATTAATACATGTATAATAGCGCACCTTGAATTCACACAAGCCAAAACACTGACATTCCACGGTGAATTCTACCAAGAGGTACGTTCTCTAGCTTACTGTCAGCTATGAGTAAATCCTTGGTGGTATAAAAATTACAACAAGGCGCAGGAAGACTAAAAACGGGCAGAACTTGATGGAAAATAGACAAAACTTGTATGCAGACCATGATATCGATTAAAAAAGTTTGGCGCCATCTTCTGACATAAGGCGACCAAACCAGAGGAACAACTGTTACAACGCAGCAAAAATTGAAGTCGACCGTTTTGTTTGTTTTCATAAAACACCCCCAAAAATGAACTCGTTATTTTTAAAACTGGTTTAAAATAATTTTTTTTTTAAATTTCAAGAAGTATAAAAACTCTTCAAAAATTACCTGATGAATAGAATTTGACGTCTGATCCCTGGCTCTTCGGTGTTAAAGTTGTTTTTAAGACAGCCTGAAGTGTCTGATGTTGTTTACAGTGAGACTTTTATCAGTACTTTCATGATCTCGCGAGACTTGGATGTGAACTAGTGTCGGCGGAAGTGAATCTCGAGTCTCTTTTCCGCCGGCCATAGAGGAGCAAAGGCAGGGTAAGAATAGCTGGCTGATGAACTCACCAAAATTATCGCCATCCATCCTGTGTTTACTGTGAATGTGAATCGACTAACACGATTATACAACACTCATACATTTGAGATGATCAAACGAGACCTATATTGACCCCATGTTGTGGGAGGTTTTTGAATAAATGTCGGATGTTGCTCAGCTTGGTTTTACACATGCATGTCTGTTCGCGGTTGTGAAGCTGGCTTCTTTTGCGGTTTTTACAGTTCATTTTCTACAACATTAAGGCTTAAAGGCTTTTTTATTAAGTACCTCGGTTGATAAATAGTGCATAATGTATGCTTCGGGCTAGCTTCCCATGTTATGCTAGCTCACTAGTCCTGTTCGTTAGCCTAGCATTGTGCTGTATAATAACTAACCCTCTTGGTTATGAATCGTGTTGAAACTTTTAAGCAGCAGAGTATTTTTTTAAAGATGACATGGTGTTTGGTTAATTGCTTTCTGTGACTGATTGGATGGTGTGCAGCACTGAGGTTTTATTTGTAATAGCTAATGCTGATAACTAGTTAGGTGTTTGCTAACTGACCGGTAGCATTCAAGTGAAAAAAAAAATGAGGAAAACATCAGTAGTTTGAAGCTTTTAATCAACAATAGGTGAGCTACAGGATTACAGTGAGCATCATAATTCCACTTTTAGCGTCATCTTTTTCAATAAAAAATTTATTTTGAGGTTTAATTTAAAAGCTTTGCCCTTATGTTATCCGAGTCTTCTGCATGAACGACCAGATATTGGCTACAGTGAAAATTTACATGCATCATCTTGGCCCTGCTTTCTTTCTTTTTTTTTATTGTTGTAGTTGCAGTTCACAAATGCTTTTTGTCATCCAAGTGAGACTGAATTGTGTTTTTGTCCACAGCATCATGAAGCTTAATCCATATGTCACCTCCTCCCGTCGCAAGAACCGCAAGAGGCACTTCAATGCCCCTTCACACATCAGGAGGAAGATCATGTCTTCCCCTTTGTCCAAGGAGCTCCGTCAGAAGTACAACGTGAGGTCCATGCCCATCCGCAAAGATGACGAAGTACAGGTATTGTAGCTTGCAATTGATAAGCAAGTGTAAATTGTTTCAGGTTGCAGTAGTTTAATCTCATTCTGCCGTGGCATACAGGTTGTCCGTGGACACTACAAAGGCCAGCAGATTGGCAAAGTTGTTCAAGTCTACAGGAAGAAGTATGTCATCTACATTGAGCGCGTGCAACGAGAGAAGGCCAACGGAACCACAGTCCATGTCGGCATCCACCCCAGCAAAGTGAGGCACAGTTTGACAACTTTTGAACTGTTACAGCTGATCCATGCTAGTTATATGCAAGTTATGTGCAAATATGACTTGGTTACCAGAGGAGTTATATGTGTGTACATTTATATTAAAGCATTTTTATGTAGTGGGCGGCAGTGGCTGAGGAGGTAGAGCAGGTCGTCTGATAAACATAGGGTTGGCGGTTCGAATCCCGTTCTCCCCAGACATCCTGCCGTTGTGTCCCTGGACAAGACACTTTACCCACCTTGCCTCCAGTGTCCATGACACTGGGTATGAATGTTTGTAAATATTCGGTCGTGGTTGGAGAGGCCGTTGTCACAGATTGGCAGCTATGTTTCCGTCAGTCTGCCCCAACGTAGCTTACCACTACCACTGTCTTTGGAGTGAATGAATAATGTATCCATTGTGTAGCATCTTTTACTTGGTTTGTTGTAGTTTAGACATTGTGTGGCAGAGAGAGGTGTGTTCAATCTCTGTACTCAGCCAATTACATTGTTTGATCCTATACCCGGTTACGTTACTTTATGCAGTGGGGTTTCTAACACAGACAGGGGTGCTCTGGTTAGTGTGTTGGTTTTGGTTGCTTGATTCTGATGGCACATTCAGACAGCCACTGTTTGGTCCGGACCAAAGGACCAAACAGTGGCTTCCGCAGATAGTTCAGTTCATTTGGTGCCGTCTGAACACGCATTGGAACACTGGTGCACACCAAACAAGCAAAGTCTGGTCTCCCTGAAAACAGGGGTCTCGGTTCTCTTGCAAACAAAGTCTGGTGCCCTCTACTTGCAGTGTGAATCCAAACAGACTATCCAGCGGACCAAAGGGCGGAATTGCCCCTTGACATTTGTGTAACCATAGCAACACGTAGTCTGAGAAGGGGAAGTGGCATTTACCATAGTACATTTTGGGTAGAAAATAATAACAAAGATAACCGCCCAAATCCAAGAAATCTTTTTACCGGTGAAAGCCGAGGAGAAAAGTTAAAAAATGTCTCGTTTGTGGTGGACAAACAACCTGGCTGAAGGGAACAGATTTTCGTTTTTGGTCCTGGCCAATCCATGAGCCTGATTTTTCTTCCTGGCCGAGATTTTTTCTTCCTGGTCAGTGGTGGTTTCGGCTACAACGCCCCAAACAAGCAGTTGTTGTAACTGCGTGACGTTGTTTAGGCAGTTTGGTCTGCTGCAGTGTGAATGCAAACCTAAAATGTAGGACCCCATCAACCTGCACAAGAAGACTTTTTTTTTTTTTTCTTTTTTCTTTTTGGCCGTTTAGAGTTTCTGACATGATAATGTATGATTATCTTTACATCTGTGCCCTGTTCTTGGTCATTGAGGAATCCAAACTTGGAACAACTGGACACTGTATTGTTTAAAAATAATATTGAGACCAGAGTTAGGTCTGCAGTTTGAAAAGACCACCTGGGATAAGTTCCCTTGTCAGTTTGACTCTGTAAGCTATAGTGGTGTGAAAAAGTGTTTGCCCCCTTCCTGATTTGTAATTTTTTGGTATGTTTGTCACACCTAAATGTTTCAGATCATCAAACAAATTTAAATATTAGACAACGATAACACAAGTAAACACAAAATGCAGTTTTTAAATGAAGGTGTTTATTATTAAGGGTAAATAAAAAAATCCAAACCTGCATGGTCCTGTGTGAAAAAGTGATCCCCCCCTGTTAAAACATAAATTAACTGTGGTTTATCACATCTTTGGAAAGCTGAATTCAAATTCTTTAGCCACACCCAGGCCTGATTACTGCCACACCTGTTCTCAATCAAGAAATTACCTAAACAGGATCTGCCTGACAAAGTGAAGTACAGTGATCCCTCACTTATCGCGGTTAATGGGTACCAGAACCGACCGCGAAAAGTGAAAAACCGCGAAGTAGCGTCACCCCTAATGACGTCATCCATAAATAATACGTACGTTCATTCTCTCACTCTCTCTCATACACGTACACACACACGTGTGTGTGTGTACGTGTACATACATACGTAGATGTAAACAAAGTGTACATAAATATGTTTTCAGAACTCTTTTATTCTTATAACAAGATACGTAACTCAAGATGAAAATGATTTACTGCACAGGTTAATGAGAGCTTTACTGCTCCTCAGGTGACGCCTCATCGTGAGGTGCTAGAGGCGCAGGATCATCGAGGGCAGCTTCCGGTAGAGCTGGAGGAGGCGGCGTAGTGGCTCGACGGGAAGACTATTTCGCACAAAATGGCACAAGAGAACAGCAAAAAGTTCCACACGGCGAGACTAAGTAACACGAGCGATAAAAAGCAATGAATGCGGTCTTCCTTCCCTTCATGGGTGCTCGGCAGGGAGAGGAGGTGGGTGAAACGTCTCGGCCAATCAGCTTGCGAGATTTCCGAGCCGAGCCAACACGAGAACAGCGAACAGAGAGTTGTGCGGCTCTCCGTGTTGACGCCTGATGGTCTAATGTAGTCTCCCTGCCTTCTGCTAGCGCCCGCCCATTATTTCTCAATTTTGAATTTTTGATGAATATTTTTGAAAAATCCGCGTTGCACTGAGGGCGCGAAAGGTGAAGCGCGAAGTAGCGAGGGATCACTGTAGACCAAAAGATCCTCAAAAGCTAGACATCATGCTGCGATCAAAAGAAATTCAGGAATAAATGAGAAACAAAGTAATTGAGATCTGTCAGTCTGGAAAAGGTTATAAAGCCATTTCTAAAGCTTTGGGACTCCAGCGAACCACAGTGAGAGCCATTATCCACAAATGGTGAAAACATGGAACAGTGGTGAACCTTCCCAGGGGTGACCAGCTGACCAAAATTACCCCAAGAGCACAGCAACGACTCATCCAAGAGGTCACAAAAGACCCCACAACATCATCCAAAGAACTGCACGCCTCATTTGCCTCAAAGGTCAGTGCTCATGATTCCACCTTAAGAAAGAGACTGAGTAAAAATGACCTGCATGGCAGAGTTCCAAGACGAAAACCACTGCTGAGCAAAAAGAACAGTTTCATCTCAGTTTTGCCAGAAAACATCTTGATGACCCCCAGGACTGTTGGGAAAATACTCTGTGAACTGATGAGACAAAAGTTGATTACATCTGGCGTAAAAGTAACACAGCATTTCAGAAAAGGAACATCATACCAGCAGTAAAATGTGGTGGTAGTGTGATGGTCTGGGGCTGTTTTTCTGCTTCAAGACCTGGAAGACTTGCTGTAGCAAATGGAAGCATGAATTCTGCTGTCTACCAAAAAATCCTGAAGGAGAATGTCCAGCCATCTGTTCATGACCTCAAGTTGAAGCACACTTGGGTTCTGCAGCAGGACAATGATCCAAAATACACCAGCAAGTCCACCTCTGAATGACTTAAGAAAAACAAAGTGAAGACTTTGGAGTGGCCTAGTCAAAGTCCTGACCTGAATTAAATCCTCCCATACTTTGGAAACTTTTGGCCTTCTCTGTGATTTTCTCTGTGTCGCCATGATGCGTTCTCTTCTTCTTCACTGGAATAGTTAAACTGAACATTCCCACGGCATGCACATAAAGTTTAAAATTAAACGATTTGTCAACAATAAAAATCTGCGTCATCAATTTTTTATGATCGACATTATAGACAAAGACGACTAATTGTTGCAGCCCTAGTTGAGTGCACTCACTCAAAATAACCAGATGGGTGAGAAAGAGTGGCTCGTCTAACCTCATCAGTGGGATGTTTAGAGGTGGCCTGACTTCAGCGATGGAACGCAGTGGAGGTCCACTGATAGGTGGTCAGAGCTGTGGCAACGGAGAGGAGGCGGCAGATGGATGGGTGCATGCATGCATCGTTGTAGTGCTTCTGTGATGTGACACCTCTGCTTTACAGAGTCTGCATTTAACTTGTTTCATTTGTTTATTTTTGGTAAAATGCTCCCATACTTTGGAAAGATTGGGTCTTGCTTTTTTTGGCCTCTTCTTCCTGATTTTCTCTCTGTTTGGCCATCATGTGATCCTCTTCCTCACTGGAACAGAATGCAGTCGTGGATTGGTACTGCCTGGTAGTGCAGTGCAGTTCACACTGAAACATTTCTATGGCATGCCCATAAACTTCTGAATTAAATGATGCATCCACAAAAATTTCATGTTGAGAAATTATGATCGACATTGTCAACTGAATGTTTCAGCCTTTATTATTAAAATACGGTGAAATCATACAAAAATGATGCATGGAATGAATGTAAAGTGGAGTGTATGGTATCAACTTGCTGTTGTTTAGTGGTTGTGGCGAGTACTGCAGCTACATGAGCAGCATCAGCGGGGCACTCTGTCCCCAGCTGGCTGACCGTATGTGCCCACTCTCCGCTGCAAAGTCTGTGCTGCCAGCCTCGCCTCTCCCCTGATCTGGCCATTCCGCTCTACAGTCATGGCAGTGCTAACTTTTAAATGTTTTGGATATTGTAGGTGTGCAAGCACACCGAGAGGAGCACCGATGGGGCCTTGAGGTCTGCTGTTGGCTGGCTGTATGGGCTCACACCTCTTTAAAGGACAGTGGTAGTGGCCGGTGTGTGCACCGTACCGCTCCACTGTAATGCTCGTGTCTTCCATAGAATAGTCATTTAGATCCTCTACAATCACAGCAAAATTATATTGATTTTATTAAGCATTAGATCTTCACTAATGTCTTTTTCTGGTCAGGTTTACTGCTTTTCATTTGTGTGTTCACCAAGCGCTCTGGTTAGGCCTGTAATGACAACAAATTTTACCAAAATGATAGCAACAATCGATAATATCATTGACATCATGAAATCCATTTTATGCCCCAGATGTAGTGATATAATGATCATGTATAGCTTTTCAGAGCGCTTTTATTTATGAATAATATTATACACTAGAATAGACCTATGGAATAAATATTAAAAATAAATAAAACAAACAAAAATTTAAAAAATGGACACTGCTCTTTATACATTGCCATGGATGAATGATACACCTGGCTTTACGTCATTGGTTAGCACCGTTTCATCAGTATCCTCTCTGAAAAACTGGAGCAGGTGGCCGGGGAGAGGGGAGGTCTGGGCGTCTCTGCTTGAGCTGCTGCCTCCTTGACCCAGACCTCCGGAAAAGCTGTAGAAAGTGGATGGCTGGATATAGAGTCTCAGAGAGCACAATAGAAAAAGTACATAGTGAAAACTTCAACTTAATGGGCCTTACAGTCTGTTTTGGTCCCCCCCCCCCCCCCCCCCCCCCCATGGCACTCTAATACAACCGAAATGTTTCAAAATGACTGACAGTAAGAATGGTCGCACCGATGATACGAACGTAGCATAAACATGGCTGTGCCATGAGTAGCCAAACCAGAGCTGAAGCTGACCTCTCCATTCAAGGGAAAAATGAGGGCTTTGCTACATGAAGTGATCACACTGTTAAGAAGTAGACTTTTAATCTCTGTCGGGAAAATCTTTGTGAGTGGACCCCAGCTCGGCTGTACCCGCTGTGTGAGCATAAACACAGACTTACCGTGGGGTTTATTTCTTATCGTTTGAATAATTGTGTTGGCTGTTATCATTGCAGGCCTAGCTCTGGTTTTTTATCCAATCAGTCATTCCTACGCCTCACCCAGCAGTTTATGGGGCTGCTCTGGGTGCCTACTTCTGACAAGGGCTGTCTGTCTTTGAAAACGTCTTACAGGGAGGTTCCTGTAGTGGAGACACACCATGGGGGAAGTTCCAGCAAAATTGGTTCCTGGTTCCTGTAGTGGATATGGGGCTATTTTTTCTATATAATGCTTTTTTTAGGTTTCAGCATTTATTTTTGTAATTTATGAAAGGAAAAATACTGAATTGCTGTGTGCATTGTTATTTTCTTTGCTTTACTGCATGACTACTTTTTCATTAATTATAGCAAAGATATATATATAGCAAAGACTTGCTTCTCTTCAGTCACATGTGATGCTGTAGCTGGATTCATGCTGCACCTTTGCTGTCCGTGTACGTGTAACCGTAAACCTCAGGTGACTAAATTTACGTCATTGTCTCCACTCGGCTAGTGTCCACAGTGCTCGACCGCGTGCAGCCCAAATTTTGTGACCGCACTGCCTGCCCACGACTGGAACGCATTGAAAAGCACATGTGCAAGACTGAACGTCCCATTCACGAGGTGGTGATGTCGACACAGCTTACCAAGACAAAATAGACAAAGACAACAAGGAAGCTGAAGACGAGAATAAACATACATGAATCATCAGCAGCAGCATCTTCGTGGAAAAGGAGTGAAACCAGGAAGTCAAGCAGCAGAAAGTGAGCAGCGTTTCTTTGTTGGTGAAAATCCTGGCACATCAGCAAATTGGCGCTACCTATTGGGCGGGAGTGAAACTACAAATGATGGTTGTGCACATGTCAACCGCTTGGCCTGGGTAGATGAAGAAAGTGAGCATGACAGGGCCGCGTGCCGGGCTCGGCCAAAGCGCACGCAGACTAAAGCGGACTAGAGGGGAAATGCAGCATGAAGAAGGCTTTATGTGGTTAATTTTATGCAGAGACTTGTTACCTTTGCTTTGGTGTTATTGTGCCGTGCGGGTGCAGCCTCGTCTGTAAGTAGCTCCGTAACCAGAGATTATACTGCAGCTAAGGGCTCCAGCAGTTGCTGGGATCCGGCCTTGTCTGCCCCTGAATGAGGTTGGAGATCCCCGACAACAGCTGCTGTTGCAGAGTGGTCAGCATCCCTTGCTCAACCCAAGTTGGTCAGCTGAGTGTGTGATGCCCCCTCCTCCCTCTACTCTCCACCTGGCCCAGTCTGATCTCCGGGCGGTGCCAGCTGCCACAGTTGAGGCTCATTGTGCCACCAGTCTGCGGAGCGTAATCTGGGCGGTACAATGCACTCAGATGCTAGTGTTTGATGAAATTTTGTGCTTTTCCACTCTGCATCTTTCTGTTCACCACTCAAGGAGCAGTGAAAGAATAGTTACTCAGAACAGAAGCAGTTCTGTTAGTATGTGAGCTGTGGCCCTCTTCATGTTGAAAATCAGTGTGGTACCAGTATGAAGTATCTGTGCAATTTTAGAACAAGTTCTAGTAAAAATGTTCTACACTCACGCCACTGCATGCCTAGTCTAGATGAAATGGTGACGGTGCATGACTGAATTGAATAATTTAGCCATGACTAGATGATGTATGTTTTTTAGTTATTGCTGAAAAGTTTTTGTTAACCTTGATGCTTTTTGCTCCACAGGTGGTTATCACCAGGCTAAAGCTGGACAAGGACCGTAAGAAGATCCTGGAGCGCAAGGCTAAGTCCCGCGCTGATGGAAAGGAGAAGGGAAAATACAAGGAGGAGACCATTGAAAAGATGCAGGAGTGAAAATGATCTTTTGCTATCAATAAACTATGTAAATGGACTTTGTTTTGTCTTTTTATGGGTCTAACTGTTAGATTCATTCCTTCTTAATGGCTAAAGGAGACCTGACTGGGGTTTGGGTAGGGTTTTTATGTCCAGCCATCTTTCAGGACGCGAATGACAGCAGATGCCAACATCAAACTTAGTGCAGCAATACTACCTTCACATGCATTCATTTTGAGGTCAAAGGTCATGGTTGCAAGGTCACAAAGTACAGAAAACATCTATATTGCACCATTATTTTTAATTATATCCTGGTCCATTTTATATGAGAATACTATGGGCAGCAGCAGATGAAATTACTTCAGTGTAACTTTAAAGATCAGTGGGGGTCAAATTCGGTTAATTGAGCTGTAGGTGTGACGTCTCCAGTTTCAGGTTACATTTGCAACATTTAATGGGGAGCCTGCTGAGGATGTGGTTTCATCCCTGACACCTGATTACACCTCAAAAATTTCTTAACCAAGATTCTCAGTTAAGTCATTCTCTTGATTAGTCAGATTCACCTAAAATATCTTTGAAGATGACTTTAAACCTGTTGATTTTATATCTGGATCAGCTGTAGATATTGTCTATAGCATAATTAACGAAGATGGATGGTGACCACTCCTTAGTCCATGGAGTTGGTAGTGGAGAATGTTCAACAAACCTGCTTAATTTAAAAAAAAAATGACAAGGTCAGAGGTGGGGAGGCATTAGATGGCAAAAAAAAAAATGCTTTCTTGTTGTAAATGAGCTTTATAAGAAGTTTTCTGAGTAATCGAAATGTACATGTGATCCTTAAGAATTCATTAGTAAATGTTAATTGTTTTGAAGATTGAACAGCTTGGTTTCCCTTTAGGTTGTGTGGAACTTTCAACATATTTAAAGGTTTAACATGCCCCCCCCCCCCACACACACACACATGCATTCAGGCTCACACAAATTGTGTTTCTTTCCACGCATTTAAAATGTCCTTCAACATGAAAGCCAAAGAGTATATTAAGCATTTTAAGTGTGAACCCTTCCAGTGGAACTTAAGATAAGCCTTTATTAGTCCCACAATGGGGAAATTCCAGAACTTGGATGGAAATCGATGTGGAAATGAACGTGGGTAACTAGTGAGTCTTTTTAAATGATCCTGATGAGGGTGAATAGGCTATAAATGATCATTTATTTTCCCCATGGAAGCAGGTACATGGGAGCTTTGTGACCAGATGTTCATGACTGGATTTATCCAAAGACTAAACTTTCGAAACTTCTCAGAACATTGCTCATTGACTTGTAACGGAGCACTGAGGCGAGTGCAGTCTTCCCTGCCTCCGTTTGCTCTGAAGATCCCACTGAAGCAGAGCAGTTTCAACTTTTCAACGTGTATCAAACCTTGGTACCAAGTTTAGACATTTGAAACAAAACTGTAGAGGGAGTTGATTTCACATAACAGACCGAGACGTCGCCGTAATTCCCCCTTAGGTCTTCAATGGAAGATAAATGGTTTTCTGATGAATAACATTTTAATGAGACATTTTTATTAAAGATAAGCTGGGTTTTATCTTCATGCAGCAAAATGTCGAGAAAAGTGCAGAATTAAGGCCTTTATATTCTTGTGGAAAAAAATTGAGGAAAAAAAATACCCTTTTTTTTTTTTTTTTTTACAAGATTGAAAATGTTTACATCTGAGCTGTTGGATGACGAGACTCCAGTGGCCATTAACATAGATATGATACCCTAGATAGGACATGACTAACATTTTCATGGCAAATGGAGGGCCACAATATAAATCCCATATATATATATCAATTATATATGTCCATGGGCGCCATATTCTGTAGGTAATTGTAATGGTTGACAGCACTGGATACAGTTATTCACTGTATGTATTGTAATCATAAGTAAGCTATGTATATGGAATGTGGCAGTCAGCCATGTCCTACTTAAGTGTCTACATATGTTTGGCCAGTAAAGATGATCACAGCCAATAGCATTGCAGCGGCATGAAAAAATAAAGGCAGCGATGGAGTTTTAAGTTGGTTTTATTAATCATACCGCCGTCACGAGCTCCGCTCCCGGCGCCGTGCATGCACGCCGGGAGCGAGCCCACGGCTCTCAGAGGAGGAGGACACAATGTCTGTGTCCAGCAGCAGCAGTTGCAGAAGTGAGATTGAGAGAGCGAGTTACAGAACCTGTGCAGTATTTATACCCAACTCAGACAATACATCAAAGCGGTTTCACAGCGGTTGGTACGATCAAAGGGACTGCAGAACAGGCATGAGACATTTGCATTTGAAAGACCTACATAACAATAGGCAGATTTGCTAGCCTCTGCTCCAGGTGTAGGACAAAGAGGTTACAAGGCACATCTACATATTGATCTGTCTCTAGGTCACAGTAAGGACAGGACGCATGAACACTATACACGAATGGCACATTACATCACAATACATGAATGGCACATTACATCTCAGTAGTGCAGCGGGAAAAACCAAGAGAAGAGAGCTGACTGTCCTGTGTGTTGTGGGGGGGTTGAATCAACAAGCCACACGCTCCCCCCCAGAGGGCATGGCAGGGGGCCGAGACCTCGATAATCCATCTATGGCAGCGAGCTGTGCGAGAAGCTCGCTGCAGGCGGAGGGGGAGAGAGGAGGGGGGCCGGCAGAGGACGGTGAAATCGTCCGAGCCGCGCAAAAATTGCTTGCTGCTCCGCGACGTCGAGGGGCTGTCCCGTTGCGCGTGCGGAGGTCCGCAAGAAGAAAAATTAGTCTCTGACTCCTCTCGTGGCCATGAAGAAAAGCAGGAGCGGCTGTAAGAAAAGAAAAAAAAAAGAAGCAGAGGGACTTGGTTTGTTGGCTTTAGGTGCGGGCGCAGCCCTAAAGTCCTCGGGAAAAGCTGACGGCTGAATTCCCTTATGTGCCGTGGCTGAGACCATTAGAAAATCCAGTAGCGAGCTGCGTGCTTGCTTCAGGTGAACGAGCAGCCCTGAAGGTTCCGAGGGTGGCGATCGGCCGTTTTTCTCGGACATGTGCAGCGGCGGAGGACAATGGCGGTCTCTGTAGCCTTTATTGCCCCGTGCGTGGTGTGCCGTCCTCGTAACTCCCTGGTGCGTGTGCCGGGGTTCCGTGCGTGGGTGGGCCAGCTGGAGAGGAGAACCAGGGTGCAGAATCTTGGTGGAGATCGGCGCAGATGGCGCCCATAAAATCCAGGTTTGAGCTGTGGCTGCAGCTTGGCCATGGTGCGTTGGAGCGGTGGGAGGAAATAGACGATCTTTTGTCCCTCAGGCTCGTGCAGATGCGTTGGAGCGGTGGGAGGGAATAGACGATCTTTGTCACCGCTCGGCCATGGTGCGTTCAGGTCCACGCGTTGCGTTCTCCGCCGGCCATGGATGACGCCGTCGTGGAGAGGGGACGAGGTGCCCGCGCTCTCGTGTGGAGGAGCTGCGAGCACGGCCGGTCCAGCGTGGATGAGCAGATCTCAGACGTGCAGATCTCATCATGAAGAACGGGTCACCAGTGCAGCTGTCCAGATCAGAAGGTTGCTTTGCACAAAACGTGTGCGTTTTGTGCATGATCGGGGTCGCCAGTGAAGCGTTCACTGGCAGCATGTTCTCTTCTGCCTTCAGGTCATGGTGCGTTGGGGCGGCGAGAGGGAGGAGACGTCTTGTGTCCCTCGGCCGGTTCAGCGTGGATGTCCAGACCAGAAGGTTGCGTCGCACAAAGCGTGTGCGTCTTCGGGGTCACCAGTGCAGTGGCATGAAAAAATAAAGGCAGTGATGGAGTTTTAAGTTGGTTTTATTAATCATACCGCCGTCACGAGCTCCGCTCCCAGCGCCGTGCATGCACGCCGGGAGCGAGCCCACGGCTCTCAGAGAAGGAGGACACAATGTCTGTGTCCAGCAGCAGCAGTTGCAGAAGTGAGATTGAGAGAGCGAGTAACAGAACCTGTGCAGTATTTATACCCAACTCAGACAATACATCAAAGCGGTTTCACAGCGGTTGGTACGATCAAAGGGACTGCAGAACAGGCATGAGACATTTGCATTTGACAGACCTACATAACAATAGGCAGATTTGCTAGTCTCTGCTCCAGGTGTAGGACAAAGAGGTTACAAGGCACATCTACATATTGATCTGTCTCTAGGTCACAGTAAGGACAGGATGCATGAACACTATACATGAATGGCACATTACATCACAATACATGAATGGCACATTACATCACAACACATGCATGGCAACACATGCATGGCACATTACATCACAATACATGAATGGCACATTACATCTCAGTAGTGCAGCGGAAAAAACCAAGAGAAGAGAGCTGACTGTCCTGTGTGTTGTGGGGGGGTTGAATCAACCCGCCACAAGCATCACTGATCTGTGTCTCTACCAGGCAGCTGGTGCAAGAGTCATAACTGCGACATCTACTGACCAGGTGGAAAAAGTTCATAATGAGTTCATGTTGTATTTAAAACCCCTTAAACTGATGTAAACTAACAAATGTTATAAATTTTTAAGCACAATATAAAATATGATTTACATATAGATCCCTTTGCTCTTTCAATATTTACGTTTCTTGTTGCGTTTTTTTTATTTAGCTTGTGGAGCGTGTAAATAACGAGGCAGATTTGACTCAGACAGTTTATTACACATCTCACACAGAAGCAAAGTCACAATGAATACCCAGCAGAGACTCTCCTCTTAAAAAGCATGGCATTCTTCTAGAAGCTTCTAACACACAAAAAGTCACATTTGTAGGTAACTTGAAATAAGGAAGCGAAGTGATTTTATAAATCAGGTTTATTGTCGGCTTCCAGTCCCTAACATGTCTCATCTCAATGCAGAAGCAGAAAAGAGTCTGAGCGCAGTCAGACCTTCATACGTATACATCACATAATAAAAGCCGACCTCACACATCCTTGTTAATCCTTCCATTGTCCTCTCTCTCCTCCACCTGACCCTGGGGGCGGTCAGGAAACCCATTCCGGTCTCCACCGCTGCGTCTCCGTCTCCTCGTTGATCTCTGCCGGTGGTCAAGACCTATTGTCCTGCTCTGAGACGTGAGGTCAATCCACATATACAATCTCTAAACATTCCTCTTGTGTCTATACATATGTAGGTATGGATATATGAACACGTAGAGCAGCTTGTTTGTCTCGTCGAGAGCCGTAGCTGCTAACGGTTCCCGGCTTTGAAGTTTCCCGAGCTCTTTGAAACTGCAAGGGGGCACGCATTTGTATGCCCTCTCGGCGAAACGTCGATGGTAGTAGCAGAGGTCGTCCCGTTTGTTGCGCCTTGGTCGCGTCGCAGCCATGGTGGGCAGGTTCAGCTCCATCGCCTCTGATTCCCCGATGCTCTGGGCTTCCACGCCGAGATCTGCCGATGCTGCTGTGGCCATCTGCTCGCCGCAGGAGTTGATGAGCCGCTGCGCTTCTCGGGCAAGCGCGCGGAAGTCCTGCTGGGTCTTACATCGCATGTTGGCCAGGATCCCTCTCATGTGCGTCGGCAGAGTGCTGAGGAAGATGTGTTGAAAAAGGAAGTTGTTGTTGTCTGCCTCCCTCAGCTGCAGCATGTCCTCCATGAGGGCCATCGGTCTGCGCCCCCCGTGGCCGTAAATCGCCAGTATCCTCCCGGCCCTTTCCTCGGCCGAGGGGACGAAACTCTCGATGAGGGTCGCCTTCAGTTCCTTATACTTGTCGTTGGCGGGCGGCTGCTGTATCACGCTCCGCGTGCATCGTGCTGTGGCGGCATCGAGTCTGGCGACGATGTGGTAGAATTTGGTTTCGTCAGCCGTCACCCCCACGAGTGCAAACTGAGCCTCAGCCTGCTTGAACCACGAGTTTGGGTCATTCTGCCAGAACTCTGGAAGTTTGACGGCGACGGCGCTTGCTTGGGCCGCCTCCGACGAGTCTGCAGTGCGAGAACGTCTTTCCTCCGTTCTCACGATAGGGTTGGGGACGGCGCTTGCTTGGGCCGTCTCCGATGAGTCTGCTGCGGGGGAACGCCTTTCATCCGTTCCCGTGTCAGGGTTGGCGACGGCGCTTGTCTGGGTCGCCTCTGACGAGCCTGTAGCGGGAGAACGTCTTTCGTCCATTCTCACGTCTGGTCACCAATGTAGGGAAATTGAAATAAGGAAGCGAAGTGATTTTATAAATCAGGTTTATTGTCGGCTTCCAGTCCCTAACATGTCTCATCTCAATGTAGAAGCAGAAAAGAGGCTGAGCGCAGTCAGACCTTCATACTTACACATCACATAACAAAAGCCGACCTCACACATCCTTGTTAATCCTTCCATTGTCCTCTCTCTCCTCCACCTGACCCTGGGGGGGTCAGGAAATCCATTCCGGTCTCCACCGCTGCGTCTCCGTCTCCTCGTTGATCTCTGCCGGTGGTCAAGACCTATTGTCCTGCTCTGAGACGTGAGGTCAATCCACATATGCAATCTCTAAACATTCCTCTTGTGTCTATACATATGTAGGTATGGATATATGAACAATATAAGCCACAACATTGCATTCACTTCCTTAATCCTTTAACATCCTTCCAGAAGTTTCTAACACACAAAAGATCACACTGCATCCATCCTTCACACCTCCCTGTTATCTCCCAGGGAAACTCTGCTCTTTGTTCTTGTCTAAGATGCTATACAATTATGCACTCCCCATGTGTCACCAAACGACCCCCCCCCCGAGCGTCTTGGATAGAACAATAGAATGACAGTGCATATGCTGTGGTAAAATCATTAAACATCAATCCACATGCTGCTTGGGCTTCAGTCTTCTCCCGTATCTGCTGTAACCAGGATTCACCGCCTCCGTGGCGCTGTCATGCTGGGGGGCTGATGTTTGAGGGGTAAAAGTCTGTCCGTGTGGGTGCTCTGGGGAATCTTTTCTCTGGGAAGCTCCTCTTGGGGGTCTTCCACGTCGAGGGGCCCTCGCCAACAGCACTTGCTCGTCCGCCACCACAAAAGCGGGTTTGAGTCTGTCTATGCCAATCTTTTCCCTCCTACCCCCTAAATCTAGCAAAAAATGCTTGTCCCCTGTTTCCAGCACTCTGAACAGTTCATCATAAGGTGGCCGCAGTGGAGAGCGATGGGCATCGTGTCTGACAAAAACGAACTCCGCGTTTTTCAAAGTTTTAGGCACAAAAATGCGCGGAAAACTGTGGTGAGCAGGGCCCGGCAGCGTGCTTGTGTCTATGCTACGCTGCAACAGCTGAAACGGGGAGCTGCCCGGCGCGGGATTATCTGGAAGAAACTCCCCGGGCAGCCGAAGTGGCTGCGCAAAAACGAGTTCAGCCGGGGAAGCTTCCAGGTCCTCTTTAGACGCAGAACGTAACCCCAATAAAACCCATGGTAGCTTGTCTACCCAATTTGCATCCGTCAGTGACGCCCTGAGAGCCGCTTTCAATGACCTATGAAAACGTTTGCATAGCCCATTAGCCTGTGGATTGTACGCGGTTGTGCGGTGAATTGTGACACCCAGGCTGCGGGCCATTGTTGACCAGAGTTCGGAAACAAATTGAGGGCCTCTGTCGGACGTAATATCCAACGGGACTCCAAAACGCGCCACCCATGCTGTTAAAAATGCGCGCGCCACCTCCTCGGCTGTGGTTGACGCCAGTGGAACCACTTCCGGCCAGCGCGTGGTGCGGTCCACCATTGTCAGAAGGTGCGTGGACCCCTGTGATGGCGGGAGGGGGCTCACGAGGTCCACGTGGACATGGTCAAACCTCTTCGCCGGAATATGAAACGGCTCCAAGGGAGCCTTCGTGTGTCTGTGTACTTTGGCTCGTTGGCACGCCATGCAGGCTGCTGCCCACTCTTTCACTTGTTTGCAAAGGCTCGGCCACACGAATTTCTCTCCTACCATTTTGACCGACGCGCGCACTCCTGGGTGCGCCAAAGAATGAATCGAGTCAAACACGCGGCGGCGCCACGTGGCCGGGACCACGGGACGCGGGTGCCCCGTGGAGACATCGCAGATTAGGGGGGGCATGCCGTCTTGCAGCACCCTGCTCTCCAGCCTTAACCCTGTTGGTCCAGACTGGAGCGCGTGCACGTCCGCGTCACTAACCTGCTCCGCAGCCATGGCTGCGTAATCTATCCCCACACAGACTGGGGCCGCCACGGTGCGCAAGAGGCAGTCTGCCACTACATTCAGTTTACCCGACACATGCTGAATATCGGTAGTAAACTCTGAGATCGCGGCCAGCTGTCTCTGCTGCAGGCCCGACCACGGTTCTGAAACCTTGGCCATCGCGAATGTTAGTGGCTTGTGGTCAACGAACGCGGTGAAACTGCGCCCTTCCAGCCAGAACTGGAAGTGGCGAATGGCCAGGTGGAGAGCCAGCAACTCCCTGTCGAACGCGCTGTATTTACGTTCACTGTCGCGCAAAGTCCTGCTGAAAAAGGCGAGCGGCTGCCAAGCCCCGGCTACGCGCTGCTCCACGACCGCCCCTATGGCCACATCTGAAGCGTCAGTGGTGAGTGCTATGCGGGCCGTTGGGTCTGGATGTGCCAGCAATGCGGCGTTTGCCAGGGCTGCTTTGACTTCCGAGAACGCCCGCTCTCGCTCCAGGGTCCATTCGACCTTATCCGCGGGTTTCTGTTTTCTGAGCGCGGCGTACAGTGGTTGCATGAGCTGCGCTGCGCGGGGAAGGAAACGGTTATAAAAATTCACCATTCCCAAAAATTCTTGTAGTGCCCTGACCGTTTGCGGCCGGGGAAAATCTGCTACTGCGCGCACTTTGTCAGGCAGTGGTACTGCTCCTTCGGGAGAGACGCGGTGCCCCAAAAAAATCAATCCCCGTCACCCCGAACTGACATTTCGCTGGGTTGATTATTAACCCGTGCTCTTCCAACCTCCGGAAAACCGTCGTGAGGTGGGTTTCGTATTCATCTTCGGACGCGCTGGTTACCAAGATATCGTACAAGGAGACAAACACGAAAGGGAGATCGCGCAGCACTGCATCCATCATGCGTTGGAACGTCTGTGCAGCCCCTTTAAGCCCAAATGGCATGCGCAAAAACTCAAATAAACCGAACGGAGTTATCACCGCTGTTTTGGATATGTCCTCAGTGCGCACTGGGACTTGGTGGTAACCGCAGACCAGGTCTATTTTAGAAAAAACACGCGCTCCTGCCAGGTGAACGGAAAAATCCTGAATGTGAGGAACTGGGTAGCGGTCGTGCGCTGTGGCGTTGTTCAACCTGCGGAAATCCCCGCAAGGTCGCCACGAACCCTCAGCTTTAGGGACCATGTGTAGCGGGGAAGCCCATGGGCTGTTTGAAGGCCTGATGATGCCCAACCTCTCCAGGTTGGCGAACTCCTCGCACGCTATGGCCAGTTTAGCTGTGTCCAAGTGCCGAGGTTTTGCAAAAACGGGCGGCCCGGTGGTGGTGATAAAATGCTCCACCCTGTGTTTAGCGATGGCTGCCGAAAATGTCGGGACAGTGAGTGCTGGGAACTGAGTGAGCAGTGTGTGGAACTTACCGCATGCAGCTGTGACGTTGGCTTGTGCTGTTGGCCGGGACGCTCGAGCTATACAGGGGATAGAATCAAAGGACAGTGCATTAACTAGGCGCCTGTTAGCGACATCAACCAACAAACCATGTGTGCACAAAAAATCAGCCCCCAGTATATTGAAATTCAATGCTGCTATGACAAAAGTCCACTCAAATGTACGGCCGTGTAGAGACAGGAGTAGAGTCCTCTCACCAAAGGTCTTAATCTCTGAGCCGTTTGCTGCTGCCATCTCGGGGCCGCTAGATCCTGCCAGCCGGTCGGCGTAGGTCGGCAGGATGAAACTCATCTGGGTGCCGGTGTCCACGAGGAAATGCCTCCCTGAGCGTGCGTCCGTCAAGTAGAGCAGCTTGTTCTCCTCCCTGAGGGTCGCGGCTGCTACCGACCCCCGGTCTTGGCGTTTCCCGAGCGCTTGAACTAGCATGGTGGTATACACTTGCGTGCCCTCTCTGCAAAGCAGCGGTGGCAGAAACAAAGGGTGTCTCCCCTACGTTCTTTGGCCCCCGCTGCTGCTGTCGTCGGTGGCTCTGCTGCTGCCGTCGATGACTCCTCGCCTCCTCCGGCCGTCGCGCCGAGCTCCGTCGCTGCCGCCATGGTCGTGAACTCTCTGCTGGCGATGATGATCCGGTTTGCTTCTCGGGCCAGCGAACGATAGTCCCGCTTGGCCAGCAACGGTGAATTGGCCAGGGTCGCTCTCGTCGCTGACGGAAGGTTCCGGAGGAAGAGGTGGGTAAAAATGAAATGGTCGTCGTCCGTGCCCTTTAATCTCAGCATCTTCTCCATCAGGTCAATGGCCGACCCATCTCCTAACCCAGTCCGCGTCAGGAGTCTCTCTGCTCTCTCACCATCCGAGAGTGTGTAGTGCTGGATGAGTGCAGCCTTCAGCGCGCCGTACTTGTCGTTGGTTGGTGGCTGATCGAGCAGGCTCTCCACGTGCTGAGACGTGCGGGCGTCGAGCGTTGCGACCACATAGTGGAACTTTGTGTCATCCGCTGATATCCCCCGGAGGGCGAACTGCGCCTCAACTAGGTGGAACCAGGAGCGCGGATTGTGCTGCCAAAAATCCGGTAGCTTGATTGCAACAGCATATGCTTGGCTGGGGGCTCCCAACGAGGCTGGCTCCGAGGATCTTTCGCCGTGTTCCATGATTCGTGTTGGGTCACCAGTATGGAGCGTGTAAATAACGAGGCGGATTTGACTCAGACAGTTTATTACACATCTCACACATAGTCACAATGAATACTCAGCAGAGACTCTCCTCTTAAAAAGCACGGCATTCTTCTAGAAGCTTCTAACACACAAAAGGTCACATTGCATTCACTTCCTTAATCCTTTAACATCCTTCCAGAAGTTTCTAACACACAAAAGATCACACTGCATTCATCCTTCACACCTCCCTGTTATCTCCCAGGGAAACTCTGCTCTTTGTTCTTGTCTAAGATGCTATACAATTATGCACTCCCCATGTGTCACCAAAAGCTAATGTTGTGGAGCGTGTAAATAACGAGGCGGATTTGACTCAGACAGTTTATTACACATCTCACACAGAAGCATAGTCAGAAAGAGGACATCTCAGCAAAGACTCTTCTCTTAAATACTATGGCATTCCTCCAGAAGCTTCTAACACACAAAAGGTCACATTGCATTCACTTCCTTAATCCTTTACCATCCTTCTAGAAGTTTCTGATACACAAAAGATCACACTGCATTCATCCTTCACACCTCCCTGTTATCTCACCAGGGAACCTCTGCTCTTTGTTCTTATCTAAGATGTTACACATTATGCTTTCCTCATGTGCCGCCATACCACCCCCCCCCGAGCATATTGGATAGAACAAAAGAATAACAGTCCGTATGCTGTGACAGAACCATTAAACATCAATCCACATGCTGCTTGGGCTTCAGTCTTCTCCCGTATCTGCTGTAACCAGGATTCACCGCCTCCGCGGCGCTGTCATGCTGGGGGGTTGATGTTTGGGGGTGAAAACTTTTTGTCTGTCCTTGTGGGTGTTCTGGGGAAACTTTTCTCTGGGAAGCTCCCCGTGGGGGTCTTCCACGCCGAGGGGCCCTCGACAACAGCACTTGCTTGTCCGCCACCACAAAAGCGGGTTTGAGTCTGTCTATGCCAACCTTTTCCCTCCTACCCCCAAATCTAGCAAAAAATGCTTATCTCCTGTTTCCAGCACTCTGAACGGTCCATCATAGGGTGGTCGCAATGGCGGGCGGTGGGCGTTGTGCCTGACAAACATGAACTCCACGTTTTTCAAAGTTTTAGGTACAAAAACACGCGGAAAACTGTGGTGGGCAGGGCCCGGCAGCGTGCCTGTGTCTATGCTACGCTGCAACAGCTGCGGTGGGGAAATGCCCGGCGTGAGATTATCTGGCAGAAACTCCCCGGGCAGCCGAAGTGGTTGTGCAAAAACGAGTTCAGCTGGGGAAGCTTCCAAATCCTCTTTAGGCGCAGAACGTAACCCCAATAAAACCCACGGTAGCCTGTCTACCCAATTTGCATCCGTCAGTGAAGCCCTGAGAGCCGCTTTCAATGATCTATGAAAACGTTTGCATAACCCATTAGCCTGTGGATTGTACGTGGTAGTGTGGTGGATTGAGACACCCAGGCTGCGGGCCATTGTTGACCAGAGTTCGGAAACAAATTGAGGGCCTCTGTCGGACGTAATGTCCGACGGGACTCCAAAACGCACCACCTATGCTGTTAAAAACGCGCGCACCACGTCCTCGGCTGTGGTTGCGGCCAGCGGAACCGCTTCCGGCCAGCGCGTGGTGCGGTCCACCATTGTCAGGAGGTGTGTGCACCCCTGTGATGGCGGGAGGGGGCCCACGAGGTCCACGTGGACATGGTCGAACCTCTTAGCCGGAATATGAAATGGCTCCAAGGGAGACTTCGTGTGTCTGTGTACTTTGGCTCGTTGGCACGGCACACAGGCTGCCGCCCACTCTTTCACCTGTTTACGCAGGCTCGGCCACACGAATTTCTCCCCTACCATTTTGACCGACGCGCGCACTCCCGGGTACGCCAAAGAATGAACCGAGTCAAACACGCGGCGACGCCACGCGGCCGGGACCGGAGACATCGCAGATTAGGGGGGGCATGCCGTCTTGCAGCACCCTGCTCTCCAGCCTTAACCCTGTTGGTCCAGACTGGAGCGCGCGCACGTCCGCGTCACTAACCTGCTCCGCGGCCATGGCTGTGTAATCTATCCCCACGCAGACCGGGGCAGCCACGGCGCGCGAGAGGCAGTCTGCCACTACATTCAGTTTACCCGACACATGCTGAATATCAGTAGTAAACTCTGAGATCGCGACCAGCTGTCTCTGCTGCCGGCCTGACCACGGTTCTGAAACCTTGGCCATCGCGAATGTTAGTGGCTTGTGGTCAACGAACGCGGTGAAACAGCGCCCTTCCAGCCAGAACTGGAAGTGGCGAATGGCCAAGTGGAGAGCCAGCAACTCCCTGTCGAACGCGCTGTATTTACGTTCACTGTCGCGCAAAGTCCTGCTGAAAAAGGCGAGCGGCTGCCAAGCCCCGGCTACGCGCTGCTCCACGACCGCCCCTATGGCCACATCTGACGCGTCAGTGGTGAGCGCTATGCGGGCCGTTGGGTCTGGATGTGCCAGCAATGCAGCGTTTGCCAGGGCTGCTTTGACTTCCGAGAACGCCCGCTCTCGCTCCGGGGACCATTCGATCTTATCCGCGGGTTTCTGTTTTTTGAGCGCGACGTACAGTGGTTGCATGAGCTGCGCTGTGCGGGGAAGGAAACGGTTATAAAAATTCACCATTCCCAAAAATTCCTGTAACGCCCTGACCGTTTGCGGCCGGGGAAAATTTGCTACCACGCGCACTTTGTCAGGCAGCGGAACCGCTCCTTCGGGAGAGACGCGGTGCCCCAAAAAATCAATCCGCGTCACCCCGAACTGACATTTCGCTGGGTTGATTATTAACCTGTGCTCTTCCAACCTCCGGAAAACCGCCGTGAGGTGGGTTTCGTGTTCATCTTCGGACGCGCTGGCTACCAAGATATCGTCCAAGTAGACGAACACGAAAGGGAGATCACGCAGCACTGCATCCATCATGCGTTGGAACGTCTGTGCAGCCCCTTTAAGCCCAAATGGCATGCGCAAAAACGCGAATAAACCGAACGGAGTTATCACCGCTGTTTTGGGTATGTCCTCAGCGCGCACTGGGACTTGGTGGTAACCGCGGACCAGGTCTATTTTAGAAAAAACGCGTGCTCCTGCCAGGTGAACGGAAAAATCCTGGATGTGAGGAATTGGGTAGCGGTCGTGCGCTGTGGCGTTGTTCAACCTGCGGAAATCCCTGCAAGGTCGCCACGAACCCTCAGCTTTAGGGACCATGTGTAGCGGGGAAGCCCATGGGCTGTTTGAACGCCTGATGATGCCCAGCGTCTCCAGGTTGGCGAACTCCTTGCGCGCTATGGCCAGTTTAGCTGCATCCAAGCGCCGAGGTTTTGCAAAAACGGGCGGCCCGGTGGTGGTGATAAAATGCTCCACCCCGTGTTTAGCGATGGCTGCCGAAAATGTCGGGACAGTGAGTGCTGGGAACTGAGTGAGCAGTGTGTGGAACTTACCGCATGCAGCTGTGACGTTGGCTTGTGCTGTTGGCCGGGACGCTCGAGCTATACAGAGGATAGAATCAAAGGACAGTGCATTAACTAGGCGCCTGTTAGCGACATCAACCAACAAACCATGTGTGCACAAAAAATCAGCCCCCAGTATATTGAAATTCAATGCTGCTATGACAAAAGTCCACTCAAATGTACGGCCGTGTAGAGACAGGAGTAGAGTCCTCTCACCAAAGGTCTTAATCTCCGAGCCGTTTGCTGCTGCCATCTCGGGGCCGCTAGATCCTGCCAGCCGGTCGGCGTAGGACGGCATGACGAAACTCATCTGGGCGCCGGTGTCCACGAGGAAATGCCTCCCCGAGCGTGCGTCCGTCAAGTAGAGCAGCTTGTTCTCCTCCCCGAAGGTCGCAGCTGCTACCGACCCCCGGTCTTGGCGTTTCCCGAGCGCTTGAACTGGCACGGTGGTATACATTTGCGTGCCCTCTCTGCGAAGCGGCGGTGGTAGAAACAAAGGGTGTCTCCCCCGCGTTCTTTGGCCCCCGCTGCTGCTGTCGTCGGTGGCTCTGCTGCTGCCGTCGATGGCTCCTCGCCTCTTCCGGCCGTCGCGCCGAGCTCCGTCGCTGCCGCCATGGTCGTGAACTCTCTGCTGGCGATGATGATCCGGTTTGCTTCTCAGGCCAGCACACGATAGTCCCACTTGGCCAGCAACGGCGAATTGGCCAGGGTCGCTCTCGTCGCTGACGGAAGGTTCCGGAGGAAGAGGTGGGTAAAAATGAAATGGTCGTCGTCCGTGCCCTTTAATCTCAGCATCTTCTCCATCAGGTCAATGGCCGACCCATCTCCTAACCCAGTCCGCGTCAGGAGTCTCTCTGCTCTCTCACCATCCGAGAGTGTGTAGTGCTGGATGAGTGCAGCCTTCAGTGCGCCGTACTTGTCATTGGTTGGTGGCTGATCGAGCAGGCTCTCCACATGCTGAGCCGTGTGGGCGTCGAGTGTTACGACCACATAGTGGAACTTCGTGTCATCCGCCGATATCCCCCAGAGGGCGAACTGCGCCTCAACTAGGTGGAACCAGGAGCGCGGATAGTGCTGCCAAAAATCCGGTAGCTTGTTTGCAACAGCATATGCTTGGCTGGGGGCTCCCAACGAGGCTGGCTCCGGGGATCTTTCGTCGTGTTCCATGATTCGTCTTGGGTCACCAGTGTGGAGCGTGTAAATAACGAGGCGGATTTGACTCAGACAGTTTATTACACATCTCACACAGAAGCATAGTCAGAAAGAGGACATCTCAGCAAAGACTCTTCTCTTAAATACTATGGCATTCCTCCAGAAGCTTCTAACACACAAAAGGTCACATTGCATTCACTTCCTTAATCCTTTACCATCCTTCTAGAAGTTTCTGATACACAAAAGATCACACTGCATTCATCCTTCACACCTCCCTGTTATCTCACCAGGGAACCTTTGTTCTTATCTAAGATGTTACACATTATGCTTTCCCCATGTGCCGCCATAATGTTATGCTTTTCCCCATACATTTTCTTTTTGTATCCATCTGGCCATTTCAAGCATTTGACAGATGTTTCTGCCATGGTTTTTTTTTTTTTTTTTTATATAAGAACTTTACTGAACAAAGAACAAGTATATAACATCCAAGCAAATGAAGTATGCAGAAAATGCAAGTCAAGCTACCATCCATCCATCTTCTTCCGCTTAATCCTTTTCGGGTCGTGGGGGGGCTGGAGTCTATCCCAGCAGCTTTGGGCGAGAGGCAGGGTACACCCTGGACAGATCACCAGTCCATGGCAGGGCCAACACAGAGAGACAGACAACCATTCACTCTCACCCAGGGGTGTTAATTAAATGTTATGCCAACAGATGCAAAGATGTACATATACTGATGGCTTTAAGAGCTTTTTTGTTGAATCTGATAGTGATTAGATATATTGTTCCACATTTGAGGAAATTAGTACATTTTTATTGACAAATCTACAATTATGAATAAAAAATAGACAATGATTACCAAGTGTTTATCACCCTTTTTGGGAACTCTAGAAAAAATGAAACATTTTCCCATCATAAGGAAAAGTCTCTTAAAGTGTGGCCAATAACAAATCTGTTAAATTGCTTCCAAGATTTGTGTGTGAAAGAGTAATGCCGAAACAGATGTGTCGCAGTTTCTGGATGGTCCGCACAGAAGCTGCAGTTAACATTTATGCCTCATTTAAAATTTAACCAGACTGGCAGGCTAACATTTAGAGTTTTAGATGACATGTTTTTACCTTTAAACGTCCCTGCTTGTTCCTCGTCGGCCTCCGTCGGTCTATGATGACCATGGAAGAGAATCCTAAACGTCTACTCTGCTGGAACAGCACCGCCTGTGGCTGAACAGGCCGATGCGCATCGGTGCTCTACCTTCCAGCGTTGGGCATTGGTAGGATTCAAGCCTGGGCAGGAAGATATTGTAACGTTGGGGCCATTTTAAGGGAGCCAGGGATTTCCCAGCATGCTTTGCCAGTTTGAAACGTTACTGTGTGTGTTAAATGTGTTATTTCTGAGTTATACTGCTGTGTCATTATAACTGCATTATAATGACCCAGCAGTGTTTAGCAGGATTAGGGCAAGATGTACCATGTGTGTGTAACCATGATTCAAACAGGGGTCTGGGGGAATGACCTCCCCTGCTCTGTGTACTAAGTAGCAAGTTGGGGGTCGGGGTGTGTACAAAATAAATCAGGTTGATCACAGCCATCTGCTCCATTGTCTTTGTGTGAACCCTGCAAACATCACACTGGTGTCAGGAGTGGGATATGGAGCAAGATGAGGATCCAGGCGGAGGTCCAGCGGCCGGAGCGGTTCATCGCTCAGCCGGGAACGGAGTGTAGAGCTGAGACGCCAGCCCCTGGAGAGCTTCGCCGCGATGGACGGAGCAGAGCAAACCAGCCCCGTTTCCCGCCCTTTTCAGGGCAGGACGGCCTGGCAATTCCAGAGCGATTAGGAGCGGCAATCGACCGGGAGATGACCGTCCCATCCATCCAGCAGCGGGCCAAGATTCCTTGCTACAACGGTGAGAACCTGTTGGATGACCGCCTGGCCCAGGTCGAGTTGGCTGCCGCGCTGAGAGCGAGTGGAGGAGGAGCTATGGCAGATCACAGCAGCGCGTGCACGAAGGAGACAGCCGTGGCGACGCGAGGAAGGACGGCTTCCGCTGCACAGAGCCAGAGTACATGGCATGGTACTGCCCCGCACACAGCGCACGACAAACTGGCCCCTCGCCGACGTTAAATTAGAGCGAGGTGGCATGGACGGGGAAAAAGCCGCCTCCTGCAGATGCTTCCCCCGGCAGGTGACGTCACAGAGGCCTTTGGAGCGCAGCAGCAGTGGAGCGAGCAGGACAGATCCGGTCTTTTCTCGGGATCGGCAGGGGCTGGGCGCCTGGACGCGGGCCAGCAGCCGACTGGGAGGTCCTGGCAGCGGTAGGAGTCATGGGACTCCCGCTGCCAGAGGAGGAACTGTGCGTGTCCTACCGCTACCCGATGCTTTTCCTTTCGGTGACGTCACGGAGGCCCTCGGCGCAGGAGCGACGCAGCGGAGCGAGCAAGACGAAGATGTGGCCACTTTCCAGGCGCGGCAAGGGCTGGACGCATGGACGCGGGCCAGCGGCCGCCTGGGAGATCTGGCAGCGGTGGGAGTCGGCCGGAGCGGGCCTGGGACTCCCGCTGCCAGGGAAGGGACTGTGCGTGGTCCTACAGAGGCTGTAAGATGTGTCCATCCGCCCGCTGGTGGCCAAACCGGAACCCTACCCCAACCAGATACTCTGACCGAGACTCAGATGGCCCGTGCATGCCGCCCTGGCACCGGGCTGACTCGCGTTGGATTTCTGAAAGTGGACTTTGAATTTTCTGGGGACAGAAACCAGTCCGGGGGGGGGGCAGTGTAACGTCGGGGCCATTTTAAGGGAGCCAGGGATTTCCCAGCATGCTTTGCCAGTTTGAAATGTTACTGTGTGTGTTAAATGTGTTATTTCTGAGTTACACTGCTGTGTCATTATAACTGCATTATAATGACCCAGCAGTGTTTAGCAGGATTAGGGCAAGATGTACCATGTGTGTGTAACCATGATTCAAACAGGGGTCTGGGGGAATGACCTCCCCTGCTCTGTGTACTAAGTAGCAAGTTGGGGGTCGGGGTGTGTGAAAAATAAATCAGGTTGATCACAGCCATCTGCTCCATTGTCTTTGTGTAAACCCTGCAAACGTCACAATATGGAGGACAAGATGCTACCCATGCAGCATGTCCCCCCTCTCCACGTCACTGATGAATCCAAAGGAACAGCAGGGCTGCTATAGTTTGGCACCAGCGTCGTCGCAGGAGCTGCCAGAACAATGTTGAGCAGAACAGAGAACTGCCTCAGGGGCTCCGACTCCGGATTTTTCCTCAGGGTTGACTCCCGAAGCCTTTCCCGTGACCGGGTGTGCCGCAAGGCAGCGGAGGTTTGAAATCAGGGTTTACCTTCCCCTAGATGGGCTACCTTCCCAGGTTGATGAGCCACCATCTACCCAAAGCATCTGGTTTTAAGGCGCCAGAGATCCGCCCTCGCCCCTTCTCCTATTAGTAAAAGCAGTTCCGCCGGGCTTAGAGACTAAACCACACGGGCAGGCTAGGAGCTGGACTTAGTTGTCAGAGGCTTTTCGAGACGCACGCCATAAGGAGCATTTTATGAGCACTGGGAGCTTAACCCCAGTGCAGCTCCTGGCTATGACAACCTTGGAACCTTGGAACCTGCTTGTTTCAGGTCAACAGTTTCTGACATCTGACCTGAACGGCTTCCTGTATGTGCTCTTTTTATGTTAATATCTTGCTGCCTGCCTCAGGGACTTCAGATGGGAATGAGTGAGGACGCTGTAATGTGGTAGAGAGCATCTTCACGGTGTTTTTCTGTGTTTTCATGTGTTTTCATGTGTTTTTCTGCACACGGTCGCTGACAAATAAACCACTAAACTAAACTTTCTTCACCTTATCATCCGGATTTGCTCCCAATTAATATCTGGAACGTAACGGTTCCAATATGAGTATGAAGGAGAGATAGTGTCGTTTAGAAACAAGCTGTATTTTCTTGTCGTTATTACCAGGTTGCCGCGACTTCACCCAGCGGCGAATCAGCCGCTTCCGCCATGTTGTTTCTCCAGGAACCTCCTGACTTCCTGGTCCCGTGGTGGGGTCACGTGACTCCTCTTTGTCGTCGGCTGAAAGTTTGAAGTTTATTAGCTGAGAGTTTCTATCGTGTTCTGATTTTTTTTTACATAGCTCGGCCATGGCAGATATGAGGTTCACCATCGCCATCGCGGTGATGACGCTGTTCTGGGGGCTAGTTGGCGGCGTTGTTCCCTGGTTCATCCGCAAAGGACCAGACAAGGGGTGAGTTAGCTTAGCTCCTGTGCTAGCCTCCGGCTGAAGTTAACAACAGTTAGCTCGTGTTAGTGTTCGCCATTCACGGAAACGAGTGTACTGTATTGGTTTAATGCAAGCTTTAATCCGTTAAACGTCATTTTCTCGGGTTAATGTATCTAGTAAAAGTATGTTTTTGCTCACTGAAGTTTAAAACTTTTTTTGTTTGAGAGCAGCGTTATCCTTAAAGAATTAGAATCGGCGTTATTGTCGTTGTACAGTTGTAGAGCACGACGGAATTGTGGTTAAATTAAAGACAGATCTTTTGATTTTTTTTCATCTAGATTTGGGCATATACGCATATAGGTTTCATATTTTCTGTGGAAAATATTCCACAGTTGCGGTCACTTCCTTTATTTGCGTGGCCGCTATCACGGGACCAGGCTGTCCGTGAGTGACAGCAGCTTTTATAATGCAGTCACTCCAGTTTGGTCCTTGGATTGTTCTTCATTCGGCTGTCAGGTTTGCAAGTGCTTAAGAATACATAACACCAAGTACAAAAAAGAAAACAAGAAGGGGGGGGGGGGACTAATGGAAACCATGTTGGTGTGAAACTAATTAAAATGATATTTTATCATTTGCAATATAAAACTAAACCGGTTTGTTGAACAGCACAATGTGGCCCAGATGGTGAGACGCTTATATGATTTTCCATGTTGGAGAAGAGAGATTTGTGAAATATTTCTTTATTTCCCCCCACAGCGTGATCGTCACAATGCTGGTGTTAACAGCCGTCTGCTGCTACGTGTTGTGAGTATTTTCGTTGCTCATTTCTCAGTGACGTGCACCACTGACACCACCATGTCCTTCTTCTTGAATCCTGCATGTTTAAACCAATGAGCAGTTCTACAAATGTATGCATTTTTTTTTTTAATTTGGGTGTTGCTGCGCTGGCCTCCACAGACGTTTGTGAGAATTAGTGGAAAATAAATAAGTAATGCTTGGCTTGCATATGCATTGTTTTAGTGGTAAATTCTTTAGACGTGAGCAGCTGGTGTCTTTTTTTTTTCCTCACGTCAGTGGACAAGAGAGGGCAGCAGAGACAAAGTAGTTCTGTGGTGGCTTCCATATGCACGTCAATGTACTTCTTTCTCTCCTCCACAGCTGGTTGATTGCTATTCTCGCTCAGCTGAACCCATTATTTGGACCCACCCTGTCCAACAGCACCATCTTTTACCTGCGGTATCACTGGGAATGATTTGCCCTTTGAGGACTCCCGACCCTGCAGGTAGGCTTCTCCTTCTAAAGGGGGAAGACATACATTTGATACCGTAGCCCCTGCCATATCTGCAGTATAATTTCTAAATAAATCCTGTGTTGTTGTTTTATTGTAGTTTCTCTCTACAGCAGACAACCTCACAGTGCTGCGTAATGATGGATGTTCACTACTGCAGAGATTGATTTGCCTGAATCACCTTAATGCAGAATGATGCCCACACTGGTGCCTTAAATGCGATTCTCAAAGGACTATAAGATTCACCAGATGTGCCTTACTTTGAAATAAAGCAACCTTCACTCGTTGCTGATTTGGTTTATATTTTATGTATATTGTGTGTAATGATATTGTATTATATGAATTACATTTAATTGATTAGTTGTGTGTGATGTGTTTGGGATGTTCTTGTTTTTGGAGTGTTTGTGGTCGATTCAGTAGTCCATCTGATTTGATAATAAATCAGTGTCATTTTGTTTGTGTTTGACTTGTTTTTGTTCTCATGCCCAAACTGTGTGTAATTCTCCACGCTCCAGTGCATATAATTGCCCTATAAAACAAATCTACATTGTCTGAAATGGTATCTTATGTCCCGTTTTTTGTACAAAAAAATCTTTCATTGTCTAAAGCTGAATTCATGCTGCATTTCTGCTCTGGTCCGCTGAGTTGCGTGTCCACTCTGGACGAGGCCGGCGCACACGCGGTTGTGTATATGCTTCACTTTTTTTGTCTACCAGGCCAAGCGGTTGACGCTTGTGCACAATTGTTATAATTCCACCCCAGCTCTATGGGTAGCGCAAATGCGCTAACATGCCAGTTTTTTCACTGGCTATAATCACAAGAGTGATGCACATTTTCTGCAGCAACAACAATGGCATTGTTTCAAGGAAAAGGAGGACTTACTGTTTTTCAGTGCTCTCCTCGCTCAAGCTGCTGCTGCTACAAAGTGATCCATGTGTGTTTATTCTCGTCTTTCTCTTTGTCTTCTTCGTCTACTTTGACTTTGTATGCTTTGTTGGTAGCGCCGCCTCGTGATTGAGGTTCAATCTCGTGCACGTGCAGCCAACGCGGTCAGAAAATTCGGGCTGCACGTGGACATACGTGGACTGGAGACAATGACATGATCGTCACACAAGCCTTGTGGTTGAGCGGCCGCGGACAGCGGAGGAGAAGCATGAATCCAGCTTTACAGTTTTACGTCAAAATCTTCTCACTTTTCCTCCTTCAAATGCCAGGATCTGTGAATAACCCCACCCACATCCCACAAGGCTAATCATGGCTAGTGCCACTTTAGACAGCATAAATCCTGTGATAAAAAGACTTACCGGTTGGAGGACATGCCCGGTTGTTTGCGTAGTGGCTCAGGATAATGAGTGAAAGTACATCGGTCCTTAACAGCAGTTTCATGGCAGAACCCATCTTAATTTGGGTCAAGGTTTCAAAGCAGCTGCCCAAAAATGCTAACTGGCCCTGGAGGCTAACTTCAGCAATCACCCGCACAAGCTGGTGAAAAAGGCCAGCTCCGTGCTGGGTAGGAGACTGGACACACTGGGAACTGTTTTGGAGGGACAAGCCGATAGCCACTGTGGACAATGTCAACCATCGTCACCGCAGCATCCTGGTTGGGCACAGGAGCGGCTGCAGCGTGTGTCTCAGCTCGCTGCAGCTGCAAGACAGAGAGGCCTGCCATAGACGGTGGTTTCTTAACACTACCTCAACTTCAGCACCGACCTTTTCATTGTTTTTACAAATATATTTACTGTACATATATTCTTTGTAATTGCCAGTACAGACGTGGACAAAATTGTTGGTACCCCTCTGTTAATGAAAGAAAAACCCACAATGGTCACAAAAATAACTTGAATCTGACAAAAGTAGTAATAAATAAAAATTCTATGAAAATTAACCAATGAAAAGCAGACAATGCTTTTGAATTGTGGTTCAACAGAATTATTTTAAAAAACAAACTCATGAAACAGGCCTGGACAAAAATGATGGTACCCTTAACTTAATATTTTCTTGCACAACCTTTTGAGGCAATCACTGCAATCAAACGATTTCTGTAACTGTCAATGAGACTTCTGCACCTCTCAGCAGATATTTTGGCCCACTCCTCATGAGCAAACTGCTCCAATTGTTTCAGGTTTGAAGGGTGCCTTCTCCACACGGCATGTTTCAGCTCCTTCCACAGATGTTCAATAGGATTTAGATCAGGGCTCATAGAAGGCCACTTTAGAATAGTCCAATGTTTCGCTCTTAGCCATTCTTGGGTGTTTTTAGCTGTGTTTTGGGTCATTATCCTGTTGCAAGACCCATGACCTGCGACTGAGACCAAGCTGTCTGACACTGAGCAGCACACTTCTCTCTAGAATACCTTGATAGCCTTGAAATTTTATTGTACCCTGCACAGATTCAAGACACCCTGTGCCAGATGCAGCAAAGCAGCCCCAGAACATAACAGAACCTCCTCCATGTTTCACAGTAGGGACAGTGTTCTTGGTATGCTTCATTTTTGTGTCTGTGAACATAGAGCTGATGGGCCTTGCCAAAAAGTTCCAGTTTTGTCTCGTCTGTCCATAGGACATTCTCCCAGAAGCTTTGTGGCTTGTCAACATGCAGTTTGGCAAATTCCAGTCTGGCTTTTTTATGATTTGTTTTCAATAGTGGTGTCCTCCTTGGTCGTCTCCCATGAAGTCCACTTTGGCTCAAACAACAATGGATGGTGCGATCTGACACTGATGTACCTTGACCTTGGAGTTCACCATGAATGTGTTTAGAGGTTGTTCTGGGCTCTTTTGTTACCATTCGTATTATCCGTCTCCTCCTGCAGCCACGTCCAGGGAGGTTGGCTACAGTCCCGTGGATCTTAAATTTTTGAATATGTGCAACTGTAGTCACAGGAACATCAAGCTACTTGGAGATGTTCTTATAGCCTTTACCTTTAACATGCTTGTCTATAATTTTCTTTCTAATCTCCTGAGACAACTCTCTCCTTTACTTCCTCTGGTCCATGTTTAGTGTGGTACACACCATGTCACCAAACAGCACAGTGACTACTTGTCACCCTTTAAATAGGCCGACTGACTGATTACAAGTTTGTAGACACCTGTGATGTTAATTAGAGGACACATCTTGGTTGAACATGTCCCTACGGTCACATCATTTTCAATCTTTTCTAGGGGTACCATCATTTTTGTCCAGGCCTGTTTCATGAGTTTGTTTTTTAAAATAATTCTGTTGAACCACAATTCAAAAGCATTGTCTGCTTTTCATTGGTTAATTTTCATAGAATTTTTATTTATTACCACTTTTGTCAGATTCAAGTTATTTCTGTGACCATTGTGGGTTTTTCTTTCATTAACAGAGGGGTGCCAACAATTTTGTCCACGGCTGTATATGTAAATATGTGAGCTGCTTGGATATTTGAATTTACCCAAGAGGAGGAATAAAGTATCTTTGATTATTCTAGCAACATATTTTAGTGTAGAGAGAATGCTTTTAATCACTTTAAAATATTTACTTTTTTAGCTACTTTTTCTATTTAAAATGTGAAGCAATTCAAATGTGAAATGTTGGGGTTCATTTGTTTGGGCTTCTTTTGTGCGCTTTATCTGCATTTATGCTCCCGTGTGTGATTTAACTTAATTTAAACGTGAACTGTGTACTACTGGAGAAATTATCTGTCCCTGCTGGCTGTGTCGGACAATAAACACCATTTCATCTCCTCAAAGTCACTTGTTCGGGGCTTATTTTCAGGGACGGAGTCGCTTAGTCTCACGAGATCTGGCAACACAGCGTTGACGTTGGCAAACATGGCGGCTTCAGATGTACACGTCCGGATGTGTGAGCAAGAAATACTCAAATATGATTTGGAAATTAAAGCTCTCATCCAGGTGCGAACATTTCTTTTGTCAAACGATGGTTGGTGATTTGGTGTGGGGGTTTTCTGGCTGGTCGTGGAAGTATTCGGGGTTTCTCAGCGTTTTCAGCCGGCCATAAAGCCGTGTCACGTGACTGATAGGACTTTGTAATTCTTCAAGGCCAAAGAAAACCAGAATAAATTAGATTAACTGCATAACCGCTGCGTGTTGAGATCACAAGGAGCAGAAAAAAAACATCAACTGAATTAGAAGAGTGAATGTTAGTAAGTATGAGCCTTTGTCAAATTATAACCCGGAAAAAATTACAGTCCAATTTATTAGTCCAACAATTAATGTTTTGTTCCGTGTTTATATGGAACAAAAGCATTGGGGGGGGGTTGGCTAAAGAAGTCAGTAAATGAAGTCTACTGTTAATTGATATTTCAGGAGTTGCAGCTCAGTCCTGATTGGGTTTTGGACAGCTGTGGACAACACTGTCCATATTGAGACACTCAGCTGGTTGGACCTTCATGACTGTCTGTGGCAGACAGCAGATGAAAGAAGGTGCTGGAACTTTCCACTGTTTCCTAGGTCATGTTCTGATCCAGTCTCACTGACACGTGATTGTGTCCCGTGGGAATGAATTCCTGGGGAGCTCTGAGGTCCCTACAGTTCCTGTAAAACTATGGACCCAGCACTCTCTGAGGATGTTCATTCAGTTGTTTAATTTTCTAAAAACATGAATAAACTAGTCACAACACTTTTTTTTTATTCAACCTGCCAAGCTTCTGGCTTTAAGAAACTTTTTTTAAAGAATGGAAGTTGTTGTAGTCAGTTGCAATTTTGTTAATTAGACCAAGCAGAAGAAAAATATGGACTCACTCTATTCTGAGGAAAACATTTTTTAAATCACCCTGTAATTTACAGTCCTAAAACAAATATCTGCATCACATTAAATCTGCTAATTGGTCTGCAGTTACAGAAAGAGGGCTTGCACACCTTGCTGAGCTGTTTCACTCAGGTGATAAACATGAATCATGACTCCAACACCAGAGATGTCAGTTGTGACAAAAGAGAGGATTAGAAAACTCCTTCAAGAAGGTGAAGCATCACTGAATGTAGCAAAAGATGTTGGTTGTTCCCAGGCAGCTATGTCTAAAATCTGGACCAAGTACAAACAAAATGGGAAGCATACTGGACATACAAGGAAAGCGTCAAGATAGAAAATGAAATTACAGTGCATCCAGAAAGTCTTCACAGCGCTTCACTTTTTCCACACTTTATGTTACAGCCTCATTCCAAAATGGAATAAATTAATTTTTTCCTCAAAATTCTACATACAATACCCCATAATGTCAATGTGAAAAAAGTTTTTTTTTTTTGAGATTTTTGCAAATTTATTAAAAATAAAAAACTAAGAAATCATATGTACATAAGTATTCACAGCCTTCGCCATGAAGCTCAAAATTGAGCTCAGGTGCATCCTGTTTCCACTGATCATCCTTGAGATGTTTCTTCAGCTTAACTGGAGTCCACCTGTGGTAAATTCAGTTGATTGGACATGATTTGGAAAGGCACACACCTGTCTATATAAGGTCCCACAGTTGACAGTGCATGTCAGAGCACAAACCAAGCATGAAGTCAAAGGAATTGTCTGCCGACCTCTGAGACAGGATTGTCTCGAGGCACAAATCTGTGGAAGGGTACAGAAAAATTTCTGCTGCTTTGAAGGTCCCAATGAGCACAGTGGCTTCCATCATCTGTAAATGGAAGAAGTTCGGAACCACCAGGACTCTTCCTAGAGCTGGCCGGTTGTCTAAACTGAGTGACTGGGGGAGAAGGGCCTTAGTCAGGGGAGGTGACCAAGAACCCGATAGTCACTCTGTCAGAGCTCCAGCGTTCCTCTGTGGAGAGAGGAGAACCTTCCAGAAGGACAACAATCTCTGCAGCAATCCACCAATCAGGCCTGTATGGTAGAGTGGTCAGACGGAAGCCCCTCCTTAGTAAAAGGCACATGGCAACCCGCCTGGAGTTTGCGAAAAGGCACCTGAAGGACTCTGAGACCATGAGAAACAAAATTCTCTGGTCTGATAAGACAAAGATTGAACTCTTTGGCGTGAATGCCAGGCGTCATGTTTGGAGGAAACCAGGCACCGCTCATTACCAGGCCAATACCATCCCTACAGTGAAGCATGGTGGTGGCAGTACCATGCTGTGGGGCTGTTTTTCAGTGGCAGGGACTGGGAGACTAGTCAGGATAAAGGGAAAGATGAATGCAGCAATGTCCAGAGACATCCTGGATGAAAACCTGGTCCAGAACGCTCTTGACCTCAGACTGGGGCGTCAGTTCATCTTTCAGCAGGACAACGACCTTAAGCACACATCCAAGATATCAAAGGAGTGGCTTCAGGACAACTCTGTGAATGTCCTTGAGTGGCCCAGCCAGAGCCCAGACTTGAATCCAATTGAACATCTCTGGAGAGATCTGAAAATGGCTGTGCACCGACGCTTCCCATCCAACGTGATGGAGCTTGAGAGGTGCTGCAAAGAGGAATGGGTCAAACTTCCCAAAGATAGGTGTGCCAAGCTTGTGGCATCATATTCAAAAAGACTTGAGGCTGTAATTGCTGCCAAAGGTGCATCAACAAAGTATTGAGCAACAGCTGTGAATGCTTATGTACATGTGAATTCTTAGTTTTTTATTTTGAATAAATTTGCAAAAATCTTAAAAAAAAAAAAAACTTTTTTCACATTGTCATTATGGGGTATTGTGTGCAGAATTTTGAGGAAAAAAATGAATTTAATCCATTTTGGAATAAGGCTGTAACATAAAATGTGGAAAAAGTGAAGTGATGTGAATACTTTCTGGATGCACTGTACTGTATGTCTTGAAGATAAAGAATGCACAACAAAACAAAGGAGGAACAACTGGGCAGACACTGGAGTCAATGTCTGTGACCAAACAATAATACAGAAACACCAAACGAAAGCCATCATTAACACCTAAGCAGAAAATAACAAGGTTACAGTGAGCTAATGAAAAGCAGTCATGGACTGTGGACGACTGGTGAAAGTGATATTCATTGACGAACCACGAATCTGTAATGGGCAAGGTGATGATACTGGAACCATTGTTTGGTGTTGTTCCAATGAAATTTATAAAGATGGCTCTCTAAAGAAAACATGTACATTTCTGCAATCATTCATGATATGCAGCTGCAGGTCAGGTAAAGGTATGAGGGAGATGGCAGTCATCACATCAATAAATGCACAAGTTTATATTTAAATTTTGCACACTTATTCCATCCGTTGAAAGCATGTTTGGTAATGGTGACATCATTTCCTGGATGATAATACATTTTGCCATAGGGCAAAAGTCATTAAAAAAAAAACTTTACTTCAAGAAAAACATTTGTCAATGGCCTGATCTGTCAATAGTCTGGACCTTAATCCCACTGAAAATCTATGGTGGGAACTGAAGAAATGGCCCATGACAATGCTCCAATCTGCACAGCTGATCTGGCAGCAGCAATAAGAGAAAGTTGGAGCTGGATTGAGGAAGAAGAATGCTGTTTGTCAATAGTTAAGTCCATGCTTCAGAGAGTTCAAGCTGTGTGAAAAGCCAGAGGTGGTGCAACAAAGTACTAGTGGTGTAGTGTTTTTTTTAATGATACCGTAATGTGTTCCTCAGAATTGAGTGATTTCATTTTTTTCCTCTGCCTGATCTAATAAAAAGAAATTGAAGTTGACTACAACAACTTTTTTTTAAATGTTTCTTAAAGCCAGACGTTTGGCATTTTGAATAAATTAGTTTTGTGGCATGTCTGTATTTAGTTCATTTTTTTACTAATTACTAATTAAGTGGCTGAATGAACATCCTTCAAGAGTGGGGATTCCATAGTTTTTGCCAGGGGTTGTATAAATGAAACTCTGTCATTTGGTCTACTGGTCCGGTTCAGATGGTCTGATGTCTTAGCTGAAGTCTTGGTTCCCGTCAAGCTGATGTTTGGGTTTTGTTTCACCATGTGAAATGTGTGCACCCTCAGATAAATTAAATTGTAATTGATAAAACAGTTTCAGTTACTTTTTTCCTTTAAGCTCCAAGCTCATATCTCACTGCAGCTTCTCTGAAATTCCATCCACCCATCCATCTTCTTCCGCTTAATCCTTTTCGGGTCGTGGGGGGGCTGGAGCCTATCCCAGCATCTTTGGGCGAGAGGCAGGGTACACCCTGGACAGATCGCCAGTCCATCGCAGGGCCAACACAGAGAGATCAAACTGGGGATTCTAAATTGTCCTTAGGTATGACTGTGAGAGTGAATGGTTGTCTGTCTCTGAAATTCCTCCTGCAAAAAAGCCTTATTTGAATTATATAATCTGTCTATACCACAGAAGCGAACAAAGATTCTGATTTACAGGTCCACATCATACTGACTTCACTACCTGTAGTTTAAGTTGATAAAGCAGAAATCTGTTTGCGTTCATCACCTCTTTGATGGTGGTCATATGACAGAGATTGAAATCCTCATGACTCTGCTTCGTGTTGTCCACCAGGATGTCATGGAGTGCTCTGGCCCTGAAAGCAAGCTGACGGAAATAAACACAGATGTGAAGAAGAGTTTGCACAGCCTCAGATTACGGATTCAGGTGGGAAATTCCACTCTGGGATAGGTTTGAAAGAGTCACCGAATCTCATATCATACATGTGAAACTCAAACTACACATGTGGTATAATTGCTGTTTAACTTTAAAATGTAGCCTGTTTTTTTTGGGTGGGGGGGTGGGGGTGGGGAGTCTAAACTAAAGGTGGACTAAAGCTGTGAGGTGAAAGGCAGAGTTCCTGTTCGGTATTGATGGGAATCTTGGATAGTTTTTGGATCATTCTGGTGAAGCTGAAACTCGCCATCATCCCTCTGTCCACATTTCATTGAATCCATGCGTCTCTGGTCTTTAAGCACTTTTTCCCCTTGCATTTAAAATATTATTCTCATTTTGGTTATTGGTGTTGGGAATGGAACTTTACTCTTGAGCATGTTTATAAAGAATAAAGCTGTTTTTACTAAAGTCCATTTGGTTGTATTCTTTAAGTTACTTTTGATTTCACCAATTTGGTGAACCATTCAGAAATGTCAATCATTAGACACATTTTAATATTAGACAGAGATAACCTGAGTAAATAGAAATACAGTTTTTTGAAGTACAAGGGGGGGCTGAAAGGTTCATAGGCTGACTAAGGAGGAGTTATGTCTTTGAGGATCAAGAAGAGAGCTTCTGTACTGCAGGGATCCAAGTGCTGCAACATCGATGTTGAAATGTTGAAGAATAAACCACATTTGGTTAAATTCGACCTCAGCATCATGGTCAACCGATGAACTCCCCCCCCCCCCCCCCATGTATGTTTTTGTTTAAGGGAAAAAGGTATCCAAATCTACCTGGCCCTATGTGAAAAAGTAATTGCCCCCTCGTTAAATCATGAATTAACTGTGATTTTAAAAAAGTGAAGTAGTCTAAAAGATCTCAAAAAGCAACACATCATGCAGTGATCAAAAGAAATCCAAGAAGAGATGAGAAACAAAAACCCAGAACAACGTCTGAAGAACTGCAGGCCTCGCTTGGCTCAGTTTGGACACTGGTTCATGATTCAACAAAAAGAAAGAGACTGGGCAAAAATGACATCCATGGGAGAGTTCCAAGGAGAATACCACTGCTAACCAAAAAGAACACAAAGGCTCAACTCACATTTGCCAAAAAACATCTTGATGATCCCCAACACTTTTGGGGAAATATTCTGTGGACTGACAGGACAAAAGTTGAACTTCTGGCATAAAAGTAACGGCATTTCATAAAAAGAACATCATACCAACAGTCAGACATGGTGGTGGTAATGTCATGATCTGGGGCTGCTTTGCTGCTTCAGAACCTGGACGACTTGTCGTAGTTGATGGAGCCATGAATTCTGCTCTCTACCAGAAAATCCTGAAGGAGAATGTCTGGCCATCAGTTTGTGACCTCAAGCTCAAGCCCTCCAATGTGGCTGAATTAAAATAATTCTGCAAAGAAAAGTGGACCAAAATTCCTCAACAGCGATGGAAAAGACTCACTGCCAGTTATTGCAAATGCTTGATTGTAGTTGATGCCGTCCAGTGTGGTACAACCAGTTATTAGGTTTAGGGGCAATTACCTTTGAACATAGGGTCAGGTAGGTTTGGATAACTTTTTCTGTTAATAGATGCAATCATCATTTATAAAAACTACATTTTGTATTTACTCCAGTTATCTTTGTCTGATATTATAATTTCTTTGATGATCTGAAACATTTAAGTGAAAAATATGCAAAAATATAAGAAATCAGGAAGGGGACAAATACTTTTTCATAGCACTGTATATCTTGTTCCTTCCAAATATTATGCACGTGTATCACTGCATCATTTTCTGAATATACAATTTTATATTAATTCAGTATTCACCCATTTTTCCTCTATTCTGGCTCAGTTGCAAAAGCACAAGAAAAACAGTGAACAATTCTGAGAAACAAATTCACAAATCTATGGATAAAATGTGCAAGATGGCGGAGTAAATTTATTATAAAAACGTCATAAATTTATTAGAAAACCTCACAACTTTGTCTACACAGTATAAAGTCTCAAATGTGCAAAGAAGTAGAATGCACTAGACTGAGATGCAGGCCCACACCTTTTGCAAGCCTAGATTTACAGAATGTATATAGCATTCAAAAGCATAATTGGAGTCAATGCCTAAATCTCCTTCTAGTACTTACTCTGGGTGTGAAAAAAATTCTAACCTAAATATAAAAGTATTTTTACTTTACAGAATTTACAATAATCATGGTAATAATCCATTAAGTTACATTTTTTTAAACTTGGCGACCCAGCAACCTAAATTCATATCCCACCAATCAGGGCTTGACATTAACTTTTTTTGCTCACCGGCCACTGTGGCTAGTGATTTTCCAAAGTCACTAGCCACCCAGCCTTTCCACTAGCCACAATTTTGTGGTTGGAAAATTATGTTTAATATGATCAAGTTTGACTGCCGCATGATAAAATTTACTTGAACTAAGTTTACAACCTTTTTAATTGTAAATGACCCTTTGACATATAAAAAGAGCAAGAGAAACAGTGTTCATTTATTAGCATGAGTAAATACTGTGAAACAGTGGAGAAAGGTATTTGCAATATGAGAGTGAAGTACAGGTAGATTTGGGGTCTGTCCAAATTCTCATTTGTACCTCTTCTCCTTTGCCAACCCCCACCTCTTGGTCCTTGAAATCAAAGACCAAGAGGTAGGGGTTGAAAATGACCCCTATGAAGTGGAATGCCCCTTCAGGGCTGCACGATGTTATTAGTAATTGATGATGGATTTAGTCTAAATCTACATGACCTGTTTTCACTCGGAAAAAAAAAAGAAGAAAAAGAAAACTGATGAGAAAAAAAGGTCTCATCTTAATGAGAAAAATGTCTCAAATTTACATGAACAACTCTAATCAGGAGAAAAAGTCAGAAATTTACTAGAAAGAAAGCTGTAAATTCAGAGAAAAACTTGGACCCCCTGGTGGGCTGTTTTTGGCCTGTGGGCCACATGTTTGACACCCCTGGACCAGCACATTAAAAATACATAATTGGGCATTTTACTTCCATGAAATAGCTGCAAATCACAGATACCATAGATAATCACAGGTAAACAAAAGTTCACCTCAGAAGAAGCTTCATTTGCTCTTTACAGCAACATAAAGTTGAGTCACTTTTTCGCTCTCTGTCATATGAAAACTTAAATTTGCACTATTGCGGACAGTAAACAGGAACTTCTTGCTCTAAAAATAATCATATTTAACCACAGAGGTAGGAGCTGATGTGGGGGGAGAGCACAGGTTATTCTCACCGCAGGGACAGCAGGAGATGAGGGGCAGTTGTCCCCTTGATCTGATCACTGAGAGCGGCTGCTGTCTGGTCATCGCTGTTTCTCCGCTGGAAAGAAAATGAGCCGACCTGTGGAGCCAAACTCCTGGGCTGCAGTTTGCTGACAGTGGACCGATGAGAATACAGTCTGTGTGTGCAGATAGTGCTTATGGGAGTTGTAGTTTTGTAGTCTCACTTTGCGATAAATTTATTATTGGATGTCGTTTGAGAAAACTACAACCCGCCAAAGTTGCTAGTGGGCATCGCTGTCTTACCCGCCACAGCCGAAATATACCCACCAGGGGTGGGTGGACAAGTGTTGATGTCAAGCCCTTCCGCCGATCTTTAAGGACAAAGTCCTTCACCAGGTGTCACGCCACCTTGTTGGCGTGGGTAATTAAAGAAGAACCTCAGAAACTGAAGTTACTCGTGTAATTTTTTACTCCATATTCTCTTATTCTTCCTCAAGTAATTTATTTCAATGACTAGGACAAGGGATCAGGACCTGTACTTATATAGTGCTTTTTCTAGTCACAAAGACCATTCAAAGCACTTCACTAGTAGGCACACTAATCCTCTGTTCTAAGGGCGTATCAGAGATGGATACCTAGAGACAATTTAGAGTCACCAATTAACCTAACATGCATGTCTTTGCATTGTGGGAGGAAACCGGAGCTCCCGGAGTAAACCCACACAGCACAGGGAGACCATGCAAACTCCACACAGAAAGGTTCCTACCCCTGCCAGTGGGAGATTCAAACTTGGAACCTTCTAGCTGTTAGGGAACAGTGCTAACCACTGCACCACCGTGCTGCCTCCATGTACCACCCTCATACCTGAGTAACTAAGGTCCCAAGGTAAAGCTGCTTTGACTCTCATCCAGTTTTTGGGCGGCTCTGCTTTGCTTCTCTTGAAGAATCTGGAGCAGGTGGCACTGGAGCAGGCCAGAGAGTCCGACAAGCAAGCTCTGCTCAGTCGCGTCGAAGGACACAGAAAACAGATGCTGAGGTATAACTTCAGGAAGTTTACTGTAACTTTCATGAATCCACAGTAAATGTTTATGTAGGCGCCCTCTTATTTTTCTACTCTTGGGAAGTTTGTCCCTGCTTAACATGCTTAGATCCTGCTTCATACAAATGTTTTCATTTCCTCAGTAACCAGACAGCCTGGAGGAAGGCCAACTTGGCCAGCAAACTGTCCATAGACAGCATGGAGAAGCAGGCGCTGCTTAATGGAGACAACGGTGCTGTGAGGCAGAGGTGAGCTGCTGGGAGGTCCCTTTATGTTAACCTTTACCTAGGCAGGCAAGCCATTAAGAACACATCCTTATTTACAATGGCAGCCTGATAAAAGGCAAAATCCTCTAGGTGGCGTACTGGGATTAAGGGCAGCAATTTTATTTTGACACTTTTCTTTCTATTATAGTAATATAATTTACAGTTTTAATAAGAAATAATGTATTTTAAACAAAAGAGTTAAAACACAAATGACAGGGACTAGGTAACAGGCAATACAACACTATCACATACAGAAATCAAAGAAGAAAAAAGCAGTTAAAAAAATCTAGAACCAGAAGCACTAGAAAAGTACTCAGAGAGCACATACCCCCACCAAGGCTCCTTTTGTCCCTCATGGACCACCTCCAAAAGGTCGTGGGTTCATGTGTAGCCCAAGAGCCACTTCTGCTGAAAATTGCATCAAAGTCAGCAGTTTTGGAGGATTCTTGCTAACACGCTGAGAGAAGATAAGAGCCTTGGTGGAGGTATGCACTCTCTGATCACCACCAAAATGCAATGGATTCCTCTCTGGCCCAAGAACCACCTCTGGTGAAAATTTTTGTCCAAATCCATCCAGTAGTTTTTGTGTAATCCTGCTGCACAAATACAAACAAGGCCCTTGGTGGAGGTATGCACTCTCAGATCATCACCAAACTCCAGTGGGCTCATCCTTAGCCCAAGGGCTACCTCTGATGAGAATTTCATCCACATCTGTCCAGTCGTTTCTGCGTAATCCTGCTGACAGACAGACAAACAAACCAGCAAAGCAGCACGGATGAAAACACTGGTGGAGGCGATGAATGAATGAGAAAATATGAGATCGTGGCATTAGTTTGACCAACTACAGTAAATGTTTGAGACTTTCAGCAGAAGACACTGAGCAGAACGTGCCGTGTAAAGAGCTGGTGAAGTTTCCAGCAAACGGCAAAGATAAGACAGTCCAAGCAGTGTTTGGTAAAAGAGCATTAACAAGTGAGTGTTAGGACGGCAGATCAGTGAGAAGTGTTCAAAAGGCAGACAGCTGAGTCAGGGAGCGTCAAGACTATGCTGCCTTTCCTGCGCATTTTATGGCATTTTCCCTGATGGTTTTAACAGTTCGTGTTTGTTGTAGGAAGCTGACCAAAGAGGACCTGGCCCAGACTAGCAGCACCATCACAGAGAATCTGATGAGTATCAGCAGGATGATGGCGCAGCAGGTTGAGCAGAGTCAGGAGACCATAACAACACTGGGTTAGTCATGTCAAAGAACGTCTGCAGTGTTATTGTCTGTACGTACTTGAGATGGTCAAGATGACTGAGAGCTCAAACTTTTGATTTTAAAGCATTATTAGAGCACACAGTGCTGTGAAAAATTATTTGCTCCATTCCTGATTTAATATTTTTGCATATTTGTCACAGTTAAATGTTTCAAATCATCAAACAAATTTTAATGTTAGCCAAAGATGACCAGAGTAAATACAAAATGCAGTTTTTATAGTGTGTTTTTCATTAATTCATGGAAAAAAGCCATCCAGACCTACCTGGCCCTATGTGAAATAGTAATTGCCCCCCGTTGTTACATCATGAATTAACTGTGATTAGCTACATTTTTTAGAAAGCTGAGTTCAGTTTCACAGCCATACCCAGGCCTGATTACTGCCAGACCTGGTGAATCAAGAAATCATTTAAATAGAATCTGTCTGGCAAAGTGAAGTAGGTTAAAAGATCTCAAAAAGCAACACATCATGCCACGATTTAAAGAAATTCAAGAACAGATGAGACACAAAAACCCAGAAGAACATCTAAAGAACTGCAGGCCTCACTTGCCTCAGTTTGGACACTGGTCCATGATTCAACAATAAGAAAGAGAGTGGACAAAAATGGCATCCATGGAAGAGTTCTCATAAAAAGAATATAACACCAGTCAAACATGGTGGTGGTAGTGTGATGCTCTGGGGCTGCTTTGCTACTTCAGCACCTGGACGACTTGCTGTCGTTGATGGAACCGTGAATTCTGCTCTCTACCAGAAAATCCTGCGGGAGAATGTCCGACCATCAGTCCGTGACCTCAAGCTCAGGCCCTCCGATGTGGCTGAAATAATTCTGCAAGGAAGGGTGGGCCAAAATTCCTCAGCAGTGATGTGAATGACTCACTGCCAGTTATCGCAAACAGCAGACTTCAGTTGTTGCTGCCAGGGGTGGCACGGCCAGTTACTAGGATCGGGGGCAATTACTTTTTCACATAGGGCCAGGTAGGTTTAGATGGCTTTTTCCCTTAATAAATGAAATCATCATTTAAAAAATACATTTTGTGTTTACTCGGGTTAACTTTGTCTGATATTAAAATTGGGTTGATGATCTTAAACATTTAAGTGACAAATATGCAGAAATATAAGAAATCAGGAAGGGGGTAAATACTTTTTCACAGCACTGTAGATTAGCTCCCTTTATTCCCAATTCCAGGTGCTGCTCAAAAAATTAGAATATTGTTGAAGAAGTTCTATTTTTCTTTGAAATTTAACAGAAAAAAAGGTAAACTTCCACATATTTCACAGTGAAAAGATTTCAACCCACACGGCAAATAGTTTTTCAAAATGTTCAGCTTTTTCCAAAAAAAACAAGAAAACGTCAGTTAAAAGTTGAATAATTTTAAATCCTGCTGCACAGTTTATTCATTATGCATAAAGTAAAATGTTTCAAGCTTTTTTTTTTGTTTGAATATGTTTGAATATTTATTGTTTTATTATGGATTGCTGCTTTTTAAATTAAATTATGAGTCACAATATTCTGAATTTTTTGAGATGCATTTGTATACTTTATAAAGGAATAGTCTTAAATTGTAATCCAGAATAGATGAGCAATGATTTCAACTCTGATCTCAATGAGGTTAAATGATAACTTCACTAAAATGACTAGAAGGTTCAGTCTTTTCTGAGAAGAAGAGAATATTACGAGTATAAATGTTGTTTTTCTTCTTTTTTTAAATGATTTCTTCCATTTATTAAATGAGCATGTTTTCAGCCAGTTTTCAAATCTGGTCAAATTAAAAGTAACTCAAAGAGTGTGACCATATATACGGGAGTATAAATACTTAATTTCATAAATGCGCTCAAATAAGAGTAAAACGTGTCTTTCAGTAATATTCGGATGAGTCTGTGAAAAAGTTATGAGTACATGTGCTTGAGCAAACGTACCCACCTCTGAATATGACTTAACTTGGATTTTATGAAATGTATTTGATTCATAGTGAAGCAAAAATAAAGACGAGCTGGATCTTTGTTTAATGATAATATTTAATCATGACTGAATATTAGAAGATATTTTATCTGAAGTTTTTGTCTGATTTAGGCACAGAAGTTTGATTTATGTGCGTCACCTGTTTCCCCACCACTTACATTGTGTGAAATCACCGCCCACTTACATAATTAATGTCTGAGTGTTTGTGTTAAAGCTGGTTTTGTCTTCTGCCTGAAGCAAACTCCTCCAGAACAATCCAGGAGACAAACGAGGAGTTTAAGACCATGACGGGGACCATCCAGCTTGGGCGAAAACTCATCACCAAGTACAACCGCCGCGAGCTCACCGACAAACTGCTCATCTTCCTGGCTCTGGCTCTGTTCCTCGCCACGGTTCTCTACATCCTAAAGAAGCGGCTCTTCCCCTTCCTGTAGGCCACCATGACACCGAGGACTTTCAGCCACCAGTGAAAATGATTTACACAACCGGTTTGTTCTCGCGTCTTGACGTGGGCGCGGTGCATAGAGGCGTCTGCTGGGTGGAACGCCAGCTGCTCCGTCAACTACAAGTGTGGCATTGTCGAGGGTGAAATGTTGGGCACACGGAAACCTGAAGACTTCCAGCTGGAGGGAGCATTTTATTTATAAAAAAAATATGTTCATTTATTTTGCTGAGGGACAAAACATATATTCTGAAAAAGAGGAACATGTCCCTCTGTCGTTTAGTGGACTGACCACATTTAAACTGTGACACTTAATGGCTTCTGTCTCCTTTTCTTCTTAGACAGTGTCAAAAGTAATATGAGGAAATGCTGTGTTATGGCATATGTATTGCTGCTGCTAACTCTGACTAACCTGCACCGTGAAGTGACGCCTTACAAACACTTTGTCAGTCGACAGAAGAAACTTGTCAGTGTGATGACGTCATACAGTTGCACTCAAAGTTATTTAGCTCCATTGCAAATTATGATTAGTTTAAAAAATGACAAACTTTCAACCTTTTGTAAAAAAAACAAACAAGCAAACTAGAGGGCACTCAGACAGTGTAAGCATTTGCCAAGAGCATCAGAAGTTATCTGTGCCATTGCATCTTCAGGCTGATTAGCCCATAGTTCTTCATATTAGTAAAAATCTATTTTAAAAAAATCCTGCCTCACAGTGTTAAACCAAGAGCACCGTAGACGGTACATCTATAGCCATTATTGACTGTGCATAAGTAGCACACCTTCAACTGAAAAATCCCTTACAAATTCAAGAGTCAGTGTCTGGATCTGCAATAAAACTAACAAGCATGTCACGGCAAGGAGTTTAAGCAGAGCAAGGGATCTACAATTCAGAGTGGAACAAACTGTTTACAAAATATCAGGAGATGATTTAAAGCACATCTGCAATACTTGAACAAACACTGTGTGAAATAAAAATGTCCTCGCTTGGAAACTGCGGCAGGACTTCAGGCCAGTCCTCCCATCTTTAGAGACGAGCATAAAAGTTAAAGTTGGTCGGTTTTCAGAATCAACAGTTTGCAGTGGGGTTGAATAATTGTTGTATTGTCACCACAACGATCTGTAGATGCAGTCATTTCTTCTGTATAACAGTGTAATCATGATTTAAAGTTGTTTTGGTTATTATAAAGTGCCAAAGAGAATACAATACAGGCCCAAGTGGACTTAGTCGACTTTCATTAGCAAGACTGCTTTTGTGCACTTTAAAATGTCCACACGCTTTATGCAGCTGCCGTGCAAATCAAAATAAAGATAAACCAGGGTGCAGCTAGTGAGCGCATACCTCTGCCAAGGCTATTTGCCCACTGATCACAGTGTGTCAGCTGACTGAGCTTGATGAGTTGTCTATGCCTGTGTATTTCCGGGTTGATTAGCAAATTAGTTTTCATGATATTAGCGAACACCTCTTTTAAAAAGCCCTAATCGCACAATGTTAAAAAGGTGACAAAGTGATGCAGAATGGGCCCCAAAATCTGACGCCGTCATCTTGGCCCGTGGGCTACCTCTGATGGAAATTCATCAGAATCCATCCGGTTGTTTTTTGTTTTTTTTTTTGCACAATGCTGCTAAAAGACAGTCAGACAGACGAGCGCACGACCCCCTTGTGTGAGGTAAAAACCTCCTTCAGTGTGTGCTGGTTGTGGTGTGCAGCAGGGCAGAGAGGCCCCGCAGCAGCAGCGTTCACGCTGACACAGATAGGCCAGCACGCATCCCTGCCTTTCTTCAGATAAGACCCGGAAAAGCAGATCATTCCGACCAGCTTCCCTCACCCTTTCCAGTGTGGGTGGAGAGTGAGGAGGGGGATATTTTTAGGTTTGTGTGGCACCGTTATCTGGCGTTGCCTTTTCAGCACCCAGGAGGAGCGAGGGTGGTGGTGGGGGGGGGCACATGACCTTGCTACCCTTCCTGCAGTCACCTGGCATTGCATTGTTGCCTCGCATATGTGAATCCCCTCTGCGTCAATTGTGACTAAACACGCGTGTGGTGTCTGAAATCTGTCTGCTGTCCGTTTGTGGGTGCATGCGTTGTTTTCCGAGTGACGGCCGGCAGCAGAGGATGTGTGGAGAGACCTGAGAGATGCCTGAGCAGCTCTTACTGGTGCAAAGTGGGGACTGCTCATATAATGGAACACTTAGACCAGGCCTCTGGCTCTGTGTCCAGCAGATTGGACCATTCCGGCATTTAGCACCAAGACACCGTCAGTAAAGTTTGGTGGAGTACAATGTCAAGAGGAACACTGGAATTAACACCTGAGTCATTTTAGTAAATCACTGCTGCTTGAGGTGCAAAAAAAGGTAGAAAACTTAGGCTAATTTTTCAGTTTTTCTAGTGGTAAATTGGAATTAACTGAAATATTTAGAGGATATCGTTTGTGCTTTGGAGATAAAAGGTTAAACAGTGGACAGTGACTCTAATAATAGTGCCAACTAGTTGAGTGAGATGACGTTCTTTTATTCAAATACACTATAAAAGGATTTTTTACAGTTCCAGGCAGCAGCGATGCAGGAAACCTAATGTTATTGTTCTGATTATTCTCCCTATTTTTTTCTGCCAAAAGTGCATGAGGAGGAAAAATGGCCACACATCGAAACATGAAATTTTACAGTCTGGTCAGCAAATCTCTCCACCACATAGACACCAAAAACCAAGACTGCAGCCACAAGTGGAGCGATGATGATCCGTTTTACATTTTTGCAAATATGTGAAGAACGGCAGGGCCTAGACTTATAATCCTTTCCTCATTTTAATCTCTGAAATCTTCCACAGCTTTTCTCCGTTGGTCTTTATGCTCTTAAAATGACGTTTCCTGCACCGCATTTCCAACAAACTAGGTGAAGTCTAGGTCATTTATCCAGACTGCTTGAAATCATCTACAGATGTTAATGAAAAGTTGTTTGAGAACGTTTTTGACTTTCTAGGCCAATCAAGTTGTACAGTTTCTCTCTGGGCCAATTTTCTGATTCATCTTCTGGTGCAGTGATCCAAACTTGATGAAAGGTCTCACTCAATCACAGCGGTGTTCTTCGTCAAGTTTCATGCAGATCTGTTCATGTTCCAAAAATCATCTTTATGAAATGTCCGCCAGCCTTTGTGTCTTGTCAGTGGGACATTTTGTTAGTGTGTATGTGACCCAAAGCAATTTAGTGGTGTAGTGGTTAAGATGGCCCTCTGGTGTTGTGGAAGTCCTGGGGAAGACTTCTTCTGAACAAGTGAAGTACAACACGCCTCTCCTGTGCACGTTAAAACCGAACATGTAGCACACCTTGAGTTTTTATATGTTGTTTCTTAACAGTGCTGGACCTTGAAGTCTACAGCTGCTTGGAACTCGATGAGTGCTGCGTGCAGCTATATTTCTGTAGTGAGTTAATGTGTGAAGACCAAATTATTTTTAAATCCAATCGTTAATAATCCTGTCCAAAGCTCATGTCCTGGTGGCAGCTGTTGGTGACATTTGCAATCCAATGTGATGCATCTGCCAGTGAAGTTGAACTAATCTGGACTTTGTCAGAGTAGAAGAGCATGATATGGCACGTGCTTATTATCAGAAGTCAGTTTTAAATGTTTCACACAAGTCAGTGTCACCAAAGCGGCACCTCTGTTCCAAAACAGCACTGAAAGCCCAAAGAGCTGCCAGGAAGGCTGTAAAGCAGAATCAACTTTTCCAGCCTTTCCACCTTGTTTAGCAGTATTGAAGGAAGCCTCCTAATGACCACTTGACTAACAGACACAAACCATGGGAGGCTTGGTCTGACCTGTTTAAACTGCAGTGATTATTAAATAAAGACTGTGGGCTCAGAGCTTCTCCTTTTAGCAAACAAGAGTTCTTTGCTACAATCATAATGAACCCAGTAAGAGTTACAGTCTTGTAATGAATAATTTTATGCCTGTACACAGACGGATATTCAGCTTTGGAATTATTTGATGTGTGCCCCCACCCCAAATATGAGCATAGTTTTTTTTGTTTTTTAATAATCACTTCACAGATTAATATCATTTTGAATTAATTTTAATTAATTCAAAATAAGTTGGTTTTTTTTCTTTTTAATTTTATGCTCCACAATTGAAAAATGCGCTAGATAAAGTAAAAAATTACACGTGCTGGAAAAAAACACAGGCTAAACCCACCAGAATGAATAATTCAACAGCTGTGGGAAGCTCGTCGACCCCTGTTCATTTGTTTAAACACCGCAGCCATGCAGGCATCACTGAGGCAGCCCTGCAGGCCCTGCGTGTTCCCACCTAATCCCATCCGTGTTTAGGTCCCTATGCCGTGTAAAGGAGGCCGCTGGAGAAAGAGTTCTGGACGTTGTTCAGGTCCAGCCCGAAGTTCACGTAGCCGCCGGTGGTGGGGGGTCCCGGTAGGGTCTGCCCGGGGGCTGCTGGGTAGCTGCAGCCGTAGTTTGTGTTGCAGCCGGGGCTGGGGTAGCTGCTGAACGCCGTGTAGTTGTTGTAGGGGAAATGGTTGATGTATGACGGGCTGTCCGCCGCCAGACACGGCTTCCCGTCCCGCACCAGCACCGGCACGGACACTCTCCGCGGCGGCGGCAGGGCCGCCATCTCCAGGCTGTGGTCCTGCCGCTGCCGCTTGCATTTGTACCGCCTGTTCTGGAACCAGATCTTCACCTGGGTCGGGGTGAGTTTGAGGACGCCGGCCAGGTGGTCTCTCTCCGGGGCGGACAGGTACCGCTGCTGCTTGAAGCGGCGCTCCAGCTCGTACACCTGCGCCTGGGAGAAGAGGACGCGCGGCTTCCTGCGCCTCCGGGGCTTGGGCCCCTCCGCGTCCCCGGCCTTGGGGTCCTCAGCAGGCTGGGCCGGAACGCCCAGCTCCTCTGATCAAACAGACACGGAAATTAACGTTACGGTTAGCCTAAATTATGCTTAATAACATTTCAGATAATTTAGCTATTTTATTTAGTTGGGATAATAAAATATTTGCAGAGCTGGCAGCTGTCTTGGCCACACTTTAACGCACGGACCATTTGGAACTTTTTAAGTAAAATAACCAGATAAACTTTTGCTTTACTTACACAGTGGTTATCATTATAATGTTTTCCAAAACAAACTGTGAATTATAAATTCACAATTTACAATCAGCTCTGTCCAAAAATCTTTCCTCCCATCTATTATTGCAGTAATTACTGCAATACTTATTACTATTACTGCTTAAGCAGCATTATACTGGGAGAGTCCATTATTATCATTTTTTTTACCACATTTTTAAACAGGCCTACAAAATGAAATATCCCCCACCTCTTCTTCCTTTCTCCTCAAACGGGTCTGATCTCCCATCATTTTCCATCTCCATCTCCAAGAAGGATTTGCCATAAAGGGCAGAAGCAAAGTTGACTCTGGCAGCTCTGGAGTCGTGGAGGTCTTCCCCGAACAGCGAGGCGGCGGTGGAGGACATGTCCCGGAGGGCCTCCTGCTTCAGGCGGGCCAGCATGCAGGAGGAGGAGGAGGAGGAGGAGGTCGTAGGCACTGTGCAGCAGTCCATGCGAGGAGAAGCGTCCAGAGGAGACACCAGCACGTCATGACTCTGCTCCAGGTTTAATATATCCTTCACGGAGAAGGGAGTGGACGTGCTGGGGCTGGGAAACATTTCCAGCAAGTATATATATATTTTTAAAAGTTCCTGATCCGTTTTATGGAGGCAACAAAGAAGATGTCAACAGAGCGCTTCCTTCCTGCTGTTTAGTGGCTCTAAGTGTCAGTTTGGAGCAGCAGAGTGATCTGAAGTGAAGGGTGCATTTTTAATGTCAACTCTGTCTCCAGACTTTTGCCCTGGCCCCCGTCTCCCCCCCCCCTCCCGCTCTGTGGCACAGGGAGAAGAAGGAGAAAAGGGGGTGAGGGCCTGATGTTGACATCAGGAGGGGTGGGTGGAGTAGTCGCCAGCTGCACTCAAGTATTGTTACTCTATTAATTACTCAAGTATAAGCTGGCCTATCATAGTCACCAAGAGGAAAGGGAAGAGATGATCGGAATTACTTGGTCAGTCTTATTCTTTCAAATTATGAACGAAATCTAAAGTGTTCACGAAGAGCATCAAATTCAGACTACCCATGTGCACCATTTGATATGAGCCAGATCACATTTGACAGGAATAAATTCATTATATAATTACATAGAAGAACAAGTTATTACTGTAAAATCAAACACATCTCTGGTATTTTCATGAATAACGATGGTCAGCATGAGACCTTCATTTAAATGTCTCTTACTTGGGAATCATTAGAGAAATCAAGGGAAACGTTTCTGAATAAAAGTCCATTTATTACCTTCCCAAAAAAAGAATAAAACTATTCTACATTAACTATTCAGTGAAGTTTTTGTGAGTTACTTGAGCAGCCTACACATAGCATCCTACAGTACCTACATTTCTAACCATGGATATTAAGAGTTTTAAAATCCAAATAAGTTATCCTAAATGTTTACCCTTCTGTATTTTTGGCTTTAATTGAAATAATACCAATTTAGTTAAGAAAAAAAAATCCAGTAAAAAAGTTCAGACCCCCTTTGCCCAATGCAGTCATATGAGCACCTTTAATAAAAACTAATTAATCTAACTTTTATATCAAAACATTATCTGTAGCCAAACCTAATTTACTGAATTCAATTTACTTAATTTGCTCTGTGTGTTCAGGGGTGCTTGGCCACTCCAAAGGAGGGACTCAGAGGAAAGGTGGAAACACACGGCAGGTTGTGGAAGCTGAGACCCGCGGTGACACTCTGTGCTGTCTGAGAGGCTGTGGAGCCGCTGTCTGCCTTATCGGCACCCACGATAACCAGTCTGCACACAAACACTCCCACCCACGCTGCCGCGGGACAGGCTAGCCCAGAGCCTATCACGGTTGACACTTTGGTCTTTCAGAAAACTCCACAACAGAATGTTCTTAAACAGAGGTGGGCGGAGTAACCGGGGGGGGGGGGGGGATCAGACAGTTCATTTCCATTTTGAACATCATGAGTTTTTATGCACTGCATTTTCTGCATTGTTTTTAGGTATGAAAAATTCATTCATATAAAATATGAAATGGAGGTAATATTCCTAATATGGTGTAGTGAAGTTCTCAGACATTATATTCTGCAGTCAGATATTCATTCTTCTACATCATTTTGTTCCTCATGTTAATAGTGCAAACTGCAGTATTCTAATGAGATTCTATTGAGAGTATTCTACTGATATGATTACTGAGAGGGTCCACCCACACCCCTGTAAGAACCAGGCCTGTGGGGAATAGGAAGAACTCATTTAAAAGTATAATAGTGAGGAACTGTAGATTTGTGTATTTATTTGTTTATTTATTTATTTTTGGAAAAAACTTACAAACTATACCGTTTTTCATGTAAGAAAATAAAATGCAAAGAAGCCAAGTCCTATAAAGAAACAGCAGTTTGTGTTAAATTAAATACCTCGTGGGTCAGAATATGATGCTGATTTCATCATTGATTCCACCTAAATAAATGAGAAATTAACAGAGAGAAGTAAAGCAGCCCTTTCTGGTAAGCATGTTAAGCAGAAGTTTTAGACTTTAAGCTTTAAAGTATGTGAGCAAACAACCAACGGTGGCTGTGCGCGGTTCAGATCAGTGAAACCAGAACAGCTGGAAGGAAATCATCAAACTGAGTAAAAACACTACACTGTTTTCCTCCACAGTATATTCAAGTAAGAATAAAAAGTGGCTTTCCCATATAAGCGAAACGTGCTACGGAACGTAACCATTATCACGGTTATTCCTATGGCGCCAACCGTGCGTAATGGCGCACGACTTTTACGCACTGCCCGTCTTTCCATTGGCACTAGAGCTGCTGCTGCTGCCGGCGGGGACGCGGACGGAGTGAGACAGCATTATCGTTTGTTTTATCTTCAGCGCTGGCCTAAATGGGCCCTCCTGTCTCCCAGCCTCGATGGTGTTTATAGTTTTAAAGACTATTTGTGCGCCTCGCCAGCTGATGAATGGCCGTGAGGTCCGTCTCGGGCGCAGCAGAGTCAACAACGTCCCGGCTCTCCTTGTAATAATTGGTGAAATAAAGTAAACGGACACGGAAGGTGACATGAAGGCTGGACGTTCACCAGGGACTGAGCTGCCCGGGCCCCAACGTTTTGTGCTGCTTTAGTCGAAAAAGGCAAACTTCAGTGCAAACACCAGTTTACTGTGTCAACTGTAAATTGAAGGTGACAGGCCTGGCATGTGTTTAATAGCCCTGATGCTCGGTACCGCGGCAGCCCCACGGGCCCCTTTGACCTGTCTTTCTGCAGCACATCTTCCACGCTGATAAAGCGCCAGATAAGGTTGCTTAAAAACTTCCGCTGCACGAACCTGCGGGTATTTTGAGGGCTGCATGTTGGGGGTGGTGGTAGTGGGGGGGGGGGGGGACTTCTGTGGACTGAGTCCTCATTCCGGGAGCGTTTTCGAGGTAAATTAGACCCACTGTCCCTTCATAACTGGACTTTTTACAAACAGCCTCCCAAGGATAGTCTATTACTTTCTCCATCAAGATGTAAAAGTGCTTTGAAATATTAAACAGGGATACCACGGAGGTTTTTAAACTGCACATGTTCAGCTCGCTCCATTTGCATTAAGATTCCTTAATACCGTTTATTATTTGGGGTGAGAGGGTGTCTTTATTTTCCTCTTTGTGCCAAGTTAAAGCCATTTGTGCAAGGATTTTGAGAAGCAAAAGAGGACAAATCACTGCAAAAGTACCTACCTGCTAATGACAAGGATCGTGGGGGATTGGATCAGTGTTTTTCAGCCTTCTTTGATCCAAGGAATCCTTTTCACATTAAAAAAAAAAAATTCGGGAACCCCACCAACCAAAAACATTCAAATGTGACTCATGGTAACCCAGTATATTCCAACCAGGGTTCACCTAATAATGTCCAGGCTTCCATGGTTTGCAAATAATTTGCTGTTGTTATTGCAAACTCATGCATGGGTTTGTAAATTTTTTGAAGGGAAGAAGTGAAATAAGACAATTCCCCATAGAACCCTGAATGTTGCAGGAAACCCTAGTTTAAAAACTCTGTAAGCTACAGTGGTGTGAGAAAGTGTTTGCCCCTTTCCTGATTTTCATACTTTCATAGGTACTCAGGACATTGTAAACTGGTTCAAAAAATTGCAAATAATTTGCCGTTCTTGTACATGGGTGCCTGTAATGGGCCTTCCATATCAGTAGGTGGCAGTATGAGCGCAATAACAAGCTACCATCTTCTTGAAGAGGAAGGATATCAGGCCATGATATCAGTTTTATGTTAATCTAAACAGGCCCAAGTTTCACATTGAGTATAAACTCATTACAAGACTATATGCTGTAACAGGCTACAGTGGTGTGAAAAAGTGTTTGCCCCCTTCCTGATTTCTCATTTTTTTGTATGTCACACTTAAAATGTTTCAGATCATCAAACAAATTTAAATATTAGACAAAGATAACACAAGTAAACACAAAATGCAGTTTTTAAATGAAAGTATTTATTATTAATGGTAAAAAAAAATCCAAACTTACATGGCCCTGTGTGAAAAAGTGATAGCCCCCCCCCCCCCCCACCGTTAAAACATAAATTAACTGTGGTTTTTCACATCTTTGGAAAGCTGAGTTCAATTTCTCTAGCCACACCCAGGCCTGATTACTGCCACACCTGTTCTCAATCAAGAAATTTCTTAAATAGGACCTACCTGACAAAGTGAAGTAGACCAAAAGATCCTCAAAAGCTAGACATCATGCTGCGATCCAAAGAAATTCAGGAACAAATGAGAAACAAAGTAAGTGAGATCTACCAGTCTGGAAAAGGTTATAAAGCCATTTCTAAAGCTTTGGGACTCCAGCGAACCACAGTGAGAGCCATTATCCACAAATGGCGAAAACATGGAACAGCAGTGAGCCTTCTCAGGAGTGGCCGGCTGACCAAGATTACCCCAAGAGTGCAGCGACGACTCATCCAAGAAGTCACAAAAGACCCCACAACAACATCCAAAGAACTGCAGGCCTCAGTTGTATCAGTTAAGGTCAGTGTTCATGACTCCACCATAAGAAAGCGACTGGGCAAAAAAGGCCCGCATGGCAGAACTCCAAGACGAAAACCACTGCTGAGCAAAAAAACCCACCAAAAAACAAAGGCTCGTCTTGGTTTTGCCAGAAAACATCTTGATGATCCCCGACTTTTGGAAAAATACTCTGTGAACTGATGAGACAAAAGTTGAACTTTTTGGAAGGTGTGTGTCCCATTACGTCCGGAGTAAAAGTCACACAGCATTTCAGAAAAGGAACATCATACCAACAGTAAAATATGGTGGTGGTGGTGTGATGGTCTGGGGCTGTTTTGCTGCTTCAGGACTTGGAAGACTTGCTGTGGTAAATGGTACCATGAATTCTGCTGTCTACCAAAAATTCCTGAAGGAGAATGCCCGGCCATCTGTTCATGACCTCAAGCTGAAGCGCACTTGGGTTCTGCAGCAGGACAATGATCCAAAACACACCAGCAAGTCCACCTCTGAATGGCTTAAGAAAAACAAAATGAAGACTTTGGAGTGGCCTAGTCAAAGTCTTGACCTGAATCTGACTGAGATACTGTGTCATGACCTTAAAAAGGCGGTTCATGCTCGAAAACCCTCCAATGTGGCTGAATTACAACAATTCTGCAACGATGAGTGGGCCAAAATTCCTCCACAGCGCTGTAAAAGACTCATTGCCAGTTGTCACAAATGCTTGATTGCAGTTGTTGCTGCTAAGGGTGTCCAAAGATGTGATAAACCACAGTTAATTTATGTTTTAACGGGGGGTGGTGGTGTACTTTTTCACACGGGGCCATGTAGGTTTGGATTTTATTTCCCCTTAATAATAAACATCTTCGTTTAAAAACTGCATTTTGTGTTTACTTATGTTATCTTTGTCTAATATTTAAATTTGTTTGATGATCTGAAACATTTTAAGCGTGTCAAACACAAAAAAATGAGAAATCAGGAAGGGGGCACACACTTTTTCACACCACTGTAGCCTGTTACAGCATATAGTCTTGTAATGAGTTTATACTCACTCAGTGTGAAACTTGGGCCTGTTTAGATTAACATAAAACTGATATCATGGCCTGATATCCTTCCACTAGAACAGTGGTTCTCAATTATTTTCTGTTACACCCCACCTAGGGAGAAGAAAACATTTCGCGCCCCCCCACTCTCCGCCGCGGCTGTAAATAGTATCATTTGTCTATAAAATTGTTATAAGTACACCTCTGCATAACATTGTATCCTTATTAACATTAAAGAAAACAAAAACAGAAAAAGAAATATAGATCAACTTACAACAAAGAATAACTTTAACATTGTTTTGTAGTCTGTAACAGAAAAGATTTAAAGTGCATCAATTTGCCTGAAATTCAAAAAAAAAAAAAATCCTTATTTAAACTATAAACATTTATAATATAAACACTGGTCATTGGACAGAGGGATAGCTTTTATTTTTGCAGCACTTGCGTCATCAAGCATGACAGAGACCATGTCTAGTGCTGCAGGCAGCATCAGCTCCTCTACTATGGTGTGGGGGTTTTGCACTGAGCAATTTGGTACGCCACCTTATATGATGCTAACTGTGCTCGCTGGTTTATTGAAGTAGCATTCACAAAGCGGGATGATTGTTGGCAATATTCGGCACGTTTTCGCTGAAAAAACTCAAGCGGCTTATCAGCGTGACTGGGGTGTAATGTCTTTAAGTGACGCCTTAATTTATTTGGTTTCATGCTGTCCGCTGCCAACACTTTTAGACACAGTAAACACACCTGTCTTTCCTCGTCTCCCACCGTAGTCACAGTGAAGCCAAGCGCTACATACGCTTCGTCATAGTTCCTCGTCTTAGCTTTCGGGAGACTTTCGTTTGTCTCATTATCTCCGTCTCTCTCCGCCTTTCTTTTCATCACTGTTAAATATTTTTCCATGGTGTCTCTTGAGGGTTTGTTCACTGCACTTCATATCTCCTGCTCTGTGCTGTGTGTGCGCATACTCGGTGCAAAAAAACCCTACACCATAGAGCTAATACTCCCTGTGCACACTCTGACAATTAGAGGACCACTGCCACCTACTGTAGTGGATGTGCAATTACACCTTATTCTAGTATGGCAAAAAAATCATGTTTGCCGGGGTCACACGCGCCCGCCCGGCATCGCACCGCGCCCCACTATTTGAGAAGGACTGCACTAGAAGAAAATGGTAGCTTGTTATTGCATTCATACTGCCACCTACTGATATGGAAGGCCCACTACAGGCACCCATGTACAACAACAGCAAATTATTTGCAATTTTTTGAACCAGTTTACAATATCCTGAGTACCTATGAAAGTTCTCTCAAGGACCCCCCTGGGTCATAGGACCCCTGGTTGAAAAACAAGTGATTATATGGACACGAGCAACATTTATTTCCGTTTAAAGGAAACTAGACAATAATTTTATGAAAATCAATGTTTTAAAAAATTACATCAACAAAATGTGTAGAAAGGTGCAGAACTGAAGTATTTGTATTCTTTAAAAAATTGTTGATGAAAAAATACTTCTAAAAATTTTTCCAGGTCATGATGTTTACAACTGAACCCTTCGATGATGAGACTCCAGTGGCTGGTAACATAGATATATTTAACCCTCAGGGACCCTAGTTTTATTACCATTTGGGGACCCTTGAGCTAAAAATGTACATGCAAAAAAAAAAAAAGCTATAAACTCATCATAAATCTCTATTTTTTCTCTGTTTTTTTCCTGCATAAATCTCTTAAACCACTTCAGCACTGCTCAAAACTACCAAATATTCAGTAATTGTCAGGATTTTAACCCCTTAAATGCCAGTTTGAATACATGATGCCACTCATTTTATATATATAAAAAACCAACACAAAAAATGACATATTTTCCATATAATACATGGTGGAGGGATGTGGTGTTGTTTTATATCAGAGTCTTGGACATGTCAAAGATTAGCAATAACACTGATTTCATTGCATTAGTAGTTTTTGTACAGTGTAAGACTGAATGTTTTTAAACCCTCATGCCCCATTGACTTCCATTGAAAACACTTTTTTTTATTTTTCACTGAAACAATCCAACATATAAACATGCATTCTGTGATGTCAGCATTTTATTTTGAACAAAACTAATGAAATTTAAAATTTCTACTGTATTCTATTAGATTTCCCCTTTTTCCCCATTGCATGAAATTCTTATATTTGCCAGTTAGATTATGGAACCCTGTGCAGAATATTCTCCAAAAATAACCTCATAAGTACTGCAGAAATACTGCATGTGCAAACAACTAACACCCACATTAGTATTTTTATGACCTGGTTCTGGACCTCAGAACCTCCAGCTATCGGGTTCCACAGCAACCAGGAACGGTGCCGCCCAGGTCCACTGGGGGCCACACACAGCGACCCCCTATCTGGTACTGCTAATCTTGCCATCTGGCTGACAAGGAAAAATCGGACTACTAACACTGGCAATGTGGATCCTGTGTTTGTTTTCAAGGCCTTGTTAAAAGTCAGACTCCAGGTGGAGTACTCTTACTATAAGATGGTGGACAATTTGGAGGTATTCACCAATAGATGGACTGTAGGGAATATTTTGTGTTCTGTGGGAGAGGGGGATGAGTTATGTTTGCACTTTTGAAATGTGAGACACTTGGTGGAATGATATTGACGATCTTACATTTTTGAATTGTGCAATAAAGGGATTTTTTAAAACTCAGACTCTCCTCTCTTGCAAATTCGTGAACTCTCTTCTCTTCTCTTCTCTTGTTTCCGCTTCCGGTGGGTGCGAGTGAGAGCGTGAGTGAGGAGGTGTTGGGTGTGTGAGTGAGGAGTTTTGGATTATACTCTTTCACAACGTTTGGACTTTTCCTTTATCCTTTGTTGTTGGCTGCATATTCAGGTAAGTTTATTTCAGTCTTTTGAGTGCGTTTGTGTTTTTGTTTGCGTTTTGCTGGAGGATGGCGTCCTTTGAGACGCCACCTCCGTCTATCTGGCAGGGAGTGAGGATAGTCCCGCCGGATAGCAGCGTTGCTGTGGAGGAGGTTCTTCTTGCTGTGGGTGAGAAGGTGGGACATGATATGATCTGCTTTGCCTCAAGAATGAATAACGCTGTCGTTGTATTTTTGACTGGTGAGGAATATGTCCATAGTCTGATTGGGAGCGGTGTTGTAATCGGGGACACGTATGTACAGGTGTCCCCGTTATCTGTTCCATCAACGCGCATCACCGTTTCAGGTGTTCCTCCCTTCATCACTAATGAGCAGTTGGAGACGGAGCTTCGCAGATTTGGGAAGTTTGCGGGCCCGTTTAGAACTGTGAGTTTGGGATGTAAGGATAGTAAATTAAAACATGTCAAATCACTTAGGCGCCAGGTATTCATGTTTTTGGACTCGCCCACTCAAACGCTAGAAGTGTCCTTCCGGGTTAAACATGGGGACGGTTCCTACATGGTGTATGCGAGTTCAGGGCAAATGAAGTGCTTTGAATGTGGAGACGTGGGCCATAAACGGTTCGCTTGTCCGCATAAGCAACGGGCGGGAGGCTCTGATGAAGCCGCAGCTGAAGCCAGCGGTGCAGCCTCCGCTCATGCCGCTACTACAGACGACGTTGCGGGGCCTTCCGCCGGTCCTGCTCCGGAGCCTGCTGCTGTGTGTGTGGACAGCCCAGCTGTGGCGCCCGCAGCCCAACTTACGGTTGGGAGCATGGCTGGTGATGACGCCCAAACAGTCACTGATGGTGCATCAGAATCTAGCTGTGAGAAAAAGCCTGTAAAATCAGCAGCTGTGGTTCCGGTGGCTGCTAACGTTTCTGAACAGCTGACGGAACAACACCAGTCAGCTGCTGTAAGTGACGTTCAGGAAACTGTAGATCACGATCAATCAGCTGGGACAGCTGTATCAAACAGTCAGTTAAGTTGTGATGAGGAAATGGATTCTGATTCTGATACTGTGTCTATTGGAGAAAATTGCAGTAAAAGCAAAAGCTTGTACTCATTGGATGAAATAAATGTTTTCCTGGACGAAACCTACAAACGAGCAGTTAAAGTCACTGATTACTTCAGTGACGCCAATAAATTTATTAGATCTGTTAAAGTGCTGGAAAGGCAGGTTGGCCTTGACCTCCTGGATGAGAGAAAACGTTTTCGCCTTAAAAAACACCTAACGGCCCTGCGTAAATCAGCAGGAGGAAAAAAGGTCACACGCACCCGACAGATGAAATAACTTACATGGGTATGCACAGCACGGTGTTCCTATATATCTACTGCTCTTTGCTGTCTCTCCCTGCCTTCTATCTTCTCTATCTCTCTATGCAAAACATAAAATTAGGAACCCTAAACATCAATGGTGGGAGGGGCAATCATAAGAGGGGATTAGTTAGTGAATTGTTTAGACAAAAAAATCTTAACATTTTGTTTTCGCAAGAAGCTCATACCACTTCAGCAGATGAAGTGGACTGGGGCTTGTGGTGGAAGGGCCCTTTTTCACTCAGTCATGGTACAAATTTTAGTGCAGGAGTAGCCATTTTGTTTGGGGAATCTGTGAATGCAACAGTTCTATCTGTAGTGGAGGTAGTGAAGGGCAGGCTGCTCTTTGTTAGGGCAGAAATAGAGAATTCGGTGTTTTGTCTGATCAACATCTATGCTCCAAATCAGGGTTCTGAAAGAACTGCCTTTTTCAATAAACTGAAAAATGAATTGCAGAATTATCACCAAGATCAACTTATTGTTGCTGGTGATTTCAGCTGCACCTTAGATTTTACTGTGGATCGAACTAATGCAGAACCTCATCTTCAGTCATCGCAAGTTTTAAAAAATATCACTGTACAGTTTGACCTTTTGGATACATGGAGAATTAAACATGCAAACACTAGACAGTATACCTGGGTCAGAGTCGTAGACAATACGGTCAGTGCTGCTAGATTAGATAGGATATATGTTTCTCAAAGTTTTGGCCCAGGAATTCTTCATAGTAACATAAGTCCTGTCGGTTTTACAGATCATCATCTAGCTTCTGTGATGTTAATCATTTCACCAGGGGAAAGAACTAGATCCTATTGGCGTTTCAACAATAAGCTCCTTCAAGACAACACTTTTTGTCATTATTTTGTGTGTTTCTGGGAACACTGGAGGGCTACAAAGCCTCGTTTTAGTTCCTTAGGACAGTAGTGGGAGGTTGGCAAGGTGCAAATTTGCATTTTTTGTCAGCAGTATACTGCAAACTCAACTGCTGTCATCAGAACCAAAGTTTGTGAACTTGAGGACACTGTTAAGAGGCTGGAGGAGAGTTTGATTAGGGATCAGGATTCTACCTCGGGTCCTTTGTTGCAGGCGAAGAGATCGGCCCTGAGCTCTTTGCTGCGGGAAAGAGTGAAGGGAGCACTTGTTAGGTCCCGGTTTACTCAGCTGAAGGACATGGACGCCCCAACGTCCTTTTTTATCAATCTGGAGAAGTCTGCCGCAAAAAAGAAATTGATGACTTGTTTAAAACTCCCACATGGTCAAATAACTACAGATCCATCTGAGATGAGGAGCCATGCAGTGGATTTTTATGGGACCCTGTTTGGTGCAGAACCATGCTGCATAGAATCTCGAAATCAACTCTTTGAGGGTCTTCCCAAGCTCAGCCCAGGGGAAAGGGCTGCTCTGGACTGCGAACTGACCTTGGATGAGTTAACTGTATCAGTTAATCAAATGGCTCTGGGACGTGCGCCTGGACTTGACGGTCTCTCTTCTGACTTTTTTAAGCACTTTTGGGACATTATAGGATCAGATTTTTATGACGTTCTAATTGACTGTTACAGAACTGGATCTTTGCCTGTTTCCTGTCGGCGTGCAGTACTATCCCTGCTGCCTAAGAAAGGGGACTTGGCCTTGCTTAAAAACTGGAGGCCCGTTGCTCTTCTTTGCACAGACTATAAGGTGCTTTCTAAAGCCCTATCAAATAGACTAAAAAATGTTTTGGATGTAATCATAGATAGAGATCAAACGTATTGTATTCCTGATCAAACCATTATGGACAATATTTTTCTCATACGTGATGTTCTTAATCTTAGTAAATGTTATGATTTAAAGTTTGGTATTGTGTCTTTGGACCAGGAAAAAGCTTTTGATAGGGTTGACCACTCCTATTTGTTTTCCACACTTAAGGGGTTTGGTTTTGGCAATATTTTTTTGACATGGGTTAATATGTTATATACTGGAGCTGAGTGTTTGGTAAAGTTGGGGGCAGGGCTGAGTCGGCCAATCCCTGTACATCGGGGAATAAGGCAGGGTTGTCCGATCTCGGGTCAACTGTATAGCTTGGCTATTGAGCCTTTGCTGTGCAGGTTGCGCACTCAGCTGGGTGGTTTGACCCTGCCAGGGCCCTCCAGTAGTTGTCGTCCACTCGTCTTGTCTGCTTATGCAGACGACGTTAACATTTTCATCACATCCCACAGGGATGTACAGTGTTTGGTGGACACTCTGTCTATTTATGAAAAAGCATCTTCTGCACGGGTAAACTGGGGCAAAAGTGAGGGTTTATTGGTGGGGCAGTGGACACATCAAGACATTCCTCATCTACCTGGAGGTCTTCTGTGGGGGAAAGCCGGTCTTAAAGTGTTGGGGGTGTTTTTGGGTTCTGAGGACTTTGAAAGCAAGAACTGGGAGGGATTTAAGGAGAAGGTGTGTGCCTGTTTTTCTAAATGGAATTGGTTGCTACCACAGCTGTCATATAGGGGAAGAGTTCTGGTCGCCAATAAGCTGGTCGCTTCGGCTCTTTGGCATAGACTTATCGCTTTGACACCGCCCAGGAGCCTGGTGGAGGAGGTCCAGAAGATGATCGTGGGCTTCTTTTGGTCTGGTCGACACTGGGTGCGTGCGGCTGCTCTCTACCTGCCTGTTGCCGAGGGAGGACAGGGCCTGGTTGACATACAGTCCAAGATCACCTGTTTTAGGCTTCAGATTGCGCAACGGTTCCTCTATGGATGTGGCCCCTGCTGGATGGACACTGCAAAACTGCTCCTGAGGAGAGTTGGCCGCTTGGGCTACGACAAGCAGCTTTTCCTCGTGAAATCCGGGGAGGTGGACTTTACTGGACTTACTGCCTTTTATGCCTCTGTCTTGCATGCATGGCAAGTCTTCACTGTAGCCCGTATTCCTGAGGAGACACCAGGTATGTGGCTGTTTGAGGAACCGTTGTTTTTCAATGGATTCATGGACACTCAAATGCTGCAGTCTGTCAGTCTGCGAACCTGTTTAAGAGAGGCGGGCTGCACCAAGCTTGGCCATCTGATGAAGATGTCAACCACGTCCATAGAAACGCTGAGGCGGAAAGCCAATATTACATCCGTCAGACTGGTGCATAGGGTGGTGAAGGAAGTGTGTGCTGCCCTGCCACGACCACTGAGAGCCTTTGTGGAAAACCGCACTCTTTCTGATCAATGGGATGAGGACACTGTGTTCAGCTTTCCTGCCCTTTCCATAAGTCCAGCAGTGGGAGAGTGGCAGGAGGAAGAAGACCACCTGCTGTCTTTCAGAACTCCTCGTCTGGGCAACTTCCAGGCTGTAGGGAAGAAGGCGGCGTATCACATCTGTGTGAAAGTTTTAAATCTGCGCTCTCTGACGGGGGTAAAAGAGTTGAAGTGGGCGGGGTTTTTGGGGCCGGGATTCTCCCCAAAAGGCAGCTGGCGCTCCATGTACAAGCCCCCTATAGAGAAACGGACAGCAGATCTCCAGTGGAGGATTGTGCATGGGGCAATAGCTATAAACAAATACAGAGCACACCTGGATCCTAGTGTTGGGGAGGGTTGTTTGTTTTGTTCACAAGTCGAGACCCTGGAGCACTTGTTTGTTGGATGTTTTCGTTTGTCTGGGCTTTTTGATCTTTTGAAAGTTTGGTTTCATGATTTTGGTGAATGTTTTTCTTTTGGTTTGTTTATTTATGGTCCGAAGTACAAAGTGGCAAAGAAGTCTGTGCATATTTTGATAAACTTCTTGTCTGGCACCGCTAAACTTGCCATTTGGCTGACGAGGAAAAACCGGACTATTAACACTGGCAATGTGGACCCCGTGTCTGTTTTTAAGGCCCTGTTAAAAGTCAGACTCCGGGTGGAGTATTCTTATTATAAAATGGTGGACAATTTGGAGGAGTTCACCAACAAATGGACTGTTGGGAGTGTTTTGTGTTCTGTGGGGGAGGGGGATGAGTTATGTTTGAATTTTTGAAATGTGGAACACTTGGGTGGAATGATGGTATGATGGTGATTTTATATTTTTGAATTGTACAATAAAGGGACTTTTTAAACGTCTCTTCTCTTCTCTCTAGTGTTCGGGTGGGGATTGTGCATTGATACGGCCCATATGTGACAGTGATGCCCCAGCAAACATGAACACCCAGAATTAAATAAAATGAGGAGTTGTGAAATGAACTGGCCTTCATGCGTCTGTTTTGAGTTGCATCATAGCTTGTACTACCACAACAGTACCCGTGTTTTAAGAGTTCCTCTTTTTTTTTCCAATTCATTGTGAGTAACTGGGATAAAAAAAAATTGATTGTGATCTGTGGGGCTTTGCATTACCATGTGATTAATGTGATAACATGCCCACCACTAATATAGTTTATATGTAAATTGGTGGGCAATGATAACATTTTTTAATTGGGATTAATTTCCCAAAAATTTGCATTTAATCATGATTATTCACAAATAAATGCTTTTTTTCAATGTAACATACCTGAAACCTGTAATTTTTCAAGTTTTTCATACTCTTATTAACATGGCAGTGAACAAATACTATGCTTGCTTTCTACAAATGCAGGTTTATTTAAAGCTTTCAACATGTAAAAAATGACAACTACCTAGAATATTCTGCAAAAATAACCTCTCGGCAGTTACAGGGCAGTTACCATAGATACAAAGCACTGAGTAAAAACATCAGCTCCAGCCTGCACACAGCAATCACACACAACACCTGGCCACAGCAGTCTCTCATCTCCCTTTTTGATGTGAGTTCTAGTAGTAGATAGTACAGTTTGTTTTCTAGGGAGCAGATAGTCACAAACAGAATTGACGGAGGTGGTGTTCACCTGGGTTAGCCTTTAGCTCAGCTGTTAGCTCTTTTCACGTCTGCTTTTCATAGCACAACACCGGCAGTAAAAGATTCAAAGATTTTTATTTGTCAATACTTCTATACATACAGGACATACAGGAGAATTGAGATGCTGTTTCTCTCTCTCTTAGTGGTGTGTACAATGTATAAGAAAAGAAGGAATAAGGATAAAAAACAACAACAACAGTCTATGTACAGTAATGCTACCCGTAGTGCAAATAAAAATAAAAGATAAAACCCAACAATCCTATGTACAGAAAAAAAGTAGATCCATAGTACCTGTAATTGCAAGTTCAATGCAGCAGTATAGGTGCAGACAGTAACAAATTGGACTGCACATGATCAGTAATTTCAATAACAGACAGCAGCAGGTATGGCATTTGTGCAAATGGTTGCAGTAAGGTGCAGAGACATACAGCAGCAGATGTATTACTGTATGTGTGCCAGTCTTTCTGTGCAAACAACTGAGGTAGTTATTGTGCAAGTGAGTGCATTACAGTCCAGGGATGGGTGGGTGGGGGGCAGAGTTTAGGGTCCCGATGGCCTGGTGAACAAAGCTGTTTAGCAGTCTTGTGGAGTGGGCCCGGAGGCTCTGGTACCTTTTCCTTGGGGGCAAGGGGCTGAAGAGGGAGTGTGAAGGGTGGGAGGTTTTGTCTGCAATGTTGATGGCTCTGCAGGTGAGGCGGGTGAGGTAGATGTCCGAAAGGGAGGGCAGAGGAGCACCGATAATCTTGCTGGCTGCTTTCACTGTGCGTTGTAGTGTCTTCCGGCAGGAGGCAGTGCAGCTTCCATACCACACCGTGATGCAGCTGGTGAGGATGCACTCAACAGTACTCTGGTAGAATAAGCACATGATGGGGGGTGGGACTCGTTCTCTCCTCAGTTTGCAGAGGAAGTAAAGGCAAGTTTGAGCCTTCTCGGCCAGTGATGTGGTGTTGTTGGACCAGGAGAGGTCCTCAGAGATGTGCACCTCCAGGAAGTTGGTGTTGCTCACCCTCTCCACAGCTGCTCCATCAATGATCAGAGGAGGATGCTATGTGTGTCCTGAGCTGAGGATGCTGAGCACACACCCTTGTGGGGCCGCTGTGCTCAGTGTGATGGTCTTGGAGGTGTTGCTGCCAACCCACACGTTCTGTGGCCTCCCTGTGAGAAAGTTCAGCACTCAGTTAGAGAGAGAAGTTTTGAGTCCCAAGTGTCTGAGTTTTTATATTAGGTGCTGGGGGATGATTGTGTTGAATGCTGAGCTGAAGTCTAAGAACAGCATTTGCATGTAGGAGTTCTTTGAGTCCAGGTGGGTGAGGGCTGGATGGAGAGCAGCAGCGATGGCATCTTCTGTGGATCTGTTTGATCTGTATGCAAACTGAGATGGGTCGTGGCAGGCAGGGAGGAATGGTGGACTTGATGTTTTGCATGACCAGCCACTCGAAGCACTTCATTATGATGGGGGTCAGTGCTACGGTCCGGTAATCATTGTAGCTGGATGGGACAAGCTTCTGTGGGGCTAGTATTATGGTGGCAGTTTTGAAACACATGGGGACAACAGGTTGACTCAGGGAGATGTTGAAGATATCAGCCAGGACATTCTTGAGCTCCTCTGCACAGTCTTTCAGAACGCAATCTGGTATGTTGTCTGGTCCAGCTGCCTTGCGTGGGTTGATTCTGGAGAGGGTCCTCTTCACGCTAGTCAGATCCAGACTTATAGCCTGCTCGTCTGGAGGAGGAGTGGTCTTCTGTGCTGATGTGCTGTTTTGTGTTTCAAAGCGGCCAAAGAAGTCATTTAGGTTGTTCAGCAGTGTGATGTCACTCGCACAGGTCTGAGGTGGAGGTTTGTAGTTGGTGAGGGTCTGTATGCTATGCCAGAGGGAACGTGCATCTCTGGTGTTGCTGAAGTGGCGGGATATTTTCTTTCTGCCGTTCTGCCTCCTTGATGCCACGGACACGTTGGCCCTAGCTGTTGTTAGTCCTGTGGTGTCACCAGCCCTGAAGGCTGTGTCCCAAGCCCTCAGGAGCCTATGAGCCTCTGCTGTCATCCATGGCTTCTGGTTAGCACGAACAGTGACAGTTTTGCAGTGAGTGACATCATCAATGCATTTAGCTATGTACGCTACAACAACCTCAGTGTACTCCTCTAAATTTGTGTGTTCATTGTGAGTGGCTGCATGCTTGAAAGTGTCCTAGTATGTTGTGCTGAAGTAGTCTTTCAGAGTATCCGAGGCCCCCTCTGGCCACACACGTACCTGCTTTTTTGTTGGTCTGATGGCTCTCACTCTGGGTCTGTATGCAGGCCCTAGTAAGATGGTGACGTGATCAGAGGGCTCCTTTCCACCAAACCGGTTCCAGTGCTTAACTGGAGCTACTGCGTCATTAGCACCAGTTCTTTAGGTTTCCACCGACTTAAGCACCAGTCCCCGGCTCCCAAAAGTGGGGCTATCGTGGCCCCAACTCCTAGCTGGGCCAGCGGCAGCACCAGTTTACGTTGGTTAGGTCCACAGCCATGGGCGTGGTTAACTGACCAGCTTCAAAACATTACTGACCGCCATGTTGCTTTCCAAACAGCAGAGCAGCAACGGATTCCAAAACCAAACAGATTTAGAGCGAAGAGGAGTCGTATTTCTTGGCTCTATGGACATAAGCAGAAGTACAAGATCAGCTGGAGGGGGCCACTCATCTGAACTGTTTTGGAGGACAGGCCTGCCAGCCGGACCATCGTCACTGCCGTGGATTAGTCTGGACAACAAACTGCTTAAAACACACTGGTAAGTGTATTGTCTTTAAAATGCCAGACGTTAACCAATATACGTATGTATACATATATATCCGCTTGTATTGATATGTAACGGCCAAGTGCGGATATTTTTTTAGTCACTGTTGTGGCTATAGTATTTTCGGTTAGCTATGCTAACAAGCTAACAGTACTTTTACTACGACCAAACGTTTCTCCTCGCCATAAAGAAATGAACAGGTCGTCTCTGCTGACAGATGTATACCGCTTGTATTGATATGTAACGGCCAAAGTGCGGATTTTTTTTTTTTTTTTAACTCATTTTTGTGGCTATAGTATTGTCGGTTAGCTATGCTAACAAGCTAACTGTTTTTAGCACGAACGTTTCTCCTCGGCAGAAATGCGCGTTTGAGAGACTAGAACAGAAATCTTAGCATCTTACAGAATACTTTTTTTATAAAGACATCCAGCGCAAAATACGTTTTTTGTGGTATGAATACTGTGTATGAATGGGTGCCTTGCGTTATGTTATGGGAGATTTTTCTACCAGACACTAGTAATGTAGTCTTTTTTACTATTTTGGTAATATTTCCATAATCTTAGGCCATTTTTTTTTTAAAATTTCACTCGTGTTTAATTGTATGTTGTGTAGCCGTATTTTATCTAATCCTTCTCTTACTTTATTGCGCACTAGCCTGGTGGATCACCTACAGTTTCGTTTCATCTATTCCTATTCTTCTATTAAATAATCAGACATGTAAGCTTTGCTAACATTGATATTGAATAAAATTGTCTTCTATGTCTGCACATTTAATGGAAGGCTTAAGTTGTTCAATGCACAAACTAAAACACTTTTTTTTTTTTACAGATTTATCACAGCTGGATGATGAGGGAGAAGCAGCCAGACCTGTGGTGTCCAGCTCACCTTCACCAGCACCAAGCTTGTCCTCCTCCTGCTCTTCTAATCAGACCAGATTAGGTAATTTATGTTCAGATCATTTTGATTTTGTGTACTTTTTTGATCCCCATAGGGGAAATTGAGGGCATCCACCTGGATGGATCATGACCCATTCACACAAAGGGGGGAGTGAATTAAACCAATTATACACTTGAATTGAATGTTGTGATGCCACTAACAGTAAATGGATGTTGAATAGACACATTAAATCTTGGATTGATGATTCCTGTATTTTTCAGTATGTGGTTATTTTATATTGCTTATTTTTGTACTTTAAAACAGGGAAACAGAAGTGTGACACAAACACGGACCTCCTTCTTGATTACGGTCAGATGAGACAGCAGGAGCAGAGCAGGAGGGAGGAGCAGCTGAACTTCGCTTTGCTGCAAAGCAGACCAACACCCTTGTTGGACTGATGGGACGTGTTGTGTCTGTGCTTGAGGGACTGTAAAAAAAGTAACTATCACAGCATTGATATTTTTGGCTGTGTGTACATAATATTTCATATGTAGCAGTCTGAAGTTTTTGCACATTTTGGAAATAAAAGCTTTCTTTCCCTAAGTGTATTTCTTCTTCTACATTGTTATCCTCACACCAAACATATTCAGGTTCAGGTTCTTTTATTTGTACCCGTAGGTAGATTTGTTTTGCAGTCAGGTGACATCCATATTTACAAACTACAGTTACATTCAACATGAACACAAACACAGGCACACATGTAGCTGACTATAGACATGATAAAAGTGCTCAAGACTCCATCAATCAGGACATAAGACAAAGAGATAAGAGAAAAAACATGAGAGAAGGGTCATATTAAAAAGTTAAAGACTTTACATTTCATATATAAAGTTATTTAGGACAATTCAAATCACTATAACATTGTAGTGGTGGGAAGTGAAAGTACAAGTACTGAATTACTGCACTTAAGTTCATTTTTCCAGGTATTGGACAATATATCAGGTATTTGTGGACTTAAACATATTTTTGACAATTTCTTTCACATTTTTTAAAAACCAAGCAGCAACAAACTTTAAATCTATGTACTTTTTCTGTGGAAAATGTTCCAAGTTGCCAGCTTTAAAAATGATAAGTTTATATTCTGTTGACAACGTACCACGTGACATTCTGTCAGCTCTGGACAAGATCATTTCTGGGGAAAGAACTTTGAACTTGAACACTTTACAGTCTGTCTCTTGTTATCCCTACATGAATAAAAACTTGAATCAGTACTTTAACCAGAATAGATGACACAAGTACAGAAGGGTATACCTTTCACAACTCTGTAGTTTGGAGGTGCATAGAATATGCATTTATACAGTATCTTCATGTATATATGCAGTAAATCTATACATTTTTCCATGTAACCTTGTGACTGCATTATTTTAATTGCTTTTAATCCCAGATCAAGTTTGTTTTGGGTTCAAAATGCATCGTAAGTGTTAAATATATCTTATTATACCTAACTAAGTACTGTTTATCTGTTGAAATATATATATTTACCGGCTAATATAACCCATAACAATATGGCCCCTGGCGATCATTTTTTGGGACAGCTGATCACTTTTTGGCATGACATAACAGGCGACCTCCGTCTCGTAATGCGCCGTAACACCACCTATTACAGAAATGACATAAATACTATGTTTAAAAGTGTAGTCAATGCTCGCGCTACAGACTTTATCTAACAACGGCTGATAACTGAAATACTGATGATTACCGGTGTCCTTAAACGTAGCCGCCGTTTTCTGCCATTAAGAATAAAACTGTTTTTGGATGGTAATACAGGTTTGGAATAATAAAAGCAGCGCTCCCAAAGACAACAACTCCTACATGTTGACAAGCTAACGCTGCTACTTCTTCTTCTTCTCTCGGTTACTGGCGGATAGCAAACAAGTGAGAGGTGCATGCCGCCACCTTCCGTCTTCTCTGGTGTTCTGCGGGGGTTGGGCGCTTCACAGTACGTAATGACGTAGCTCTGACGTAATTCCCAACTAGCTCCATATCGGTGGAAAGACAACTGGTTCTTATGAGCACTCTGGTTAAGCACTGGTTAAGCACTAGCACCAGCACCAGAACCAAACTAGCACTGGAACTGGTCTGGTGGAAAGGAGCCCAGAGAGGCCCAGGTGGGGGAGGGGGGAGGCTCTGTATGCGCTCGTGTGAGTTGTGTACACCAGGTCCAGCAAATTGTCTCCTCTTGTTGGAAAATCCACATGTTGGTGTAGTTTTGGTAGGAGAGCCTTTAAATGTGCATGGTTGAGGTCTCCTGCTGTGATGAGGAATATGTCTGGATGCACTGTTTGTGCCTCACTTATAGCCTGATAGAGTTCATTTAGTGCCCTTCTTGCACTTAGGCGGAATTTAAACAACACTAAACAGCACAAAACATGAAGAGAACAGGGAGGCCATTGCGTGTTCATGTGCCGCCTAGTGGTCACATATATGACTGTATTGTAACCGTAATGATGCTGAGCTTCACTGTTTGGATTGCATCTTTCATCTTTAAAGAGACAAGCTAATGGATCAGTGCCGTCCACCACCCTGTCCCGGATCCCAGAACCTCCCGCTGTTGTGTGGCCACGTGTAGCGGCCTCTCCTCTCTTTTCTGCCAGCCTCTTCTCTTCTCTCACAGCGTTCAGGATTGGATTGTGCATTGATGCAGTCCATATGGCCACATAGTATGACAACAATACTCCAGCAAACTGATTTCAAAAACTCAAAATTAAATTAGATGAGGAGTTTGTGCCATGAATAGGGCTTCAGGTGTCTGCTTTCCATAGACTGTCCAACCGCTACAGTACCCGTGTTTCAAGAGTTCCACTTTTTTCATTCCACCATGATTCATTGCGAGTAAACAGGGTGTTGCATTACCATGCAATTAACACATTAATGTGCCCACCACTAATATAAACATGTAAAATCCGATTATTACCATTATCAAATTATTTTCAGTTATTGGAATATTGAGGCCCTGTAAATGGGCTCAATGTTTCCAAAATCATTTTAGATAGATAGATAGATAGCCTTTATTGTCATTATACAAACAAATGTACAATGAGATTTAAGCATCTCCTTCAGTGCAACATATGGAAAAGAGAAAAATAAAAAGCATAAAAACAATAAATTCCTGCAATAAATAATGTATAATGTGTACAATGTACGTAATCTAAGATAAGATAAGTTGTATATACAATATAAAAATAAAAATATTAAAAAGACTGCACAGCATTCTGGACCGTAAATGTCAATTACACAGTGATGTGTTTAGAGGTATACTGAGAGGGTCAGGGAGGGTTGGACTGAGAATTCAGAGCCATGATGGCTTTTGGGAAAAAAAACTGTTCTTAAGTCTATTTGTCCTGGCTCTGATGCACCTGTAGCACCTCCCTGAGGGCAGCAAGTCAAACAGGTCAGCTCCAGGGTGGTAGATGTCCTTGATGATGTATTGTGCTCTCCTAAAGCAGCGGGCGGTGTAAATGTCTGTCAGGGAGGGGAGAGGGCGGCTGATGATCTTCTGTGCTGCCTTTACTACCCTCTGCAACCTCTCCCTGTCTACCATTGTGCAATTCCCATACCACACTGTAATGCAGTATGTGAGCAGACTCTCAATGGATGAGCGATAGAAGGTCAGCAGCAGGGTGGAGTTGAGGTCGTACTTCCTGAAGACTCTCAGGAAGTGTAGCCGCTGCTGAGCCTTCTTAATAATCGCCGAGATGTTGTCTGTCCAGGAGATGTCAGAGGAGATAAGGACGCCGAGGTACCGGAATGTGTGGACCCTCTCCACACACTTGCCGTTAATGAAGAGGGGGGCTGGGTCGGTATTGGTCCTCCTGAAGTTGACAATGATTTCCTTGGTTTTCTTGGAGTTCAGAGTCAGGTTATTTTCTAAACACCAAGTTGCCAACTTCAGGACCTCCCCCCTATAGGCTGTCTCGTCCCCTCCAGAAATGAGTCCAACCACCGTGGTGTCGTCAGCAAACTTCACGATGAGGTTGTTGTTGTAGGCCGGACGACAGTCATAGGTGTAGAGACAGTACAGGAGGGGGCTCAGCACACAGCCCTGTGGGGAGCCAGTACTCAGCATCCGTGTGGAGGAGAAGTAGGAGCCAAGTCTCACAGTCTGGGACCGGTTAGTGAGAAAGTTCTGTATCCAAGCACATATGAGAGGTGGGAGACCAAGGGTGTTCAGTTTGGTAATGAGAATGGAGGATGAGGTGGATTTGTGGAACAGTCTGGAGCCGGAACTGAAACTATGTACAAACAGAAATCAATTTATAAAGAGGTATAAGCACCATTTGTTGAAAGGATATATGTTAGAAGGGTAGAATTTATATGTACGATTCATTATGTTCACTCTGGGACATTATGGGACACTATGGAATGGTGGGTGGGACAGCACTGTGTGTATCTGTGTCGTTTGAGACTGGTTTTGAAATATAGACTTCATTGTATGTTAGAATGGACAGGTGTTAATGTTGATCTGTAAAAAATACAGTAAATTGTTTACTTGGGGTATTAAAGGTAGTAATTTGTATAAAATTCACATGGGTGTATCGATGGAAAAGAGGAGTTGGAATTAATAAGTGTTCACTTCTTCCTTCTCCCTTTCGAACAGTGTATACTGTAACTTTATTGCATTTGCTATTTGCTTGTTTTTTGTTATATTTTTTGTGTTCGAAATAAACTATCTATCTATCTATCTATCTAGAATGTCCGGGATAATTGTATTGAAGGCCGAGCTGTAGTCCACGAAGAGCATTCGGACTTAGCTTTGCTGCCGCTCCAAGTGGGACGGCGCAAAATGGAGGGCTACGGTGATGGCATCTTCAGTGGATCAGTTTTCACGATATGCAAACTGGTAAGAATCAAGGTCCGGGGGAAGATGGCTCTTAATGTGCTGAAGAAGCAGTCTCTCGAAGCACTTCATAATTACCGGGGTGAGGGCCACAGGACGGTAATCATTTAGGCTGGTGGTGGGAGACTTCTTTGGTACCGGAATGATTATAATTTTGATGCTGCACCATCCTTTGACCAGGTGAATGTCACTTCCACCACCTGAATGGACCTGCATCACCTGCAACAGCACTGTCTAACTTCCTGCTCCTGGTACAAACAATAAAAAGACTAGAACTAGTGTGGAGGATACAAATAAGGGTCACCAGTGTGGAGGCAAGGATCAAATAAGTGCAGGCGGACACGGCGAACTGAAGGTTAAAAGGGTGCTTTATTCTTCCTCCATCACGAGGCTCACTCAGCACTGTGGCAGCGCGTCGGAGTAAGCCCTGCGTCTCTAAGTCAGCAACAAGCACTGGAGTCGTCAAAGAGAGAGAGCTCTTATATACTCAGCCACAGACAATGCATGCATGGCATATTAGCATCACATTACAGCAGGAATGCATGGGACATTTACATGAGAGTCACACATATCAATAGCAGGATTACTGGTGCCGGAATTCCTCTCTGCTCCGGGGCTGTAGGACAAAGGAGGCTGCAAGGCACATCTACATATTGATATCGGTCCATACATCTCATTGTTCTGCTAATTGCTCAAGCTGAGCGCTCTGCCTGTCCCGTAGGTTGTGGTGGGTCACCATACTAGCATGTTTTACAGCCTGAATCTCAATAACCAATCACAGGGTAGCTAAAGCTGTGCTATACATATGATTGGCTAATGGCACTTGTGCCATAAAATGTATTTTATTTTCAGTCAAGGACACTTTTAGTCAATTCTTTCTTACTCTAAATGACATATATGTGTATATATATATATATATGTGTGTCTAGTGCGGTGTGCTGTGTGTCTGTGCGCTTGTCACCTCTCGCTTTCAGCCTCTACCGCTGGCTAGCTAATACGAATAGGAAGCAGGGTGCATAAGTCTTCCCTGCCAGTACATAGCCTCTCAGTAGACAAGCCCTATGCAATGCCTTCTCTTGGCGACGCACGTAAACTGAGCACCTTGCGGGCTCAGGCCAAATTGCAAGGGACTTGGAGGAGGTCTGCCCCCAGACATGTGGCATGCCAGGCCCACCAGTGTGTGGACACGTCCTGATGCCCATGAACAGACCCCCAGCTATGGGTTAGATAGTCTCACTGCCCTGTGAGTGGTAGGGATAGTATAGGGCTAAGGGAATCAACCCTGACAGAAATATTGGAGTGGAGCCCCATAGGCGGAGTCATGGTCAAATTCTGCCTATACTCCGGCAACTCCTGCATCCAGTATCATCTCCAGCCGTCTCAACTATGTCCTGCCTCTGGAATCAGATGACCCTGGAAAAGAGAGTGAGGCTGACGCTGTGCAACCCTCCCTCACTTTAATCCAGTTTTTTCGCGCTAGTCTCGTCAATCCATCTCAAAAGTCCTGTGGCGATGGGCGAGTGGCAAAGCAGCAGGTGAGGATACACTGGCTGCTGTAGTCATGGACCTGCACACAGGTAGCTCAGGCCTAATGATTGCTCCTCTCTGACAGAAGCAGCAGCGGGGTTCGGTGTCTGTTTGAGTGACTGAGCAGCCCTTTTTAGGATTACACTGCTCACCTCCACAGCCTAAGGAAGGGGCTAGAAAATGTGCTCTAAACATTGCCTGCTTCACAGCCCTGGCCAGCTTACGGTGGCTGGAGGGGATCCCACACTAGCGGTAGAAACAACAGAGGAAAGAAAAAGGTGGCACCACTCAACATTGGCACATGGAATGTGCACACACGTTTAAACAATCCGTCAGCTGATCGACCTGAAAGAAGAACAGCTCTAGTTTAGCAGGGAACTTGCAAGATACAACATTTTTTTTTTTTTTTTTTTTGTTACTTATTTGTACCCGTAGGTAGATTTGGTTTGCAGTCTGGTGACAAGCCGCTGGCTGCTGGTCGCTGCGTGCGCGAGCGCCCTAAACCTACATGTTTTTGGTATGCGGGAGGAAACCGGAGAAATCCCGGAGTAAACCCACGCAACACGGGGAGAACATGCAAACTCCACACAGCTCACATTGACATTGCAGCTCTATGTAAACCAGGCTTGCAGAAGAAGGTCAGTTAAATGAGTCGGAAGGTGGATATAGTACATTCTTCTGGAGTGGCCATAGCAAAGATGAGCGCCGTGAAGCAGGAGTTGGTTTTGCTGTGAGGAACAACCTTGTGAGCAAACTCTCCAGCCTCCCAAAGGGCGTGAATGACCGCCTCATGACAATGCAGCTTCCACTGCATGACAGCAAGCAAGGCTACTCTCATCAGTGCCTATGCACCAACGATGACAAACCCTGATGAGACCAAAAACAAGTTCTATGAAGAACTTGATGCTCTCCTGTCTACTGTGAAGCACAACGACAAACTCATATTGCTCGGGGACTTCAATGCCAGAGTAGGACAGAACAGTTCTGCTTGGGAAGGCATCAGAGGCAAAAATGGAGTGGGCAAGTGCAATAGCAACGGCCTTCTCCTGCTACAGACCTGTGCCAAACATAGCCTCCTCATTACAAATACTGTCTTCCACCTGCCCACTCGAAACAAAACCTCATGGAAGCACCCCCGCTCCAAACACTGGCACCTCATCGACTATGTCATCACCAGGCAAAAAGATAAGCAGGACGTCAGAGTCACAAAGGCCATGTGTGGTGCTGACTACTGGACCGACCACAGGCTTATTGTCTCCAGGATGAAACTGCAAATCAGGCCTAAGAGAAGGCCACAGGGGGACAAGAACAAGAGCATGAAACGACTTGATGTGTCCCAACTGAAAACCTACTCTAAGGCTAATGCACTCACGGAAGACCTGGAACGCGAACTTGCAGCTCTGAGATTCACAGCTAATGCCGAGAAAGACTGGGTGCTGTTCAGGAACACTGTCTACTCATCTGCACAGAAAGTTCTGGGCCTCTCAACACGGAAAAAGCATGATTGGTTTGATGAAAATGATGAGGAAATCAAAGCTCTACTAACGGAGAAACATAGCCTTCATTGCGCCCATCAAAATGATCCTTCATCCATCTCAAAGAAGGTGGCTTTCACCAGCGCACGCAGGACAGTACAACTCAAACTCCAAGAGATGCAAGACTCATGGCTGAGTGCCAAGGCGGATGAAATACAGGGCTACGCAGACAGGAATGACTCAAAATGATTCTACGAGTCTCTCAATGCCCTGTACGGACCCAAGCCATCAGGAAGCTCCCCACTCCTGGGCTCAGATGGTTCAACCCTCCTGACAGAGAAGACCCAAATCCTCCAAAAATGGGCTGAACATTTTGAAGGAGTCCTGAACCGGCCATCTACTATAAACAATGAGGCAATCGACAGGATGTCCCAGGTCGAGATCAACGATGCCATGGATGAACTTCCTACTGTTGCTGAAGTCCAAAAGGCTGTTGGCCAACTATCAAGTGGTAAAGCACCAGGGTCAGATGCCATTCCAGCTGAGATATACAAGACAGGTGGCCCAGCACTCCTTGAGAAGCTGACTGAACTGTTCCGGTCCTTCTGGACCCAAGGCACCATTCCTCAGGAACTCAGGGATGTGTCAATTGTCCACTTGTACAAGAGAAAGGGCAACAGACAAGTATGTGACAACCACCGAGGTATCTTGCTACTCTCCATAGCTGGTAAGGTCCTCGCAAGACTCTTGCTAAATCGTCTGATCACTTACCTAGAACAAGGCCTGCTGCCAGGATCACAATGTGGCTTCCGTAAGGGTAGAGGGACCGTGGACTTGATCTTTGCAGCTCGTCAACTCCAGGAGAAGCGTCTAGCACAGAACCGCGAGCTCTACACCACATTTGTTGACCTCACCAAAGCGTTTGACACTGTCAGTCGCCAGGGACTATGGAGGATAATGTCAAAGTTTGGTTGCCCAGACAAATTCGTCCTGATGGTGCGCCAGTTCCACGATGGCATGAACGCACACGTCCTAGACAACGGTGAGGCATCAGAGGCTTTTCCAGTCACGAATGGCATTAAAAAAGTCTGTGTGCTCGCACCCACCTTGTTCAGTGTGATGTTCTCAGCCATGCTCACTGATGCCTTTCAGAATAGCACCACTGGGATTAGCCTCAGGTACACGCAGGATGGAAGGCTCTACAACCCAAGAAGACTTCAGGCTATCACCAGGGTAAAAGAGACTGTACTGAGGGACTTCCTCTTTGCCGACGACTGTGCTTTAAATAACAGCTCAGAGTGTGAGATGCAGTCAAGCATGGACAAATTCTCCATGGCATGTGACAACTTCGGCCTCACTATCAGCACCAAGAAGACCGAAGTTATGCACCAGCCAGCTCCAAATGGCCAACAGGCAGAACCAACTATTACAGTGAAGGGGCAGAGACTGCAAGTTGCAGGCCAATTCACATACCTAGGTAGCACCCTCTCTCAGTCTGTAAAAATAGATACCGAAGTCAACCACAGAATAGCCAAGGCCAGCATTGCATTCGGCAGACTCTGCAAAATTGCATGGGAAAGACGAAGCATTAGCCTAGAAATGAAGCTAAAGGTCTACCGTGCTGTTGTGCTCCCACCACTCCTCTGTGCCTGTGAAACATGGACGGTGTATGCAAGGCATGCCAGACAGCTCAACTGTTTCCACCTCACCTGTCTTCGAAGGATCTTCAGCATCAAATGGCAGGACAAGGTACCCGATACAGAAGTCCTTGAGCGAGCTAAAATGGAAATGGTCCAAACCATGCTAATAAGAGTGCAAGCCAGGTGAGCAGGTCATGTTGTCAGGATACCTGATGAACGCATTCCAAAGCAGCTGTTCTATGGGGAACTCTCAGAAGGAAAAAGGTCGAGTGAGGGATAAAAGAAACGCTACAAGGACACCCTGAAGGCCTCTCTGAAATCCCTCAATATAGACGTGGCCTCCTGGGAAACTCTAGCACTAGACCGCTTGGCCTGGCATATGAGCATTAAGGATGGCTGCAGAAGTCTAGAAGCCAGACGTATTGCTGGAGCTAAAGCCAAGCGCGAACTGCGCAAGACTAGACAGCCCAGCACATCAGCAAACTTGATGATGCATGCCTGCCCCACATGTGCCAGGATATTTCGTGCCAAAATTGGATTGATCAGTCATCTCAGGACTCACCGTCAACCGTCAACTGAACAATAGGATTACAAGGTCATCATCGACAACGATGGACGAACAACAACATACAGTATATATGTCATTTATGACGTGTATATGTATGACGTGTGATTTTGTCCAGTCACAAGCAAGACATGCTGACTCTTCCATAAACTGAACTGAACATGAATGCATTTGTAAAGTGCTGAATTACCACCTAAAAAAATCCCTGCGGCACTGAAGATTTGCACATGTCAGCAGAGCACAATATGTCCCTTAAAATCCATTCATCAGCTCATGAGCTTTGCCACTGTATCCCCCCACCGGCCTCAAACATCAGCTGCAAAGGGCTGTAGACAAAACTAAATCCGGCACAAAGAACGATCCATCCTGCCACGTCCCCCGGGGTCACTAACATCACCTTGAACTGGGCAGAAGACTGTGTGAAGCCTTGCCAAGCCCAGGAACATGTGAACTGGGGATGGGGGGAGGAGGCAGAGGACGGAGGGGAGATAAAGGGATGCTGCGCCCTCCATCACAGACAAGACAAACGATGCACAGACAGATGGCACTCAACATCGTTACCATGTCCGATCAAGTTTCCAGTTACAACAAGCTGAATCTGGATCAGTGGATGCTTATGGTTTCAGTTGTGCCACTTGATGACTGATGCAGTGTTGACCCCACAACAATCTTTGCCATAACACTTTTTAAATCCCTCTGATTCTTTGAAAAAAAAAAATCCACTCCAGGAATTAGACAATGGATTCGATTTAGTTTAGGGTTGTTGTTTTTTTCTCCCTACAATAGCCCTATTCACTCAGATTTTTTGGTAACACTTCATAATACACCCTGCAAAATTACAGAGTAAGTATAGGGTATGTACTGGAAAACAAGGGGTAAAAACATAGGAAAAAAACAGGATTTTTACCCAGTTTTTCACAGGTTTATGGGTCAGTTATGTGTCCACCACAATAACTATGGTGAGAACTCAGCAGCTAAAGCTAAGAGTGCTGCTCAGATCTGTCCTTGAACTGGAAGCAGATTGCCCATGAACATGTGCAGGGACACTGTGAAATACAATATGTTATGAAGTCTGGGATGGAAAAGCAGAGAAAGTTGGCGATCTATGCACAAGTGGTGATGATTTGAATTTCCAACCCTGTAGCTCAGCTGGGCCACACAGAAAAGGTGAAAGGTTTTGAAAAATTCAAGGTAAACAGCATTCTGAAGTTTACACGTCATTTATGCTGTGATGAGAAAATCAGCAGACTGTTGTTTAGTAGTTACACTGTTGTTACTTTTTAGGCCAGAAAAAAATACATAGCAATCATCTTTCCAAAATTTAGTATACATGAAATGTAAAGAAAATATTCTATTTATTTGCATATCATGACCAATAAAGAGAAATGAGTAAAAAAGTGCCATATAAGTGAATGCCATTTACCATTTTAGTTGTCACTGATGCAGAACACTATATGGTACTACTTTACAATAAGACTACCCTGATGAATGATATTAAAATGTTTATAAAGAGGATATAAACTAAGTTAAAAAGATTTATAAATCATATATAAGCTGTTATAACACGTGAGCTAAAAAGGAACCTCCTTCCTGCCAGTTAGTGAGCTGCACTTAACTGTTTTCTCACACCTCAGATATCAGTTTATTTAGATTACGCTGTTTTCTCACCAGCTTTACACCATCAGATATGGGTCAGTGTTTACAGCATTAAAGCACTGGAAACATTTCCAACCAAAAGGTCTTTTTCTTTCTTTTTTTTTTTTTTTTGAGACCATCAGATTTTTTTTTTTGTTTGTTTTCAAACTGGATGTACAGTAATTAAACTGTTACACAATCACAAGCCATTTAATGCCAGGAAGCAAATATATGTACAATATAAAAAGTGCATTGTGTGAACAGAAATGAAACATGGGCGCACGAACCATACTCAGAGAGGGGAAAGATTTAAGGAAGCTTCTATTAAATCCACATGCAGGAAAGAGATACAGTTTTCTAGAGTTAAAAAATTCATGTTGTTATGCGAGGGGGGACTGAAAAGTTCATAGTGGTCAAATTTGAACAAATATGGTTTATTTTTTCAACATAGTTGTAGCAAGTAAATGTACGTACAGTGGATTATTTATTTGTGTGATCAAATAATCTACATCATGAATTAACTGTGATTAGCCACATTTTTTTGAAAGCTGAGTTCAGTTTTAATAGCCACACTCAGGCCTGAATACTGCCAGTCCTGCTGAATAAAGAAATCACTTAATAGAGCCTGTGTGACAAAATGAAATATACTAAGAAATCTCAGAAAACAACACATCATGTCGTGATCCAAAGAAATCCAAGAACAGATGAGAAACCAAAACTTAGAACAACATCTAAAGAACTGCAGGCCTCACTTGCCTCAGTTTGGACCCTGGTCCATGATTCAATAAAAAGAAAGAGACTGAGCAAAAATGGCACCCATGGGAGAGTTCCTAGTTAACAACCGCTGCTGACCAAAAAGAACACAAAGGCTCATCTGACATTTGCCAAAAAAACGTCTTGATGATCCCCAAGACTTTCGGGAAATTTTCTGAGGACTGACAAGACCAAAGTTTAACTTTTGGTGTGTCCCGTTACATCTGGCATAAAACTAACACAGCATTTCATAAAAAGAACATCATACCAACAGTTAAACATGGTGGTGGTAGTGTGATGGTCTGGGGCTGCTTTGCTGCTTCAGAAACTGTACAACTTGCCGTAACTGATGGAACCATGAATAAACAACAGCCAGTTATCGCAAATGCTTCATTGCAGTTTTTGTCACCAGTGGTGGCACAATCCTTTATTAGGTTTAGGGGACAATTTTTCACAGAGGACCAGGTAGGTTTGGATAGCTTTTTTCCCTTAATACTGTAAATGAAATCATCATTTTAAAACTGTGTTTTATGTTTACTTGGGTTATCTTTGTTGAATATTAAAATCTGTTTGATGATTTGAAACATTTAAGTGTGACAAATATGGAAAAATATATGAAATCCTGAAGGGCAAATACTTTTTCACAGCACTGTAAGACTGTGGGATGCCTCAGAGTGAAACATGAAATGGTCACAATCCTAAACAAGAACTTGTATCATTTCCTTAGAGAAAATAACACAAAAAGTTATTATTGTTTCTCTCTTATCCATAACAGTTAATTCCCTTTGCACATTATGTGGTGTATAGGGGACCCCAGGCCACACAGCTACTGTAAGTAAAGGAAGCTTCAGTAGGGGGACTCAGTCTTCTAGTAGTTAGTTTTCCTTTCTGCATTTTTTATGCTGAGCACCCAGCTACAAGGCAGAAACTACCATTTTTATATGGTCTTTGGTATAAGGTAGTCAGGGTGTAAACCCACAACCTTGCAGCTGTGGGGCAGATACTCGAGGACAGGAATGGGCAACTTTGGTGGTAGTGAGGGCCATAAATTTTTTCCTCACTTCCCAAGGGCCAGATTAACATGTAAACCTTCTGGGGTGGGGTGGGGTGGGGTGGGGGGGTGGGGGGGTGGGTATTATTTTCTGCAAAGTCAAACGTTTCACAATTAAAGCTGAAAATGCAAATGAAAATAAAAGATACTCAGTGTTTTATCCTATTGGACTTAAAATTACTGATAAAATAACACACAATTCACAAAAGTGAGTACACCCCTCACATTTTTGTAAATATTATATCTTTTCATGGGACAACACTGAAGATATGACTCTTTGATACAATGTAAAGTGACATAATGCACGGCTCAGGAGACGCACACACACAGGCTTAGAGTAGTTCAAAGAGTTTATTAACAGCAGGGGTGAATGAGTGCGTGTCTGCGGGAAGTAAATGTGTTGGTGATGGTGTCTGCTCCAGGCACAGAGGCAGGTGACCGTACAGCCGAGCAACCCTATGGAGAGAGCACAGGGAGAGGGTGACGGGCATACACCAACACAGGAGGGATTTATGGCGAGAGAAGGACTTACTTGGTGGGTCAGGACAGCTGGCACAACAAGGGGGCGAAGCCCGGAAGACAGCCACCTGGAGAGCTCCGTACAGCAGCGAGGATTGGGCGATGGAGAGGAGATGTCCGCCGCAGGGGAATCCACCTGTGCACAGGGGAGAAGACTGAAGAAGACAGGTAAGCGATCTTCTTACCAAAATAGTGATGCTGAAGAGAGGTATGCTCACAACGGTGAGGGACGAAGTCTGACGGCTTCAGGCCGAGCCTCCGGGCGAGACGGCCTTTATCCCTCGCCGCTGATGATTGTCAGGTGCGTGAGCAGGTGGCGCCGCTGATGAATGGCGCGGCGTGACATAAAGTAGTCCGTGTACAGCTTGTATAACAGTGTAAATTTGCTGTCCCCTCAAAATAACTCAACACACAGCCATTAATGTCTAAACCGCTGGCAACAAAAGTGAGTACACCCCTAAGTGAAAATGTCCAACTTGTCCCCAGTTAGTCATTTTTCCTCCCTGGTGTCATGTGACTTGCTAGTGTGACAAGGTCTCAGGTGTGAAAAGGGAGCAGGTGTGTTAAATTTGGCGTTATCGCTCTCACACTCTCTCATTCTGGTCATTGGAAGTTCAACATAAGATAAAATAAGATAAGCCTTTATTAGTCCCACAATGGGGAAATTCCAGGATTGCAACAGCACAGGGATAGCAACACTCAGAGCAATAATTAAGAAGATACGAAAAATATAAAAAATATAAATATGGCACCTCATGCCAAAGAACTCTCTGAGGATTTGAAAAAAAAGAATTGTTGCTCTACATAAAGATGGCCTAGGGCTATAAGAAGATTACCAACACCCTGAAACTGTCATGAACCTGGGTTTGGTGGTCCCAAACCCAGTTCTGACCCATGGTTTTTGGCCCACTTTCTTATTTTCCATCAGGCGCTTCAGGGAGCTATTTGGGTCCTTCCCTCCCTAACAGCTTGGGCACACCCCCTCCTCCTGTCAGTGCCATCAGCTATGTCTCGTTACTGGGTGTTCACACACATACACTTCATTCATTCTCATTCACACGCTCATACACTCACTCATGCACACATGTTTTCAATTATGTCCAGCCCATGCACTCTCACACCGGCAGTCTCTTCCCTTGTTAGTATTGTGACATTTGTGGGATTCACACAAAGAAAGAGGAGCAAGATGGTTGTGATGAACAGGCTTTATTTACACACCACCGACCCCCAACTTACTTCTGAGCACAGAGAGGAGGGGAGGTCATTCTCCCAGACCTCTCTTTCAATCATGGTTACACACACATGGTACATCTTGCCCTAATCCTGCTAAACACTGCTGGGTCATTATAACGCAGTTATAATGACACAGCAGTGTAACTCAGTAATAACACATTTAATACACACACACAGTAACGTTTTCAACTGGCAAAGCATGCTGGGAAATCCCTGCCCCCCTCAACATGGCCCCGACGTTACAGTATTACTATTACTTAAACGCTGCGTTAATAGAAAGAGACCGTCGGAGCATTGAGTTTCATTCACGGCAGCGTGTTCCTCCGTGTATGTCTTCATTACTTTCGTCTACCTTCAGCCTGATGTTATTGTTTTCTCTGGCGCCATGAGATTATTCATCTCTTTGGCGTCAGCGGCTGATCCTGTTTACCTTCATCCACAGGACTATATGGACAGCCTTGGATCGTTCCAACCGTAAGTTTACGTTTGCCTTTCTCCTTCTGCTGACAGCAGCTCTGCAGCACTAGGCATTCCCTCCCTCAGGCTGCGGAACATCCAGGTGGCATCCCTGTATGTCTGGTGGCCTCAAGCTCATCATTTCAACCTTCTGTTTATTGGCGTGGTCATTGCTGGACTTGTTATTTTGGTGTCTTTGTTAATAAAGTGCACATTCTACTCCCGCAGTTGGGTTTTTAATTTCTTCCTCTGTGCGCTGCGTAAAAGTGCACGGAGAATCATAACAGAAATTGAGCTGCAGCACTGTGGCCAAGACCATACAGCGGTTTAACAGGACAGGTTCCACTCAGAACAGGCCTCGCCATGGTTGACCAAAGAAGTTGAGTGCACATGCTCAGCATCATATCCAGAGGTTGTCTTTTGAAAATAGATGTATGAGTGCTGCCAGCATTGCTGCAGAGGTTGAAAGGGTGGGGGGTCAGCCTGTCAGTGCTCAGACCATACGCCACACACTGCATCAAATTGGTCTTCCTGGCTGTCATCCCAGAAGGAAGCCCCTTTTAAAGATGATGCACAAGAAAGGCTGCAAATAGTTTGCGGAAGACAGGCAGACTAAGGACATGGATTATTGGAACCATGTCCTGTGGTCTGATGAGACCAACATAAACTTATTTGATTCAGATGGTGTCAAGCTTGTGTGGCGGAAACCAGGTGAGGAGTACAAAGACAAGTGTGTCTTGCCTACAGTCAAGCATGGTGGTGGGAGTGTCATGGTTTGAGGCTGCATGAGTGCTGCCGGCACTGGGGAGCTACAGTTCACTGAGGGAACCATGAATGCCAACATGTACTGTGACATACTGAAGCAGACCATGATCCCCCTCCCTTCGGAAACTGGGCCACAGGGCAGTATTCCAGCATGAAAACGACCCCAAACACACCTCCAAGATGACCACTGCCTTGCTAAAGAAACTGAGGGTAAAGGTGATGGACTGGCCAAGCATGTCTCCAGACCGAAACCCTATTGAGCATCTGTGGGGCATCCTCAAACAGAAGGTGGAGGAGTGCAAGGCCTCTAATATCCACCAGCTCTGTGATGTCATCAGGGAGGGGTGGAAGAGGATTCCAGTGGCAACCTGTGAAGCTCTAGTGAACTCCATGCCCAAGAGAGTTACGGCAGTCCCGGAATATAGTGGTGGCCACACAAAATATTGATACTTTAGGCACAGTTTGGACATTTTCCCTTAGGGGTGTACTCACTTTCGTTGTCAGTGGTTTAGACATTAGTGGCTGTGTGCTGAGTTATTCTGAGGAGACAGCAAATTTACACTGTTATACAAGCTGTACACTGACTACTTTACATTGTATCAAAGTGTCATATCTTCAGTGTTGTCCCATGAAAAGATATAATAAAATATTTACAAAAATGTGAGGAGTGTACTCACTTTTGTGAGATCCTTTATCTACCCTGCAGTGGACTGGCAATCTGTCCAGCGTGTACCCTGCCTCTCACCCAAAGATGTTGGAATAGGCTCCACGTCCCCACCTCCCACCTCCTGCATGACCCGAAAAGGATTAAGCAGTAGAAGATGGATGGATGGATGAAATTATATCATGACCTAATTTTTAAAACTCTCCCCATCAAAAATGATGAGCAACAAGAAATTCTGGATGATAATTAACAAAAAAAAGCCAAGAAGAAAAGGATATATGATAAGGCTTAGCTTGCTCTTGGATTCATTGTAGGTGTGGAAGGACAGAAATAGCTGTGTGTAGGTGAGCTTGTTAATCATCTGGCTGCCCAAAATGGGGAATCAAGAAAAGTTTAAGGGCCACTGGTATAAATGAACAAATAAATCCAATCCAACTTTATTTATAAAGCACTTTAAAAACAATGCCAGCTGACACAAAGTGCTGTGCATCAATGATAAATAAAATATAAAAACATAAAACAATAAAATAAAAAAGTACAAAACAGCACATATAAAACAGTAGTCATACAATAGACAATAAGAACAAATAAAATCAAGGTCTCAAACTGGGTCAAAAGGCAGAGAATAAAAATGGGTTTTAAGATGAGTTTTAAAACTTGACAGTGAAGAGGCCTGTCTGATGGATAAAGGCAGATTATTCCACAGTTTAGGAGCAGCAACAGAAATTGATTTTGGTGTCTCCAGGAAACAGCTGACCTGAGAGACCAAGCAGGAGTGCACGAGAGAAGCAGCTAAAGCACTCGGAGAGCGCAGACCTCCGCCAAGCGCTACAGTTCCCCCCCATACAGTGTTTGTGTGTACGTTTTCAGATTCCTTGACCATGAAAACATATGACTAGCAATTGGATTCACAATGATAGGATTAGTGGTTCAGTAGTAAAAGCATTACCTCCTTGGCGGAGGTAATAAACTGAAGTGTTGGTGTTGTGTCCATCTCCTCCACTGAAAGCAGCAGTCAGGGCTTCCCTGACGGATGCAAATTGGGTAGACAGGTTGCCGTGGGTTTTATATTGGGGTTGCGCTCCGCGGCAAAAGAGGATTTAGAAGCTTCCCCGGCAGAGAGTTTGTTTTTGCGCATCCACTATGACTGGCCAGGGAATTTCTGCCAAATAATGTGGCGCCGGACAGCTGCCCGTCTCAGCTTTTGCAGCGTAGCGCAAACACAGGCACGCTGCCGGGCCCTGCCCACCACTGTTTTCCGCGTGCTTTTGTGGCTAAAACTTTGAATAACACGGAGTTTGTGTTCGTCAGACAGGACGACCAGCGCCCTCCATTGCGCCTGCGCACATGTTGAAAATGGCCGTATCTCACAATGTTAAAGAATCCTTTAAAAAATTCCCGTATCCAGACAGTGATCCGGATCATCCCCAAAATTTAATCAGTTCTTCCTTGTACCATTTCCAACAACACCTGAAAGTTTCATCGAAATCCGTCCAAAACTTTTTGAGTTATCTTGCTAACCAACAGACAGACAAACGCTGGCAAAAACATTACCTCCTCCCGGCCTTCGGCCTGGCGGAGGTAATAAAAGAATTTTAAAATGAACCCTAAATTGCACAGGCAGCCAGTGGAGGGAAGCTAAAATGGGTGTAATGTTGTCCTTCTTACGTGTTCCAGTTAAAATATGTGCAGCTGCATTTTGAACCAACTGGAGACGTGAGAAGGAAGACTGGCTGATTCCAAAATGAAATGCATTTGTCATGAGCTGGGTCCAATGCTCTGCCGGACTCAGCCTTATGGCTCTTTTGTTATATTCTGATATTTATCTGTTGTATTTTTGTAGCCCTTTTTGAGTTGTCACTATGTTCTATTTTGCCTGTTTATGTTTGTTTATTTTGGTGTTGTCCTGCATCATTTGTAATTATTCTCGAGTCTGGATGTGGTTTGTTTGTATTTATTCTGTGGGCTGACAGATGTCAGGTGGCTTCTGGAGTTGTGTTAGCGCCGCCTGTCAAACTGTCAGCCGCTCCTTCCTCACCCCTCAGTACTATCAGCCGATTCCAATTATTGTTCTCGTCTCCTGCTCATGTCAGTCCACACCTGTTATCACTCTGGTTGTCATTCTCATACTATTTAAGTACATCCATTCACTCTATCCTTGCCGTTACGTTGTGTGACCTCTTGTATTCTCCTTTGGGTATTCTGCCATGTATGTGCTGCTCTTTCTTCCAGAGCCTTCCCTCACTCCAAGGCACATCCTGTAAGTTTTTTCTTGTTTGGCTTTTGTATAATTTGGGGCACTTTTTGGACTGTTATGTTTCTTCATTTAATAAATGCACAAAATCATCCAGCATTTGGGTTTGTCTCTCTTGGTCCCGAAGGGGCCAACATAACAGCATTACAATAATCCAGCCAAGATGTGATGAAGGCATGGATTACTGTTTCAAAGTGCTGCTTTGAAAGGATTGGTTGAACCTTTGCCAGCTGCCTTAGATGAAAAAAGCTGGACTTCACTACTGCACTGATTTGAGGATCTAATTTAAAATCACTGTCCAATTTAAAACCCGAATTAGTAACAGTTGGCTTAACAAACTGTGCCAAGGGGCCTAAGTCAACAGGTGGGGACTCACTAGAGCCACTGGGTCCAAACGCCATCACTTCAATCTTATTTTCATTAAAACTTAATCCTCTGAGTGTGAGATTTTGCGTGCCCCAAGTGGCAGAGCGTGGCGCTGCACCTGTCATCTCACTCTGACATCCCTGGTTGCACTGGAGATTTGTACTGATTTGTACTGATCTGCCAGTTTCAGAAGGTGGCAGACACGCGTTGGAGGACTCAATGGATGACACGTAATACACCAAAGAAGAAGAACTCCTCATTTCCTTTTCCCGTTTTCATCCTTTTAGCCCAGAAAGCTAATATGGCTGCCGTTCATCATTGTACACCATCACTTAGACGGCTTCATATACGGAAAATAGCCACGGGATACAAGCAAAATTTATGTGGGATAATCATAAGACTTTGTAGATGTGGTAGAGAACCGACAAAACGCAAAATAACAGCCACGATGGACTAAATCCCACTGACCACAACAGCAAGCGAGTCCCCCTAGCCGCCGGTGAGTGACAAATTTCTTTGTTTTTTTAAAAATTGTACTGATTTCTTGTTCATATACTTTGAAGATAAGATGATGATGCACCTCTGTACAAAAAACAGTATCAAAAGACTGAACCATTCTTTGTGTAAATATGTCCAAAGTCTGCTTTTGACTGAGTTATGTAATTCAACATAGCTGCCACAGCATTATGCAAGTTAGATGCATAAAATCACTCCTATCTGAAACTTTGGATCATATTTTACATCTTTCTAATTGACAGTAAGCCATTATCTCTTACCACTTTCAAGTTATAGCCTTGGAAATCTGAACTATTTTATTGACAAAAAATATTTACCACTCTTGACCACTAGGGGTTATGTCGCAATTTGGCGACAGTCACACTCAAAGGATTAAGAAGTTTAAAGCCATCCAATCTTTGTCATCAAGATATGCAAGGATTGATTTTAATGAGAAGGCCTCCTTCCGCTTTAATGGTATATATATCTGAGTGTTATCAGCGTAACAGTGGAAGGAGATACCATGCTTTCTAAGAATGGAACCCAGTGGAAGCAGATAAATGGAGAAAAGCAGGGGCCCTAAAACTGAGCCCTGTAGGACCCCACATGACCGGGAAGCAGAGGAAGATTCAAAACCAGCAAGACTTTGAAGATTCAAAACCAGCAAGCTAAATGCATTTATTCTTGTTTAAAAGCAGCCTACTTTGTACATTTACTGCTCCGCACAGAGTGGCACCTAGGTTTCGATTAGAGCTTCCTCTGCTGGTGGACTCTAGAATTGCATTTAAGAATGCGGTTCCAAATACAGTCAAGCGTGATATAAATAAATAATTGATTTTTGGAAATGGACTGGCGGGCCACAGTGGATGAGGGTGTGAGCTGCACATGGCCCGTGGGCCGCCAATTACCCATCCCTGGTCTACACCAGCACAATACCATTGGACTCAAATTCAAAGCACATATGAGTCACTATAGCCTTCTCTGAACAAATGTATCATTTGCTTCATCTCTATATCTATACCTCACTCTCACTCTCTCACTCCACCACTCACACAGAGCTCCCTCTGCTGGCGGACTCTATAATTGCATTTAAGAATGTGGTTCCAAATAGGGTCAAAATGTGATATAAATAAATAATTGATTTTTGGAAATGGACTGGCTGGCTGCAGTGGATGAGGATGTGGGCCTCCAGTTGCCCATCCCTGCTCTAGGTTTAGGCTACCACTCCTGTTATCGACAACAGGCCAACCATTGAATTATGAAAAGAAATTGTTCATAAAGTTGGTAACTGCTCAGTGAGAAATAGTGTTACCAGGGCTGTAGCACCAAATTTTTGTGCTCCAGGTACAGCAGCCTATGAGGACAACTGCCTTACCATTGCAATTTTAGCGCAGTCTCACAAAAATGCATAGAAGTTGGTCATTTTCCTACCCTTAAAGAATGTGTACTATACACAGGAAAGTGCTGTTTTCTGTGTATATTACACATTTTGCCAGAAGTGGTTTTGTAAGTAATGTGGACAGCACCTTTTTGTGGTTGTAAAAATAACCAGGGACAGACTTAGTCCATTTGGGGCCCAAAGCAAAGACAGAAATGGGGCCCTATTTTTTCTTTGCTCTACACTTTCTTTTCAGGCCTTATTGAAATCCTACCTGAAACTTCTTGTCCTCAGAAGTCTTCAAATGATGATATCATTCAGGTATCAGGTATTACATCTATAGAAAAACAAAGAAGTTTAACAAATTGAATGTAGACTCTTGTCTATTATTAAAAAAATATAACAACAATTCACATGGAAGATCTGTTGTTTGTTTACACTTATCAGCCCCTTCAGGATTTTGTGATATTGCGATTGTACTAATTCATGTGAAATCAGGCTGTCGCTGCATCTTTTGAGTGACCTTGCAACTTTGTCCAATCACCACAATTTTCCCACAATTTTGGCCAATCCTCCTCAACTTCCACCAATTTCATTAATCAAATTTGTCCCCGAGTAGTGCTCAAACACTCAGTCTAACCCAGGGGTGTCCAATCATGTGCTGTGGAGGGCCAAGACCCTGCAGGTTTTCTCTTCTACCCAGTCTCTTCAGCAGGTGTTTTCATTTATCAGCAATCAATGGGAAGAAATTCAGTGGAATCTGTTGTTGAATACACTGGTTGGAGGTGAAGCTTGCAGGGTCTTGGCCCTCCATGGCACATGATTGGACACCCCTGGTCTAATCAATCAAATGCGTTGCCGCACCATGCTCACTTCCGCATTTATAGGGAGTATTAACAGAACAGTTCAGCAAAAAATAGAGTCTGCAATTTGAAAAATCCCCCACTCACCCAGTTTTCTCACACCGTCCCTTCCTCGGTCTTCCCTGGCCTGCTGGTGGATGTCTCCCCACGTCTCTGTCTTGACCGCATGTATGAAGTGCCGGGTTTGTGTTGATAAAAGTCCGCCTGCCTGAAAAACACCCCGTTGCGGAAGTGCGCATGAGGAGAGACACCATAAAACCACAAACAAACAAGCAAATCTAACACTACAGCCAGTGTTGTGACATTTTATACATCTTTAGAGGAAAAATCATTACTACATCTTGTCAATGAGCTTTAAAGCTGTGAATCTCTGGTCTGGAGACGGACCAACGCGCGCCCCCGGCAAACCCCCAAGGAGAGCCCCTCCTCCTGGTACAACTCCTTGTAAAGGAAAGATGAGTATCTGATGAGACGGGTGTGTGCCAAGACGTGCAGCAGATAGACAGACAGGTAGGAGTCAGGCATAGACAGAGAATATTCAGTATTTTTTTTCAGAAAACCACAGACTTTGATAGACAATACAGAACAACAGAATAAATTATTTCTTTTTTTTTTCTGCGATGGTACCGAGTGGTTGGGCATCACTGCAGTTAGGGAGTTTTCAAATGAAGCTGCTGCCATAATTTCCAAATCTGTACTCTATGCATTCAATGCAGTTTAGCTTTTGTAATGGATAATTATTTTTTCATCCTTTTTATTCAAGTTCTCAGCAAGAGTAACCTGCAGTGTTGATCATTTTTTTTGACAAATTTATGAGTAGCTACTTCATTCTCACTTAGTTGTGTTAAAGTCTGTATTTGCTGTTGCACAAGTTTTTCTGTATAGCAGAAGTTTCTGCTTAACTTACAAATCACTGTTTAAAAGGAAATTTTTGACAGTCCTGTGATTTTCTTATGATGTTATATGGAATATCATAGCAGTAAACTATGAAAAAAGCATCTGCTTTAAAATTTGCAATTCTTCCCACAACTTTTAGTGCAAAAATAAACTCTTGAAACATCATAACTTTTACTGCAACTTTCTTTAAAAAAAAAAAAAAAAAGCTCCTGCAAATTCAGACTTTTTGGGCTGCAACAATCATAAAAACATCCTGTGAAATCCTGGAGGGACTGACTGACTTACCCACATTTGCCAGCAGGGTCCTGTTCATGGTCTGCTTACTGGTTCATTTTGCAGAGGCATCTATTGTGCTCCCTCCTCTGTAAAATGTAGACAAGGGACAATATACTATACTGTAAGGTATGTTATACCCCAGGAAGAATAGCCAGTGTTTTATACAAGTGCTAATGGGGATCTTAATAAAACAAACAAACTATATTTAATCTCATGTAATGTCATCTGCTGAGGCTGCAGATATCCTGTCCATGCCTGGGGAGCACAGTTGGTCAGTAAAAAAAATCTGAACTGCTTTAAGTTAATTAGATATTACATACCATACCAAGCAGCTGTACTGTATATGCATTCTATGGTTTTTTCTCATATATCATACTGTTTGACAGTCTGGGCTCAAGCAACTCCTTCCACAATAAAACATATAGATTCATTATATAATCAAACTCTAAAAATCTTGGATAAAAAGCCCATTAGGTGGCATCACTGTTATATTTTAAAAAAATACAATCTATTGAGTTTTGAGAGTTTCATTGACCTCTGTTTTCTGAAATTAATTTTCAAATTTTTTCCATAAATCAGCGCCAGAGCCACTTGCTGGTTTCATCCAAAGACAGGACAGCAGCAGAGCCACCAGGAGTTCTGTTAACAATAACTGTAAAATATCCCATCGCAGAACCACATTTGGACAAACAGCTTTCTCTATAAAGGGCAGTCACATCTGGAACACAATGTCAAATGAAATTAAAATAATAACGGACTTTAAAACATTTACTACAAAGGTTAAAAACTGGCTGAAAAATAAACAAGAATGTACCCATGTATGAAATGATTGTCTGCTGGGTGTGAGTGAATGAAGGGAAGGAATGAATGTGTTTGTTTATAGTGAGTGACGAAGGGAGGGAGACCTGAAATAGGCAAATGTGAACCAGGTTTTTATATTGTGTATTTATAATCTTGTTTGCATTGATGTATGTGGTTATTGTTTATTCTGTTTTCATTTTTTCTTTTCCTTATCCTTCTTTCTTTTTACCTGTTTCTTCTTTCTGAAGCCCATCCAGGGACAAGAGTTGCAAATTAGCTAATAGCTATACACTCTTTGTGCAACACATTAGATTGATTGTCATTTGATTAATTGTCTATGTTTATTGCACTGTCCCTGTCAAATAAACAAATAAAATAAATAAATAAAATATATAAATTTAACCTTGTGTGCCTTGGCCTCTGCAAATCTTGCAATTAGAAAAAATAGTAAAAAAAAATTGTTGTTTACCTGTACTGTCAGCAACCAGCATTACTGCTGCCTCCTCATTAACAACAGGTGCTTGTCATGAGCATCATGTGTGTTCGTACAAGCAGTGCTGCTCTCTGCTGTTCAGGAAGGTAAGTCCCAGGTTGAAGTGAAAAGGTTGCTTTGATAAAAACGTTCTATGCTCTTCCATTTTTCTCCATTTCTCTGCACTGCTCGGATAACTTTATTTCTATTTTACTGCTATTCTGCTTGCTGTACGGTTTGTTTACAATGTAACCAATGATATGTGCATGCGCATGTCTCTGAGACAACATGATCTGGGGAGAAGGACTTTACGTTCGTGATTTGATTTGCCATTTATGTAAATACTGGTGTTTCTTTATTTTGTTGGACATCATGTTAAATGTGTTTAACATTTAAAAAAAAAATATGGGTCTCCTAGTAGATCAGGGTCCTTAGCAGATCGGTGCCTAAGGCAGTCGCCTACCTTTGCCCAATGGTAAGTCCACCTCTGAAAATAACTACAGTAAACAAATGTAGCACAAACCATGGAAAGCAGTAGAAACAACACCTTGTAGTGGTAAAATGTTAGGTGGATTAGTTTTAAAAATGCCTGAAACTGCCCCTCATCCTATTATTACCATAATCATCTATCTGTATAAATGCATGAAATCGCTGTCTGTGTGTCTGTGTGTCTATGTGTGTCTGTTCCTTACAGATCTCTTGAACTGTTCATGAGACTGACCTAAGATTTTATATGTTTTGCTGAGGTTACAGGGGTGTGCATCCCCGAATATGGAGTTGTTTATTCAAAATATGTCATTTTTATCAATAAAAGTTTAGTCATCGTTCTCTCCTCATGCTCTTGCTTCTAGAGGTGTGGGCGGGGTTTTGCATTGACTCCGTACTGATTGGATAATGCACGACGTCATGGCATCAGTAACTACAGCGCACTGTGAGCAAAACAAGGAAGCTAAAAAGCGACAAATTTGACTAGAAAAAGATAATATTGAAAATTTAATGCTTAAAAAATTATATCATAAAGTTGCTGTGATTGCGTAGGTCTAAAGGATAATTTGGCATATGTGGAGAATATGAGGTGCGGGAGCAGACTGGGCGGAGTTTCACTGGGGACCCAGCTCTGGCAAAGAACACCGGTGTATCCAACACACAACATGCCAGGAGAAGCAACAGCCCGACCAGGCAGACCACGGTCCTTCGAAGGGAGGCTCATCCAGCCTGCCCAGTCAGTGGTAGATGGGAGTCCTAACACTTGCTTCACCCTTGTGGTACCACTGTACTTTGCAGGATTGCGAGCCCCCCCCCCCTCCCGAGTGAGTATCTAAAAATTAAAAACTTAATACCGCCATGATTGTGGAGTGGAATGGCCGAAATGACTTAACGACAAAACGGAGGACACAAAAATGCCCAAATAGATAGATAGATACAGTGGTGAGAAAAAGTGTTGCCCCCTTCCTGATTTGTCATTTTTTTTGTATGTGTCACACTTAAATGTTTCAGATCATCAAAAAAATTTAAATATTAGACAAAGATAACACAAGGAAACACAAAATGCAGTTTTTAAATGAAGGTGTTTATTATTTACGGAAAAAAAAAAATCCAAACCTACATGGTCCTGTGTGAAAAGGTGATTGCCCCCTAAACCTAATGACTGGTTGGGCCACCCTTAGCAGCAACAACTGCAATCAAGTGTTTGCAATAACTGGCAATCAATCTTTTACAGCGCTGTGGAGGAATTTTGGGCCATTCCTCTTTGCAGGATTGTTGTAATTCAGCCATATTAGAGGGTTTTCAAGCATGAACCACCGTTTTAAGGTCATGCCACAGCATTTCAGTCAGATTCAGGTCAGGACTTTGACTAGGCCACTCCAAAGTCTTTATTTTGTTTTTCTTAAGCCATTCAGAGATGGACTTGCTGGTGTGTTTTGGATCATTGTCCTGCTGCAGAACCCAAGTGCGCTTCAGCTTGAGGTCACGAACAGATAGCTGGAAATTCTCCTTCAGGATTTTTTGGTATACAGCAGAATTCATGGTTCCATTTACCACAGCAAGTCTTCCAAGTCCTGAAGCAGCAAATCCACCCCAGGCCATCACACTACCACCACCATATTTTACTGCTGGTATGATGTTCCTTTTCTGAAATGCTGTGTTACTTTTACATCGGATGTAATGGGACACAGACCTTCCAAAAAGTTCAACTGTTGTCTCATCAATCCAGAGTATTTTCCCAAAAGTCTTGGGAATCATCAAGATGTTTTCTGGCAAAACTGAGACAAGGCTTTATGTTCTTTTTGCTCAGCAGTGGTTTTCGTCTTGGAACTCTGCCATGCTGGCCATTTTTTCCCAGTCTCTTTCTTATGGTGGAGCCATGAACACTGACCTTAACTGAGGCAAGTGAGGCGGGGTCATTTGTGACCTCTTGGATCCGTCGGTAGAGTCATTACACTCTCTGTGTAATGACTCTACTGTATTGTGGTGACACTAGACACAGCGGGTGGACATTCTTCTCACACCCAGAAGCAGGAAGAGGGGCAGAACAATGGACTGAAGGGGGTAGCCCCCCAAGGAGTAACTAGACAGACAATGAGGGCAGAGGGGTGAATATATTGTCATGAATGTTGCAAGTGTTATGTTAATGTGTCACACATTCTCTTTGTACACACACAAGCATAATGCACTAGCACAGCTCTTTATGCATACCATTAAAGCTATATAAGCAGAATGCAGAGAGAGTTAAGGGACTCTCCTACCAGACACATGGCCCCAGCGGGCAACGCTGGGGTCCACCGGCTGTATTTATGTTAGAGGGTCAATAAAAAACCTGTGTCGACCTACACTTGTGCCTCGCTTCCACATCCTTCCCTTACACCCTCTACATTGGTGACCTGACGTGAAATGGACTATCTCTCCCATTTGCCGCGCTTTGGACTCCTTTTTCTCCACATTGGTGACCTGACAGAGATGAACTGTCTCTCCCTTACATCGCATCCACACTGGAGCGCACGCGCCTTATCCTCTCTCCACAATAGAGACCTCCAGGGCCGGACGGAGAGCACGGCGCTGGGACCGAGACGCACGAGGATCAGCGACACGAGCAACGCACAGAAACAGCCTGAAAGGGGAAGATCATCGGCGCCGTCTGCGTTGATTTCCATCACGCTCCCCGACCCTGACTCACCTTCCGACAGCGGCTGCAAAGAGGAATGGGCCAAACTTCCCAAAGATAGGTGTGCCAAGCTTGTGGCATCATATTCAAAAAGACTTGAGGCTGTAATTGCTGCCAAAGGTGCATCAACAAAGTATTGAGCAAAGGCTGTGAATACTTATGTACATGTGATTTCTTTTTTTTTTTTTTATTTTTAAGAAATTTGCAAAAATCTAAAAAAACCCCAATCATTTTTCATGTTATCATTATGGGGTGTTGTGTGTCGAAATTTGAGGCAAAAATGAATTTAATCCCTTTTGGAATAAGGCTGTAACGTAACAAAATGTGGAAAAAGTGAAGCGCTGTGGATGCACTGTACACCTGCGCCACAGCCACCCCATAAAATAAAGAATAAAGAATTATTAATTATTATTTGTACACTAATTTGTCTTGTAAGTCTAAATGTAATTTCTGAATGATTTCAATCATTTCAACAATATTTATATATTTAAAATTGCCAAATCTGCACATTTCCTGTTCAAATTCAAAGGAGAGAGGCCAGGTGAAGCAGCAACGAACCCAGCCTCAAAGGGATTGCACAATCCTTCACGGCCCAGTTAGAGCTCGTGCAAGATGCGCGTTCCTGGTCACAGCTCTGTGGATGTCAAAAATGTAATTTTGTAGGAGCTTTTATTGTGTGTCCTCCTTTTCCATAGTCTGTGTAATGTACTTAATGTGTGTGTATAACATATTAAGACTTCTTAATCTGACATAAAACTTTAGTTAAAAAAATCACGGTCAGAGGGTGTGCAGTAATGTTGCTTCAACAAGGACGGGCGTGCCTGAGCACCGTAGGCACAGAAGTTTACTTGTTGTTCTTCTTCTACACCTAAAGATTTCACTACAGATAAAATCAGAAAGTCAACTGTACCGAGGACTCCGTTTGTGCTTCTATTTTATATGGACTGAAACTGGAAGATTTTATAGCTAAACTTAAAAAAAATCTCAAAATTGGACTTTCAATCAAAACTGGCAGTAATCTCAATTGAGACAGATTTAAAAGAAGATTTAAAAGAAGACAAGGAGGATTTTTACAACAAAGTCTTTTTTTGTCCAGAGGGAGAAGCGGATGGATTTCATTTACAAGTAAAAGGTAAGACCAAGGCCGCCTTAACACATGGGCTAGTCTGGGCTGAAGCCTAGGGGCCTACAAAGATCAGGGGCCTATCATGAGCCAATAATAAAGGTCACATTGTTGTTAATTGTCATGGTTCGAGCGCTGATCCCATCCGCGGAAGGATGGGATCAGCATGGAAGGTTATGCTGTTTATTCCATCTAGCTACAATGTTCCGCACTGTGTATATATATTTATGTGTACATACAGTATGTATATTCACTGCTCTTATTTTTCTTATCTTCTAAATTATTGCTCTGAGTGTTGCTATCCCTGTGCTGTTGCAATCCTGGAATTTCCCCATTGTGGGACTAATAAAGGCTTATCTTATCTTATCTTATCTTATCTTATCTTATCTCATCCACCAAACAACTCTATTGGTGGGCCAGTGGTCACATCAGGACATTCCTCAGCTTCCTGAAAGTCTTCTGTGGGGGAAAGCCGGTCTCAAAGTGTTGGGGGTATTTTTGGGTTCTGAGGACTTTGAACGCAAGAACTGGGAGGGAATTAAGGAGAAGGTGTGTGCTCGCTTTTCTAAATGGAAATGGTTGCTACCACAGCTGTCATATAGGGGAAGGGTTCTGGTCGCCAATAATCTGGTCGCTTCGGCTCTTTGGCATAGGCTTATTGCTTTGACATTGCCCAGGAGCCTGGTTGAGGAGGTTCAGAAGATCATTGTGGATTTCTTTTGGTCTGGTCGACATTGGGTCCGTGCGACTGTTCTCTACCTGCCTGTTGCCGGGGGAGGACAGGGCCTGGTGGACATACAGTCCAAGATCGCCTGTTTTAGGCTTCAGACTGCACAATGGCTCCTTTACGGATGTGGCCCCTGCTGGATGGACACTGCAAAACTGCTCCTGAGGAGAGTTGACCGCTTGGGCTATGATAAGCAGCTTTTCCTCATGAAGTCCGGGGAGGTGGACCTTACTGGACTTTCTGCTTTCTACACATCTGTCTTACATGCATGGCAAGTCTTCACCGTAGCCCGCATCCCTGAGGAGACACCAGGCATGTGGCTGGTCGAGGAACCACTGTTTTTCAATCAATTCATGGACACTCAAGTGCTGCAATCTGTTAGTCTGCGAACTTGTTTAAGAGAGGCATGCTATACCAAGCTTGGTCATCTTATGAAGATGTCAACCACGTCGATAGAAACGCTGCAGCGGAGTGCCAACATTACATCTGTCAGACTGGTGCATAGGGTGGTGAAGGAAGTGTGTGCTGCCCTGCCATGACTGCTTAGAGCATTTGCGGAAAACCGGACTCTTTCCACCCAAAGGGACGAGGGTACTGTGTCCAACTTTCCTGCCCTTTCCATAAGTCCAGCAGTGGGAGAGTGGCAGGAGGGAGAGGATCACCTGCTGTCCTTCAGAAATCCTCGTCTGGGCAAGTTCCAGTTTGTGGGGACGAAGACGGTGTATCACATCTGTGTGAAAGTTCTGAATCTGCGCTCTCTGACGGATGTCAAGGAATCAAAGTGGGCGGGATTTTTGGGGCCGGTATTCTCCCCGAAAGGCAGCTGGCGGTCCATGTACAAGCTCCCTATTGAGAAACGGACGGCAGATCTCCAGTGGAGGATTGTTCATGGGGCAATAGCTACGAATAAATACAGAGCACACCTGGATCCGAATGTGGGGGAGGAATGTTTGTTTTGTTCTCAAGTTGAGACCCTGGAGCATTTGTTTGTTCAATGTTTTCGTTTATCTGGCCTTTTTGATCTTCTGAAAGTGTGGTTTCATGATTTGGGTGAATGTTTCTCTTTTGGTTTGTTTATTTACGGGCCAAAGTATAAAGTGGCAAAGAAGTCTGTGCACACTTTGATGAACTTCCTATCTGGTACTGCTAAACTTGCCATCTGGCTGACAAGGAAGAATCGGACTACTAACACTGGCAATGTGGATCCTGTGTTTGTTTTCAAGGCCTTGTTAAAAGTCAGACTCCAGGTGGAGTACTCTTACTATAAAATGGTGGACAATTTGGAGGTATTCACCACTACATGGACTGTAGGGAATATTTTGTGTTCTGTGGGGGAGGGGGATGAGTTATGTTTGCACTTTTGAAATGTGAGACACTTGGTGGAATGATATTGGTGATGTTACATTTTTGAAGTGTGCAGTAAAGGGATTTTTTTAAAACTTAACTCAAACTCTCTTCTCTTCTCTCTCTCTCCAGCGGCAGACGGAGGAGGGCGGAAATAGGGAACTCCGTGGTTTGTTTGGACTTTTTTTGGTTTTCTACTACTGGCCGCTTTTCCAGTTTTTGATTTTTTGTGTGGAGGATGGCAACCTTGGAAAAGCCACCTCCATCTATCCACCAGGGGGTGAGGATCGTTCCCCCGGACAGCACTGTCACTGTGGAGGAGGTCCTAGAGGAGGAGGAGGTCCTAGAGGCTGTGGCCGAGCAGGTGGGCCATGATGCGATCTGCTTTGCATCCCGAATGAATAGAGCTGTAGTTGTGTTTCTGGCAGCTGAAGACGATGTCCACACCCTGATTGTAAGCGGTGTTGTTATCGGGGAAACGTATGTACAGGTGTCCCCTTATCTGTCCCATCAACGAGAATCACCGTCTCAGGTGTTCCACCTTTCATCACTGACAAACAGTTGGCGACGGAGCTCCGCAGATTTGGGAAGTTTGCGGGCCCGTTTACAGCTCTGACTTTGGGATGCAAGGCCACCAAGTTAAAACATGTGAAATCACTCAAGCAACAGGTGTTCATATTTCTCGACTCGCCCACTCAAACTCTGGAAGTGTCCTTCAGGGTCAAACACGGGGACGGTTCCTATACGGTGTATGCGAGCTCGGGACAGATGAAGTGTTTTGAATGTGGAGACGTGGCCCATAAACGGTTCGCTTGTCCGCACAGGCAGCGGGCGGAGGGCCCTGATGGGGCTGCGGATGGTGCCGGCGGCGAGCCCTCCGCTCACGTCGCAGCTGCGGACGGCGGCGCGGCCTCCGCTCCCGCCGCTAATGCGGGCGATGTTGCGGGGCCTTCCGCCGCCCCTGCTCCGGAGCCTGCCGCTGTGTCTGTGGACGGCCCGGCTGTGGCGCCCGCGGCCCAGCTTACGGCCGGGAGCGTTGATGGCGATGGCGCCAAAAAGGTCACTGATGGTGCGTCACAATCATCTCGCTGTGTGACGTCAGCAGCTGTGCCTCCGGCAGCTGCTACTGCTTCGGAGGAGGAGACGGAGCACCGCCCTGATGGTGCGTCAAAATCTCGCTGTGTGACATCAGTGGCTGTGCTTCCGGAGGCTGCTACCGTTACACAGCGGGGGATGGAACAGCGACAGTCAGCTGCTGAGGGTGGCGTCCAGAAAAATGTGGCCCATGATGAATCCCCTGGCCCAGGAGACCCAAACGGTCAGCTGAGTTGTGCTGACGAGGAAATGGAATCTGATAACAACACTGTGTCTAATACTGAGTCTATTGAGGCAAAATGCAGTACAAACACGAGTTTGTATTCACTGGAAGAAATAAATGCTTTTCTGGATGAAACCTACAGTATAACAAAGCCATTAAGGTCACCGACTACTTCAGTGACACTGATAAATTCATTAAGTCTGTTGATGTGCTAAGAAGGCAGGTTGGTCTTGACCTCCTGGATGAGAGGAAACGTTTTAGCCTCAAGAAACACCTGACAGCCCTGTGTAAAGCAGCAGGGAGAACGGCCGTCAAGCGCGCCCGACAGGAGGAATAAATGGCGGTCGTTCCGCTGCCTGTTTTACACATTTTTGGGATATTTTTTTGATCAGACTTGTATATGACGTTTAATTGACTGTAATTGACTGTCACGGAACTGGATCTTTACCTGCAGGGCATGGACGCCCCACCGTTTTCTTTCTACACTCTGGGCAAGCCTGCTGCACAGTTGACTTGCTTGAAAAACCCACATGGTCTAAGGACTCCAATCCTTTTGAGATGGGGAAACTGTCTCTGGGATGTGCAACGGAACTGGGGGGGACCTCTGGCTCGTCTTTGCACGGACTACGGGGAGGACTCGCACTACTGCCACTGCCAATGTGGAATAGGTGGACTGCAAGGAATGCTCTGTGTTGTGTGTGGGGGGGGAAACACTTCAGTTTGCACTTTTTCCAATGTGACACACTTGGTGGAATGATATTGGTGTGCTTACATTTTTTTGAAGTGCGCAATAAAGGCTTATTTTAAAAGTCAAAGTCTCTCTCTCTCTCTCTCTCTCTCTCTCTCTCTCTCTCTCTCTCTCTCTCTCTCTCTCTCTCTATCTATCTATCTATCTATCTATCTATCTATTGTTTGTGTGAATGAGTGTTTATGCATGTATCTGTGTAATATTTACTAAATGTAATGTGTTTTTGTTGAATGTTACTGAACCTAAACCTTCTTCTTCTTCTTTTAGATTTGATTGGCGGTTGGCAACCAGCTTACAGGTGCATTACCGCCACTGACTTGATTATCATCACTCTATATCTTTGTATAAGGAGCTCTGAACAACTCCTCGTGTGCCAAAAAAAATCATCCGTTCCCGGACTGTGTCCTAATTCTAACTTGTGTGTCTCTCTGACTTATATTCAAATGCCCAACTCTCTTAAACTTCCCGCGAGCCCTCAAATCACATGATGTGACTGACATAGTGAGGCCTCACTTGCTACGGTCATGTGACTGTGGGCGTGCTGAAACAGCGCTCGATGCGCTGCTCATGACGCTTCCACTTTGTATTGCTCGAATCAGTGTTAGGTGAGCGGTGTCGAGCGTAACATCACTAGCTGGAGAGCAGATTTCACTGGAGATGGACAGACAAGAGGACCGTTAAAGCACTCACCTGAAGGAGAAGAGCAGGCACAGCCAGACCCTGCCAAAGGAGAGAAAGCCAGTGGAGAAGACAAGCTGAGAGATGGAGACCAGCACAAGAAAATCCCGGTTGCTGATAAAGGCCATGATTGCTTACATCAGATAGTTGTGCGTGGGACAGTGGACTCCAAGCTTGGTAAAAAAGTAGACTGGATCAAGCATGCTACTAAAAACAGACTGTGAGCTCACACTGATGTCCGTATGACATTCATTGTAAGCTGGACTTAATTAAAAGACATAATGAAGGATTTTTTTTTTTTTTTAAAGAAGACCATAAAGCACTTCTAAAAAGGTAAGACATGCTCTTTGTAGTTGTTTCCAGTCACCTGCTGTGCAGGTTTTTGATTGCTGTTGTTGTCCATTGTTTGAATCAGAAATACTTCACTGATATAACTTTGTCTTCTGCTGTCACCATTGGACTTTAATTGTTGATTAGTGTCATCCTTTGATATCTGGCATTTAGGCTGGTGCAATTCATGATGCTGGTGTGTGTGTGTGTGTGTGTGTGTGTGTGTGTGTGTAAGAGAGATTAGACTGACTTTTGTGTTTATGCTGAAGTAACAAATAGTATGTCACACTGCAAAACAAATGAAATCTTAGTAAGAGCAAATATCTTAAATCAAGGCTATATGCTTGTTTTTATCTGAGAAGATAATTTTGACAAGAATTTCTCTTTGTTGTGTGGTGTTCTGTAAGATTTTACTTGCTTGAAGATGTTTTTTTTTACTTGTCTTAAGCTATTTAATCTTACTTTTTTGTCACATTTTTTTCCTCAAATTTTAAATAAAATTATCTATTGCCAGAAATTTTTTGGTTATTTTAAGTAAAATTATCTGCCAACAGAACAAGAAAATGTGGTTCATCAAATTACTTAAAACAAGTTAAAAACTCTCTAAAAGCATGTAAAATTTTCTTACACAAAAACTGCACTGCAAAAACAAATATCTTCTCTGACAAAAAACAAGCACATACAGCCTTAATTTAAGATACTGCGTCTTACAATTTGAGTTTTGGTATTGGCTATGGATACAGAACCATACCCATAAAATCCTTGTTACAGACACAGCTCAAATCTGATTGGCCAGTGCATTCTATTAATGCGTGTCTTGAAAGCAGCAGGGTACAGGTATGGAAATCTGAGGCATTTACTGGTTTCAAAAATTTTAATTGATATCTATTTAACCTTACCCATTCCCAAATCCTAAGGCTAACCTCTTAATTTTAAGTGTAAATTTCATCTCATGTCAAATAAAATGGCTTGAACAAGGTGCTGAGAGCAGGATGGGAACCAGCAACCTTCTGATCACAGGCCCAACAGACTATCTACCTAAGCCACAGCAGCAGCTGGCTTAGAGATGATTTGAAAGGGTTTTGTTGGATTGTCAACTCCTCCGTACCAATAGAAATTTTTGTATAGGGACACAAATTCCATATCCCTCACCTTGAGTTTTTACACTATAGTTGTGTTTTCTTGCATTCTATCATTTTTAAACTGAGATTCTGTTGGGAGAAGCAGAGGGGGCTACAAAACCTCTCAGCCCCAGGGCCTTATGGCAAGTTAAGGTGGACCTGGGTAAGACCATACATACTTGTTCGACCTGCTCCCCTCTGTTAGCCAATATAGGTCGATCATAGCCAGGATGTCAAATAGCTTTTTTCCCTGGGCCATTAAAACACTGAATATGCATAAATTGCAATGACATTCTGGTAAAATTCTGTAAAATCTTACAGCCATTCCCTGTGCAATAATTTATTACTTTTAGTGCAATATTACACTTATGTAAATAACCTGGGCCTTATTTTACTGCTGCCCTTTTTACTGTGTATTTTATATAGTGTAAACATATGTAACCTGGGTCATTATTCTACTGCTGCCTTATTTTATTGCATATTTATTATTTCTTATAAATGTATTACTTTTCCTTATAAATTAGCAAGATTTAATGTAAATTTCCAATCATTTTCTCATGAATCTGCAACTTTTTTCATTCCTTTGTCACAAGCACATACAGAGGGGGGTGCTTTGGGGGCTTGAGCCCCTTTCCCTTTCCCCTTAATGTTCAAAGTGCACTTTTGAGTGGCTATTTAAATTCTCAACATTCAGTATAATTACACTACCGTTCAAAAGTTTGGGGTCACTTAGAAATTTCCTTATTTTTGAAAGAAAAGCACTTTTTTTCAATGAAGATAACTTTAAACTAATCAGAAATACACTCTATACATTGCTAATGTGGTAAATGACTATTCTAGCTGCAAATGTCTGTTTTTTGGTGCAATATCTAGATAGGTGTATAGAGGCCCATTTCCAGCAACTATCACTCCAGTGTTCTAATGGTACAATGTGTTTGCTCATCGCGTCAGAAGGCTAATGGATGATTAGAAAACCCTTGTGCAATCATGTTTGGTCTGCAATGCTGTAATTGCTGCAAATGGAGGATTCTTTGACGAAAGCAAAGTTTGAAGGAAAAAATTATTATTTCAAATACAAATCATTATTTCTAACCTTGTCAATGTCTTGACTATATTTTCTATTCATTTTACAACTCATGGTGGTAAATAAGTGTGACTTTTCATGGAAAACACAAAATAATTGTCTGGGTGACCCCAAACTTTTGAACGGTAGTGTAGATAAGAACATTTCATAATTGTCCTTAAAAATGAGAAATAATTCCTGAATTCCTGAACCTTAAAATTAGTACACCTAAATGCTGGACTGAAATCTGAATTAGTGTAAAGTTTTCTTTTTTCCATAGACTGTACACAATTCAAGACTTCCTGAATTATTTCAAAATAAAAGCCCTAATGGGCAGCACGGTGGCGGAGCGGTTAGCACTGTGGCAGCACAGCAACTCACCCTTGGAATGAGTTGTCTGTCTCTCTGTGTTGGCCCTGTGATGGACTGGTGATCTGTGTTGGGTGTACCCTGCCTCTCGTCCAAAGATGCTGGGATAGGCTCCAGCCCCCCGCGATCCGAAAAGGATTAAGCGGAAGAAGATGGATAGATGGATGACTGGATAAAAGCCCTAATGGTTGCTTCTGTTATGTGGCCTTTGGACTGTGAAAGGCCTCCTGACCCACCCTGTTTCATGATCTGGGGGCCTGGGGACCTGGACAGGTGAGCTGATCCACTTTACACTCTGGTTTGGGGTTCCATGGACTGGGGTCAGCCCCCTGACCGTTTTCCAGCCCAGTGGGCATGTGAACTGTAGAGACCTCCTGTGGGACATTTTTTGCTTTTCTTGTTCGGTGAGATTCCTGTATTTAGTTTTTTCCTACCGTGCGTTGTTCCCCTCTGCCCGCCCTATTGGGGTATTCTTGGTTTTTGTTCGATGGGCGTCTGGAATCTGCCCTTGGGGGGGGGCTCTGTCATAGTCTGGGCTTGATCACAGGATCAAGCCCATGCTTTATGTTTATATGATTGCATTTTCTGTGACTTTTTATGATTATTATTTGTACCACTGGCCCTCTGTGTTCCCCTGAGCCCCTTTGTCTTCTGTGTCATCCCTATTTGGTCTTGGGTCTGTGGGTGTATCTGTTTACCTATTGTTCCAGCTACTCTTGTTTCTGTACCCATAGCCACTCTCCCTCATATGTGCTCTGTTCAGCCCTTGATTATCATCCCAGCCGCCCCATGTTCCCCTGATTAGTTTCCTCACTATTTATGTTGCCTCCTTGTTTTCAGTGACTGTTTGGTCATTGCGTCTTTTCTCCTCATGTTCAGCCTGTGTTCTCCTGTCTTCCATTTATTCTGTGAGTTTATGTTAGCTTATAGTTCTGAGTTTTTTTCCAGCCCACGTGCTGCATATTTATTTTGTTCTTTTGAGTGTTGTAAAAGAAGCCATCTCTGTACTAAGTTCCTGCCTGCTACTTTGGGTCCAACACTAAAAGCTCTCATCTGCCTTCCAAAGCAGATATCATGACATGGGGAAGGTTGCGTCGGGAAGGACATCTGGTGTAAAATACTTGCACAAATCAATATGTGGATCATCACAAATCAGGTGATAATACACAGTGGTGACTGTGATAGCTGGAAGAAAATGTTTGAAGAAATTTGCAGTATTTTTCAACTTTTTCCCATAAATTTGCCTCAGTTTAAATTTGCAGTCAAGTTTAAACTTTTTTCCTTGCAAAATGCATCACTTTTTTCAGAAACTAGGGACTTTTTTGGTGGTAAATTTCAAACTTAGTGTTTCTGTACATTTTCAACTTTATTCTGTAAAAGTTTGCAGATTTTCTTTGATCACTCCAGGTGTGGCTGGCTGTGGGCAAAAATGCCATGGGCTGCTGACCCCTGGCTTTGGTCTTGAGTCATTACATCTTCATATGAGCAGACAGATCCTGGTTGAACAAGATTTGGCACTACTAGTTTCTTTTATTTATTTTTTTACTTATTTAGACCAGTACTGCCCCTCCCCTTTTAAATCACAGACAACATGGCGTGACCTATATTGTAGCATATGAGGGTATTTACAGGTAGGTTCTAATTAGTAGTACATGCTTGTGTGTGTGCACAGACGCCAGGTCATCTTCATAAGTTACAGTCCAGCCACTGTATGAGAGTGACATAGAGAGAGAGGTGGTCATTGTGCGTCCTCTTCCTGTCTGTCCCCACTGCCTGTCTCTCCCTCTCTAAATGGGGACAGTATGAGAAGAGAGCCTGTGCTCCGTCTGGACCTTTCTAATTGCCCCTGCCACAGAGGCCTGATACAGCAAGACACTGTGTTCCCAGCAGGTCAGGCGTATGTGTAGGTATGTGTGTGTGTGTGAGAGAGAGAGAGCGAGACAGAGAGAGAGAGAGAGAGAGACTGACTGACTTGGGCAGACAGACTCATCACTCAGGTGGAGTTCCCTTGGGCCCACCACACATATCCAGGCCCCACATAGAGAACACCATTCATTATGAATTTCAGAGGTAGACCAGGAGGGGGTGCAGGAGACATTTGAAGGTGAAGTGGTGGGGGGAGGGGTAGAAAGAGGAGCAGCCCAGGTAGGAGCTAGATATTTGTTGGATGACCGCTCAGAGTGATTTATAAGGAAACAAACACTGAAGAGTCATAATCAGCCTGTTGCATGACCCACTTTGGGGAGCAAGAGCTTCACATGTACAGCCACACAGACGCATGCAGCTCCGTATTACATTAGCACTTAATCTTCTCACAGCCCCCCTTCTCCCAGGCTCCATGCTTCTGCCAGGCCAGGTTATGAAATCCACCCAGGGCCAGGTTACAAAAATCCTCTCTGTGGCATCTGCCAGGGAAGCCAGCTATGTGTTGACAGATAGGCACAGTATTCCTGAGGCGGAGGCCTTGCCAACGTGCTGCCCGGAGCTGGACTGAAGGAGCCACGGAGAGGCTGGTAGGCATTTCTTTACACCTATGTGCTTAATTTCTGTGGCAACCTCAAGGCACGTACAACATAAGTTACATTCCCCGAATACTACTCGCTCAAACTGACACGTAGGGCCAGCAATGAGTATTAGGGAAATGAATAGATTTCATAGGGTGTGGATTCAGGCCTATGTGTGTTTCACTAAAGGAGCAGTTCACCTAAAATTGGATGTACATGTTTTTCACCTCTATTACATAGTGCTGCTTATTTTTTTCACACCACAGGGCTACATTGACTCTGATAAAAGTGGCTGGCCGTGTTTGATAACGGTATCCAAAAATAGTAACAGGAGCACATTATCAGGAGAAGGTGGGGTAAAGGTGGGTGGCAAAAAAGATTGCAGGTGCCCAGCAATGGTGAACAGGGTAAAGCTGTGCACAAGAGAAATTGTAAGTATGTGGAATAATCATGCAAGGAGGCCGCAGAGGGGTGCAGTGGCTAGCATAGTTATCTCACAGCTAAGAATCCTGTTTTAACAGGACATAGCAACTGTAATCACCATTTTGTTGACAAAGTCGTGCTATGAAACATGGAGCCAAGCACCTCTAATGGATTGCAGTTGTTGCCGCCAAGGATGGCACAACCAGTACTTGGGCTGCATTCAGACCAGGATAGTCCGGGGGTCTCTGTTCGACTGGGCAGGGAATGCCGAGAATTTTCACACCTTGGTTTGGTTTGGTTTGCATTCACACTGCAGCAGACCAAACTGCCTGGACAACGTCACGCAGTTACAACTGCTCATTTGGGGTGCTGTAGCCGAAACCACCACTGACCAGGAATAAAAAATCTTGGCGAAGAAAAATCTGGCTTATTGATTGGTCAGGACCAACAACGGAAATCTGTTCCCTTCAGCAGGATTGTTTGTCCACCACAAACGAGACATTTTAAATTTTTTCTCCTTGGCTTTCTCTGGTAAAAAGATTTCTCAGATTCATGCGGTTATCGTTATTTTTATTTTCTACCCAAAATGTACTATGGTAAACGCCACGTCGTCTTCTCAGACTACGTGTTGCTATGGTTACACAAACGCTGAGGGACACTTCCACCCTTTGGTCCACTGAATACTCAGTTTTGATTCACATTACAAGCGGAGCCAGACTTCATTTGGAAGTGAACCGAGACCCCTGTTTTCAGGGGGGCCAGACTTCACCTGTTTGGTGAGCACCACAGTTCCAACACACATTCAAACTGCACCAAATGAACTGAACTATCCGCGGAAGTCACTGGGCCTTTGGTCCGAATCAAACAGTGGCTGTCTGAATGAGATTTTTTTCACATAGGGCCAGGTAGGCTTTACTTTTTCCCTTTAATAAATTAAATCATCATTTTAAAAACTGTGTTTTTTTATTTACTCGGGTTATCATTGTCTAGTATTAAAATTTGTTTGAAAATCTAAAACATTTAAGTGTGACAAATATGCCAAAATATAAGAAATCAGGAAGGGGGTAAATACTTCTGTATGTAGAATAAGCTCATGAGCAAATTATGATGGCTGATGCGTGCAACACCTCTAACAGACCAGACATTTTTTGTAGCCAGGCATGCTGCTACCAGATGACATCCAAACAGAATGCAGGCTGGCCTCACATATGGGACAGGAAGCTAGATCCACCTCTTTTACAGTTCATGGTTTTGAATCACCTGGTGAATGTGAGCCTGTCTAAAGGTGCCTTCAGACCAAATGTGAACGGTCGGCACAAATCCATGCAAAGTCAATGGAAAGAGGTGAGCACATGCAAAATCGTGCATTCGCGCGTTCACGTCTGAGGGATAGGGCTAGCTTTGAGATTCTGCCCTCATCAGAGTAAAAATATCAACATTAGAGAGTAAATTAGTTTGAAAATAAGACTGCCATTCACCTGGAGACAGGAGGACTGAGAGCCCTTCAGCTGAATCGGGATGTCGGAGTTATTTACCCACGGACTCCTGCCATGGACGTGCTAACAAGGCTAGCAAGCTAGCAATGGAAGCACTCATCATCTTGTAAAGTTTTGGAGACTGGGACAACTTTTTCAGGTGAGCCCTCCGTCATATATTGTAAACCTAAAGCATGACGTTATTTTGGGGATTTCCCCAGTAGGTTGAACACTGCTGCAGAAGTTATAAAGGCAACTTCACCTGTCTGCATCTCACTCAGACGGTGAATTCATGTTTATTCATGTGTTTACATTGATTTATAATGTCATCGTGCCACGCGAAAAATTTGCCCGTTCGCATTTGGTGTGAAGGCACCTTTAGTGTCTTCTCACAGGGAGGCTCCATGCGGAGTTCTGCTCTGGTTCTACATGTTCTGGTCTCTTGAAACTTTGGCAAATGAGCCTTTGTGGAAACAAAGTTTTTACGAGGGGGGGGGGGGGGCTGAAAAGTTCATAGGCTGAAAAGTTCATAGTGGTCAAATTTGACCAAATGGGGTTTATTTTTCAACTGCAGGGATCCAAGCACTGCAACACTGATGGAAGAAGTATGTGGACTGAAGGGGAGACTATGTTGAAAAACAAACCACATTTGGTCAAATTTGACCACTGCATCATGGTCAGCCGATGAACTTTTCAGCCCCCCCACCCCCACCCCGTACATTGCATACATATGGTCCATTTGTATTTAGTTTCACACTGTTTCTTTTCCAAGCAAACCAAACAACTTTATGTAACACAGATACAGCTTATGGCGATGTTTGTGTTGTTAGCACAGACCGGTAGTTAGCAAACATGCTACTCACCCTCCAAGTTGTTTTCTGGAGTTCTAGATATACCAGTAATCATCCTTTAAGTTAAAACTGGTGAAGACTCCATCATATTAGGCAGTGAACTAATTTTGTGAGGATAAAATGTTACCCAGATCTCCATTATAAAGAACGTTTTGTGGTGAACACTCAATGGACCTGTTGGACCGGTTCTGTGACTCGCATTTCAGGTCAGAACAAAGGCAGGAAGCTTAGCCTTGTTATGCAAGGCTGGAGACTGTGGGGGGTCGATTAAAGGATGCGTGGGAGACAGTGGAAGTGATATCATGGAGGGAAATGCATTGTGACTGTCTTTATTATGCCAGGTGGTCTGTGGGACATGTGATCTATGAGGTGTGAAGTCCCTGATATTTAAGGACGAGAGTTACTGTTTCATACTCTCTCTTTTTTCTGCTTTGAAATGATGGAGATGTGAATCAGAATCAGAATCAGCTTTATTGGCCAAGTATGCACAACACATACAAGGAATTTGACTTTGGCTAAAAACTTGCTCTCGTTGTTCAGGTGGAATAAAGCTGACTCTGAGAAAGAACGCTGCCTCGTCATTTTCACATTTTCCACAGTTTATCCTTATTAGCCACAATGATTTTCAGGTGGTATTGCTCGTCCATTTTTTTTAATTGTTATTCAAAAACATGTCATCCTCTCCAAAAATATCAGGTTAGTTTCTGCATTTTTATTCTTTTTCCAAATGACTATTTATGCCGCTAACGACCATAACATTTCCTCTGTTTGAGTGCTACCATAGCTGATTTCACTGTTATTGGCTGCCAACATCTTGCGTTTGATTTGAAACGCCAAACTTTTCTGAAAATTGCTTTCACACTCTAAACAAACCAGACCAAGATTCATTTGAGTCCAAACCAAACTAAAAAGTCTGCAAGTCTGAAAGCACCCTTAGTCCCATGCTGGCCTAGTTATATGATCAATGATGATGCAAGGAGGAAAAGTCTGACCCCTTCCTCCATGCCTCGTGCTTCTACAGGGATAATGTTTTACATGCTCAAGGTGAGTGGAATACCATTGCAGCTCCTGGGGCTTAACTCCCATGGGGTTCCTAAACTAGATCATCATAATCTTCCTTGGTGTGGCTCCCAAGCAGTTGGATGTAAATACGGTGCAACTTATACTGACATATGTAAATTGCCAAGATGTTTCATGTGGTTTATTGAAATATTATATTTAGAAACAAATATAGCACTGGCATGGTTGAACTTAATGGAGTGACATTGTGAAAAACCCTGCTATATTTTCTTCACATTAACATCTAACACTTCATGGACACAATGTTCCAAGACGCAGTGTGGAGTAAGCATCCAGCCAGATAACCGTGATTCCTCCTAAAGCCATCTCAGTATGGTAGGATCTATGCATGAGGGTCAGAATGAGTGATTAGGGAGGGAGAACAGGAACACTGGCAAGTTTCATGGCCGGGAACAAAAACGACCAGCAAACGTGAGCTAGTTGCTGACCTAAAAATCACAGTTAAAACACAGTGTCCCCGTTTAGTAATTATCCTCCTCCAAAGATGAGGTCAGGCTGAAAATCAGCTAAAAACAAAGTGGGATGATAATGGCAGCGGTGATGACGGAAGGAGGAGAATGAAAGGGAAGAGGAGGGGAGGAGAGAGAGTGAGGTGGAACTCGCTGCTTGGTGTGAGTGAGCATGGGAAATGCGTGGGTCCATCATTGGCTTTGAGGAGATCTGTTTGGTGACTGATGCACAAGACCATTTTTATGTATGGATGCACACAAACACACATACACTTAGTTGCATTTTTACCATTGCTGAATTACATTAATTTTCTGGAGATTTACCAAAAGAAGGCATGGTTCCTGCTGTGTTGGGCAAACAAATTAAATTTCCCACAAGGGGAGCAGTACAAGTACACGTGCGCAAAATAAGTGAATACACTTTTTTTCTTTCCCTCTAAAGGGTTCATATTGTGCAAAATGGTAGGTTTGAGAATTGTAAAGTGCACTCTTTCACTTCACAGAGAAATGGTTGAATCTAGTGAAACTTTTACAGAAATGAGTACATTGTGCTTCCGGACAAGAACCATGTAAATGAACAAGCACTGGCTTCAGTTTTCTTCTGTTATGTTTTTGCTGGTGGTGCTGGTGCGCATTCATGCTCGCTGTATCTGCATCGCGGTTGTTCTAAGTAACAAGGGTGAATGAGTGTGGGTGAGTGTGTGGAGGAGAGCACGAATGGATGTGAGTAGGTCGGAGCGCGAGAGAGTGTGTGTATGGGTGAACGTGAGTGAGTGCAGGTGACTCTGAGGGTGAGTGGGAGTGGGAGCGAGATTGAGCGGGTACAGGAGTAGGAGAGAGTGGGTGGGTCCGGGAGTACAAGTGTGGGATTGTGTGGGGGAAAGGGCGAGCAAGATTGAGTGAGTGCGGGTGGGTGCATATGAGAGCATGAGGGTGTTAATGCATGGGAATGGGTGTGTGTGCTGGTTGGGAGGTGCTGGATTGAGGGAGTAGTGCCTCTTGGCTGTGTGGGCTCCCCTGGATGGGGGGGGTGCCTTCTGTGGGCATGGAGGTCCCTGGGGTATGCGGCGGTGGCGCTGGGGTGAGGGCAAGCCTGCTGTAGGGGGTGCCTGGGGGGAGCTCGCACCAGGGGCACAGGCCAGTCTCTGGCTCTGGTTCGGGGGGTGGGAGTGCTGGCCTCCTGGTGCCTGGGGCCCAAGGGCTGGCGTTGGCACTGCTGGGGGGTGGGGGGGCTGGGGGTTGGCCGGTCCCAGGGCGTGGGCTGGCCGCACTGGCCGCCTGGCGGCCTGGCCTCCCTCAGCCATCCTTCCTGGGGCAGATGCCTGGCTCTCCTGGGGCTTGTGTGCCTCGGACATTTGTGCTGTGTAGGGGTTGGTGGCGTTGTCCTGCTTGCTCGGGGTTTCTGGGGGGAAAGAGTTGCTGCGACCGGCCTCTTCGTATGTTTCCTGGCAAACCACTCACATGCACACACTTATTTTGTGCGCGCTCTCATACACACGCACACGGATGCACACACACATATGCCTCTCCTTTAACAGGTGCGGATACCAGACTCATGTTGAGACCTCTTTGGTGGAAGAAGCAGTCTTTTTGTTTGTTTTAGTTGTTGGTTTGTTTGTTTTCTTTGTCTGTTCCTCTCCCTTTTCTTTCCCCCTTCCCACACCTCCTCTCCCCATTCCCCTCCTGTTGGGTCTTTCATGAATAAAATAATTTAAACATAGTATTAAAAGTTATTACAAGAGGAGTTTACAGCAATATACAGTACATATACTGTATATGTATTGTACAAAGCTCTTTTTGGCAAAGTAAATCTGTTTGGCACAATAAGTGTAGCAGATTTCTGTTCTGCTCACCTAGCTGCCTGACAGGACAAGGGGAAAAAAAAAACAGGAGAGGAGGAGAAGGGTGATGCAATAATGGATTTGGGCAGTTGCAAATAATGTTTCCTTTCTCTTACAGGTTTGGCCAGATAACCCAGTGGTGGCAGGCTTCTCTGGTGACTCGCTGGCGAAGTGAAGGAGTCCAGCAAGGTGAGTGGGGATCACTGAATGATGTCCAGTGCCTTGGGGAGAAGTGTGGGAGAGGGTTAGGTGCACATTGGTAAGTTGACTTACTTGGGAGGTGGAGAGTGAAGGTGGGGTCTGGATCCACGGTTCCGCTGAGGAGAGCATCCACTCTGCCAAGGAAGTCCTGGGGGAAAATAGAATGAAGGGTTGGTTGGAAGATGGTGGCTTACAAAAGCATGATGAGAGGAAGACGTTCAAGCTGGAGGCTGCACGCTGAGTGTCTGATCCCAAGGCAGCAGGTAGCAGATCTGATGAGCTCTTACAGTCTGCAGAGTGTTGCTCCTATTTAAGGAATCAGAATCAGAATCAGAATCAGGTTTATTGCCATTGTTCATGTAGTACACAAACTAGGAATTTGTCTCGGTGCAATGCTGCAATATTAAACATGATAAGATAAAAGAAATAAACTATACATGCAATAAGTGTAGAATAAGAGTAAGTGATACTGGTCAGCAGTTAAAATATATTAGCGAGCAGCAGATACTGTGGAGAACTATATAGTGCAGTCAGTAATGCAGGAAGAAAACAGTGATGATTGACATGAGTCTGGTTGAGCTGCTGTACATAGTGCACGAGAGTCAATAAGTCACTTAGTGTTCAGCAGTCTGATGGCAGAGGGGAAGAAGCTGTTCATGTGACGGGAAGTTTTTTTTTTCCACAATATCTTTATTGAACCTTTTTTTTTTTTTAACAAACATGATACAAACAATCAAACACTAACACTAAAGTACTACAAAAAAAAAAAAATGCACTAAAAACACCAACAACCACCAACAAAATCAAGTCTTCAACAATGCTCCTCTGTTTAGTCTAGACAATCCAATACATAAGTATACATATTATGTTCACCAGTTTGGAATTTACAAGGTCCACACACATCATTCACCTTCTTCTTCAAGAGTTATGTTTAAATTTTTTACATAATCAATAAAAGGTCTCCATATATTCTCAAACACAATTTCCTTTGATTTTAGTATATATGTTATTCTTTCTAATGGAAGGTTTGTTAACATCTGTCTTAACCACTGAGTCACATCTGGTCTATGAGTCTTTTTCCATAATAGTGCAATACATTTTTTGGCATTAAGCAAACTGAGGTCTATGAATGTTCTTTCACTTTTATTAAAATTATGCTTTTCTGGGTACAGACCCAACAAAAACAGTTTAGGATTCAATATGATTTGTTTTGAGATTATTTTTTCAATTGTTACCCTCACCTCTTCCCAAAACATTCTTATTAATCTACATTCCCATAAACAATGAAATAGGGTTCCTTTACTTTCCATGCATTTTGTGCATGTATCTGGTATATTTTTGTTATATTTATTTAACTCCTCCGGTGTAACATACATCCGCATTAACCATTTGAAATGTATCAATTTAAGGCGTGCATTTATTGATTTGGTTTGAGCTTCTGTACAAGCCAATTCCCATTGTTCCTCTGAAATTTCAATTTGCAGATCTTCTTTCCAGTAGTTTAATCTTTTCAGTGAATTTTCACTTGAAGATAGTGTCAATGAGTTATAAAACTCTGAAATAATACCCTTTCTTTTACTATCTTTCATCATCATTTTTTCCAAGGATGAATAAATAGGTCGAGTGAGAGCTTTATTTTGATTTGATCGAATAAAGTTTCTAAGTTGAAGATATTTAAAAAAATGTGTTCTATTGAGATTAAATTTGATCCTCAGCTCTTCAAAAGACATTATGTTGTCTGCACCTGGCAAATATAAATCCTGAATCTTTTGTATCCCTTTTAAATTCCATACTTTAAATACAGCGTCCGCTCTCCCTGGTTTAAAATATTGATTACCCCATATTGGACTAAATTGTGACAATGACTGTGGTTCTTTTAAATAGTTTTTAGCTTCACACCATATTTTGATCATATGCTTTACAAATGGATTTTTAACTTGTTTTTGTAATTTTTTTGCCGAATCTGAGTATATGAATATGGGAAGAGGTAAAGGTAAATTGTATGATTCCATTTCAGTCCAGTGAGGGAGATCATTTGATGAAAAATAATATGTCATAGACCTCAGTTGTGCCGACCAATAATACAACATAAAATTTGGACATTTCAGACCTCCACGATCAAATGGTAAATATAATAAAGACAAACGTAATCTAGCCCTCCTGTTGTTCCATATAAATTCCACTAACTTTTTTTTTATTCTTGAGAATAGATCTAAAGGTGGTGATAAGGGAATGTATTGAAATAAATAAAGTATTTTAGGTAAAATATTACTTTTAAGTATATTGATTCTCCCGATCATCGACATTGGTAGTGACATCCATCTCTGAGTTAACTCACTGATATCTGACATTAAGGCTTCATAGTTGACACTGGCGACTGATTCTAGCTTAGGCATAATTTGGATTCCTAAATATTTAAACTGATTTACAACATTGAATTGATTTACCTCAGGGGCTGGGTAATTTCTCTGGGTCTCATTTAGCATTAATATTGAAGATTTAGTTTTATTTATTTTATATCCTGATATTTCCCCAAAATTCTTTATTAAATTCAACAAGGTTGGAATTGATTTTTTTAGATTCGACATAAACAAAATTATATCATCGGCGTACAGGGAGATTTTATGTTCTGTTGGTCCAACTTTAATTCCATATATTTGTGAATGTAAACGTATCGCTATCGCTAAAGGTTCAATTGCCATAGTAAACAGTAAAGGTGAAAGTGGACAGCCTTGTCGACATCCTCTATTGATTTTTATTGGTTTTGAAATATTGTTATTTGTTAGGATTTCTGCTGTAGCATTATTGTATATTATTTGAACCCATTTTATGAAATTATTTCCAAGTCCAAACCTTTGTAGGACTTCAAAAAGAAAGGGCCATTCAACTCTATCAAAGGCCTTTTCGGCGTCCAATGATAGGAGAGCTGTATCCGGTGCTTCTTTATTAAAATAAATAATATTAAATAGTCTTCTTACATTATGGAAGCCTTGTCTACCCTTTATAAAGCCATTCTGATCTCGATTAATAATATTTGGTAAAATTTCTTGTATTCGTCTTGCTAAAATTTTACAGATTATCTTAAGGTCGGCGTTTAATAGGCTTATTGGTCTCATATTTTCACATTTATTAGAGGGCTTACCTGGTTTTGGCAGCAGTATAATTAAGGCATTATTTATGTATGATGGTAAATTATTATTTTGAAATGCTTCTAAAACCATTTCCAAAAAAGGTTTTATTAATTTATTCTTAAATTTTTTATAAAGGTCAACTGGAAGACCATCTGGTCCTGCACTTTTTCCTGATTTCATATTATCAATGGCTAGCCCAACTTCTTCTTGACTAATTTTAGACTCCAATATCTCCCTGTTTTCATTTGGAATACACGGTATAGATAGTTCGTTCAAAAACCCATTTAGTTTTGTTAAATCAGGTTCATTTTTGGTATCATATAATTTTTCATAGTAATCTCTAAAGGCTCTATTAATTTCTAAAGGATCTATAACTACCTGTCCATTACTTATAATACTGGTAATTGGTGTTTTAATTTCCAATTGTTTAATCTGCCATGCTAATAATTTTCCTGATTTTTCACCTTGTTCATAAAAAGATTGTTTCAATCTTAGAAGACTCGAGGCAGCTCTATTCGCTGATTTTTTGTCGTATTCAGCTCTCAAAATCAGTAATTCATTCTCCAACCTTGGGTCACTTCCTGCATACACTTTTTCCTGAAGATTTTTTATTTTATGTTCCAATTTAGCTCTCTCCTCTCGAGTCTTCTTAGATTTTGATCCTGTATAACTAATAATATGTCCCCTAATAAAAGCTTTGAAAGCCTCCCACTTTACACATGCTGATGTTTGTGTAGTATTGATGTCAAAGAACTCATCTATCTGTTTTTCTATATACTTGACAAATTCCTCATCCTGAAGCCATTTATGCTGAAATTGCCATCTACCTGATTCCTTTGTCAATTTTTTATCTACATATATTAGACAACAGGGTGCATGATCAGAGATCACGATGTTATCATAAAAGCAGTTTTGAATCTTGGACCTTAATTCTGTGGAAATCAAAAAATAATCAATACGTGAGAATGTCTTGTAGGTACTGGAATAACAAGAATAGGCTTTAACTTGTGGTTTCATTTCTCTCCATATATCTAACAATCTCAATTCTTTCATAAAATGATTAATAGTCATCCTACATCCAATGTGCGTACAATCCAGTCCTGTTGATCTATCCACACCTGGATTCAATGTACAATTAAAATCCCCTGCTATTATATGTTGCCCTGTAAGTGATGATAAGATGAGAAATAAATTAGCAAAGAACTTCTGATCATCTATATTGGGACCATATAAGTTCACAAGATTTATATTTTCTAATAGCAAAGAACCTTGAATGATTACATATCTTCCAAATTTGTCTCCAATTACATTTTTCACTTGAAAAGGAACTGATTTATGTATGAGAGTCATAACTCCCCTGGCTCGGGATGAAAATGAAGAGGTGAATACACTTCCCTGCCATCTACTCCTAATTCTTTTAACATCCTCCTCTATCAGATGAGTTTCTTGTAAAAACACAATTCTTGAACCCATGTCCTTTATTTTATTCATAACTTGTTTAAGTTTTTTTAAATTTTGTAGACCTCTGCAATTCCATGAAGTTAAATTAAGATTAACACTTTGGTCCATGATCAATAGAGAGTTTAGGATTACCTTGCAGTGTAAACATGCTCATACAGAGAAGCAAAAACATGAGTGGTTGAACATTCATCCTACAAACTACACACAAACAAATTTCCCCTTCCCACACTTGTGGCAAACCCTCCAAAATCAAAAGAAAAATTCTGTCTCCCGATATAGCCATCGACCGTTCCACACCCACGGGGAACAGCCTAAGCCACTCCTTCTTCATCCTCCCAATCACCCTAACTCTACTACTTTTAATGACGTAACATTAACTCTCCTCTGTAGTTTTCCAACTTAACTCCAAGATTTTTAACAACTTTGTACATCATAGTTTTTTTTTTTTGTTTGTTTTGTTTTTGTTTTTTTTTTTTAATATATAATACAATCTATATTTTGTAAACTTACTATTTACTTCAAGTCAGTCAGATGCCTGTGCAAATGCTTAATTATTCTACCTTATATTTTGTTCATGCTTAGCTCCCACCAGTCTCTTCTTCTTCTTTGATCTTCTTGATGAACTCCTGCGCCTCCTCTGGGGTCTTGAAGATGTGGGTTCTGCCCTCATACGTGGTCAGCAGTCTCGCAGGATAGATTACACCATGACGAATCCCAAGGTTGCGCAGCTCCTTACGTACGGGATCAAACTGCTTCCTCAATTGTTGGATTCCTGTGGCCAAATCTGGGTAGAACCGCACCTGCTGGTCCTGGTGTTTAATCTCTCCTTTAGCACGTGCAGCGTTGAAGATCTTCATCCTGTCTCTGTTGCTAAGAAACTTCATAATTAAGGTCCTCGGCGGTCCCTTGTCTCTCCGTGGGCCAATACGATGTGCTTTTTCCAGAACCACTGCTGATTGCAACTCCTCGCTGCCCAGCACCTCCGGAATCCACTTTTCCAGAAAGGAACATACGTCCCGACCTTCTGATTCCTCTGGAAGACCCACCAGCCTCAAATTATTCTGTCTCGACCGAGATTCCAAATCCAAAATATTATCTTCCAGAGATTTATTTTTTTTTCCAAAGTGCGCACCTTTAATTGAAGACGGGTGACGTCATCTTCAGCACTAGCGAGACGGAGCTCCATCTGCGCCGTTCGTTCTACACAGTCACCCAATTCCTTTCTTATTCCTTCCAACGCTGTCATAATCCCATCAAATCTAGAGGAAAAGTCCGCTCTCATTGAACTCATGGCAGCCATCAGCGCATCTGCGCCATTCCCCGCAGAAATCGCACCGCCGCCCGCCTCCTCCGCCATATATGGAGCCTTGTTTGCTGCGTCACAGACCTGAAAGTCCGTTAATTTGGACTGTTTCGGCGGCTCGCTTTTTCCTTTTCCTGGTTTTCCAGCCTTAGGCTTCGCCGACATATCCTCGCCCAAATGCTGGGATACGTTCTGTCCCAAATGAGAGAGTTATTTGCCGATTTTTTTCTCCAGGAGCAGAGCAGAGCGAGACACGTCCGTCCTACGTGGCAGCCATAACCGGAAGTCTGACGGGAAGTTTTAGTCTGGATGGACCGAAGTCTTCTACCAGAGGGGAGGGGGGCAAACAGTACGTGACCAGGGTGTGAGGGATCAGCTATGATCCGGCCAGCACGCCTCCGGGTCCTGGAGATGTACAGATCCTGGAGAGATGGGAGCTTGCAGCCGATCACCTTCTCAGCAGTGCGCACGACGCGCTGCAGCCTTAGTCTGTCCCTGGCAGTGGCTCCTGCGTACCACACGGTTATGGAGGTGGTGAGGATGGACTCGATGATGGCTGTGTAGAACTGCACTAACATCTTGGTGGGTAGCTTGAGCTTCCTCAGCTGCCGCAGGAAGAACATCCTCTGCTGGGCTTTTTTGATGAGTGAGCTGATGGTCGGCTCCCATTTGAGGTCCCTGGTGATGGTAGTGCCTAGGAAGCGGAAGGAATCAGCAGTGGTGATGGGAGAGCCTGAGAGGGTGAGGGGGGGCAGAGGGGTAGTGACTTTCCTGAAGTCTACAAGGAGTGGCGTTAATTACAGGCATGAGTGGAGCTCAGTTGTGGAGAATGAATAATTAGGAGAGAGGGAGAACAGTGTGCTCCCTGGATCACTACAGTATCCCCCCCCCCTTCAAGGGGCGCCTTCTGGCATCTGAGGCTTGTTGGGGTGTTTCTTGTAAAAGTCCTTGATTAACTCTTTACCAACAATGAGGGTACCTGAAATGCAGGAGCGTCCCTCTGGTCCATAACTTTTCCAGTCCACCAAAAATTGAGTGCCCCGCCCCCGGCAACGAGCATCGAGGATCTTGTTGACAGTGTTGGGGGGACATCCATCAATTATCTTCAGCGGCGGAGACAGCTTGGAGGCAGGACAGAGTGGGCTGGAGGATACGGTCTTAATCTGGGAAACATGAAAAGATGGATGTATGCAGAGACAGTGGAGAAGACTGAGACAGACAGAAGGGTTGATGATGCGACTGATAGGGAATGGCCCGATGAAATGGGGAGACAGTTTCTTAGCATCAGTTTTTAATTGAATGGTCTTGTTGGACAGCCATACCTTTTGCCTGATGGTATAGGTGGGGGCCACACTCCTCCGCCGGTTTGCCCACTGGGAATTTTGCTCAGCCGTCCAGAGCAGTGCCGACCTGGTCTCCTTCTAGATATGGCGGCGCCTCTGGATGTGGTGGTGGATAGAGGGAACTGCGATCTCCTCCACCGAGGTGGGGAACAGAGGGGGATTATACCCCAGTGAAGCCTCAAATGGTGACACCCCCGTAGCAGCAGAGGTGGTGGAGTCATGGACATACACCAGGCGGTCCGGTGGCGCAGTGGTTAGCGCTGCGGCAGCACAGCAACTCACCCTTGGCCATGGGATCCCTGGTTCGATCCCAGCCCCTGACCAACAGTGATCTGTGTGGAGTTTGCATGTTCTCCCCGTATCTGCGTGGGTTTACTCCGGGATTTCTCCGGTTTCCTCCCACAGGCCAAAAACATGCAGGTTAGGTTAATTGGAGACTCTAAAGTGGCCCTAGGTGTGAATGTGTGTGTGAATGGTTAAGGGATAGTGCTGTACAGTGGCTGCTTCATCCATCCAGGTGGATGCCCTCAATTTCCCCTCTGGGGATCAATAAAGTATACAAAATTAAAAAAAAAAAAAAATTCCACCCTGGGCAGGTGAGAGCTCCATGATGCAGGGTTGGATGCCGTGATGCATCGCAGTGCAGCCTCCAACTCCTGGTTGTTCCGCTCACACTGCCCATTACTCTGCAGCTGATAGCCAGATGTCAAGCTGACGGTGGCCCCAGTGGCCTTACAGAAGGTGTGCCAGACCTGAGAGGAGAACTGGGAAACATGATCAGACACCACATCAGAAGGTATGCCATGTAACCTCACCACATGTGTTGTTAAAAGCTCCGCTGTCTCCTTCGCTGATGGATGTTTGGGTAGGGAAACAAAGTGTGCAGCCTTGGAGAAACGATCAACAATGGTTAAGATTACTGTGTGGCCATTGAATGGAGGCAACCCCGTGACGAAATCCAAAGCAGCATGGGACCATGGGTGGCTGGGAACCAGAAGAGGTTGTAGCAAATCTGCGGGGGCGGGGGGGGAGGGGGGTTGGGTGTTCCCAGTAGAACACCGCTGGCAAGCCTCAATGTAGTTGCGAACATCTGCATTTATGGAGGGCCACCAAAGAGGCGTTTGAGGTGACCAAGGGTCCTGGCTACCCCTGGGTGACAGGAGAATTTTAGCTGTGTGGAGCCAATGAATGACATCACCTTGAACTGCCGTAGGTACAAACACCCAACCCACCTCCCCACCCCACCCCAGGGTTTGGATTGGTCTTCTGGGCCTCACGTACCTTTTGTTCAATGTCCCAGGTTAACGGCCCCATGACACACTCGGCCGGGACAATCATCTCCTCCCTGGAGGAAGAAGTCTCAGGGTTAAATTACATGGACAGGGCATCGGGCTTGGTGTTCTTGGACCTGAGACAGTAAGTGATAGTGAAATTGAACTGCCCAAAAACAGCACCCACCTTGCTTGCTGGAAGTTCAGGCATTTGGTGGACCTAATGTACTCGAGGTTCTTGTGATCGGTCCAAACCAAGAATGGTACCACCGCCCCCTCCAGCCAGTGCTGCCATTCTTTGAGGGCTACCTTCACCGCCAACAGTTCCTAGTCGCCAACGTCAAGTGCCAGGAGAAATATGCATACGGATGTAGCTTGTTGTCGGTGGCTGACCGTTGGGATAATACTGCACCCACCCTTGTGTCAGAAGTGTCCACCTCCACGATAAATTGAACCTTGTGATCCACCTGAGCTACAGTTAGAACATCAGTAAATCTAGCTTTGAGCAGGAAGAAAGCGTTGTTGGCTTCTCTAGACCGGACGAAGGGAGTCTTGGTGGACGTGAGGCGAGTAAGGGGGAGGGCGATGGTGCTGTGTTTCTGGATGAACCGTCAATAGAAATTAGCAAACCTGAGGAACTGCTGTAATTTCTTTCTGGAAACAGGGACCGGCCAATCCAGAACAGCTCTGACTTTTTGTGGGTCTGATTGGATCTGCCCCCTGGCAATTATAAACCCGAGAATGTGGTGGAGAGTGTGTGAAACTTGAGGCACTGCAGCACCATCCGGACGTGGACTCGATGCTCTGCAAGGAAACTGGAGAAGAAGAGGATATTGTCTAAATACATGAATGCAAACTTGTTGAGGAAGTCCTGCAGAACATTGTTGACCAGTCATTGGAACGCAGCTGGGGCACTGGTTAGACTGAATGATATTACCAGACATTCGAAGTGTCCACTGGGCATGTGGAACCCGGTCTTCCATTCATCCCCTTGGCGGATCCTGACGAGATGGTAAGCGTTCCTTAGGTCCAGCTTGGTGAAAATGGTGGCACCCTGCAACACGTCAAAGGCAGAGTTTAGTAATGGGAGGGTGTACCTGTCTTTGATGGTGATGTTGTTGAGTTACCTGTAGTCAATGCACAGGTGCAGAGAGCCATCCTTCTTTCCAAGGAAGAAAAATCCAGCTCCCACCGGCGAAGATGAATGCCAAATCAACCCATAATTGAGGGAGTCCTTCACATATTTGTCCATGACTTCTCTCTTGGGGCTGGAGAGGCTGTATAACTGGCTGTATAACCGGCTGGTGGGAAAGGGTGCCCCCTGCTGGCATTCAATAGCACAGTCATAAGGCCTGTGGGGAGGAAGAGACAGTGCTTTAGTCTTGCTAAAAACAGCAGCGAGGTCATGATATTCACTTAGTACATTAGACAGATCAGGTGGTTCAACAATGGAGGGAGAGATGGCAGCAGAAGAAGAACAGGCAGCCGATTGCAAACAGATAGAGGGACAGAATGTATTCCACGATGTAATTACCCCTCTTTGCCAGTCAATGGTGGGATAATGCAGGTGGAGCCAGGGATAACCTAACACAATTGAAGCGGTGGAGGAGGAGATTACCAGGAAGGATATGCTCTCTCTATGATTACCAGAGATCAATACAGGGAATGGGAGAGTGATTTTGGAAACAGTCAAAAATGGTTTACCAGATAATGCCACTAACCCGAGACGCTCTTGTAGAACCTTGTATGGGACATCCGACTGGGTTACCAGACTCTCTGAAATAAAGTTCTGCTCTGCTCCTAAATCTATTAGAGCAAAATCTGTGTGGTCAGAGGTGGCCAGCAGGACGCGAATGGGAAGTAATAGTTTTGTCAGAGGGCGTTTGGTAACTACACCCGCCCGTCTCCCTACTACGACAGGTGGATGGTGTCTTTTGGTTTTAACTGAGCATTCATCTGTCTCATGGCCATCTCCTGTGCTGTGCATGCAGGGTTTCTCAGCCGAACGTCGCCAACGATCCACTAGAGGAAACTGAGAACGACTAGATTACATGGGTTCACAGGGTGTGACCAGTCAAACTCTGTCAAGCTCTGTCAGACAAACAGAGTGAGGAAACGGTTACCCAGGAAGAAGGTGACAGTGATGAAGCAGAATGGCGTGTGTGATTTCTGCATTGCCGCTTGCAAGAACATTTACGCAGGCAATTGTCCAGCTTACTGACCAGGGAAATTAATGTGTCTAGAAATGCCGGCTCATCACAGCTGGCTAGCTCATCCTGCAGATTGGAATTGAGGCCGCCGATGAAAAATAACAAAGCATGATATGATCCCAACCTGCTTCGGTCATGAGCACCCGGAAATCTACGGTGAACTCAGCAGCAGATTTGGCCCCTTGACGCAAGTTACGGAGGCCGGAGGAGATGCTGCCCTCGTGGTGAGAGTGATCAAAGATCTTAATAAATTCATCCCAAAAATGAGCAAATGTATAAGATGAACACTCAATGTCCGTGACGATAGCGCATGCTCAGGTGAGCGCACAACCCTCGAGCAGATTGACCACATAGCTTATCTTGATATGCTTGGTGGGAAACTCATCTGGGAGACGCTGAAAAACCAGGCTGCATTGTAGGAGAAACCCCCCTCCCTCCCCTAAGCTCCCGTTATAGCGAGCCGGTGTGGAAATATTTAGGGAGCGACCAGGTTGGGGGGGTGACTAGGGTTGAAGCGGACGGGAGTCTTTGTGGTTAGTTAAGATGGTCCAAACGATCTGTTAACCTTTGAAGTTAAGTTAACATTGCCTGCATGTGCAGCGTGAAATGATCTACCTGCTGCTCGAGACCATCTAAATAAGTGACCATGGTTCCCCGAGCTGTGACTGCTTGGTCTTGCTGAGGAGCTCGTACTGACATGGTAGGTAATACCATGTCGCATTACGCATTACATAATGTGCAAGATGGCGGCGCGTGCACAACGCGAGGCTCAGCGTCCTACCAGATTCTGGGGACTAGCAGTGTTATTTCTGCTCATTTCGGGTATGTTCGTTCAGAACAGCTCTGCTTTTACATCTTACACCCGAGATGAGCTTTTGAATATTGGTTTACAAAACAACGATAACGACCTTTTTATCAGCAACCTACGTCTGAATCTACGTCTCATCCCGGAGCTCTGGAGAACTCCCGACGCTCGGCAGGCTTCCCGGCCGACCGGAAGTGCTCGCAGGTGGCGTAAGGACCGTAAACAAAGGAGGGGTAAGCGTGGTGGGCTAAGAGCTAAGCTAAAGCTAACACCGCACCGGCTATCGCTACCCAGTATTTTCCTTGCTAATGTATGGTCTCTGGTGAGCAAAATGAGTGAACTACGGCTTCGGATCACCAACAATAAGAAACTTATGAACTGCAATATCATGATTTTTACGGAAACATGGCTTCACAGTGGAATACCCGACAATGCTATCGAGCTAGCCGGCCTACACACGCTCCGGGCAGACAGAGCAGCAGTTGACTCCGGTAAGACAAGAGGGGGGGGATTGTGCATTTATATTAACAAGGCTTGGTGCACGAACTCTGTCACTGTTGAGAGACACTGCTCAGCTAACCTGGAGTTTCTCATGGTTAAATGTAGACCTTTCTATCTGCCACGCGAGTTCACTTGTACCATCATAACAGCCGCTTACATTTCTCCGGATGCTAATGCTAAGCTTGCTATGAAAGAACTGTATGCAGCTATTAGCAAACAACAAACTGCACACCCAGAGGCAGCATTTATTGTGGCGGGTGATTTTAACCACTCTAACCTCAAGACAGTGCTTCCTAAATTCTACCAGCATGTCTCCTGTCACACAAGAGGGGACAAAACATTGGACCATGTTTACACCAATATTGTGGGAGCCTACACAGCAACTCCCCTCCCCCACCTAGGTCAGTCTGATCATTTATCCTTGTTCCTTACCCCCAAGTATGTACCGCTCATCAACCGGGTGAAGCCATCAGTGAGGACCATCAAAGTGTGGCCAGAGGGGGTTGACTCTGTACTCCAGGAGAAGTTTAGGAACACAGACTGGAGTATGTTCACCTCTCAGGCTACCTGTGGCTCCCACATAAACATCAACTCTTACACCCACTCAGTTCTGGACCATATCAACACCACTATTGACAGTGTCACCACGGAAAGACAGATCACCACGTACCCAAATCAGAAGCTGTGGATGAACAGAGAAGTGCGACTTCTGCTAAAAGCACGTAACAATGCCTTTAGATCTGGTGATGCACAGGCCTACAGTTCATCCAGGGCAGATCTGAAGAGGGGCATCAAGAAGGCCAAGCACAGCTACAAGCTGAAGGTGGAGGAACATTTTGGGGACTCTGACCCCCGACGTATGTGGCAGGGCATTCAAGCTATCTCTGATTATAAGCCCAGCAACTCCATACCTATAGCCATGACTGTGCCCTTTCTCAATGAGCTAAATAACTTCTATGCTCGTTTTGACAAAGACAACAACGAAAAGAACATCAATTTCCCACCCTCTGATGACCTCCACCACCTCACACTCACCCACACCGACGTCCGTAATGCACTGAGTCATGTCAACGTACGTAAGGCTGCTGGCCCTGATGGCATTCCTGGGCGTGTGCTGAGGGCATGCGCTGAGCAGCTGGCAGGGGTCTTCACAGACATCTTCAATCTGTCCCTGGCCCAGGCCGTGGTACCAGCGTGCTTCAAGACCACTTCAATAGTACCAGTGCCGAAATATTCAACACCATCGTGCCTAAATGACTATCGCCCTGTGGCACTGACGCCCATAGTCATGAAGTGCTTTGAGCGACTGGTCTTGGCACAGCTCAAAAAAGGCCTGCCCCCTACACTGGACCCTCATCAGTTCGCCTACCGGAGCAACAGGAGTACAGAGGATGCGGTTTCTACAGCGCTGCACTATGTACTCTTACACCTGGATGACAAGAACACCTACGCAAGAATGCTGTTTATTGACTTCAGCTCAGCATTCAACACAGTTATCCCCTCCAAGTTGCTCACCAAACTTGGGGACCTGGGAATCAGTACCTCCACCTGCAACTGGATCATGGATTTTCTGACCAACAGACCCCAGCATGTTAGGTCAGGCCCAACCGTTCTTCCGTCATCACACTCAACACTGGTGTACCACAGGGCTGTGTGCTCAGCCCATTCCTCTACTCCCTCTACACCCATGACTGCAGGCCTATGTATGGATCCAATTCCATCATAAAGTTCGCAGATGACACCACGGTGATTGGACTCATCAGGGACAACGAGTCAGATTACAGGGCAGAGGTTGAGCACTTGGCTACTTGGTGCGCTGACAATAACCTGCTCCTTAACACCAGCAAAACCAAGGAGCTCATAGTGGACTACAGGAAGGAGAGGGAAGAGATACATGACCCCATCCATATCAACGGCATAGCTGTTGAACGTGTCCCCAGCTTCAAATTCCTGGGGACCCACATCTCGGAGGACCTGTCCTGGTCAGTTAACACCACCAGCCTGATCAAGAAGGCCCATCAGCGCCTCTTCTTCTTGAGGACATTGAAGAAGAACCATCTGTCAACTGACATCCTGGGCAACTTCTACCGCTGCGTGATAGAGAGGACCCTGACCAACTGTATCACACTCTGGTATGGGAGCTGCTCTGTAGCTGACCGCAAGGCGCTGCAGCGGGTGGTGAAAACCGCCCAACGCATCACAGGGACTCCACTTCCAGCTATAGAGGACGTCTACAGGAAAAGATGTCTGCGCCGGGCACGCAGCATTCTTAGGGACTCCAACCATCCTGCTCATGGACTGTTCCAGCTTCTCCCCTCCAGAAGATGTTTCAGAAGCCTTTGGACTAGAACCAGCAGGTTTAGGAACAGTTTCTTTCCAACAGCTGTCACGTTATTGAACTTAGTTCCCCGCTGACTCTCTTACAATCATCTTTTACCATCCTCACCTGTACATAACTGCATAACTACATAACTACATCTAACTTATTGCACATTATTTGCACATAACAGTACTCTTAACTTTCTGCACTGCTGCATATATTTGCATATATTTGCTTAAATTGCACATACTGTTAATTACCGTATATACTGCACTGCTGTCCTTTTTTTTTTTTTTTTTTTTTTTTTTTTCTGATTGGATGCTAAACTGTGTTTCGTTACCTTGTATTCATACATGTGTAATGACAATAAAGTTGAATCTAATCTAATCTAATCTAATAACAGACCCAAAAGCAGACAACTCGGGAGGCCAAGGTAGCAGTGCAATTATAATGTTTTATTGAGAGTTTTGCAGGATAGTGTGCTCGGAGAGTCTGGCAACCCTGCAAGAGGAGAGAGGAGGAGAAAGGTGAGTTAATGCAATAATGGATTTGGCCAGCTGCAAATAATGTTTTCTTTCTCTTACAGGTTTGGCCAGATGACCCAGTGGTGGGAGGCTTCTATGGTGACTCGCCGGCAAAGTGAAGGAGTCCAACAAATTGAATGGGGATCACTGAGTGATGTCCAGTGCCTTTGGGAGAAGTTTGGGAGAACGCTAGGTGCATGTTTGTAAGTTGATTTACTTGGGGGGTGGAGAGTAAAGGTGGGGTCCGGATCTATGGTTCTGCTGTGGAGAACATCCACTCTGCCATGGAAGTCCTGGGGGAGTATAGAGTGAAGAGCTGGTTGAAAAATGACTTAGAAAAGTATGATGCAAGGAAAATGTTCAGGCTGGAGGCTGCACGCTGGGCGTCTGATCCCAAGGCAGCAGGTAGCAGGTCTGACGAGCTACTGCAGTCTGCAGAGTGTTGCTCCTATTTATGGAGTGGCATTAATTACAGGCAAGGATGGAGCTCAGCTGTGGAGAATGAGTAATTAGGAGAGAGGGAAAACAGTGTGCAGCCTGGATCACTACAAAACCAAAACAGGGGAAAACACAGAGAGTAAAAATGAACATAAGGACCATGCCCAGATCATGACAGCCTCCCACCCCAAAGGGTGGATTCCAGACGCCCTCAAAATACAAACAAGAATCGTCTGTCCAGGGAGTTTGGTGGGGGCCCAAGGACAGGTGGGCCAAAACATCTTTCCTTCTCGTGACAGTCCAAGACAAAAACAGTTTGTCGGGTGGCCTCCCAAAGTCCCTGGGCCACCAGACCAGAGAGGCAAGACAGACTGGGGGGGGGGGGGGTCACCCAGGGTCCAGACCAGAAAACAAGGCAAGTCAGGTGGCCTCCCAAGGTCCATGGGCCACCAGATGACTGAACATGGCGTGTCGGGCGGCTACAGTGGAGTGGACTGCTTGGCGGCCATGGTGGAGCAGACTGCTCAGATGGCCACAGTGGAGTGGACTGCTCAGATGGCCGTGGTGGAGTGGACTGCTCGGACAAACCATATGGAGTGGACTGCTTGCATGAACCAGGTGGAGCGGACTGCACAGACAAACCATATAGAGTGGACTGCTCTGATGAACCAGGTGGAGCGGACTGCTCAGAATAACCAGGTGGAATGGACTGCTCAAACGAACACGGTGGAGCCGACTGCTCAGACGAACATGGTAGAGCCGACTGCTCAGACGAACATGATGGAGCTGACTGCTGAGACGAACAAGGTGGGGAGCGACTGGGGAGCACTGACCACTGAGAGATGCTACGACTGGGGAGTGTAAAACACAGAAATAGCCGAAGCTGTGGTGTGCACGTCAGAGACAGCTGGAGCTGTGACATGCACCTTGGAGACAGCTGAAGCTGTGGTGTGCACGTCGGAGGCAGCTGAAGCTGTGGCGTACACCTCTGGGGAAACAGCTGGACCTGTAGCGTGCATCTCCATCCCTGACACAGTCACTTCGAACAGGCAGGCAGGCCGAAATGAAGGCAGATGTCATGTCCATACCACTATCACCAGCAGAACAGCTCGGCGGGGGAGAGCTCAGAAGCAGATGGGAACTGTGACTGTGTCTCCCCACCAGGAGTAAGACAAGTCCTCTCTAATAATGACATTAAAAAGACAAGAAAAGGACTTGCCTTAACTCCTGCTTATGTACTGGCAAGGACCCCGGCGGCTCTGCTACTGGAGAGGCAACCTCAGGCGTGACTGCTGGAACAACGACCCCAACCTCTGGGAATGCTGCTGAGTCGATCACAACCTCTGGAGACGCTGGTGAGATAGCGGACGAGGCAGTCAGAGGCACAGCAGCGGACAAGGTGGTCTGATGCGCAGCAGCGGAGGAGGAACCCAATGAAGCTGCAGGCGTGGGAGCTGGAGAAACTGACGTGGGAGCTGGTACTGGAAGTGGAGAGCAACGTGGAGCCGGCACTGGAGGTAGAGGGTGATGTGGCGCCGTGGAGCTATGGTATGCCTTATTCCTTGTGACTGACCTTTCTCCATGCCACTTAGAAAATCTTTACTAAATAGACGCTCATTAATATTAATGAGCAGGCTGAAAACCAACTGTTGTCTAAAGAACTTCACAGACAGGTATTTTGAAGAGGTGTAAAATAACACAGAAATTATTTGGGGTATTTAAAACTACGTACAACCCAGCCAAAGAGGGTGCACAAGCCAGTTTACTCTTAGTGCTGGCCCCAAGCCCAGATAAATGGAGAGGGTTGTGCCAGGAAGAGTATCCAACGTAAAACCTTTGCCAAATCAAACATGCGGATCATGACGGTTACGGACCCCCCTCCATGGGAAATTAGTCAGTGGTGCAGGCCACGACACCATTAGGGTATACCTCCACTCCTAGCCAAGTTGCTAGGGAGGAGTTCCTCTTTGGCTCAGTGGTAGAGCAGGAGATGGTTGGGATCCTGGTGTCATGAGTTCAGTTCCCAGCCTGGGAATGTGAGGTGGAGGTCTGCCTTGCTGTGAGCAGAAGAGACCAGGTGAATGACTACCTTGCCTAAGAAAAAGGTGAAAGAGACTAGGTTTGTACACCTTGGAATAGGGGCCAAGACAGACCTAAATGATCCCAAGCTGAACTAGGCAGTTCTGGCCTTGGCCCAGGAAGTGGGCTGAAACAGAAATAGGCTATTCTGGCCTTGGCCCAGCCAGTGGGGCTGTAACAGAAAATGGGGGCTCGTCCGGAATTGGACACCTGCACCACTTCCTTAAGGGAGGAGATGTTACCCCCCCCCCCCCATGGGAAATTAGTCAGTGGTGCAGGTCATGACACCATTAGGGTATACCTCCACTCCTAGACAAGTTGCTAGGGAGGAATTCCTCTTTGGCTCAGTGGTAGAGCAGGAGGTGGTTGGGATCCTGGTGTCATGAGTTCAATTCCCAGCCTGGGACATGAGGTGTAGGTCTGCCTTGCTGTGAGCAGAAGAAACCAGGTGAATGTCTACCTTGCCTAGAAAAAGGGTGAAAGTGACTAGGTTCATACACCTTGGCATAGGGGCTGAGACAGACCTAAATGATCCCAGGCTGAACTAGGCAGTTCTGGCCTTGGCCCAGAAAGTGGGCTGAAACAGAAATAGGCTATTCTGGCCTTGGCCCAGAAAATGTGTCGTAACAATGACGAATGAGACTTTCATACTGGATAGGTCGAGGCCCGGGTTAACAACGACCGCCACCGGTGCTGTTAACCAACAGGGTGTCAGTGGAAATTGGGCTACTGTTGGTTGATGATTGAGGAGGGGGGAAGGCGTGTTAAGAGGGAGAGAGAGAAAAGGAAAGGCAGAAGTGTGGAGGTGAGAGTACGGGCATTAAATGTAGGGACTATGACTGGTAAAGGCAGAGAGTGGGCTGATATGATGGAGAGAAGAAAGGTAGATATACTGTGTGTTCAAGAAAACAGATGGAAGGGAAGCAAGGCTAGGAGCATTGGAGGTGGATTTAAACAGTTCTACTATGGTGCAGATAGGAAGAGAAATGAAGTAGGAGTAATCTTGTAGGAAGAGTATGTGAAGAGTGTTCAGGAGGTAAAGAGGGAGTCAGACAGAATCATGATTGAAGCTAGAAGTCAAAGGTGTGATGTTGAATGTTGTCAGTGTGTATGCCCCACAAGTTGGATGTCAGGTAGAAGAGACAGATGAATTCTGGAGTAAGTTGGATGAAGTGGTAGAGAGTGTTCCCAAGGGGGAGAGAGTGGTGATTGGAGCGGACTTTAATGGACATGTGGGTGAAGGGAACTGAGGTGATGAGGATATCCTGGGTAGGTGCTATGGTCTTAAGGGGAGAAATGTGGAAGGACAGATGGTTGTGGATTTTGCTAAAATGATGAAAATGGCTGTGGTGAACATATATTTCAAGAAGAGAGAGGAACATAGGGTGACTTACAAGAGTGGATGAAGGTGCAGACAGGTGGACTACATCTTACGCAGAAAGAGAAATCTGAAAGAGACAGGAGACTGCAAGGTTGTGGCAGGGGAGACTGTAGCTAGACAGCATCGGATGTGTTGGTAAATTTCTATGATGCCCTTGTCTGTCTGAGAATGTTGGGTAATCTGCAACTATGTTTCTCCAACCTTCATCCTGCTTGCTTTGAGAATGTCAGTTATTCTGTAACTATGGTTTCATCCTTCATCCTGCTTGCTTTGCATGCCACACTGCCGCCTTTAGATTACACCCAAGGATTCACTCGCTGAAACCAGATAGAATCAGCTCTGCCCCCAGCTAAGCTGGCACATAGTAGAAGGACACTCACTGATACACGTGAGGGGAGCCCTCCCTCCTGTGTGAGGGAGTGGCAAAGCTCTATAAAAACCATAGGACCCACTGTTGGGGTAGTACTCTCTCTTGATACGTCTTGAGAGTAGTGCTCCGGCGCTGTACCTTGTACTATATCTCAGCTTCATTAAAATAAGTGAAACTATTACTTCACCTCTCTGTCTCGTTATTTGGCCTTCGTACCAAAAGAACCGGAGGTTAAGATATTTAGTGCAACAGATGGTAGTCTGTAGAATGATTTTGTAAAGCAAGAAGAGGAAAACAGTGAAGTGAGAGCCAAAGATTAAATGGGGGAAGTTACAGAAGGAAGAAGGTTGCATAGAGTTCAAGAAGGAGTTGATACAGGCTCTGGGTAGTAGGGTAGAATTACCAGATGACTGGGAAAGTACAGCAAAAGTATTGAGGGAAACGGGTAGAAAGGTATGTGGTGTATCCAGTGGACAGAGGAAGGAAGACAAGGAGACTTGGTGGTGGAATGAGGAGGTACAGGAAAGTATCCAAAGGAAGAGGTTAGCAAAGAAAAAGTGGGATAGTCAGGGAGATGAAGAAAGTAGACAGGAGTATTTGGAATCTAGGCACATGGCAAAGAGAGAGGTGGCAAAGGCAAAGGAAAAGGAATATAGTGAGTTGTATGAGAGGCTGGACACTATGGAAGGAGAAAAGGAGTTGTATCTATTGGCTAGACAGAGAGATCAAGCTAGAAAGGACGTACAGCAGGCTAGATTGATTAAGGACAGAAATAGTAATGTACTAACAAATGATGAGAGTGTGTTGAGAAGGTGGAAAGAGTACTTTGAAGAGCTGATTAATAAATAAAATGAGAGAGAGAGGAGGATGGATGAAGGAAAGATAGTGAACAAGGAAGTTACAAGGATTAGCAAGGCGGAAGTGAGGGCAGCTTTGAAGAGGATGAAGAATGGAAAGGTGGTTGGTCCAGATGACATACCTGTGGAGATATGGAGATGTTTAGGAGAGATGGCAGTGGATTTTTTAACCAGATTGTTTAACACAATCTTGAGGAGTGAGAGGATGCCTGAAGAGTGGAGAAGTGTTTTGGTACCAGTTTTCAAGAACAAGGATGATGCTCAGAGCTGTAGTAACTACAGATGCATAAAGTTGATCAGCCACACTATGAAGATATGGGAAAGAGTTGTTGAAAGCAGGTTAAGAGGAGAGGTGACAATCAGTGAGCAGCTGTACGGTTTCATGCCAAGAAAGAGTACTACAGATGCAATGTTTGCTCTAAGTGTTGATGGAGAAGTATAGAGAAGGTCAGAAGGAGTTGCACTGTGTCTTTGTGGATCTAGACAAAGCATGATAGGGTACCAAGAGACGAAATGTGGTATTGTATGAGAAAGTCAGGAGTGGCAGAGAGGTACACATGTGGACAAAATTGTTGGTACCCCTCTGTTAATGAAAGAAAAACCCACAATGGTCACAGAAATAACTTGAATCTGACAAAAGTGGTAATAAATAAAAATTCTATGACAATTAACCAATGAAAATCAGACAATGCTTTTGAATTGTGGTTCAAGAGAATTATTTTAAAAATCAAATTCATGAAATAGGCCTGGACAAAAATGATGGTACCCTTAACTTAATATTTTGTTGCACAACCTTTTGAGGCAATCACTGCAACCAAACAATTTCTGTAACTGTCAATGAGACTTCTGCACGTCTCAGCAAATATTTTGGCCCACTCCTCATGAGCAAACTGCTCCAGTTGTCTCAGGTTTGAAGGGTGCCTTCTCCAGACGGCATGTTTCAGCTCCTTCCACAGATGTTCAATAGGATTTAGATCAGGGCTCATAGAAGGCCACTTTAGAATAGTCCAATGTTTCGCTCTTAGCCATTCTTGGGTGTTTTTAGCTGTGTGTTTTGGGTCATTATCCTGTTGCAAGACCTATGACCTGCGACTGAGACCAAGCTGTCTGACAGTGGGCAGCACATTTCTCTCTAGAATACCTTGAGAGTCTTGAAATTTTATTGTACCCTGCACAGATTCAAGACACCCTGTACCAGATGCAGCAAAGCAGCCCCAGAACATAACAGAACCTCCTCCATGTTTCACAGTAGGGACAGTGTTCTTTTCTTGGTATGCTTCATTTTTGTGTCTATGAACATAGAGCTGATGTGCCTTGCCAAAAAGTTCCAGTTTTGTGTCGTCTGTCCGTAGGACATTCTCCCAGAAGCTTTGTGGCTTGTCAGCATGCAGTTTGGCAAATTCCAGTCTGGCTTTTTTATGATTTGTTTTCAACAGTGGTGGCCTCCATGGTCGTCTCCCATGAAGTCCACTTTGGCTCAAACAACGACGGATGGTGCGATCTGACACTGATGCACCTTGACCTTGGAGTTCACCATGAATGTGTTTAGAGGTTGTTCTGGGCTCTTTTGTTACCATTCGTATTATCCATCTCCTCCTGCGGCCACGTCCAGGAAGGTTGGCTACAGTCCCGTGGATCTTAAATTTCTGAATAATATGTGCAACTGTAGTCACAGGAACATCAAGCTGCTTGGAGATGGTCTTGTAGCCTTTACCTTTAACATGCTTGTCTATAATTTTCTTTCTAATCTCCTGAGACAACTCTCTCCTTTGCTTCCTCTGGTCCATGTTTAGTGTTGTACACACCATGTCACCAAACAGCACAGTGACTACTTGTCACCCTTTAAATAGGCCGACTGACTGATCACAAGTTTGTAGACACCTGTGATGTTAATTAGAGGACACATCTTGGTTGAACATGTCCCTATGGTCACATTATTTTCAATCTTTTCTAGGGGTACCATCATTTTTGTCCAGGCCTGTTTCATAAGTTTGTTTTTTAAAGTAATTCTGTTGAACCACAATTCAAAAGCACTGTCTGATTTTCATTGGTTACTTTTCATAGAGTTTTTATTTATTACCACTTTTGTCAGATTCAAGTTATTTCTGTGACCATTGTGGGTTTTTCTTTCATTAACAGAGGGGTACCAACAATTTTGTCCATGGCTGTATATGAAGAAACGGCAATATTTACATATTTACAGGTCTTTCATATGTGGAATAAGGGTGAAGCGTGATCATTTGTTTGAATGGAGAATTGGTGAAGTGAGAATAGTGGCAAAAATTAAGTAAAACGCAAAGTTAAGGAAAAAGGAATTTGGAAAAATGTTATGAAAAAGGAAAAACAGATTAACTTTACCTTATGCTCAAAAAGGGATGGTAGTTACAGAAAAAGGTTATGGCTTTCCTTTGAGCTAATGCTGTTAACTGCCTTACTCTCTTGGCGTTGCTTGGTTCCCAAGAGGCTTGAAACAGGACAGAATGGTCGAGCCCCAGGAGGGGTCACAGATGTGGGAGGAATGACTCTGGGTAGCCCGGCTTTGGTCCAACCTGGGCTGGAGATGAACCTTTGCGGCAATGGTTCTCCCTGCTGTCCTGTGCCCCGGGGTCTCGGCCGGGAACTCCTCAGTGAGGTGGGGCCTGGTTGAGGCCCAGCGCTCGTGTCTGCTGGAGGTGGCTGTGGAACAATGGATTTCCTCTAGGCCAGTGTTTGCAGTGCAGGACAACCAGAAGGAAGCCTTAAAAAAAATGGATTAAGCTCTAAAAAGTGTGATTACCCTTGACTTACAGAAAAATCAAGATTAAAGAAGAAAATCATAGCTTGGTTGGCTTTAGAAAAGATAAAAATTGAAGATTACTTCCACTTGACATAATGCACGGCTCAGGAGACACACACGCAGGCTCAGGGTAGATTCAATAGCTTTATTAACAACAAGTGTGTATGAGTGCGTGTATGTGAGATGGTAATGTATTGGTGGTGGCGTCTGCGTCAGGCACGGGAACAGGAAACCGTACAGCCGGACAACCCTATGGGAGAAGCAGAGGGAGAAGGGTAATGGGCACCACACCAACACAGGAGATGAGATAATGGCTACTCATCGCCGCTGACGAGGTGCAGGTGTGCGTGCAGCTGGCGCCGCTGATGAGCGGCGAGATGTGACAGTACTCCCCCCTCTAGCAGCGCCTCCTGGCGATGGTTTCTCCGGATGCGCTCGGTGGAACTCAGTGATGAGGGATGGATCCAACACAAACGACGAGGGCACCCATTGCCTATGTTCAGGTCCATAGCCCTCCCAATCCACTAAGTACTGTAACCCGCGACCCCGGCGCCGGGAGTCCAGGATGGAAGAGACTGGCCAGGCCGGATGGCCATCAATCATCCTGGGCGCGGGCTGCGCAGCAGGGGGAGGGCAAAGGGGGTCGGAGACTGCCAGCTTCACCTTGGAAACGTGGAAGGTGGGATGGATGCGGAGGGAGGGGGGAATAGCCACACGCACAGCCACCGGGTTGATGATCTTGGTGATGGGGTATGGGCCCATAAAACGCTGTGCCAACTTTCTCCTCTCACCCTTTAAAACGACGTCCTGGGTAGACACGTAGACACGTTGGCCTACCTGGTAGGCTGGGGCAGGTCTTCTGTGCCGGTCCACCATAGATTTGTTGTGCTCCGCCGTGCGTAAAAGCGCATTGCGCGCCGACGCCCAGATGGAGCGGCACCGCCTGAGGTGCGCCCGAACTGAGGGGACAGTTACCTCACTCTCCTGCGTAGGGAGCAGAGGGGGGTCGTAGCCTAGGGACGCCCTAAATGGGGACATCCCAGTGGCAGAAGAGCGGGCGGTATTATGGGCGTACTCCACCCAGGCAAGGTGAGTGCTCCAGGATGCAGGCTTGGATGTTGTGACGCAGCGGAACGCAGCCTCCAACTCCTGATTGGTCCGCTCACACTGCCCGTTGGATTGGGGGTGATGGCCGGAGGAGGGGCTTACCTTGGCTCCCAGGGCATTGCAGAAGGACTTCCAAACCTCTGAGGAAAACTGGGGGCCCCGGTCCGAGACCACGTCTACCGGAATCCCGTGCAGCCTGACCACGTGCTGGATAAGGAGGTCCGCCGTCTCCAAGGCAGATGGAAGCCCTCGTAATGGGATGAAGTGAGCAGCCTTGGAGAAACGATCTACGATGGTCAGGACTGTGTCGAAGGTGTTGGAGACCGGGAGACCGGTGACAAAGTCCAGGGCGATATGCGACCAGGGTCTCCCAGGGACGGGCAGGGGCTGGACCAGGCCCGCTGGAGGGGCATTATCTGATTTACTGGTGGTGCAGACGGGGCAGGCCCGGGCGTAGCGGGCAGCGTCCTTCCGCAGGCCCGGCCACCAGAAGGATCGTTGGAGTAAGTCAATCATCCGGGAGGAACCAGGGTGGCAGGTGAGCTTAGATGTGTGCAGCCAGTGGATGACCTCCCCCTGGACCGTGGACGGCACAAAAAGCCTCCCCTCCGGTCCGCCGCCAGGGTCTGGTTCCGATTCCTGTGCCTTCCGGATCTTACTTTCGATATCCCAAGTGACGGCTCCCACGATGCACGACCTGGGCAAGATGGTGTGGGCTGCGTCCTCAGACGCCTCAGGGGCAAATTGCCTAGAGAGGGCGTCAGGCAGGCCGTTCTTGGAGCCAGGCCTAAAGGTGATGTTGAAGCAGAACCTGGCGAAGAACAAGGACCAACGCGCCTGGCGGGCGTTCAGACGCTTGGCAGATCTTAAATACTCCAAGTTCTTGTGGTCGGTGAGAACCACGAACAGCAGGGCCGGCCCCTCTAGCCAGTGACGCCACTCCTGTAGCGCGAGCTTGATGGCGAGGAGCTCTCTGTCCCCCACGTCGTAATTCCGTTCCGCCGGGGACAAGCGCCGAGAGAAGAAGGCGCAGGGCCGTTTGATCCCATCGTCAGGTGACCGCTGAGATAACACCGCCCCCACCCCCGTGTCCGAAGCGTCCACCTCCACGATGCATTGCAGCGAGGGATCGACTTGGCTGAGGACCCGGGAGGAGGAGAACTCCGCCTTCAGCGCTTGGAAAGCAGCTGCAGCCTCTTCAGTCCACTGGAACGGGACCTTAGGAGACGTGAGGCGGGTCAGAGGGCCGACGATGGTACCAAAGTTCCGGACAAAGCGGCGGTAGAAGTTGGCAAACCCAATAAACTGTTGTACCTGTTTCCTTGACGTAGGAGTGGGCCATTCCACCACCGCTTTCACCTTCGCTGGGTCCGGAAGCACCTGGTCGTGGGAGATGACGAACCCGAGGAAGGACGTAGTCTTAGCGTAAAACTCACACTTCTCAGCCTTGACATATAACCGGTTCTCCAGCAGCCTCTGGAGGACCCGCCTCACATGGACCTGGTGCTCGTCCCTGGATCTGGAGAAGATGAGGATGTCATCCACGTAGACGAACACAAACAGGCCGATGAAGTCCCGGAGGACGTCATTTATAAGGTGCTGAAAGACGGCTGGAGCGTTGGTCAACCCGAACGGCATAACCAGGTACTCGAAATGGCCGTTCGGGGTACGGAAGGCTGTCTTCCACTCGTCTCCCTCCCGGATCCGGACGAGGTGGTATGCGCTGCGAAGATCCAGCTTGGTGAACCAAGTCGCCCCCTGGAGGGAGTGGAAGGCGGTGTCCATTAGGGGCAAGGTGTAGTGGTCCTTCTCCGTGATGTCATTCAGGGCACGATAGTCAATACAAGGACGGAGGGAGCCGTCCTTTTTGCCCACGAAGAAGAACCCAGCGCCTAATGGTGATGACGAGGGACGGATGATTCCAGCACTCAGCGATTCCTTGAGATAAGAATTCATAGCCTCCTTCTCCGGCGCAGACAGGCTGTAGAGTCGCCCCGAGGGTAAGGGTGCCCCCTAGCGGATGTTTATAGCACAGTCATAGGGCCTGTGCGGGGGAAGAGACATCGCCTTGGATTTGCTGAATACCATACCCAGGTCGTGAAACTCCGATGGCACCAGGGTGAGATCCGGAGGCGCGGCGTCCTTGGGAGTTGAAGGCGAGGACAGGGCGCAGGCAGCGGATTGGAGGCAGGTGCTCATGCAGAAGGAGCTCCAGGCGGACACTCTGTCAGACCTCCAGTCCAGGACAGGGCTGTGGAGGCGGAGCCAGGGGTATCCGAGGATGACGGGAGATACAGAGTAAGGTAGGACGTAGAAGGTGATCTCCTCCCGATGATTTCCAGAAATAATAACAGGGACGGGGATGGTCTGGTGTGTTACTTTTCCCAGGGAAACACGGGAGAGATTTACTAGGGCGAGAGGAGTCTTGAGGGTATGGCAACGGATGCCCAATCGGGTTGCCAGGCTCTGTGAAATAAAGCTGCCCTCCGCGCCTGAATCCACCAGTGCATGGGTGAGGTGCCCTGTGGAGTTATGACAGAAACGAATGGGCAGCGTCAATTGAGTGAGGGGAGTTAACCGATTAGCGTCCGCAAGGCCCCCTACAGTAACTCGCGGACCTCCCCGTTTGGCTTCTGTGGACAAAGCTCCACCGTGTGTTGGCTGTCTCCGCAATACATACAGAGACCTAACTCACGGCGGCGTTGTTTCTCCGCTGGGGGGAGCTTTGTCCAACCTGTCACCATCGGCTCCGACTCCTCGGAGTACGACGGTGACGGCAACGCCAGGGGGCGAGCTTGGGACAGACGCGACGAGGCACCTCGAGGGCGAGAAGATAACTTCCACTCCGAGGCCCGCTCGCGCAGCCTGTTATCCAAGCTGATGGCTAGGGAAATTAGCTCCGCTAACATCTCCGGGATATCCCGTCCAGCCAGTTCATCCCTCAGACCAGCGCTGAGACTGCGAAGGAAGATGCCGCAGAGCGATCGTTCGCCCCAGCCAACCTCCTCCGCAGCGACCCGGAAGTCGATCGCGTAGTCAGCTGCCGACCGGCTTCCCTGCTGAAGGCAGAGAAGATGATCGACCTGAACGCTCTCTGTACGCGAATGATCGAATACTTCCAGAAACAGTCTCACGAATTGGCCATAGGTGAGGGTGGCGTAACTGGGCTTCGCCATTACGGCGTAAGCCCAGGTAAGCGCTCTTCCCTCCAGGAGATTCCCTATGTAGCCAATTCGGCTGTGGTCTGATGGAAAATCTCCGGGCACACGGTGAAACACAGACTCACACTGCATGATAAACCCCCGCGCTCCACCGAGCTTACCGCTAAAGCGGGTGGGAGTCGGAATGGGTGTGAGCCGTGCCGGTGCCGCCGGAGCTGGCTGAATGGCTGCTGGAGCAGCAGGAGCCACGCCACCCTGACAAGCCGGGGGGAACGGCAGTTGGGGGTCCAAGCGGTCCAATCGGTTAGTTATTGTACACAACTGGGTTAAAATCAACTGTTGTTGATGGGCTATTAGATCCACCTGAGCCTCGAGGGTGGAGAGACGGCGTGCGAGCCCGCTGTCTGCCGAGCCGCTCTGCTGAAGCCGTACTGACATAATGCACGGCTCAGGAGACACACACGCAGGCTCAGGGTAGATTCAATAGCTTTATTAACAACAAGTGTGCATGAGTGCGTGTATGTGAGATGGTAATGTATTGGTGGTGGCATCTGCGTCAGGCACGGGAACAGGAAACCGTACAGCCGGACAACCCTATGGGAGAAGCAGAGGGAGAAGGGTAACGGGCACCACACCAACACAGGAGATGAGATAATGGCTACTGGCTTACTTGGTTCGGGCAGGTGACTGGCGTAGCAAGGGCGTAGCCCGGTAGACAGCAACTCGGAGCGCCTGAAGCAGCAGCGAGGAGGAGATGGCTGGGGAACGTAGTCCGCCGCCGGAGAATCCACCTGTGCACAGGGGAGGAGACTGGAAGAAGGTAAGAGATGCTTACTTGCGTTCTTGCTTGATGAAGGGGGTTCCTTGCAGCAAGAGTAGCCGATGAGAACAGACGGCTTCAGGCCGAAGCCCAGGGCGAGGCGGCTTAAATCCCTCGCCGCTGACGAGGTGCAGGTGTTCGTGCAGCTGGCGCCGCTGATGAGCGGCGAGATGTGACACCACTAGTCATGAATCCCTAGAGAAGGTATCAAAGTTTTTTTAAAAAATCCAAAAAGTATCAAAGTTTAGGTAATTAAAGCACGCTAGGACAAAGGGAGAGCTTCAGTTTAACTTGGCTAATACAAAGAGTTGCATGAGGGGCTGGCAGGCCTCAGAAGAGAGCCAAGCAACCTTCCCTCTCCAGGAGTCAGCAGGAAAAAGAGAGATTTCTGGTTTTAGACGTGATAAAAGGGTATTGGCACATACCCACAGGGTGGTCCTGCGTGGTCGGCCAATCAGGGCTTTGCATGACTATCTCACTATCCCTTTGGTAAGCTCGCTCTTTCAAATGGGAAGCAAAATGGTCATAGGCACTTTTCACAAAACTAGGCACACGTTATCAAAATACCTCTATCTGAATTTTATAATCTATGAGGATTCATAAGTAAGAAAAGCATTGAAGCATCAGCTTCTCCTCAGGCTAATTCAGGAAATCACTCTTCTTCATCCTAAAGAAACTCTCACTCAACTCTGGTCAAGAATTGCTGTGTTTCTTCATCTTCAGAACCCCAGTGTAAATAACTTCCCTTTGTAGAGAAACCCGATAAGGATTTGCTTTTAAAGGATTAAAAAGTATGTCATAAAATTCTCAAGCTTCCCCTCTAAGCAGATAAGAAGACTTCGTACCAGGAACTGATACTCTTAAAAAAGTCATAAACTCCTTAAGCTGACAGATATATGGTTGCCTCCTTCTTTTGGACATATAGCAGAAGCCTCATAAAACTTTCTGGGTTGCCCTCTCTTCACATACCAAGACCTCTACAGTTCAACAGTACCTCCTAGTGGACATCTACGGAATATGTTTCATTATTTGTGCAATCTGGAACTTTGCTATTTCTGACTGAACATTAACACTTTTTATAGTTTACATTCACAGGATATCTCTGGACACTGTGAAGATAATCACCCTTTGTGATGGACAATAATGGTTTGCAATAATTCATTAATCCTTGATGTAAATGTGAGTGCATGTCTTAGGAATGTTTTTTTCATGAATGTTATTCAAATGAAGGTTAAACTTATTAGTAATAGTATAAATGCATGGTCACGGAATATTAGCCTTGAGTAATTTAATTTAGTTAGATTTTATATTGAGTATATAATGAATTTCATAGGAATGAATGAATGAATGTTTTCTGAAACGCTGTTGTCTGTCTTCCAACTCGTGACAACCAGCCACCAGGCTGCCTCTCTGTTGGATAACGCCCTTGCATTTGATTGGCTGTTCACAGATAAAGAATTGTTCCCTCACTGGACAAAAGCCCATTCAAACTCCTCTTTATGGAAGATAATTGGTCCGTCTTGCTGCCAGTCCTATGTTTATGACCCAGCAGCGTGCTTCAGTTAAATGCCAGCAGAGCTGCCCCGGCAGCTCAGTTTTGTTTTCAGTTTTCTTCAGTGTTATGTAAGCTCGGTTTTCTCTTTCTTCAGTTTTCTGTTAGTCTAAGTTTTTGTGCAGTGTATATTCTGTGCGTCTGAACCTTGTCAAGTCCTGTGCTAGTTTCTTAAATCACCTTTTGATAAGCTTTTGCCTGTTTTTCTGGCAACTGAGGGGAAACCATCCTTTTTCTGTGAGCTCACCTTTAAAGAGAGTTAAACTCTCAAATTGTTTTCTTCTTCACCTCAGAAGCCGTTCTTATCCTATTTAATATTTTTCCAGGACTTTTTGACTTTTTCTGACGTTAGAGTGGTTTTAATTTCCCTGCCTTTAAAGTGAACTGATAGAGATTTTTGGACCTTCTTTCCCTGCCTCACCCATGTATGACAACGTTAAGAAACCAGGAGTTGGTGGGTGAAACTGCCTAAATTCTCTTGTCCTCCAGCCTTTAGCTGTCCTGTGGGCCGGGGACATCCTAAATTTGGTCTGGTTGCCAAAAGACATCACGCCTGGCCTTAGGCTTAGCCGCCAACTCCACCGGCTACACTGTCGTGACCCCCCACCCCCCCACCCCCTGGTTGAGTCCTGTGTTCCGAATGCTGTCTGGGAGAGCCGCTGAGCATTCCCGAACAATACCACCGGCTGGCACCGACCACCGCTGAATACCTGGAGCTACAGCTGTTCGTAAGTGAAACTCCCACTTTCCTATCTGTTGGGTCTAAACGAGATGTCCTAAATATCAATTATAATTGAACATAACCAATATTTCATGGTACAATTAGTCCCTCAGTCGTAGGACAAAGCTATAAACTGAAGGAAAATTCTTATTCTTTTTTTTTCTCAGTAAACTCCTTTTATTTTTGTACATTACTTCAGAAGCTCCTTTTCAGATAATCAGCTTATGTAATTTTTCCCCATAAAATTGCGTTCTGATTTTGTTAGATACCTCAGCCTTCCATTGCATTACAGTTGAAATATAAAATCTTGTCATGAACCTGGGTTTGGTAGTCCCAAAACCAGTTCTGATCCGTGGCTGTTTGGCCCGTCTCCCTATTTATTTTCCATCAGGCGTGTCAGGGAGCCCTTTGGGTCCTTTGCTCCCTGACAGCTCGGGCACGCCCCCTCCTCCTGTCAGTGCCATCAGCTGTGTCTTATTGGGTGTTTTCACACACATACACACACACTCCATTCATTCCCATTCACACGCTCAGACACTCACTCATGCACACCTGGGATTAATTATGTTCAGCCCATGCTTCCTCACACCGGCGGTCTCTTCCTTCTTGAGTGTTATTATTACTTAAACGCTGTGTTAGTTGGAAGAGACAGTCGGAGCATTGCGATTCATACACGGCAGTGTGTACCTCTGTGTATGCTATTACCTTCATTATGCTGTCAGCCTGCTTCACCTTCATCCACCGGACTGCACGGACTGCCCCGGATCGCTCCTGCACTGTAAGTCGAGGTTTGTCTTTCACCCCGTACTGACTGCAGCTCAGTGGCACTAGGCATTCCCGTAGCTGGGCAGTAGAGCATCCAGGAGGTGTCCCTGTAAGTCTGGTGGCCTTAAGCCAATCATTTCATCACTTTGTGTTTTTGCATGACTGTTTGCTGGACTCATTATTTGGGGTTGTTAATAAATTGCACGAATCTATTCCTGTGGTTGGGTTTTTCATTCCTTCCTCCGTGCGCTGCGTCAAAGCGCACGGGGAATCATAACAAAATCTGGTTTCCTCTTGGTTTCACAAAGGTTTAACTATAGAGTTTATGCTCAGTAATCCATTAACAGCTGATGTGATATTTGACACCTGCCAACTTGCATTCAATTTCTCGGGTAGGTTGGTCCAACCCTGTACAATAGGATGGGCTTGTACGCAACCATCTGACTGGCCAGTTTAACTCTGACATGAACAGGCCATCCACTATTCACGTTAACTATCTCCTAAGATGTACTATAAAAAAGTGTGTGTGTGAGTGTTGGTTTGGGTGTGTAACTAATGTAATAGACCTGACTAAAAGAAGTGAGAGAGAGAAGAAAGAGGGCTATATAGCTCTGCTTGATTCCTGTTTATCAAATTGTGGTTGCTTACCACTTCAGACTGTAGTTTAACACAACATATTTGTTCATAAGAATGCAAACAGAATATGTATAGAATATGTGTAGAGCATAATGGGAGATTTCCTACAGAATTATTATTTTGTCACTCTAACTTTTCATAACCCTTTCAACGGCAAGTCGTCCAGGTGCTGAAGCAGCAAAGCAGCCCCATACCATCACACTACCACCACCGTGTTTGACTGTTGGTATGATGTTCTTTTTATGAAATGCTGTGTTAGCTTTATGTCAGATGTAACAGGAAGCCACTTTTGTGAAGAGAACATTCTTCCATCACGCACCAGGGTGAGTTACTCTAATGACAAACCCTGGTTCACAGCTAAGCTCAGACAGATCAGGAAGGAGAAGGAAGCAGCGCTGAAAAGTGGAGACAGGGACTGCTACAGGGAGGTTAAATACCGGTTTAACAGAGAGCTGAAGAGGGCTAAATCTGTGTACTCAGAGAGACTCCAGCAGCAGTTCACTGCTAATGATTCGGCTTCCGTGTGGAGAGGACTGAGGCAGATCACCAACTATCGGCCTCAGGCTCCTAAAGGTCAGGATGACAAAGCCCTTTGTCAGAGACTGTCCCAACACTATGCCCGTTTTGACACCTCGTCATCTGTGTCCAACTCCCCCCCTCCCTCCAGCTCCACAGCCTCCACATTCCCTACTTCATTTAAGGCACCCCCCCCACCTCCCCCCCTCCCCTTATCATCAGTGAGCAGGATGTGCTCAAACAGTTCTCCAGACTGAACCCGCGCAAGGCCCCCGGCCCAGACGGCGTGTCTCCCTCCACCCTGAGACTCTGTGCGAAACAGCTGGCTCCTGTATTCACAGACATTTTTAACACCTCCCTTAAGTTATGCCACGTGCCGTCCTGCCTCAAATCCTCCACCATCATCCCTGTCCCCAAGAAGCCACGGATCACTGGACTTAATGACTACAGACCTGTAGCGCTCACCTCTGTAGTCATGAAGTCCTTTGAGCGCCTGGTCCTGTCCCACCTCAAGTCCATCACCACCCCTCTCCTGGACCCGCTGCAGTTTGCCTACCGAGCCAACAGGTCTGTAGACGATGCAGTCAACCTGGCCCTCCACTCCATCCTGCAGCACCTGGACTCCCCGGGAACCTACGCCAGGATCCTGTTTGTGGACTTCAGCTCCGCATTCAACACCATCCGCCCCGCTCTGCTCCGGGACAAGCTGTCCCTGCTCAACGTGCCTGACTCCCTCTGCAGGTGGATCATCGACTTCCTGACGGACCGGAGGCAGCATGTGCGGCTGGGAAAGACTGTCTCAGACTATACTAGCATCAGCACCGGATCACCCCAGGGCTGTGTACTTTCCCCCCTACTCTTCTCCCTTTACACCAACTCCTGCACCTCCAGCCACCAGTCTGTCAAGTTGATCAAGTTTGCGGACGACACCACCCTCATCGGGCTCATCTCCAACGGCGACGAGTCCGCCTACAGGAGAGAGGTGGCCCAGCTGGCGTCCTGGTGCAGCAATAACAACCTGCAGCTGAACGCTCTGAAGACAGTGGAGATGATTGTAGACTTCAGGAAAGTCACTACTCCTCTGCCCCCCCTCACCCTCTCAGGCTCTCCCATCACCACTGCTGATTCCTTCCGCTTCCTAGGCACTACCATCACCAGGGACCTCAAATGGGAGCTGACCATCAGCTCACTCATCAAAAAAGCCCAGCAGAGGATGTTCTTCCTGCGGCAGCTGAGGAAGCTCAAGCTACCCACCAAGATGTTAGTGCAGTTCTACACAGCCATCATCGAGTCCATCCTCACCACCTCCATAACCGTGTGGTACGCAGGAGCCACTGCCAGGGACAGACTAAGGCTGCAGCGCGTCGTGCGCACTGCTGAGAAGGTGATCGGCTGCAAGCTCCCATCTCTCCAGGATCTGTACATCTCCAGGACCCGGAGGCGTGCTGGCCGGATCATAGCCGATCCCTCACACCCTGGTCATGTACTGTTTGCCCCCCTCCCCTCTGGTAGAAGACTTCGGTCCATCCAGACTAAAACCTCCCGTCACATGAACAGCTTCTTCCCCTCTGCCATTAGACTGCTGAACACTAAGTGACTCTCGTGCACCATGTACAGCAGCTCAACCAGACTCATGTCAATCATCACTGTTTTCTTCCTGCATTACCGACTGCACTATATAGTTCTCCACAGTATCTGCTGCTGGCTAATATATATTTTAACTGTTGACCAGTATCACTTAATCTTATCCTACACTTTATTACATGTATAGTTTATTTCTCTTATCTTATCATGTTTAATGTTGCAGCATTGTACCGAGACAAATTCCTAGTTTGTGTACTACATGAACAATGGCAATAAACCTGATTCTGATTCTGATTCTGAAGCCTGGCTTCCAAAACGTTCAACTTTTATCTTGTCAGTCCACAGAATATTTTCCAAAAGTCTTGGGGATCATCGAGATGTTGTTTTTTTTTTTTTTTGGACAAATATGAAACAAGGCTTTGTGTTCTTTTTGGTCAGCAGTGGTTTTTACCTTGGAACTCTCCCATGGTTAAAATTTTTGTCCAGTCTCTTTCTTATTGTTGAATCATGGACCAGTGTCCAAACTGAGGGAAGTGAGGCCTGCAGTTCTTTAGATGTTGTTCTGGGTTGTTGTTTCTCATCTGTTCTTGAATTTCTTTAGCTCATGGCATGATGTGTTGCTTTTTGAGATCTTTTAGCCCACTTCACAGCGCGGTGGCGGAGTGGTTAGCACTGCGGCAGCACAGCAACTCACCCTTGGCCGGGGGATCTTGGGTTTGATCCCAGCCCCCGAGCAACAGTGATCTGTGTGGAGTTTGCATGTTCTCCCCGTATCTGTGTGGGTTTACTCTGGGATTTCTCCGGATTCCTGCCACATGCAAAAAACATGCAAGTTAGGTTAATTGGCATCAAACTGGGGATTCTAAATTGTCCTTAGGTATGACTGTGATAGTGAATGGTTGCCTGTCTCTCTATGTTGGCCCTGCGATGGACTGGCGATCTGTCCAGGGTGTACCCTGCCTCTCGCCCCAAAAAGATGCTGGGATAGGCTCCAGCCCCCCCGCGACCCGAAAAGGATTAAGCGGAAGAAGATGGATGGATAGCCCACTTCACTTTGGTAGACAGGTTCTATTTAAGTGATTTCTAGATTCAATAGGTCTGGCAGTAATCTGGCCTGGGCGTAGCTAGTGAAACTGAACCCAGCTTTCCAAAAATGTGGTTAATCACAGTTAATTACCTCCGCCAAGGAGGTAATGTTTTAATCCGTGTTTGCTTGTTTGTTTGTTTGTTTGTCTGTCAGCAGGATTACACAAAAACTACCAGACAGATTTGGATGAAATTTTCACCAAAGATGGCCCTTGGCCTAAAGATGAACCCATCCATCCATCTTCTTCTCCCCCCCTGGGGGGCTGGAGCCTATCCCAGCATCTTTGGGCGAGAGGCAGGGTACACCCTGGACAGATCGCCAGTCCATCGCAGGGCCAACACAGAGAGACAGACAACCATTCACTCTCACATTCATACCTAAGGACAATTTAGAATCCCCAGTTTGATGCCACTTAACCTAACTTGCATGTTTTTGGCATGTGGGAGGAAACCGGAGAAATCCCGGAGTAAACCCACGCAGACACGGGGAGAACATGCAAACTCCACACATATCACTGTTGGTCGGGGGCTGGGATTGAACCCAGGAGCCCCCGGCCAAGGGTGAATTGCTGTGCTGCTGCAGTGCTAACCACTCTGCCACTGCACTGCCCCTAAATTTCAATGATGATCTGAGAGTGCATACCAAGGGCCTTGTTTTTTGTTTGTGCAACAGGATTACACAGAAACTATTGGATGGATTTGGATGAAATTTTGGTGGTGGTGATGGCATTTTGGTGGTGCCTGGGCTAGAGAGGAGCCCAATACATTTTGGTGATGATCTGAAAATGTAAACCTCCACCAAGGGTCTTTTCACAGTGTGTTACCAAGAATATTCCAAAACTACTGGTTCGACTTTGATGCAGTTTTCAACTCTCTTGGCCTACACATGAAACCATTATATTTTGGACGCAATCCATGAGGGGTGGAAGGCACCTTGGTGGAGGTATGTGCTCTCTGAGTGCTTTTCTAGTTGATGACGTAAGAAGGGAGGAACTTACTTTTTCACATAGGGCCAAGTAGGTTTGGATAGCGTTTTCCCTTAACAAATGAAATCATTGGGTTATCTTTGTCTAATATTAAAATTTGTTTGATGATGTGAAACATTAAAGTATGACAAATGTGCAACAATATAAGGAAATCAGGAAGGGGCAAATACTTTTTCACAACACGATATATATCCAGTAAGTCTTTAAGGTTGTCACAAAACTTGCACAACATGGGACCTTTATTACATAAGCTTCTTGCAGGTGTCATAAAATCTATGAGCATTCATTATATGAAGCATTGTTTCTTCACTGAAACAAATCTTATTTATTTGTCGTCTGCAACTACTCATGAGCCTTTTCACTTGTTGAGAGGGCGGTACACGACCAGTGCTGCCTTAATTGAGCCACCAGAGGGCAAAATCTGGTCAGAAACTATGGAGGCAACTCTGGAGCTCACGTGTATGTATAATAAGTTTCGTGCATGCATTTGCAGATAGCTTCACTATGTCATTCTTCTACCAATGGAAATGTATGAATGATTTTATCCAGCGCATCAACCCTGAATGTCATATATTCTGTTGAGAGTATACAGTGACCAGAAATGTAGCATTGCTGAGCCAACAGCTTTTTGCTCAATCATGGTTAAATAAAATTAGAGAGCATAATGTGATTTATTGACCAGCAAATTCTGTTAACTGCTCACTAAGGCCAAACATCCATGAGGCTGTTCTTTTTTTGAGCCGTGAGGTTTTGAGGCCATGAGATCACCTCATGGTAGATTGGGGCCCACTGTATGACTACGCTTAAGCCAAACGTTGGCAGCATTCAGCATGATGTGGTCTTTTTTCATGTGTAGGTTATTTTTATGGCTGAGGTGGTGGTGGAGGAGCCACTGGGAGGTCTGATTACCCTGCAAAATGAGCCAGTCCAATCAAAGCTGCTTGCAGTGGTTGATACACAGCTAATCCCAAAGGCTGTGTGCTGCAGCAGCATGTTATTACAATGCATTTACTGTATGCTGCACATTCAGCCTGTGCAGCTACAGTTTATGTGCTCTATGTCTGTGCAGAGATGTTAGCCATAGGTGGTTTGGGTCAGCTGTTGTCAAACCCATGCTGAGGGAAACAGAGCCTCTCAGGGCCATGACGTGTGCCCCTTACTGCATGCGTGTGCACTTTTATACGGCGTTAATTACAGACTGTGGACACAGACAGACTTGTTTATTCTGCTGCATAGTATACGCTGAGGCCTGGTTAGCACCACAAACACACGTGGCACACACACTCACACACACTGCTTTGTAGTAGTAAAAGTATTTATCCAGGACTGCACAGGTTGTACCTGCCAGTTACATGAATCACTTCAATGTTATGCCTGTTTATTCAGCTATTAATGGGTATCTGAGGAGCAGAGCATCATTTCAAGCAAACCTGCTCGTCTGGCACTGGAAAATTCTCCCAATGAATTTATCATAAAATACTTTCTTCACTTTTTCGTTTTAGCAATTTATGGTTATTACAGCAGTGTAATCGTTGTAAGTCATCACCATCACAGAGTTGTGCTCTAATTCAGCCTAAACTAACAAGCTATTTAAAGAGCATCAGTCTAACATAGGCTGTTTTATTTTGAGCAGACGCAGAAAGTATAAATAGACTTTGAGTGCAACAAGCAAATGCTTCATATAAAATGGCTGGCGTTACATCATTGCCTGTGAGAGTGAAGTTCTGGAGAGGCACTGGGCTCTCTGGGCCAGCCATTATGGTTTGTACTAATGTTCTGGTTTCACAATCCAAACATTCTAAGAACTGTTATTTGCTCTCTTTTTCCCTTTTACTCAGTAATTCTGGCGCTTTTTTTCAGCCAAGCAGAGCTGTCAACAGAGGAGTAGAAGCGGCTTTAAGTGGGAGACAGGAGGGATGGAGGAAGATCAAAGAGAAAGAAGGAAAGTAAACACCTGTGGGGTATTACAACGTGACCACAAACATCTTTCCATAGATGCATCACATGTGTTTAATTATATACAGTCCATAAATGTGGAGAAGGGAATATATAAAGAGGAGAATAAAGATGAGACTTATTTCAACAACAAGGTGTATCTCTGTAGATACAGTCTGAGGTCTGAGGAGGCCGCTTGTAAGGCAGTGACTGCTGTGTGCTTGCACTGCAACTCATCATTACGGTTGGCTTCGGTTGGCGCTACTGAACTGACTTGTGTATGTGAATCAGTGCTGGTGTGAGGCTTTCCAACTGGTAGCTAAATCACAGGACACACCAGTATCACCGGTCAACAATTGCTCTACTGGCTTATCCTCTGTCATCCGTAACAGAGCCTGCGCTTTCTCAAACACAGCACACTGAAGAACTGCTGAGTCAGCATTTTCAAGTGCCAGATTTGCATCTTGTCCGTCCGTCCAGTTAGGTAATGTTATTACTTTAATGACAGTTGATAGTCACTGTTAGTGTACATTAGTTCATAACCCCATGAAGAGCTGACTATAATGTGAACTGTTTAGCAATATCAAAACTTCAAGCTGGTTGCCACATAGCAAGTATCATTTGTGCAATATGGTAAAGTGTATTTATTTGAAATCACATAAAGAAAATAAAATAGCAGCAGGCTATAATAAAAAGTTTTTTTTAATTATTTTTTTCATTTTTTGGCTCGTATGTTAAAGCTGGAAAAGCAAATTCTGCCACTGAAACCAGCTTTTATCCAGATGCACATCTGATCATGAATAGCCAGCAGTAGACGCTCATTACACTGATATTTTTTTTTGCTGCATATGAAGCGAAGGCCATGTGCAGGGATGGCCATTATAATTGAACTTCTTGTTAAAGAAAATCTGCCAATTTGCTCATAAAATGCCCTTCATACTATAAGTGTAGTTTGCGATTTTTAGAGCCATGATTTGTTATGTCCCTTTGATTGAACAAAAAGAAGCTTCTATCCCAGTACTGAAAATGCCATTGCTGAGGGTCAGATTTCAGATTTTGTCCATGAACCCTAAATGCAGCCTAGTGAAACTAGAGCAGGGGTGTCCAATCATGTGCCATGGAGGGCCAAGACCCTGCAGGCTTTACCTCCAACCAGTGTCTTCAAGAGCAGATTTCACTGAATTCCTTCCCACTGATTGCTGATAAGTGAAAACACCTGCTGAAGAGACTCGGTAGAAGAGAAAAGCTGCAGGGTCTTGGCCCTCCATGGCACATGACTGGACACCCCTGAGCTGGAGGCTCTGTCTGTGCTTATGTGGTGGAGTCACAGCCTGTGTATACCTAACCCACAGGTTAGGCATGAGGGAATAGTGACGTCACTGAACGGCTGCAGCCATTCCTACAGGCGTGTGTGGCGCTTCCACTCACTGCAGTTTTTCTCCTAAAGTGTAGATGGCACTGTCAAAAAAATGAGACCGTTACACAGCAGAAATAACAATAGAAGAAGAGTTGTGCAGGAAGTGCTCAATCAGTTCAAATCAATTCTTTTTTCCTTCCATGAGTTTTGGGCCATATGGGAATCTCTGTGTTCTGGCATTGAGGTATCATAAAGACGCTGGTACTGGTGGATCTGCTCACAGAGTCTTGCTTCCATTTTGATCATTTTGTTTTAAATTCCCCGGCTACCTTGTCTTCTTGTGTTTGAATTCTTCATCTGTGGGTTTTTTGATTCGATTAGCAGTTGGCAATCAGTTACCAGCCACCATCTCTTGAGCTAGAGTGTGGGATGCCACCGGTTACGTCTTCACACTTAGATGATTTCTCCTGGATTCCACACTGGTCCAAGGGACCAGTAGGGAAAGATCAAGGCTGCGTGTCCACCAAACACGTTTTTTTGTCGCCCAACCACCCTGAACCTCTTTTTTACAGTGCTTGTGCACTGAGCTGTGAAGGAAAAAGTCTGCACCCTGTATCCTAGCACCCGCTTGTTACTCACAGCTCAGCACTTCCGCTTTTTCCATGGTCAGAGTTTATTTATTACTTATTATTTATTACTTATTTTTTAATAGCAGTCTCTATTTAACAATGGACAGAAAACGTGTTCTGGCATTGGCAGCAGCTCTGGATGCAAAATATGATGACACGGGCAAGAAATCAGGAGTCTGCAGACATCAACCGGACTTGTACAGGAGTACTGGACACCGAACTTGTACAGGAGTTGCACCTTTATGGTTCCCGTTTCGATTTTAGATTGACTAGGAGTCAGTTTGAACTGGTTTTGGACAAGGTTGGCCCGTCAATTTCTTGGATGCAGACTAATTGCTGAGACCCCTTCTGAGGTGAGTAGTCTATGGTCAAAATTTTGTTTATATTTACATCTGTTTTCGTAAAACTCACGCTGAGATAGGCTCAACACATGGTTTTCTAAACTCATAAAGGACTGTCAGTAGATGGTCACTTTTCACGTTGGAGGTATTTCTAGTTTTTTGCAGTTATCAACTTCAAATTCACATGGTATCCATATTATCTACTGCAACAATCTTGTAAGAAATATGGCCATGACATAGGCACCTGTTGTGTATGTTAAGATAAGATAAGATAAGATAAGCCTTTATTAGTCCCACAACGGGGAAATTCCAGGATTGCAACAGCACAGGGATAGCAACACTCAGAGCAACAATCAGAAGGCAAGAAAAAAAACAAGCAAGCAAGAGCAGCTAATATACATATGTACGTATTACTATAAAATATATATATATACACACACACACAGACACACAGTGCAGAGCATTGTAGCTGGATGGAATAAATATATGAATATATGAACACACAGTGCAGAGCATTGTAGCTAGATGGAATAAATATGTAAATATATAAACACCCACAGTACGGAGCATTGCAGCTAGGTGGAATAAATATGCAAGTATATAAACACACACAGTGCGGAGCAATGTAGCTAGATGGAATAATATGTAGATATATAAATATATAAACACACCCAGTGCTGAGCATTGTAGCTAGATGGAATAAATATGTAAATATATAAACACACACAGTGCAGAGCATTGTTGCTAGATGGAATGAAACAGCATAACCGTCTACTTAGTTATCCTACATGGTATGATTATGTGCCCATACATATTCTCACCCTCCATAGCGACCGGTATGTTCCTAGTTGTATGCCGGAGGGGACCATTGTGTAAGTCTATTGCATCTTTTGCATTCAAAAAACTATTAGTTTGTTACGTCTTTTTGCTATCTCTGCGAGCAGCCCTGCTTAGGTTGTACAGTCTGACAGCCGTTGGTAGGAAGGACCTACGAAACCTCTCGGTTGTGCACCTGGGATGATGTAGTCTGCTGCTAAATGAGCTCCTCAGTGCATTCAGTATGTCCTGCATAGGGTGGAACTCGGACTCCAGCAGAGATGACAGTTTAGCCACCGTCCTTCTCTCTCCTATCTCCTCCATCGGATCAAGGCGCTGCCCCAGGACAGAGCTAGCTTTCTTAATCAGTTTGTTCAGTCTCTTCCTATCGGCTGCAGTAATGCCACTGCCCCAGCAGACCACTCCAAAAGTGATGGCTGATGCCACCACCGTGTCATAGAATGACTTCAGCAGCGCCCCTTGTACACCAAAAGACCTGAGTCTCCTCAGCAGGAACAGCCTGCGCTGTCCCTTCTTGTAGAGTGCATCAGTATTGTGTGACCAGTCTAGTTTATTGTTCAGATGAATACCCAGGTACTTATAGGATGTCACCATCTCGATGTCTGTTCCCTGTATATTTACTGGTACTGTGAGGGGCTGCCCATGCCTGCGGCAGTCCACCACCAGCTCCTTAGTTTTCCTCGCGTTGATCTGGAGGCAGTTCCGATGGCACCAGTCCACGAAGTCCTGGATAAGCCCTCTGTACTCAGCTTCATCTCCATTGGAGATGAGGCCAACGATCGCAGAGTCATCAGAGAACTTCTGTAGATGGCAGTGTGTTGTGTTGTGTGAGAAGTCCGCAGTATAAAGAGTGAACAGGAAGGGAGCCAGCACCGTTCCCTGGGGGGCCCCCGTGCTACTGATGATCGTGTCGGACACACAGTCCCGGGTTCTCACAAACTGAGGCCGGTTCGTGAGGTAGTCCAGGATCCATGATGACAGGTGCTGGTCCACCCCTGCGCGCAGCAGCTTGTCCTTCAGGATCATCGGTTGGATGGTGTTGAAAGCACTGGAGAAGTCAAAGAACATGATCCTCACCATATTCCCGGGCTTCTCCAGGTGGGACAGAGAACGGTGAAGGAGGAAGATCACCGCATCCTCCACCCCAATGCCATGCTGGTAGGCGAACTGGAGTGGATCCATCGCTGGTTCCACCAGGGGGCGGAGGTGAGCAAGGAGCAGTCTCTCCAGGGTCTTCATCAAGTGGGACGTCAAGGCCACCGGTCTGTAGCTGTTCAGGTCTTTGGGGTGGGAAGTTTTTGGTACAGGTACCACACAAGATGTTTTCCACAGCTGTGGTACCCTCCCCAGTTTCAGGCTCATGTTGAAGATATACGTCACAATCCCACACAGCTGGTCTGCACAGGACTTGAGGAGCTTTGCGCTGATGCCGTCCGGTCCCGGCGCCTTCCTCACCTTGATCTTCCTCAGCTCCGTCCTCACCTGGGTCCTGGTCAGGGTCAGGATGGGGGGCTGTGTGTTGGGAGTGGGGGGGTGTTGGTGGAGTGGGGAGTGGGCAGCAGGACTTGATTTCTTTAGAGGCAGCAGTGGTTGTTGTGCAGTCAGGGGGGAGGGCGGTTGGTCAAATCTATTGAAAAACAGATTCAGGTTGTTCGCCCACTCCCTGCCCCCTGTGGCCTGGGGGGAGGTATTCTGGAGCCCCGAGATGGTTTTGAGGTTTCTCCAGACCCCGCTGATGTCGCTCTGTTGCAGCTTGTCCTCCATCTTCTTCCTGAAGCTGTCCTTGCCTTCTCTGATCTTTCTCCTCAGCTCCCTCTGTACGGACTTCAGCATCTCCCTGTTCCCTGACCTGAAGATCCTCTTCTTCTCTCTCAGAAGTGTTTTTATCTCAGGGTTGATCCAGGGTTTGTTGTTTGAGTGACGCCGTATGGTCTTGGTGGGAACGGATTTGTCCACACAGAAGCTGAGGTAGCCCGTGAAGGTGTGAATGAGGCCATCGATGTCCTCACCATGTGGATCGCAGAGCTGCTTCCAGGCGGTGGCTTCAAAACAGCCCTTTAGGGTGTCCATTGTCTCCTCAGACCATAACTCCACAGTGTGCATGGCCGGAGGTTGTCTGTGCACTAGGGGTTTGTACACCGGCCGGAGATGAACCAAGTTGTGATCCGATCTCCCGAGTGGGGGGAGTTGTGATGAGGTGTACGCCTCCTTAGTGTTTGCGTAGAATAAATCCAGTGTTTTATTGTCTCTAGTGTGGCATGTGACATACTGGGTGAACGTGGGTAGAATGGGAGACAGTGAAACATGGTTGAAATCGCCTGAGATGAGGAGAAGAGCATCTGGGTGTTCTGTCTGCAGCCTGCTGGTTACTGAATGGATGACGTCACGTGCTGTCCCAGCGTTCGCCGTCGGATTTGCATAAACAACAATGCAGATCACGTGTGAGTGTTCTCTCGGGAGATATGTAGGCCTCATGCTAACAGCTAGCAACTCAATGTCTTTGCTGCAGTGTCGTTGTTTAACAGTGATATGTCCCGGTCTGCACCAGTTGTTGTTAACATACATTATAGAGAAGAAGAGGATCTTCAGGTCAGGGAACAGGGAGATGCTGAAGTCCGTACAGAGGGAGCTGAGGAGAAAGATCAGAGAAGGCAAGGACAGCTTCAGGAAGAAGATGGAGGACAAGCTGCAACAGAGCGACATCAGCGGGGTCTGGAGAAACCTCAAAACCATCTCGGGGCTCCAGAATACCTCCCCCCAGGCCACAGGGGGCAGGGAGTGGGCGAACAACCTGAATCTGTTTTTCAATAGATTTGACCAACCGCCCTCCCCCCTGACTGCACAACAACCACTGCTGCCTCTAAAGAAATCAAGTCCTGCTGCCCACTCCCCACTCCACCAACACCCCCCCACTCCCAACACACAGCCCCCCATCCTGACCCTGACCAGGACCCAGGTGAGGACGGAGCTGAGGAAGATCAAGGCGAGGAAGGCGCCGGGACCGGACGGCATCAGCGCAAAGCTCCTCAAGTCCTGTGCAGACCAGCTGTGTGGGATTGTGACGTATATCTTCAACATGAGCCTGAAACTGGGGAGGGTACCACAGCTGTGGAAAACATCTTGTGTGGTACCTGTACCAAAAACTTCCCACCCCAAAGACCTGAACAGCTACAGACCGGTGGCCTTGACGTCCCACTTGATGAAGACCCTGGAGAGACTGCTCCTTGCTCACCTCCGCCCCCTGGTGGAACCAGCGATGGATCCACTCCAGTTCGCCTACCAGCATGGCATTGGGGTGGAGGATGCGGTGATCTTCCTCCTTCACCGTTCTCTGTCCCACCTGGAGAAGCCCGGGAATATGGTGAGGATCGTGTTCTTTGACTTCTCCAGTGCTTTCAACACCATCCAACCGATGATCCTGAAGGACAAGCTGCTGCGCGCAGGGGTGGACCAGCACCTGTCATCATGGATCCTGGACTACCTCACGAACCGGCCTCAGTTTGTGAGAACCCGGGACTGTGTGTCCGACACGATCATCAGTAGCACGGGGGCTCCCCAGGGAACGGTGCTGGCTCCCTTCCTGTTCACTCTTTATACTGCGGACTTCTCACACAACACAACACACTGCCATCTACAGAAGTTCTCTGATGACTCTGCGATCGTTGGCCTCATCTCCAATGGAGATGAAGCTGAGTACAGAGGGCTTATCCAGGACTTCGTGGACTGGTGCCATCGGAACTGCCTCCAGATCAACGCGAGGAAAACTAAGGAGCTGGTGGTGGACTGCCGCAGGCATGGGCAGCCCCTCACAGTACCAGTAAATATACAGGGAACAGACATCGAGATGGTGACATCCTATAAGTACCTGGGTATTCATCTGAACAATAAACTAGACTGGTCACACAATACTGATGCACTCTACAAGAAGGGACAGCGCAGGCTGTTCCTGCTGAGGAGACTCAGGTCTTTTGGTGTACAAGGGGCGCTGCTGAAGTCATTCTATGACACGGTGGTGGCATCAGCCATCACTTTTGGAGTGGTCTGCTGGGGCAGTGGCATTACTGCAGCCGATAGGAAGAGACTGAACAAACTGATTAAGAAAGCTAGCTCTGTCCTGGGGCAGCGCCTTGATCCGATGGAGGAGATAGGAGAGAGAAGGACGGTGGCTAAACTGTCATCTCTGCTGGAGTCCGAGTTCCACCCTATGCAGGACATACTGAATGCACTGAGGAGCTCATTTAGCAGCAGACTACATCATCCCAGGTGCACAACCGAGAGGTTTCGTAGGTCCTTCCTACCAACGGCTGTCAGACTGTACAACCTAAGCAGGGCTGCTCGCAGAGATAGCAAAAAGACGTAACAAACTAATAGTTTTTTGAATGCAAAAGATGCAATAGACTTACACAATGGTCCCCTCCGGCATACAACTAGGAACATACCGGTTGCTATGGAGGGTGAGAATATGTATGGGCACATAATCATACCATGTAGGATAACTAAGTAGACGGTTATGCTGTTTCATTCCATCTAGCAACAATGCTCTGCACTGTGTGTGTTTATATATTTACATATTTATTCCATCTAGCTACAATGCTCAGCACTGGGTGTGTTTATATATTTATATATCTACATATTATTCCATCTAGCTACATTGCTCCGCACTGTGTGTGTTTATATACTTGCATATTTATTCCACCTAGCTGCAATGCTCCGTACTGTGGGTGTTTATATATTTACATATTTATTCCATCTAGCTACAATGCTCTGCACTGTGTGTTCATATATTCATATATTTATTCCATCCAGCTACAATGCTCTGCACTGTGTGTCTGTGTGTGTGTGTATATATATATATTTTATAGTAATACGTACATATGTATATTAGCTGCTCTTGCTTGCTTGTTTTTTTCTTGCCTTCTGATTGTTGCTCTGAGTGTTGCTATCCCTGTGCTGTTGCAATCCTGGAATTTCCCCGTTGTGGGACTAATAAAGGCTTATCTTATCTTATCTTATCTTATCTTATCTTATCTTATCTTATCTTAACTTATCACTCCACCGCCCCTAGCCTTGCCACTGTCTGGTGTTCGGTCAGCTCGTATCATGTGAAAACCCTCCAGCTCAATGTTAGCATCTGCTGCTAGTTCAGTTAGCCACGTCTCAGTAAACAAAAGGAGAGAGCACTCCCGGTATGTGCTATCATAACGGGAGATAGCCGCTAGCTCATCTAACTTTCCCAGTATCGACCGTACATTTCCCATGACAACAGATGGAAGGGAGGGTCTGTACCTTATATTTTTTGTCCTCCGCCTTACTCCAGCCCGGCAGCCGCGGCGTTTTCGCCTCAGTTCTCTCGGTATGTCGAGTTTTTCCAATGGGACCGGGTGGCGGTTGAATGCTAGCAGCTGTTCTCTGCTGTATCGTATCCTGCTATAAACAGTGGCTCCGTCCACCGGCTCAGGAGACATTTAGGACGATCTGTGTGTCCGTGATATAAGTGGGGTGAAAAAAAAAGACGGATCAAAAGAGAGAGGAAGGGAAAAAGACTCGGAATCGAGCCGCTGTTGCAAAAGGCAGCCTACTCGTGTGGCGCCGAGAGAAAGAAAAAAAAAGTTAGATATAACTTTTGTGTTATAAAGTTGTGTAGTTAGATATAATATAATGTTAGGCTTTTATTTGTGAAGCACGGGTGGTGGCTCCACCTTCCGGTTCCGCCACCACTCATGACTATACAAGGGGAGTGGGCAGGAGGGGCGGTCTCTTTGCTGTCTCTTCTGCCTGACAGCTGTGTAGGTGGTGTGTGGTGCCTCTTTAATAAACGTGTGTTCAGTTCGACACTTGGTCTTGTCCTTGGCTCCTTGTCCCGACATAACGTTTTGGCGACAAGGATAAAAGCAGATATGGATGCGTGTGTTATGCCTGTTCAGCCGTTTTTGGATCTCCCGGGCGAGCCACCTGTTCCCTAGTCGAGGTGGTACACCGCCTTCCAGAGGTACTTGGTGGCACTAAACCTTGGGATGCTGGAGAAGTTGAGAGCACGTGCGTTGTTGGTTTACAATCTTGGAATGGAAGGACAGCAGATTCTGACCACACTGGGTGACTGTGATAGTTTTGAAGAAGTGGTTGAGCTAATGGCGCGCCATTTTCATGCCCCGGAAAACGTCATAGTTTGCAGAATTCTGTTTTGACAGCGCCGCCAATGTGTGGGCGAGTCTCTTCAGCGATTCGTTGCAGACCTGAGGCTGTTGGCCAGCAAGTGCCAGTTCAGACTGTTGGAGGAGGAGATGATTCGCGACCAGTTGGTGGAGCATACCAACTGAGCTGTGATTAGGTCGAAGCTGCTTATGTTTTCGGGCGAACTGACGCTGTCCATGGCCATCGAGTTGGCTTAACAACTAGAAGCTGCGGATAAACTATCACGGGAGCTGAGTGAGAACTTGTCACATTGACACCTGTGATCACCGCTAACAGCGCATGCAGTGGACCCGGACAGCGATGGTAGCGTGGAGGATGATTTGGACAACGCCAATGCTGTGGATATGAGGTCTGCCCCGAAGAAGCCCAAATGTTTGGGTTGTGGGTCCACGAAGCACTGTTTTAAGGCCAGAGAGTGTCCGGCGAGAAGGAAGCACTGCGGCAAGTGTGGCCACTTGCATCACTTTTCCAGGGTATGCCGCAAGTTCGAGCGAGGAAGTCCGCAACACAAAAGGACTCTCCCGCCCCCACGGTTGTTCATGCTGTGTCCCCAAGCACCAACAGATGCATGTACTGTATGGTAGAGTTGGACGGAGTGGAGGTGCCTTTACTGATTGACACGGGAGCAGTGGGCTCCATGTTGGATTGGGCAACCGTGAGGTGTTTTTTTCCCACACTACAGGATTGGAGGTGACCTGGCACCGCTTTGTGGTTATTGAGAAGGACAGCTGGCCACGGTGAGAACGCTAAGACTGATGGCTCGGTACAAATCGTCCGAGATGTGTCACCTGAAATTCACCGTGATAGCCCGTGGGGAAAACATAATGGGCTGCGACCTGTTTTATGGTCTGGGCTTTGCCATTACAAGCAGTGCTGGGGAGTAGTGGTCGGGCTGTGGACTGTGGGACCAACCGATCCCGAGAGTAGAAGACAGGGCGGTGTGTAATGAGAACATGCCTGGCACCCTGGAGAGTGAGCAAGACCAATGTCGCCCAGGGTCATCACAGGAGGGTCCCTGTGCCAGAGCACAAGTCACCATGGATGAGGTACTGGGCAGCACGGCGGGACGCCTGTGATGAAAGGCAATGTCGAGAGGCTGGTTTCACCTGTTCCCGGATCTCGGCTGAAGTAGGTCGGTGAACAGGAGGCCACAATGGCAATGGCGGCGGCAAAGTTAAAAGAGGTCGGGGCTGGACCGTCAGGCACGATAGAATGACGTGCCAAGCAGAGACCCTGCAAGCCAAGCAAGGCCCCTCTGGGAGTCGCAGAGGTGGTCCAGGTTTGGGAGGAGGCACGGTCATGGCGGGCACGGGCCGAACGGCGGTTGGAGGAGCACCAGGGGTGGAGGATGCCTATCTCCAACTGTCGGATGGCTCATGGAGGCACACGAAGGAGCTGCGGCGTGTCTGGGAGGAGACTGTAGGATGTGGGCCTGGTCATGGGACCCCTCGGGTAGTAATGAAGAGGAGGCGCACTGGGGTCGAGAGAGCCAGAGGCTGCCTGGGAGGTGGATTACCTCCAGGGGCAGACTGATGGAACGATGGTCCGGGGCGGAAGGGGGGCACCATGGGGTTGTTTGTTTCTACAGTTGGTGTATGGTTTAATTTTTATGCATGTGTTTGGATTTTGAGTATCGTTGGGTCACTGTTATACTTGAGTGCTTTGGTGTATTTGTGTTCAGTATATTTATTGTCCGCATAGGGTTATGGAGGGGTTAATTTGATTACCGGTATTTTGTTTATGTTGGACTTTCATGCAGGATAAGCAGCAGAATTGTCATGGCCTGAGCGCCGATCTCGTCCGCGCTTGGGTCACGCTCGGGTCCTCACTGTGAGTGAGGGTTGTTTCTGCTTCATGATGTGATGCTGGGGAGTAGTGGTCCCGCTGCTGGAGAAAGGCGCCATTACTGGGGCATTGTCTAGCGGGGGACATGAATGGTTCAGAAACGGATGTAGAGGCGAGCTGGTCTTGCTGCTGACAGGGTGGACCCTTTGTTCTCCTGGTTCCTGTGTAGACACAGATGGGAACTCTTGCAACAGCAAGGTGGCAGCTCAGTGAGGCTTATGCCATGCGAGGATCAGTTCCGAGTTTCCAGTGCTCTACTCATTGTGTGGTGTGAAGCAGGGAACGGCTACACCCATGTCTGGGCAAGCGGACTTGGGCTGTCTTTGGCTAAACAGAATCCCATATGGTCTGTGATGGAAAAGCCCATCTTGTGGAATAGATCACATCCCAGGATGTTGTCACTGAGGCGTGTCACCTGGAATGTGAACGCCTGGAGGGTTCTCGACCTGTAGCGAACCGACAAAGTAATGACTCCTACCATGCTGATCTTCGTGCGTCCATACCTGAAGAACAGTTCCACCATATCTGGCTTAATTGGTTGCAAGGGAAAAAACCTCCTAACCATGGCCTCATCCATCAGGGACCTCACAGCATCAGTGTATAGCAGCAGCGGTAGACTGACGGCGTCCAATTCCACTGTGCACCACTTACACCAGAGTGGTGGCCCAGCTGATAGAGCATCCCCCCCACAACCGGGAGGTTGGGGGTTCAAGTCCCAGCTGGGTCATACCAAAGACCATATAAAAATGGTACTTCCCACCTTCTAGCTTGGTGCTTGGCATAATAGAATGGGGGAAGGAGAAGTTGTTTGTGGCGGCACCTTGCATGGTAGCGACCCCTCTGGTTCTACTTGTGATTAACATTGTAAATAAGAGAAATATAATTTTGTTCTGCTGTACATGATTGGCTGTATGGACTGAATGACAACAGAGATGACTTCTTCTTCTTATACGGTGTGTTACTGGAGTCCACTGAGTGAACAGTGGTCAGACTGGACCAACTGAGCGGGCTAGGTGGCGGGCTTACCGGGACCGAGCGACACACTTTGACAAAATGATTGAGCTTACAGCAGCGTTGGCACTTCCTGTCCTGTGGCAGGGCAGGTGGGCGCGTGTGTCCAGTGCGAGGGAGAACCACAGTTACCACATGATCCGCATGCTGTAGTGCCTTGTTGTGCCGCGATGTTCACTTCGGGGTCCTTGTGACAAGACGTGGGGTAGGTGGGCTGAGCAGCTGGGGTAACAGCCTGTGCTAGTGGAGCTGGATATGGGGAGCGTGGGCTGGAGGCTCCCAGCTGCATTGCTAACTGAGCCATTGCCTCTAGCTGGGATGCCACTTCCACCGCCCTGGCCAGCGGTAATGTTATACCCACAAACCTGGCATGAAAGAGGCAGACGAGGATGTTGCACTGGAACTGGGCTTTATTACAGAACTGGTCACACTACAGTATATACTGTTCACAGTGGAGTCGTCCGGGCAAGAGAGCCTCTAATGGCGGACGCTCCCTTATATACTATGTCGGTGTGATGACGCAGCCAGAAGGTGATGTCATCACACCACATATCACAATAAAACCCCATCATAACATTCTCCCCTCCTTACAAAACACAAAACACATCCAATTAGAACCCTCCCCAATTTGGTAAAACAGAAACCACAATAACCACACTAAGTAATAAATCAGCAAACACTCTAAACAACAAAAAAGTAAACATTAACTAAACTAGGGCCTGTGGGTGGACTACCACAAAGCCCAGCATGGCTAAGTAGAGTATTCTGCCACTTAGTGGTAGTCCTGCCATACTCCTACTTAAATAGTCCTCCTTTTCTTTTTCACAGTCTCCCATGGCAAAGGTGGGTAAACCAGGGGGGTCCTGTGGCAGCCCCGCAGTGGATGCGCCCCCGGAGGCGGCAGGCCCCCGGGACAAGGGCCGATCTTCTTAACACAGGAGCCCGGATCCCACACCACCTTCGCCATCTCCTGCGTAGCCCTGCCGCCCGGAGCATCCACCTGGAATGCCACAGCTGATTCGCGTGTCGAACCGAGCCGTCCATCAGCAGGAAACATGGCGTTCCCAACTTTGCCACAATCCTCAGTGGCGCTCGATGTTTCGCCTGCTGTGATCCGATTGGTCGTCGCCCTGGTCTTTCATCGGCACAAACCCAAACCCAGTCTATGACCCGGAGTGGTACCTTGCTTGGCTTGATGTGTTGCTGTGCTTTTGGCAGCTCCATGCACCGCCACCGTGTCTAGCAGAAATGGTAAAGCTACAACGTCCAATTCCACCTTGCAATAGGAATAACCATTGGCGTTGGGGCTCAGCGAGTGGATGGTCGTTGTAGGTGGGCGGGCTGGCTTACTTGGCGGGCTCCACAGCTCTGAAGACCGGCATACCCTAGCGAGATGATTCATGCACCCACACTTGCCCCACCGCTTTCCTCTTGCCGAACGCCCTTGCGCTTTACTCTGGTGCATCGGGGACCCACAACCCCTGCAGACAGGGCCTCTCGAAGCAGACCTACGGCTCTCTGCATTAGCCTCGTAGTCTTCCGCCATGCTCCCTTCATCCTTTGAGTCCACTGCATTTGCCGATGTTGTCTGTTCCGGCGTCTTCTGTGACTGGCGCCAATTTGGCTCCAAAGCTAGCTTATCTGTGGCCTCCAACTGAAGAGCTAGCTCCACTGCTCTAGCTAACGTTAAGTCATTAGGTGCCATTAGCAACCTAGCTCGTAGCCCAGCACTACACGTGTGTTTGGCCAATTGGTCCTGCACCATCTCGTCCTCCAACGGCCCAAAACGGCACACACTAGCTAACTGTCTAAGGTCAGTGATGAACTGCTGAATTGGCTCACCAACTAACTAACTAACTAACTAACTAACTAACTAACCTGCACTTATATAGCGCTTTTCTAGTCACAAAGACCACTCAAAGCGCTTTCATTAATACTAACCCTCTATTCTAAGGGCCTATAGGAAACAGATATCTAGGGACAATTTAGAACAGCCAATTAACCTAACATGCGTGTTTTTGGCATGTGGGAGGAAACCGGAGAAATCCCGGAGTAAACCCACGCAACACGGGGAGAACATGCAAACTCCACACAGATCACTGTTGGTCGGGGGCTGGGATCGAACCCACGATCCCACGATCCCCACAATCCCCCGGCCAAGGGTAAACTGTGCTGCCGCAGTGCTAACCACTGCGCCACCGTGCAGCACAACTCTGTGGTGTCTCTGGCGAAAGCAAATCCATTGTACCATCATGCTGTCCGGTGTGGTGAAATGGTTAGTTAGCAACTCCACGACGTCCTCGTACAAGTCCATCGTGCTGAGCGTCCGGAGAATCCTCTGGCTTTCAATGCCTAGGTTGTGGACAAGTAGTGTTCGCGTCCACACCTTATCCAGCTTCCCCAGGTCCAACGCTGTGATGTATGTTTCAGACACGTCGAGCCAACGTGGTTATGGAACTGGTGGTTCCCCAGGGAGATCTAGGAAAGGCCACAATGGTGTTACGCACACCTCCATGAGTTAATCCTCAGTCACCAAATGTTATGTCTACAAACTTGCCATGAAAGAGGTGGACGAGGGTAATGCACTGGAACTGGGCTTTATTACAGAACTGGTCATACTACAGTAAATACTGTTCACAGTGGAGTCGTCCGGGCAAGAGAGCCTCTAATGGCGGACTCTCCCTTATATATGTTGGTGTGATGACGCAGCCAGAAGGTGATGTCATCACGACATGATGACATCATGACAATAAAACCTCATCATAACAAGTAAGTTGTTCGGCACCATTAGCATCTTCTCCCACAGCTTTGGGTTGGTGGTGTGCTCTGCTAACTGATCTTGCACCATTTTGTCTTCCAGGTGTCCAAACCTACATGTATTAGCCAAACAGCGGAGGTTGGCAACATATTGCTGGACTGACTCACCCACATGCTGTTGGCGCTGGCAAAACTTGATTCTTCAGGCCAAAGCACTCTCAGGGGTGGCGAAATGTCCAGCTATTGAAACAACATACTCATTGTAGGTGTCCGCAGGTCCAAGCATCTGAAAGACATGCTGTCCCTCACTGCGGAGGCAATGAATTAGCACGGCGCATACCCTAGCCTTGCTAGCTTTAACTAAGTTGATGGTGGACACGAACGTTTCAAATGACTCATACCCACAAGACCAAGGAATAGACTGCTCACGAGGCAGAGCGAGGAATGGTGGTGGAGGTGTCAGCAGCGTTTCCATTATCCTCGTAGCCAAATGTTATGTCTGGAAGTGAGTGCGGATACGTCCACGTGTTGAGGTTAGCTTTATTGAATGTTAGCCACACAATATAGTACTCAGTACAAGTGGAGCATGGAAGGGTGGAGTGCCAAGAGGACGATTATCCCTGGGCAGCCGTCTAATATACTGTTAGAATAATTTTGAGCTTAAATTATTCAAAGTCATATAATCAGGAGGAAAGTTGGATTTATGTACATTTATTATAAAAATAGATATCCAGTTTCACCTCAATGGCCATTTGAGGAAGAGATTACAAAGCATGGCATTCCGGCACACCTAGAATCTCCAAAGAAATACATTCTTTAGGTCTGATATATATAGGTAGGAGAAAGGAGAGGGAGGATGAGGATAAGGGGAGGAACAGAACGGGACAGTCCTGATAATCAAAGCTTATCCGGGGAAACGTCACAGACACTCTGGAGACATGAGGTCATGGAGACATGGACATGAGATCCATAAAACTAACAGAATGTCCATATACCTAATCTCTACCACTGATCTGTACAGGCTGAGGAGTTCCTGTGCATTCCTGTGACCCAGAACAGGTCATGTCAAAGAGATTGTAAGAGTAGCTTAGATCATTTCTTACGCATGTACTGATCCTGTACTGAATTCTCTGAAGGCCAATAATTGCTCACAGAAACATACTGTCACATGGTGTGGGCGTCGATTTCATCCACGCTCGGACCATATTCCTCCTCAGCTCGGCTCTTACTTTGACAGCGTCTCAGCGGGCCTCCAGCTGTCAAGCTCTATGGGATGGCTGGAGGCCAATTACCTCTCATCAGCTGAGGCACTGTCAACTACTATAAAAAGGAGCAGTCCTGATTATTCAGGGCTGTGACCTCGCCCCATTATCCACACTCTTCTCCGGCGTGGGTAAGGCTGGAACCCCTTCGTCCGGCGCCAGCCCCCCTTTCGTCATTCATCATCGTTTGTAAGTGTGTACCATTGTATGATCATTTGTGTTTTGGCCCCACGAGGGTCTGTTCCTTTATTCCTTTTCCTTATTGCCAATAAACAACGCAAACTCACCGGTCAGCCCTTGGCTCTCATTTATGGCTCGCAAGAGCCATACGTAACACATACCAAGAATATATGAACTTATCCTATATGGCATGCACATATAAACATTAAACATGGCATATGAAAGGCATGATATTTCTCAAATATAATAATACATTATTAATAACAATAATAATGTAGATAAAATGGAATTTTTCTATCATATTCCCCTGTAGTGAAATTAAAGGGTTTTATAGGTAATTTAATGTTGTTACATGTATTAGTGTAAATATGAATGTGAGTAGGAATGAAGATTTACTTTCATCACACTCAATTCCTCGTTAGGGCACCATCCACATTTTATAGAGGTGGAAACTCTTATGCACAAAGACTTAAGCTTAAGAATTTAGCAACTGGTAAGTTAAGCCTTAGTTAATAATCCTATTGAAAATATTTGATCAGTCTCATAATAAACCCTTGTGTGAGTTCTTGTCTTTGATGATCAAGAAGATGGACATGAAATCAAACAATAACTCCCATATGTCTTTCAATGATTTAATAAGGAATGTCAGAATAGGTTAACATATTTGCATAACTTTTAAACAGAGAATTTACATGTATCATGGGCATCATAGATTGTTACTGAGTTACTTATGAATCAAGCATTTGTGGAACCACATGAAGCATAGTTTAATTTGTCAGTATACTGGAAATTGGAAAACCATAAAATGGCATTGGTTGAGAAAAGTGGATGCGATTTTATGAAGAAAATGATGATTAACTTTATAAAAATAAAATTAGAAAATTTGTTTTACTCTGAAAAAGAACATAGATTAATGAAAGACAACATGCATTTTGAGATTCTGATGGGTGTTTGCATAAAATTAGGTTCAAAGAACTTATACCAGGAATATTCTAACTAACTACTACTAACTAACCTGCACTTATATAGTGCTTTTCTAGTCACAAAGACCACTCAAAGCGCTTTCACTAATACTAATCCTCTATTCTAAGGGCCTATAGGAAACCGATATCTAGGGACAATTTAGAACAGCCAATTAACTTAACAAGCATGTCTTTGGATTGTGGGAGGAAACCGGAGCCCCCGGAGTAAACCCACGCAGCACAGGGAGAACATGCAAACTCCACACAGAAAGGTTCCAACCCCTGCCAACCTGAAGACAAGCGTAAATTACATAACAGACCGTCAGCCGCAGAAACTTTGCGTCCCAATGGGTAGCAGGCGGGTCCACTGGATTCTGTTTCACTGGACCACCGTGGGTCTGTGGAGAGACTCCATGCCACTGTTAGGGCCTCCTCCCAGGATCACAAAGGCTGGTCTCCAGCAAACTGGGCGAGGTCCTCTCTTATGCACTGAAGAAGGAATTGGTTTATTGTACAAAGTCTCATCAGAAAGTCAATTTACATCATAAGCTCGTTTCTTCCGATGTTGGTGGTTTAAATGAGTTGGTTTAAGCTTTAAAAAAAATTAAAACCTTCTTGCACGATGATTTAAAGAAAAAGAAGAATAAAATAAAAATGAATTTTAAAGAAAAGAAACAGGATTTACACAGAGCATGACAGGCTCTGGGCCCTTCTTTTAAAGATAGGAGAAATTGGAGGAGCAGAGAAAGCTGCTCACAGCTTTGGCCAACCACACCCAAGCAGCCTCTGAACAAAGAGCAATAAAACTTAAGTTTTCTCTAGTGTTGCAGGGTGGCCCCAAAACTTCATGCGACCTGAGGTGGCCCATTTGTATTTGAGCTTCTTCCAACAAGGATCATAAACTCAACCTAAAAAGGGAAATGCAATGACGCTTTTAACTCTATTGGTCAGTTAAAGTGCAGCTATGGTCTCCTGAAGAATGAGGAGAGGAAGAGACATTTGATCTGCGAAGTGAGACCCCCTTTTAAGACACATGTTGCTGAAAAAAAGCATAAATTCCTTAAACTTTAGTGACTAAGATATTCTACTCAATAAAGGAGCATAAAATGCATCTACATCTAGTGTAATTAACTTGTAATAATAAGCATGCAAACATTAATTTCTTCCTGAAAATAGCAGGACATATCACAATCATATCAAATCGAATCATATCAATAAAAGCATTTGAAACCCATTGTCCGTCCCAGAATTCACTTAAGAAAAAGAATATGAGTTAGTTCATAGTCCATAAGGTATAAATTCCACTGCAAAGGAAAAAGTTAAATATTCCTGATTCGTCCACCAGATGGCACAGTGAAACAGGTTGTTTACTGGAGAGTCTTGGCTTCCAAAGTCTTGACTATGTCGATCATAAAACTGTCAATTAGAACATTCCTTTGCCAAAGAGTCTTGAAGAAGGGGATTAACTTCCACTTTATGGACGATGGATAGGGTTACAGCTCTAGTTCTTGGGTGAGAGAAGCAGTCTCAAAAGTCCAGACTTTTGAGTTGAAAAAAGAAATTCTTCAGCAAAGAATAATTTTTTAAATTGGAACTCAAGGTCACGCTACATATTCCTCCCTCTGTAGCAATGGTGAGCTTCAATCAGCTTTGGTACACATCCTTGGCGGCTAGTTCCAATTGGCGGTTCTTGGCTCAACTGCTGAACTAACGGTTCTGATGTCCATAAGCAATAGCTTGTAAACAGAATCTATTCCTGAGTATAGATCTTTGGGTTTGGTTTACAAAAAAACTTCTAGACATTTTCAAAAATAATTTGAATATGGACAAATATAAACATTGTAAAATTGTCTAAAATATACTAAACTAGAAAAGCACTCATAGAGCACATACCTCTGCCAAGGCTCTTTCCGTTTCTCATGGATCACCTCCAAAATGTAATGGGTTTGTGTGTAGGCCTATAGCCACTTGTGGTGAAAATTGCATCAGTCTGTCCATCAGTTTTGGAGTATTGTTGCTAACACACTGTGAGAAGATAAGAGCCTTGGCTGAGGTATGCATTCTCAGATCATCACCAAAATGTAATGGGTTCCTCTCTAGGCCAAGAACCACCTCTGGTGAAAATTTCATCCAAATCCATCCAGTAGTTTTTGTGTAATCCTGCTGCACAAATACAAAGAAAGCCCCTGGTGGAGGTATGCATTTTCAGATCATCACCAAAATCTAATCATCTGTAGGATACCCCATTTCTGACAATGTCTGAAAATTTCATGAAAATCCGTCCATAACTTTTTGAGTTATCTTGCTAACAAACAAACAAACAAACAGACAGACAGACAAACCAACGCCGATGAAAACATAACCTCCTTGGCGGAGGTAAATATAATGTATATGCCTGTAAAGACTCAAAAATTCTGGTTTCAAAAGTATAAAACTGAAAAGTATGTAGTTTTGACATACCTGAGATAAATGTTTTGGGTTTACCATAAAATATCGATTCAAAATTTCAAAAGTAGTTTAAATGTGCATAAAATCTAAATAGAGTGCAAAGAATATATATTTGTACATACGCATACATGTACTCATAAAAATCTTAGGAGTCCAGATCAAAGGCAAAATTACAAAAATTCTTGCTCATATTTGAGGTAGAGGTTTGGGCTAGTCAATATTGAAGTAACTCAAGGAGGTTCAAATTGAATTGGTTTAGCTAGACTAAACCATGGTTTCACAGATGTCCAAATCATAGGGTGTTTGAGGCTTTGATTCAGAAAAACTGAGTGGACATGGGATGTCATCATTGTTCTTTGAATGGCAACGAGAAGTAAATTTGGATTTACTGCAAAGGATAAGATAATGTGATAGCATGTTCATTGCTAATGTGTTAACTGAAAAGCTAATGTTTCTAGCTACCTTTGGGAGTAACATAGACATTGGCTGTGTGTGAGCATAGTCAATCTCCAACACAAAGAGCAAAGAGTTCAAGACCTTGTTGAGTTTGACTGAAGCTTCGGCGCAAGCATTCAAAACCAACACAGTGTCTTGCAAGATTTTGGTAACGGTCTGTGGTTTGATGACCTGGTGTTTCGGTTTAGCGGTGTTGACTGAGTTAACAGTAGACGTTCTAAGGCTAACGAGAGGCTCTAACGATGAGGCCGTTATTGAGAATCCACCTGAGGATTGTTGACTTTTTGTCTTGACTTGGCCCAGTTCTGACTGGGTAACAGTGGATGTGATTGCTAGGCAGATGGAGGGCCATCATCCTGGCAAACAGAAAAAGTGAGTGGTTTTGTATCTTAATCTTCTTGTTGATCTTTCTTTAGATACCTGATTGGTAAATGAAATTTATTCTCAGAGGTGGAACAATTTCTTTTGGAGATTGAACTCTAAGCCTTAGCTTGTTTTTCTCCTTTAGTGGGACTGTTGATGTTGTTAGCTCAAGCTAATGGTGTTGAATGTTTTGTGTGTACTATTTGAGAAAAGTAAGTTGAAATTTATTAGATTTTACAGAGGCCTTTGAAATTAGTTTAAGGGATAATTTGGTTTTAATTTACCCTTTTCTTTTTGGAAGTTTGGATGCAGTTAACTGATTGTTTGGAGAAATTTGACTGAGTGTACCTGAGGCTAGTAGTTAGCTACAGTTATTTCTCAGACGTAGGCTTGGTTTTAATCTTATTTATGGACTTACTTTGACAGTGTTGTACCCGACAAGTCCCATGGGGTTTTGGTAAAGTTTACTCTGATTTTGGTGAGCCCATTTGAAAATGGGGTCTTGGATTTGGCACTTGAGTGGCCAAAGTTTGTTGTTGACAATGTGTGGATTCATCCACTCGGGCAGGAATTTAGGAGTGGCTTTCCCTTCCTGTAAATTGATTTCTGGTGTTTGCGGTACAAATGTGGGGTGGAAGATCTTGTCCCCCCTTTGCAATCTGTCATGCGAGAGTCTTTGGTTGTTGTACACTTTGTGTCATTTGGTGAATCAGTCCAAATGTTTTTGAAATACAGCCTTGGGAGCGTTGTATGTCGTTTTGATGCTTTTGTGTTCTGCAGCTGAAATGTTATAAGCATTGGCAGTCATCACCCCCCTCTGGTTTCGAGGAACTTTGAGCGGAGGCGATGATTGTTCGTCGGAAGCAGGAATACGGTTGCCATTATGTGTCACGCCGCGCCATTCATCAGCGGCGCCACCTGCCCACGCACCTGCTACTCGTCAGCGGCGAAGGATAAAAGCCGCCTCGCCCTGAGCGTCGGCCTGAAGCCGTAGACTTCATTTCCCTTGCATGGACTTCTACCACATTCTCTTCAGCATCCTCTTTACCGGTAAGAAGATCACTTACCTCATCTCTCCAGTTTGCTCCCCTGTGCACAGGTGGATTCCTCGGCGGCGGACAATCCCGTCCCTCGTCTCTCCTCGCTGCTGCACCGAGCCCTGCAGGTGGCTGTCTCCCGGGCTTCCATCCTTGAAGCGCCAGTCATCTGCCCAAACAAGTAAGCTTCTCTCCCTCGCCTATTCTCCTCCTGTGTTGGTGTGTGCTCATCACCCTGTGTCCAATTTCTCCCATAGGGTTGCTGGCTGAACGGTCTCCTGCCTCTGGGTCCGAAGCAGACGCCACCACCAACACATTAACATTCCGCAGACACGCACCCAAACATCCCTGTTGTTAATAAACAGTTTGAACTACTCTGAGCCTGTGTGTGTGCGTCTCCTGAGCCGAACGTTATGTCAGTACGGCTTCAGCAGAGCGGCTCGGCGGACGGCGGGCTCGCACACCGGTTTACCATCCTCGAGGCTCGGGTGGATCAGATTGTTTATCAGCAACAGGTGGTTCTTAATCAATTATTAGAACTGACTAACCGATTGAACCGCTTGGACCCCCAACAGCCGTTCCTCCCGACTCGCCAGGGTGGCGCGGCTCCTGCTGTTCCAGCGGCCGTCCAGCCGGCTCCAGTGGCACCGGTTCGGCTCACGCCGATTCCGACCCCCGCCCGCTTTAGCGGTAAGCTCGGCGGAGCGCGGGGGTTTATTATGCAGTGTGAGTCCGTGTTCCACCGTGTGCCCGGAGATTTTCCCTCGGATCACAGCCGAATTGGTTACATAGGGAATCTTCTGGAGGGGCGTGCGTTAACCTGGACCTACGCCGTAATGGCGAGGCCCAGTTATGCCACCCTCACCTATGACCAATTCGTGAGGCGCTTTCTGGAGGTCTTTGACCACTCACAAACCGAAACGGTCCAGGTCGATCGGCTTCTCGCTCTCCAGCAGGGAAGCCGGTCGGCAGCGGACCACTCGGTCGACTTCCGGGTAGCGGCGGAGGAATTGGGCTGGGAGGAACGCTCCCTCTGTGGCCTGTTCCTCCGCAGCCTCAATAGTGATCTGAGGGATGAACTGGCTGGTCGGGATATCCCTGGGACGCTAGCGGAGCTGACATCCTTAGCGATAAGTTTGGATAACAGGCTGCGCGAGCGCTCCTCGGGGCGGAGGTCTTCTTCTTCTCGCCCTCGTGGAGCCTCGCCGCACCTGTTCCAAGCTCGCCCCCTGGCGGCGCCGCCAGCATCGCGCCCCGAGGAGTCGGAGCCGATGGTGACGGGCTGGACTAAACTTTCCCCTGTGGAGAAACAACGCCGCCGTGAGTTGGGTCTCTGCATGTATTGCGGAGGCGACCAACACACCGTGGAGCGTTGTCCACGGAAAGCCAGTCGGTGGGGTCCGCGAGTCACTGTTGGAAGCCTCGCGGATGTCAATCGGTTAGGATCACTTACTCAATTGAAGCTGCCCATCCGTTTCTGCCATAACCCTACTGGGCACCTCACCCACGCACTGGTGGATTCGGGCGCAGAAGGCAGCTTCATTTCACAAAGCCTGGCAACCCGATTGGGCATCCGCTGCCAGGCACTCAACACTCCCATCTCCCTGATCCACCTCTCCCGTGCCACCCTCGGGAGAGTGACACATCAAACTGTTCCCCTACCGGTCATCATCTCGGGAAACCACCGGGAGGAGATGACCTTTTACGTCCTTCCCAACTCTGTGTCGCCCGTCATCCTGGGGTATCCCTGGCTCCGCCTTCACAATCCGGTCCTGGATTGGAAATCAGCTGGGATCTCGGCATGGAGTACGTTCTGTATGGGCACCTGCCTTCAGTCCGCTGCCTGCTCTCCGTCCGCCCCTCCCCCTGCGACGGACGCTGCACCCCCGGACCTGTCTCTGGTGCCCCCAGAATTTCACGACCTGGGTATGGTGTTCAGCAAAGCGAAAGCTATGTCTCTTCCCCCTCATCGGCCCTATGACTGCGCCATCAACCTCCGCCAGGGGGCTCCCTTACCTTCTGGTCGCCTTTACAGCCTGTCTGCGCCGGAGAAGGAGACGATGAACGCCTACCTGAAGGAATCATTAAGTGCTGGGATTATCCGCCCATCATCGTCACCCGTGGGGGCAGGGTTCTTCTTCGTGGGGAAAAAGGATGGGTCCCTCCGCCCTTGTATCGACTACCGGGCCCTCAATAATATCACGGAGAAGGACCGTTACACCCTGCCTCTCATGGACACTGCTTTCCACTCCCTCCAGGGGGCGACCTGGTTCACCAAGCTGGACCTACGCAGCGCTTACCACCTCGTCCGGATCCGGGAGGGAGATGAGTGGAAAACGGCCTTCCGTACCCCGAACGGCCACTTTGAATATCTGGTGATGCCGTTCGGGTTGACCAACGCTCCTGCAGTCTTCCAGCGCCTCATTAATGACGTCCTCCGGGACTTCATTGGCCTTTTCGTGTTCGTCTACCTGGACGATATCCTCATCTTCTCCAAGTCCAGGGATGAGCACCAGGTCCACGTGAGGCGGGTCCTCCAAAGGCTGCTGGAGAACCGTCTGTACGTTAAGGCAGAAAAGTGTGAATTTTACGCCAGGAGTACGTCCTTCCTGGGGTTCATCATCGCCCACGATAAGGTGCTCCCCGACCCAGAGAAGGTAAAGGCGGTGGTGGAATGGCCTACACCTGCATCCCGGAAGCAGGTGCAGCAATTTGTTGGCTTCGCCAATTTCTACCGCCGCTTTGTTCCCAACTTCAGTGCCATCGTTGGACCACTGACCCGCCTCACGTCCCCGAAGGTCCCGTTCCGGTGGACCGAAGAGGTCGCTGCCGCCTTTGAGGCGCTGAAGGCGGAATTCTCCTCCTCCCGGGTCCTTCGCCAGGTCGACCCCGCGTTGCAGTGCATTGTGGAGGTAGACGCCTCGGACACGGGAGTGGGAGCAGTGCTGTCCCAGCGGTCACCGGACGATGGCGCCAAGCGACCGTGCGCCTTCTTCTCCCGGCGCTTGTCCCCGGCGGAGAGAAACTACGATGTGGGGGACAGAGAGCTCTTGGCCATCAAGCTCGCCCTGCAGGAGTGGCACCACTGGTTAGAGGGGGCAAGCCTGCCGTTTGTGGTCCTCACGGACCACAAGAACTTGGAATACTTACGATCTGCCAAGCGCCTGAACGCCCGCCAGGCGCGCTGGTCCCTGTTCTTCGCCAGGTTCCAATTTTCCATCACCTTCAGGCCTGGCTCTAGGAACGTCCTGCCTGACGCCCTCTCCAGGCAGTTCGCCCCCGTGGAGTCGGAGGAGGCGCCCCACGCCATCCTGCCCAGGTCGTGCGTCGTGGGAGCCATCTCGTGGGACATTGAGAGCAAGATCTGGAAGGCACAGGAGGTGGAACCTGACCCTGGCGGCGGACCGGAGGGGAGGCTGTTCGTGCCATCCGCGGTCCGAGGAGAGGTCATCCACTGGCTCCACACCTCCAAGCTCACCTGTCACCCTGGCACCTCCCGGATGATAGATCTCCTCCAACGGTCCTTTTGGTGGCCAGGCCTGCGGAGGGATGCAGCCCGCTACGCCCGGGCTTGCCCAATCTGTGCCACCTGCAAGTCGGGAAATGCCCCTCCAGCGGGTCTGCTCCAGCCCCTGCCCGTCCCTGGCAGGCCCTGGTCGCACATCGCTCTGGATTTCGTCACCGGACTCCCCATCTCCAACTCCTATGACACCATCCTGACCATCGTGGACCGCTTCTCCAAGGCCGTGCACTTCGTCCCCCTGCGAGGCCTCCCTACTGCCCTGGAGACGGCGGACCTCCTCGTCCAACACGTGGTCAGGCTGCATGGGATTCCGGTGGACGTGGTCTCGGACCGGGGCCCCCAGTTTTCATCTGAGGTTTGGAGGTCTTTCTGCAACGCCATCGGAGCCAAGGTGAGCCTCTCCTCTGGCCATCACCCCCAATCCAACGGGCAGTGTGAGAGGACCAACCAGGAGCTGGAGGCTGCGCTCCGCTGTGTGTCCAGATCCAAACCCGCGTCCTGGAGCAACCATCTTGCCTGGGTTGAATATGCCCACAACACCGCTCGCTCTTCTGCTACAGGGATGTCCCCCTTCAAAGCGTCCCTGGGTTACGACCCCCCGCTGTTTCCGGAGCAGGAGAGTGAAGTAACTGTCCCGTCAGTTAGGGCCCATCTCAGGCAGTTCCGCTCCACCTGGGCTGCCGCGCGCCATGCGCTATTGCGCACAGCGGAGCGCAACAGGACTGTGGCGGACCGGCGTAGGAGACCTGCCCCGGCGTACAGAGTTGGGCAGCTTGTTTACATTTCCACCCAGGACGTCACTCTAAAAGGCGAGAGGAGAAAGCTGGCACAGCGCTTCATGGGTCCCTACCCCATCACCCGGATCATCAACCCGGTGGCTGTGCGCGTGGCTATTCCCCCCTCCCTCCGCATTCATCCTACTTTCCACGTGTCGAAGGTGAAACTGGCGGTTACTGACCCCCTTTGCCCTCCTCCTGCAGCGCAACCCGCGCCCCGGATGATTGGTGGCCATCCGGCCTGGTCCGCCTCCTCCATCCTGGACTCCCGGCGCCGGGGTCGTGGGTTGCAATACTTGGTGGACTGGGAGGGCTATGGGCCCGAGCATCGACAGTGGGTGCCCCCGTCGTTTGTGTTGGACCCATCGCTCATCGCGGACTTCCACCGAGCGCACCCGGATAAGCCATCGCCAGGAGGCGCTGCTAGAGGGGGGAGTACTGTCACGCCGCGCCATTCATCAGCGGCGCCACCTGCCCACGCACCTGCTACTCGTCAGCGGCGAAGGATAAAAGCCGCCTCGCCCTGAGCGTCGGCCTGAAGCCGTAGACTTCATTTCCCTTGCATGGACTTCTACCACATTCTCTTCAGCATCCTCTTTACCGGTAAGAAGATCACTTACCTCATCTCTCCAGTTTGCTCCCCTGTGCACAGGTGGATTCCTCGGCGGCGGACAATCCCGTCCCTCGTCTCTCCTCGCTGCTGCACCGAGCCCTGCAGGTGGCTGTCTCCCGGGCTTCCATCCTTGAAGCGCCAGTCATCTGCCCAAACAAGTAAGCTTCTCTCCCTCGCCTATTCTCCTCCTGTGTTGGTGTGTGCTCATCACCCTGTGTCCAATTTCTCCCATAGGGTTGCCGGCTGAACGGTCTCCTGCCTCTGGGTCCAAAGCAGACGCCACCACCAACACATTAACATTCCGCAGACACGCACCCAAACATCCCTGTTGTTAATAAACAGTTTGAACTACTCTGAGCCTGTGTGTGTGCGTCTCCTGAGCCGAACATTATGTCATTATGTAGCTGCAGAGAAAGTTGTGTCGCAGGAAGTGCTGTCAGTTTCGGTATGTCAAAGGTTGTAGACACAGGGAGCGCGTGTACAGTTGTATCCAACCGGTGTTTGACGGTCTTATGGATCATTTGGTCACAAGTTTGAGTAAATGTGCGACTAGTGTTTGTAAAAGTTGGGGTCATCGTTGCATAAAGTTGAGGTTTCGTAGGGTCTAGAGAGCCGGTTGGTGTGGCTCTTGTCACCACGCAGGCCTGAGGGGCGGGTGGGTGGGTTTCGAAATGTGACACCAACGTTGAGTCAAGGGTATCAAGGGGGCTGTTTGGAGTTTTCTGCTCGGCCATTGAGTTTCCAAGGTCATTTGCTTCTTTGGCTTGACCTTGTATTTGAAGGTGACTTTTGACTTCTTGAGGACAGTACTCACCTTGGTCTTTGTGGCCGCTTTCAATCATTTTCAATTGTTCCAACAGTGCTAGTTATGTGAGGCTTGGGGTGTCCAAAGTGTTCAGAACAAAGCACTGTGATTCAGTTGTCCTTGTTAGGTCAAATGGGTGAGGGTGTTGCGTTTGAGCCCATAGTTTGAGGTTCTTGAAATCAAGTAGCGGCTCAAAATGGTTCAGTAGGTCTTTGCCGACAAGCAATGGATTGGCGTCAAGCTTGGACACATAGACCAGATGTGTCAACGTCATGGGTCCAATGGAGATGTTTAGTAGTGATACTCCCAACAGGGTTGTTTTAGTGAGCGCATATGGTTGCACGGCTAATGAACAAGGTTCCAGTTTTAAATCTTTGTGAGCGCGGTTTGCAGCTACACATAGTTTGTCAAAAAGGTTGCGTGACATGAGTGTGATGTCAGCCGCGGTGTCTAAAACAGCGTTTTAGAATTTCCGTGCCACCCCCCTCTCATTTAAATCAAATTGTGGAACCGGTGGTTCAACACAGAGTTGTGAAATGTTAGAGGAGTGGTCTGTGACCTGTGGATGGGCTGTCATAACAGCACTGGACTGCGTTGAGTCCTTTGGTTCTTCATCATTTGCAAAAGGGGTTTTCTTCTTGCATTTTCTTCATTTGGAACGTTTGTTTTGAATTGTCATAACTGATATAGCTAGGATGCTAGCCGTTCTATTTTCTTTGTTACTTTGAATCTCTGCTAGGAGGTGTTTGACAATTTCAATATCTTCTTTAGTGAGAGTAGGAGTTTCTTCATTCTTCCAAGGTTTGTGATAGGTCTCTTCTTCTGAGCTTCTGTGATGAGATGGACACCATTTGTCGTGGTTACGCGTGTCTTCGTATCGGTATCTGTCATCATTGTAGTTGGTACCGTGTTCTCGTGACCTATCCGGTGGATATGGTCTACGACGGTAGTCAGGTTTTCGCAAAGTTGGTCCTAAGTGGGATCCAGAGGACCTAGTTTGGTTTTGACTTTGATGAGGTCGGCTGGAAAAATGTTTCGGCTGTTTATGTACTCATGGTGTGGGAGGTGGAGTAGAGCGAGGAGCTCCTTCCAACTCCACAGTGTTAGATGCATCGCTAATAGCTAGCACTGTGGCAGGCTCAGCGTGCTTGTTGCGGCTTTGTTGCTGTTTTTGGAATGCATAGTGTGCAAACTCTCTCAGCTGACTTATTGAGTTTGACCTTGGGTTAGCTGTAACTCCAAGGTGATGACTCACAGTGGGATGGAGGTTTTGGATGAAGAGGGTCTTGAAATTGTGGTCTTCTTCCATCCCTGGTGTATTTTGAGATCCGAAATATGCAAGTAGGAGTCACTGGTAGTAGGCCTGTGTCGGCTCTGAGCGTCCTTGCTTCACGGCTAGGGCTGCAGTTAGCCCTGCCTGTAGGCAGTCGTTGGAGAACTTGTTTTCGATGGCTTCGCAGAGCAGCATGTAGTCGGCTTTGCTGTTTGCTGGCTGTCTGTCTATGAATTTTGATACTGACCTGTTAGATGTTAATTTAATCAAATAGATGCGATCGTCAACCGTAGCATCAGGATACTTACGCAGGTAGTAATCAATGTCCTGTAAATAGACTTTGGCATCAGGTGAACCCGTAGAACCTGGATCAAATTTTGTGACATTTTGCGCAATTTTGTCAAGGTCGTGTTCTGAAGGGGCACACACATGCTGTCCATGCGGTCGTCCATACTTGAAACAGGAATTGGGCAAGGGAGCGCGGTGGATGTCCCAGTCTTTATGTGCTTCCTTTAGGAGCAGTTGACATTCCTTGTAGTCATTCTTCACATTTTCAAGTTGACCTTCAACTCTTCTGAGTTCCTTCTTTGTGTCTTGAAGGGCATCTTCAAGTTCATTGTTGTCTTGGTGAAGCATGTCATTGTCATGCATCAACCGTTTACGTATTTCCTGACTCTGCACGGTCCAAATCTTGTAACGCTTCATCAAGTTGATCTTGAGTTTTGTCGTTCTTCTCTTGAGATTGTTCCAAATTTTCTTTCAGTATTTCATTCTCTTCTTGGAGAGATAGGATTGTTGTATGCTGATTTGCTAGCTTGTTCTCGGCTACCTTTAATCTTGCGAATAAGGCTAGTGCGAACTTACCTAACACACTGGTGAGGTCCTTTCCTTCTGGTGGCTTTTCAGTGTAGTCATTCAAAAGTTCTTCAGTGAGTTGCTTCAAATCTTTAGGCTGTGTTTTCTTGACCCGTGTTGTAAAGCTAGAAATGAAATCAGAAGTCCATCCTTCCAATGTTGCTTGAAGGTCATCCAGTTTGGCAGATCGGTCGGTTGTCTGTTGAGTCGTCATGTTTTACCGTTGTTATTTAGCTAAAAAAAAAAAATTGAATCAGCTTGTTGATTATTGTTAACTTGTTAGACAAGGTTTAACCTTGAGTGTTTTATTTTGCAACCGTGATAGTTAAAAGTTCTTTTAGAATTTGTTCCAACTTGTAGGCTTGTAATATGGGAAGTAGAATTTTGAAATTATTTAGAAATGTAGAGATGCTTCAATTAATTTGTTTGTTGAAACTGTATGTTGATAAATAAAGTTGAATTGAAGTTGCATTGGATTTGTGTTTCACAAAACAAAACAAAAATTTAAATTGTGTGGATTGACTTCTTTACTTTGATTTTCAAATCATAGTATTGGAATAGTCATCAATAACTAGCTTTGGAATTTTGTAGAATGTCACTTTGAAAGTGAGGATTTTATTTACAAAAAGAGATACCAAAACAAAAAAGGTTAAATGCTTTAGAGATTTGAGGTTAAAAGTTTCCACTTTCTTTTGAAATTAAGGCTTTCCTTTTGTTTTATTTGTTAAAGCCTATTTCATTTGAAGCATTAAATGTTTTAAATATTTACAGATTAGGAAACAAATGAATTGTTTTGAATATTTTGGTACCAAGGATTTCTTAGGATTAAGGCTAATAGTGATTTATTTTGATTGGTATCTATAAAATTTATTTACAGAAAAATTAATGTTTGCACCTTTTGACTTTTCTCTTAAATCCTGGGAAAAATTTTAAAATTATGTGAGTTGGTTAATTGTTTTTCTTTTCCTGTGGAGAAAACATGAACCAAGAAATGACACAATGAGTTTAAATAACACCTAGAGCTTCTCTTAAGTGTTAATTGCTTAATGTGGTTTCCTAAATTTGAAAAAAAAAATGTCTTTGATAAATATTCAGTAAATCACTAAAACTATTTGTTAAAATGCACAGGTTTAATCCTACTTTAAGATTACTCTTGAGTAAACATCAGCATTAGAATCCTTAAGCTAAAACTGGGTTTTGTGGGAAAAGAATCACACCATATCACATCTAAAAACTGCAACATAAACACACATATAGCTTCAAAGTTTGCAATTTTTTGCTTAAAAGTGTATAAATATGTTTGCTTTTAACTTAAAAGATTACAATATGTGGTTACATAAGTGATTAAATACAATATGGATGCTTTTATGTTCTTACTGTATGTATATCTATGAAGTGGGTGTGGTCCACCACTGAAAAAAAAACTTTCAGCAGCCAACAAGTTTCTTTTTCACTTCTTTTGGTATAGAAACTTTAAATTGGTGTTAAATTTAGATTATTCCGAATAATATAGATTGCTTTGAAGTCACTTTGAAGACTTAATTTGGTTATACATCAGCTTTAAAGATTAAAGTTTAAATAAAAGATGCAGTCCCTATGTTTGACCACAAGATGGAGGCAGTTTTCGTCTGCACTCCCGGAAGAGGAAACCCAATGACGCCACTGGGGAGTCCAGGGTCTCGACTCTAAAATGGCGACTACTGGGAACTTGCTTTAAGTGGACTTAAGATGGCATCGCTCGGCTGATCTACACATGCGCAGTTTTCGTGCACAGCCTGTCGGTCGTGTGCGCGACTGTGAGCGTGCACGTGACACGTGGATGAGGGCGTATTCGTTCTCGTGACAACAAAGCACAACAAAGTTTTTCAAATACGGGAGAGCTTAAATCTCCTTAAAACTTTATTCATTGAAGACTAGTTTACACAATGGTCAGTTCATTTAATTTCCCAGGGTTTGCTTCGCCTGTGGGATTTTGAACTAACGGGGTACAAACAGGATTGCTTCGCTGTTCAGTCCCAGGCCTATTTTAATTTTTCAGTGTGTAATCACGCTTTTTAAGCATGCATTAAACAACAAACAGTGACTTCAGCACACACACACACACACACACACACACACACACACAGAGCAGAGTTCAGGGAGCAGGATTCCCCCCTCCCCTTCGTGACACAGTGACACAGGCTGCAGCTCAGGAGAGGCACTTCAATTTAATTTCAATGTTGTTTTTAAACTTAAAATTTGACCAAACCACACACAGCTATACTTTAATATTTCATTCTGAGTATGTTCAGAGTTGAATCCCAGCCTCTCACGGCAGGCACCATTAATATGTAACAATATGTGATTAATAATTATGATCATGTATAAAAATTATTTAATTTGTATTAATGTATTGGGACCTGAGATGAACTCTGGGTCCATACACACAGAAAAAGTTAATAAACACTCGTGGGGCACCAGCTCCTCTTTAAGGAGTAATTTAATCTTTAGTTTTCCTTTATACCTGTTTAATCACTCAATAAATTAATTAATAATCAGTCTCAAAATTTTAGTGAATTCGATACTGAGGACTTTGAAACTAGACTCAGAATGAAATAAATTCCCAACAACTTCTCTCATTTTCACATATTTACTAACCTCTTGCACTCCGGGATACCACGGGCGGTCACGTCTCTGCGTCCTAGGGTGCACTGAAAAAAAAAAGAAGCTGCATTTCCGTTCTTCCACTACAGACACAGCCGCGAACAGAAAGCCAAAGGAGTGCTTTGATTGGTTTAGATTTGATTGACCTCTCATTCGACTAATAAGAGCCTTGAATTGGGTTTCTGAAACCTTGAAGAACCAATGACTGAAAACCCAGCAAAAAGGACCCACCTACCAACGGCTGCGAATACAGCAAGGCAGTTGAAGCAGAGAACTTCGACAATTGAAAGCGTACGTCCCGTGCGTAAAATCTGTTTTGTGTAAGCCGCTGGGTGACTCACACGCATTCGCCAGTCTTTTTTTCTTACTACTGTTCTTATTTGTTTTGAAAAATCGTTCACCAAAACCACAATCATGGAAGTGCAAAACCGCAATAATGGAATTATGGTTTGACCGGGTCGTGTGACCAGAACTATGAGTCCGTAACAAGCGGACCAGCGTCATGTTCGTCTGACAATGAGTAGTAGTAGTAGATTAGTTTATTTGACAGGGACAGTGCAATAAACATAGACAATTAATCAAAGACAATCAATCTGATGTGTTGCACATAGAGTGTATAGCTATTAGCTAATTTGCAACTCTTGTCCCTGGATGGGCTTTAGAAAAAAGAATCAAGATAAAAAATATACACAATAACCACATACATCAATGCAGAAAAATTATAAATACACAATTATAAATATTATAAATATTATAAATACACAAATATAACAGCCTGACTCACATTTAACATAAATATTATAAATACACAAATATAACAGCCTGACTCACATTTAACACATATAACATAACTCACATTTGCCTATTTCAGGCCTTCCTCCCTCCGTCACTCACTATAAACAAACACATTTATTCCTTCCCTTCATTCACTCTCACTTTGCAGACAAATAATTCATACATTATTACGAGGAAGAGAAGTTCGCCAGCGACACTGCTGTTGTGGACAGGTAAGTGTTATAAGCTAAATTATTCATTATCCCTGAAAATTGTAATCAAAATGACTTTTGACCGATCGCTAAATTACAACTGTGCGTCATCGCTACATGACGGACCGCGGCGACCCGTGCGCCACGTCCGGACCGTGAACGCCCCCCCCCCCCCCGCTTCTCTTCTGTAGCGGATTGCAGATATTATTGCAGATATTTTAGTACAACTGTGCGTAGTAGACCGCGGCGCACCATCACCGCGGTCCGTCATGTAGCGATGGGCAATGTCCATCCTCTGTAGCGGGGGGGAGGGTGGGAGTTGTTATCCTCTACATTACAGATATTTTAGTATAATTTTTAGTGCACTGTAGGTTATTTACTAATAAACCAGAACGAATAACCAGAACCTATAATCTTGTAACTGGTCTCTCAGATCATAACATGGTTCTTGCTGTCAGGAAACTTACTAAAAAGCGACTACAGTATTTTGGGGGAGTCGATATTGACAAATCAAATTTTATTATCCCCAAATCAAAAAATGAGGAGTTTGAACATTACTTAGAGAATCAAAATTGGGAGCAGCTCATGGCAACATGTGAAGTAGATGATTGTTGTAATTTTATAACTGCAACAATCACAAAGTCTATAGAAAAATTTTCAAAGCAAATTAAAAGTAGACAACAGAAGATTAGCCTACCATGGTTAAATAATGAAATAAGAAAACTTATGAAGAGGCGAGACTATGCACTGAAAACATCACTAACCTCCAAACTACAAAATGATCACCTTGTGTACAAAAGTTTAAGAAATAAAGTGGTACATGAGCTGCGAAAATCAAAAATATCTTATTACAATAAACTGATAGATCATGCAAAGGGTAACAACAGTTCCCTATGGAGGCATTTAAATAACTTAACTAATAAAAAAAACGATCAGAAGGGGGTAAAGGAACTTAGAATCAATGGCAAGACCGTCAGTGACAAGGCTACTTTGGCAAATGTATTTAATTCACACTTTGTGGGCTCTGTGGAAGACTTAACAAAAATTTTTGTGCTGCCAAATGTGCTCAACAACACAAATTCCATACTTCCAACAGATACTTTTCACATCGATGAGGTAAATGAGAAGTTAATTGCTGGTATTGTTAAAACACTGTCAAACTCAAAAACTAATGATATCTACAATATGAGCACCTCCTTTCTCAAAATGCACAGCAAAATATTAATCAAACCACTGACTCATCTCATTAATCTCTCCATTAGGTCTAGTACATTTCCATCTGGCTGGAAAAAAGCTGTCGTCATACCAGTTCATAAATCAGGCAGTAAAGACGATATATGCAATTACCGCCCAATCTCTATCTTACCAGTCCTATCTAAGGTTCTTGAAAAAGTTGTAGCTACACAGCTGATAGACTACTTACAAGACAGTCAACTTCTTCATCCACATCAATTTGGTTTTAGACCAGGATACTCAACAGAAACAGCAAATTGTTGCCTTATTGAAAACGTCAAACAGTCCTTGGACAGGGGTAATGTGGTAGGAGCTGTTTTTCTAGATCTCAAAAAGGCTTTCGATACTGTAAACCACAGTTTGCTTTTATCCAAAATGGTATCTTTTAACTTCTCCCCAAATACATTAGAATGGTTTGCATCTTATCTCCAGAATAGAGAACAGTGTGTAAAAGTTCACCAGGATAAATCCTCATTTTTAAACAACCGCATGGGTATCCCACAAGGGTCCATTCTTGGTCCTTTACTTTTCAGCATTTTTATTAATGACTTGCCGTTACACTGCTCAGCTGCAACATGCCAACTTTATGCAGATGATGCAGTTATTTACACAGCTGCCAAGACTCCAGCACAGGCTGCAGATGTACTGTCTACAAGTATGGTTGATGTCCAAGAGTGGCTCCTCAAGAACCATCTATTGCTGAACCTTCAGAAAACAGTCTCAATGTGCTTTTCAATCAAAAAATGTAACCTGCAACATTTTAAAGTTAATATACATGATCATGACATCAGTTTAGCTACAGAATTCAAATACCTTGGCATTGTACTAGATCCTCAACTCAAATTTAATCTTCATATAAAGAAAATTTCAAAAACAGTAAAAAAAAATCTGAACTGCTTTAAATTAATTAGATATTACATACCTTACGAAGCAGCTGCACTGTATATGCATTCTATGGTTTTTTCTCATATATCATACTGTTTGACAGTCTGGGCTCAAGCAGCCCCTTCCACAATAAGACACATAGGTTCATTATATAATCAAACCCTAAAAATCTTGGACAAAAAGCCCATTAGGTGGCATCACTGTAATGTTTTAAAAAAATACAACCTATTGAGTTTTGAGAGCTTCATTGACCTCTGTCTTCTGAAATTAACGTTCAAATGTTTCCATAAATCAGCACCCGAGCCACTTGCTGGTTTCGTCCAAAGACAGGACAGCAGCAGAGCCACCAGGAGTTCTGTTAACAATAACTGTAAAATATTCCACCGCAGAACCACATTTGGACAAACAGCTTTCCCTATAAAGGGCAGTCACATCTGGAACACAATGCCAAATGAAATTAAAATAATAACGGACTTTAGAACATTCACTAAAAATGTTAAAAACTGGCTGAAAAATAAACAAGAATGTACTCATGTATGAATTATTTGTCTGCAAAGTGAGAGTGAATGAAGGGAAGGAATAAATGTGTTTGTTTATAGTGAGTGACGGAGGGAGGAAGGCCTGAAATAGGCAAATGTGAGTTATGTTATATGTGTTAAATGTGAGTCAGGCTGTTATATTTGTGTATTTATAATATTTATAATATTTATGTTAAATGTGAGTCAGGCTGTTATATTTGTGTATTTATAATATTTATAATATTTATAATTGTGTATATATAATTTTTCTGCATTGATGTATGTGGTTATTGTGTATATTTTTTATCTTGATTCTTTTTTCTAAAGCCCATCCAGGGACAAGAGTTGCAAATTAGCTAATAGCTATACACTCTATGTGCAACACATCAGATTGATTGTCTTTGATTAATTGTCTATGTTTATTGCACTGTCCCTGTCAAATAAACTAATCTACTACTACTACTATTTTTTCTTGTAAAAAAAAAAAAGCCACACATTTTTTACGTGGCATACTTCTTTGTGTGTGGGGGCTTGTTTGTTCATTTATTCATTCATGAATGAATAAACAACCCCCCCACCACACACACAGCCCTTCACCTTTCATTAGAGCCCAAGATCAAGCTTCTATATTGAATCATTCAAAAATTACAGACATTTTTCCAAACTGTGCCATTTGGCACAATTTGGCACAGTTCAAAAACGCCTGCGAACAACCTGAGGAAAAAGCTGTGTAATATATTCATTTTTTGTGGTATTGTTACAAAATTTTGACCTCAGCTGGATAACACTTGGTTCTACATTTCTGTTGCATTTTCCAGCCCGGAACTGACAGCTGTGTGTTATTTGCAAGCACTTGCATCCAAAAAAACACCCAGGCGAAATTTATTTTCTTCAAGTTCAGTATGTTTAGATGACTGTTACTCAGTGGCAGGAGCACTTAGAGAGATTATGACTGTTTTGCCAAAAAATTCAAAGTGTTTTCTTTTAAATGAGACCAACCCCATGAAGATGCTGCAAAGGGTTGAAGGACAGCTTTTGATTTACTTTGGGTACGTTATTTTTTGGCGTTTTTAGGGAAATTGACCAAAGTGCAAGGGGTTAAATGAAATGATGATTAAAAGACATTGCAATGATTCGCATTAATCATTCAATTATATTTGTAAATGATAAGAGTAACAATATGGACATTTGCAGAGCCAGGGTGAAATTGTAAGCTGAATTTAGATCTGTTTGAAGTTAACAGATTATGGAAAACATAACGCAAATTTATGGGGAAAATTAAACTAATTATATGGAAAATTCTGGATTACTCTTAAGAAAATGAAAATGGAATTTTAAAGAAAAGAAGAGTTAAGTGTTCTTTAATTTTGTATCTGATCAGATATTAAAATTATTCTCAAATCTCAGACGTCTCCCAGCCAAGGCGTGAGGTTGGTTGCTTCAGCTGCGTGGAGGTGAGCTGCATCGTTGTTGGGATCAGCGGCTTCTCACGAGGAATTCAAGAATAATTAAAAAATCTGATCTGATAGCAAAATCAACAGATCTTCGGACTTTGTGGAGGTAAAGTTAGTTTCTAGTGTGGAGTTGGTCAAAAAAAGGAATTAAAATAAAGTCAAGATTAAAAAAATGGCAAGTTTAACCCCTTGCACTCTGGTCAATTTCCCTAAAAACACCTAAAAATAACGTACCCAAAGTAAATCAAAAGCTGTTCTTCAACCCTTTGCAGCATCTTCATGGGGTTGGTCTCATTTAAAAGAAAACACTTTGAATTTTTTGGCAAAACAGTCATAATCTCATAATCTCTAGGAGCGTGCGTACTAATGCGCACGAGGGCGCACTAGTACGCAGAGACGTGACCGCCCTCGGTATCCCGGAGTGCAAGAGGTTAAAGAAAGTTTAACAGGAAAAAGTTATAAAAATAAACGTCTAGAAATGGAGTTTGACTCCAAGTTTAGAATTTGAGCTCAAGAAAGGAAAAAGATTAATTCCTAGGCGTTTTAAGAAACACGTGGGAGAAAGGTCCTTTGTTCTCCAGTGGTGCTGTGCAGTCATCTGGTGTGAAGACAAGACAAAAGAAGAAGTGGCGAAAGAGCAGAGCCGAAAGAGGGGGAGGTGGGGGGGGGGCTCCCTCCTTTTATAACTTCAGTCGAGTTTTCGCGGGTTTCCGGGTTGACAGGAACTCGGACCAATAGCCTCCCTTCATGGGCGGGCTTTAAGAACTTTAGTCCAATAAACAAACAGTCTTTTGTCTGAACCTTGAGAGGACTGTTGTCAAGCAGAGATTGGCCGCTGTTGGTCACATGATTTGAGAGACGTTTTTGGTAACTCTTTACACTGAATATTCATCTATACACTTTTGTATAATATCTAACCTAGCCTTAGTGATTCATGCAATTTATACCTAGTGCTTTTAAATTAATATGCAAAACAAACATTCATTTAAACATTTTAGCATGCACATATTTAAAATCAAAGATTAATATATTTCAAACCCATTATTGACTGTCCACATCAAACATCAAGAGTCCACCTGCTTTTCCATGGTGTCCTGAAAAAGAGAATGTTGAAAATTGAGTCTTTTAACAATAATGTGGTTAAGAGGTTCACTGGTTAAGTCCAGCATGTCCCAGAGTTGCCAGTAGAGGGCAATGTTGAGCTGTGGATATTTTGTAGGCCATATGAGGTACTCCGCAGGTCTCTTCTTTGTCTCCAAGTTTTATGGGCCAATAAAAGGTTAGAGATTCCGGAGACTGGATTAACAAAGGAATGTTAGTTCAGCTGTGGTCCTGGTGTAAGAGAGCAGTTCTTGACCTTTTCCTGGGTGAAACAATGTCTTTAAGCTGAAGAATAATTTTTATTGATGAGCCAAAGTGAGATGATGCTACACCCCCTTGATGCTTAATAAAGCATCAGGATTAAAAGAAAGATAACAAAAGTGGTAGTATAATAAAGTGAATGAATTAATATAAGGATATGTGTAAGAATTCACATGCTGTTTTGTGTCTTTGCAAGTTAAAAATGTGTGTAGAATATGTCATTAAGAGTGAACATGCGCAGTGATTAAAATTAAGTTTAGATAGTGTCAAATAAGAACTTAAAAAATAATATGAAACAGCCTTAAATTATGCTGCAACCTTCAAAAACCCTTAGGTCAGTATTACCCCCCACCACCACCACCATCCTCATCATCATATTAAGGACTCACACAAGAAAAATCTGAAGTTATAAAAATCATTACCAAGTTTGTGAAGAGACTTCTCCATTAAGAGAAACACTAACTTCTATGAGTATCTGAGGTATTTACATGGCCATCTGCATCATTTTCATGGATAGAAGTAAAACAATAATCTCTTATAATAGGGCCTACACCCCCACAAGTGGTAATTAGTCGATCAAGGGCCATTCTATCCTTTGTTACAATTTTGTAAATGATTGTAATCTACAATTAAGTGTTTTAATCCCTAAGGTATTTTGTTTCCACTCTCACTCAAAGAAACAATGAACAAAACCCCTCACTCCTGTACTTTCCATCTGAAATTGCATTCATGCTTCATAAATGGCATCATGTGGTAGAAAAGAATCTTTCTTCACCCTGCCCACCTGCCTTGCCGACATGATGAGGGTACGGTCAGTTGCCAAAATGGGGTACACAAACCTGCCCAGTGTCCAGGCCAGGTGCGAATATGCCTAATGACTCAGTGACCTTTGACAATGTAGATCCTTGGTATAACACGTGCTCGCTTCGTTGGTCAAGCAGGGTAGCAGTGCAGGGGAGAGACACACTGTAAGCTGGAAAGGGATAAGGACAAGGGATAAGGACCTGTACTTATATAGCGCTTTTCTAGTCTCAAAGACCACTCAAAGTGCTTCACTAGTACTAACCCTCTATTCTAAGGGCCTATAGGAGACATATCTAGGGACAATTTAGAACAACCAATTAACCTAACCTGCATGTCTTTGGATTGTGGGAGGAAACCGGAGCCCCCGGAGTAAACCCATGCAGCACAGGGAGAACATGCAAACTCCACACAGAAAGGTTCCTACACCTGCCAGCCTGGGGATTCGAACCTGGAACCTTCTAGCTGTAAGGCAACAGTGCTAACCACTGTACCACCGTGCTTCCCAAGGAACACCACCACTTCAAAAAGAGGAGTTCCCTGATTAAATTGACCTTACATTCGCAGAGTAAGGAGTGCCATCATGTTTCTAATCAGTGGAGTGATGTGTTGTGCCAGGTGTGATTCAAAATGAAGTTTGCTATGTTATTTCTGTATATAGCCTCTCTTAAAAACCAAACAGACTGTAGTAGCTGCATCATTTTAGCAATAAAAGATATTTTGCCTAACTGTTAGTGTTATTAAGGAGCAAACATAACAATTCTCTGCAGTGTATAAGCAATGGAACAACTTAATAACCAATGTTAAGTATTACTAGATGATGATGAGGATGATAATATTATTCCAAAATTAATGATAAAATTATTCCATCTAGCTACAATGCTCCGCACTGTGTGTTTATATACTCATATATTTATTCCATCCAGCTACAATGCTCTGCACTGTGTGTCTGTGTATATATATATATATATATATATATATATATATTTATAGTAATATGTACATTGTGGCGGTTCGGTTAACCCCCACAACAGACTAAGGACAGCTACACTGGTGACCCCGAATATGCACACGTTTTGTGCATCGCAACCTTCTGGTCTGGACATCCACGCTGAACCGGCCGAGGGACACAAGACGTCTCCTCCCTCTCGCCGCTCCAACGCACCATGACCTGAAGGCAGAAAAGAACACGCTGACAATGAACGCAGCACCCGGCGGTGATGCTCCAACGACAAGTGAACGCAGCAGCTCCCTTCTGCTTCAGGGAACTTTCCGGACATCACTCACGACCGGGAAAGCCGCAGCAACTTCATGGTGAGATCTGCACGCCTAGACCGGCACATCCATGCTTGGACCGGCCGCTCTCATAGCTTTTGACACACGATTCTGTGTCTCCTTACAAGAGCGCACGCACCTCGTCCTTTCTCCACAACGGCGACCTCCACGGCCGACGGAGCACACGTGGACCTGAACGCACCATGACCCATCTGCTGCAACTACAACAGGGATGATTAAGCTCCCTGACCCTGGCTTTTCCTCTCCAGCTGGCCCACCCATGCACGGAGCCCCAGCACACGCACCGGGGAGTTACAAGGACGGCGCACCACGCACGGGACACATACGGCTCCACTGACCGCCTTCCTTCTGCTGCACACTGGCCCTTCAGGCTTGCTCGTACACCTGAGGCACGCAGCTTGCTCACTGGATTTTATGGTCTTAGCCACGGCACACAAGGGGAATTCAGCTGTCTGCGGTTCCCGAGGCTTTAGGGTTGCGCCTGCACCTAAAGCCAACAAGCCAAGTCCCTCTGCTTCTATTTTTTTCTTACAGCCGCTACGCAGCCTCGCCTCTCCTGTTTTCTTCATGGCCACAAGAGGAGTCAGAGACTAATTTTTCTTCTTGTGACCTCCGCACGTGCAACGGGACAGCCCCTCGACGCGCGGAGCAACAAGCAATTTTTGCGCAGCTCGGACGATTTCACCGTCCCCTGCCGGCACTTACTACCCCCCTCCTCCCTCCCCCTCCGCCTGCAGCGAGCTTCTCCCACAGCTCGCTCCCATAGATGGATTATCGAGGTCTCGGCCCCCTGCCGTGCCCTCTGGGGGGGAGCGTGTGGCGGTTCGGTTAACACCCACAACAGACTAAGGACAGTCAGCTCGCTTCTCTTGGTTTTTTCCGCTGCACTACTGAGATGTAATGTGCCATTCATGCTTTGAGATGTTAATGTGCCATTCATGTACAGTGTTCACGCGTCCTGTCCTTACTGTGACCTAGAGACTGAGATCAATATGTAGATGTGCCTTGTAACCTCTTTGTCCTGCAAGCTGGAGCAGAGGCCAGCAATCTGCCTATTGTTATGTATGTCTCTTAAATGCAAATGTCTCAGCTGCTGTGAATACCCTTTGATGTATTGTCTGAGTTGGGTATAAGTACCGCACTGAAATCCATGTTCTCTCTCTCATTCTCACTTCTGCAACTGCTGCTGCTGGACACACACTCTGTGTGTCTCTCTTCTCTGCGCGCCGGGAGCGGAGCTCGTGACGGTGGTATGATTTAATAAAACCTACTTTAAAACTTCACAACGCCGCTTTATTTCATGCCGCTGCAACATATGTATATTAGCTGCTCTTGCTTTTTTTTTTTTTTTTCCTTGCCTTCTGATTGTTGCTCTGAGTGTTGCTATCCCGGTGCTGTTGCAATCCTGGAATTTCCCCATTGTGGGACTAATAAAGGCTTATCTTATCTTATCTTATAAGGTAACAACACTAACCACACTTTTCTTTCCCTTGTATTTTTTCCCTTGTCATGATAAACAAACAGCCTGCTTCTCTATTAGCAAAGGTCGTTACTAGACGCCAAGTCATCAGCTGACACTTGCATAGAGAAACAGTTAAACAGTAATTTGTGGGGGTTTTTTCAAATAAGTATACAATATACAGTATATATATATATATATATATACACACACACATATACTGTATACATATATGTATATGGGTGATTCTTCAATTAAGGGAGTTTTTCTGTCCCCAGGGTAGATTTTCAAGAAAAAAATGGTTTTTTTTAGAAAAAACAATGATTGCTTTTGTTTACTTTAGGTTGTAGTAGCTATGAAAAAAATAACTGTGTCTCAATGATGACATTTTAATACTTTTTCAGTGTGTTGAAAATTCAAATGTGCAAGAATTTCACTGTTTTGTGCTTGTCCCCAACCCAGACTTTTTGACTTCCCCTCTATAATAAAGCGATAAAAAGTGCTAAATTCATTAAACCTTTACTTTGCATTTCCTCATAACAACTTAAAAAGATATTTTTCAAATTCATATATTTTATATTTGTTCAATTTACTATTTATTTATAGTTAAATATTGCTGTCCCTCATACATCTGTCTTTACCATCACGCTCAACGTTTTAGAGCGCAATAAAGTTTTTACAAACAGTTACTTAAATTGTTGCATGCAAATTAGATGCTCCAGAGGAACATGTCCAGACATGAGGAACAAGCCTGATTTTTTGATGCCCACATATGTAAGTAATTTGATGTTTTATACATCCTGATCTGAGAGTATGTTTATTAGGCGTCATTACCAAACAAGTTACTATTTGAGTATTTTAATTCATTAATACAAAATTTCACTTTATTTAGATATATTCAGTGTACATTGTATGCTAGCTAACCAATTAGCTTAGCAAGTCTAAAACTTAGCCAACATTTTCTGCAAAGAGTGAAAATTGTCATTACCATTGCATGTCATTACCATCACAAAAGTGACTGTGATGGTAATGACGATCTGTGATGGTAATGACAATTTATGTTTTTATTTCCTAATAACTAGCATAGGATTTTGCTGAGAATTATCTCTGCAAATACTCATCTGAGATTCAAGCCGTACATTTTGGCGACTCACACAAGCAAGCATCCATTCACACTGGAGTTGCCTACACAGGAAAAGGTACATTTATATCGTCAGTGTCTTCAGTTTCCTCATCAGTGAGGCACGATCCTTCAGCTATATGGGCACATCTCTCTCCTGTGCTCTCCCACTTGAAGGAACAGAACCCCTCTGCAACGACCCTCCATGTCATAAATGATGGCCCTACAACCCAGTACCGATCCAAGAAGAATTTTTATTTGCTCTCCACAATGCCATTTAGGTTTGGGTTCAGCAGGGTGACCTGGAACTTTTTGGAGGCCGGGCATGGCAAAGGACCTGCAGATGGAGTTGGGGCAGCAATAAAACGAAATGCAGATGCTATTGTTGCCCGTGGAGTAGATCTACCAAGTGGTGAAGTCGTCTTCAATGTCCTGTCGAAGGAGCAATCAAAGATCAAGCTCTTCCATGCCACTGAAGAAGACATTTCAGCAAAGGATGCCTTGCTACCAAATCAACTGGAAACAGTTCATGGAACAATGAAAATCCATCAGGTGGAGTATTTCATATACTATATTATAATATTTATTTATTAAATTAGTCTTTATTTATTCTGTGAATGTAGCATATTCAGTAATACCCAGTTGTTTTTATTTTTGTACAGATTTTCACCAACAATCCAGGCCACATCAAGTGGCGAGTACTCAGCTGTTTCTGTTCAGCTCCAGAGGAGTGCAAGTGCTATGGCCCACAGACAGTGGCCATTCAGCAAGATGAGCCAACAACAAGCCAGGAAGGATCAGCCCTGGATCTGCAGCCACCTGAGATGGACACACAGCCATCAACACTTGTCCCCGTTTCAGAGATCACAGATCAACTGATAGGACAGTGGTGTGCTGTTCAATATGACCAAGATGTATATCCAGGCATCATTCAGGATGTAGATGCAGAAGGTTGTACCCTTGTGAAAACAATGAACATCATCGGCAAGAACCGTTTCTTTTGGCCTATGAAAGATGATGTTCTGTGGTATCAGCCATGTGATCTGCTTGGTCTAGTCCCAGAGCCCCAGCCAGTCACAAAAAGGCACATGAGGCTACCAGAGAATGTGTGGAAGATGTTGTGCTCTCTCAGGGAATGAAACAAACTTGTGTCTAAGATTTATGTTGGTAGCACACTCTAAACTGTCAAAATAGCTTTTTACAAAGTGCTGTTTGAATGCTGTTGATTAAAAAAAGTGTTAAAAATAAAGGCAGTGTAGAGGATGACTTTCACAAACGAGACTGAGTTTATTTCTCAGGGTTGGTTTATTGCAAGGTCACATCCTCTAACAAGAACAGGATCTCAGGAAAAGAGGCAGAGCAATCATCCAACACAGCTCTTATAGTCTCACCAGACACAAATCCCCCCACATCAAATCACACACCCCCAACCCACAGTCTTAGGTAAACATCCAGCGCCCGAGGCTCCTTGGCGTCTCCATTGTCCTCTGACCCTCTAGCGTCTGGGGCTCCTGCTGGGGCATTCTCTCCAGCTTCACATCTCCTGCAAGGCCAACTTCACACCTCCCGTAGGTCCTCACAGGGTCAGGTCCTCTTTGGTCCTTAAGACGTGAAGCTTCTGGAATATGCACCGTCATTCCTACTAGGTGAATGCGGGGGATATGAATACAATATATGCGCCTTAAATATGCGCCATATAACCCCCCCAAATGTCTAAATAAGGACAAAGTGCACCCAAATATGCATAGCATCATAACATAATACGCAGAACAGCAAAAAAAGGCACAACACATCACACTTCCGGCTGCTTGGGCTTCAATCGCCTGCCATATCTGCTGTAAGCCGGTTTCGACCTTCCAGTAGCCGCTTCTTGCATCTGTGAATTAGAGTCGTTAGCACATCCTTGTGAAAGCTTAGCAGAATGTCTCCCCGGCGGCCTGCCGCGGCGGGGGGCCCTGGCCAGCTGAACTTGTTCATCAGCTAACACAAAAGCGGGTTTGAGTCTGTTAACGCAGACTAATTCCCTTCTGTCTCCCAAATCGAGCAAAAAATACTTTTCCCCGGTTTCTAACACTCTGAACGGTCCATCATAAGGTGGTCTTAAACCTAACCTCTGTGCGTCGTGTCTAACAAAGACGAATTCTGCATTCTTTAAGGCTTTAGGCACAAAAACGCGTGGGAAACTGTGATGAACTGGACCGGGGAGGGTGTTTGATCCCGCGTCGCCCTGCAGCAGCTGAGCGGGGGGGCGATCTGGTGCGGGGTTCTCAGGAAGGAATTCTCCCGGTAACCGGAGAGGTTGGGCGAAGACTAGCTCGGCCGGAGAGGCTTGCAAATCTTCCTTAGGTGCTGAACGCAACCCTAATAAAACCCATGGAAGTTTATCAACCCAATTTGTGTCCGTGACAGCCGCTCTGAGGGCTGCTTTCAATGACTGGTGAAAGCGTTCGCACAAACCGTTAGCCTGGGGGTTATACGCAGTTGTGCGATGAATTTTCACCCCCAGGCTGAGTGCCATGGATGACCAGAGCTCGGAAACAAATTGGGGTCCTCTGTCAGACGTTATGTCTGATGGGACTCCAAAGCGCGCGACCCAAGCCGTTAAAAAAGTGCGTGCAACGTCTGCTGCTGTGGTTGACGCCAGGGGGACCGCCTCTGGCCAGCGCGTAGTGCGGTCCACCATAGTTAGAAGGTGTGTGAACCCCTGTGACAGCGGGAGGGGTCCCACCAAGCCGATATGCACGTGGTCGAAGCGTTTGGCTGGGATGTGAAAAGGTTCTAGAGGGGCCCGCGTGTGCTTGTGTACCTTTGCTCTTTGACACGCTGCGCAGGCTGCGGCCCATTCTTTGACCTGTTTACGCAGCCCCGGCCAAACAAATTTCTCTCCCACCATTTTGATCGGTGCGCGAACGCCCGGATGTGCCAGCGAATGTATTAAGTCAAAAACGTGGCGACGCCACGCAACTGGGACCACGGGGCGGGGGCGCCCCGTGGAGATATCGCAGATTAGAGGGGGCATACCTCTTTGATGCACCCTGTGCTCCAGCCTTAGCCCTGTTGGCCCAGACTGGAGCGCGTGCACATCCGCATCATTAACCTGCTCGGCGGCCATGGCTGCATAATCTAACCCAATGCAGACCGGGGCTGCGAGCGCTTCCACGCCGCAAGCCTGGCCCGTGTCTACAGCCGCCGAGTCTGCCCCCTGGGGGCCTGGCATTGCAACTGCGTGCGAGAGACAATCTGCCACTACATTGTGTTTGCCCGCCACGTGTTGAATGTCGGTGGTAAACTCCGAAATCGTGGCCAGCTGTCTCTGTTGTCGGCCCGACCAAGGCTCTGAAATTTTAGCCATTGCAAATGTTAATGGTTTGTGGTCTACAAACGCGGTGAAACGGCGCCCTTCCAACCAGAACTGGAAGTGGCGGATGGCCAAATGCAGGGCTAAAAGCTCCCTATCAAACTCGCTGTATTTACGCTCGTTATCGCGCAATGTTTTGCTGAAAAACGCAAGTGGTTGCCAGCTCCCTGCTACCAGTTGCTCGACAACCGTCCCCACTGCCACGTCGGAAGCGTCCGTGGTTAGCGCCATGCGAGCTGCTGGCACCGGGTGTGCCAATAACGCAGCGTTCGCGAGGGCCGATTTGACCTGGGAGAAAGCGCGCTCCCGGACCGGGGACCACTCGACCTTAGTTGCAGGTTTTTGCTTCTTTAGTGCTGCGTACAATGGGTGCATGAGCTGTGCCGCATTGGGGAGGAAGCGGTTATAAAAATTGACCATCCCCAAAAATTCTTGCAGTGCTTTAACTGTCTGCGGTTGGGGGAAATCTGTTATCGTGCGCACTTTATCAGGCAGCGGGACCGCGCCTTCTGGAGACACGCGGTGCCCCAAAAAATTGATTTGCGCTACCCCGAATTGGCATTTCGCTGGGTTAATTATCAGCCCGTGTTCTGTCAGCCTCTGAAAAACGGCTGTGAGGTGGCGCTCGTGTTCGACTTCGGATGCACTGGCTACCAAAATATCATCCAAATAGGCAAACACGAAAGGGAGGCTGTGCAATACTGCATCCATCATGCGTTGGAACGTCTGTGCGGCGCCTTTGAGGCCGAAAGGCATGCGCAAAAACTCGAAAAGCCCGAAAGGGGTTATAACTGCTGTTTTGGGTATGTCTTGCGCGCGGACTGGGACTTGGTGATAACCGCGCACCAAATCTATTTTGGAAAAGATGCGCGCCCCCGCCAAATGTGCCGAAAAATCCTGGATGTGCGGAATCGGGTAGCGGTCGTGTGCTGAAGCATTATTTAATCTGCGGAAATCACCGCAAGGGCGCCACGAGCCGTCAGCCTTGGGGACCATATGTAGGGGTGACGACCAAGGGCTGTTAGAGCATCTAACAATGCCCAGTTTTTCCAAGTTGGCGAATTCCTCGCGCGCGATGGCCAGTCTAACTGGGTCCAAGCGCCGAGCTTTTGCAAAAACAGGGGGGCCAGAGGTAGTTGTGAAATGCTCGACCCCGTGTTTGGCAACTGACGCTGAAAATGTTGGGACCGTGAGTGCTGGAAACTGATTGAGTAGTGCATGAAACGTACCACCCGCAGCTGTGACATTGGGATGTGCAGAAGGCAGGGCCACCCGAGCTGTGCAGGAGATAGAGTGGAAAGACAGTGCATTTACAATACATCTATTAGTAAGATCAACTAATAAACTGTTTGAGCATAAAAAGTCAGCACCTAGCATGTTGTTGCTAACTGCAGCTACAACGAAGGTCCACTCGAAGGTGCGGCCGTGGAGGGATAGGAGGAGCGTCTTCTCCCCATAGGTTTTGATTGTGGAACCATTTGCCGCTAACACCAGGGGTCCGCTGGCAGGCATCAGCAGGTCCACGTAGGAAGGCTTGACAAAACTTAGCTGGGAGCCTGTGTCCACCAGGAATTCTTTCCCTGAATTTGCATCTGTCACGAAAAGCAGCTTGTTCTTCGCGCCGAGAGTCGCAGCTGCTACCGGCTCTCGGTCTTGGCGTTTCCCTGGCGCTTGTATCGGCACGGTGGGATGCATCTGTGCGCTCTCTCGGCGAAGCGTCGATGGTAGAAACAGAGGGTGTTGTCGGCTCCGCTTCTCCTGGCCTCTGCCGCTGGTGATGTCAGTGGGTCCGGTGCTGCAGCCTCTGGTCTCCCCTCGTCTCGCGGGGGTGTGTTCAGCTCTGCTGCTGCCGTCGTGGCTGCGTGCCGTCTATGGGCGTCGACGAGCCGCTGCGCCTCCTGGCCCAGCTCGTGGTAGTCACGGTTGTTGAGTAGCTGTGAGCTGGCCAGGGTGACTCTCACTGCTGGCGGTAGCGTTCTGAGTAAGAGGTGGGCGAAGATAAAGCTGTCGTCATCTTCGCCTCTCAGGCTCATCATCTTCGCCATCAGATCTGCCGGCCTGTCTGCTTCCCCTTGTGTCAGCGCCAGGAGCTTCTCTGCTCGCTCTCCCAGTGAGGGAGTGAAGGCTCAAATGAGGGCAGCTTTCAGTGCGCCATACTTGTCGTCTTGGGGCGGGTGGTTGGTCAGGCTCTCCACCCGCTGCACTGTGAGGCTGTCCAGCTTCGCGACGACATGGTAGAACCTCGTTGCGTCCGCTGAGATTCCCCGAAGGTGGAACTGCGCCTCCACAATGGTAAACCAGGAGCGTGGGTTATGTTGCCAGAAATCGGGCAGCTGTAGTGTGGTAGCTGCGTTAACCCGGTTGGCCCCTGAAGAGTCCGGTGCGGAAAGACCGTCGCCACAAGCCATGGTTTGTCGTAGGTCACCAGTGTAGAGGATGACTTTCACAAACGAGACTGAGTTTATTTCTCAGGGTTGGTTTATTGCAAGGTCACATCCTCTAACAAGAACAGGATCTCAGGAAAAGAGGCAGAGCAATCATCCAACACAGCTCTTATAGTCTCACCAGACACAAATCCCCCCCACATCAAATCACACACCCCCAACCCACAGTCTTAGGTAAACATCCAGCGCCCGAGGCTCCTTGGTGTCTCCATTGTCCTCTGACCCTCTAGCGTCTGGGGCTCCTGCTGGGGCATTCTCTCCAGCTTCACATCTCCTGCAAGGCCAACTTCACACCTCCCGTAGGTCCTCACAGGGTCAGGTCCTCTTTGGTCCTTAAGACGTGAAGCTTCTGGAATATGCACCGTCATTCCTACTAGGTGAATGCGGGGGATATGAATACAATATATGTGCCTTAAATATGCGCCATAGCAGACACTTTAATTCTGCTATTGATGTTCTGCACATGATGAGTTTTTATATTGTTAAGTGCATTTTCTTATTGCTAGTGTGTAAAATCAATTAGTTACTTTTGTGGTTGTTGCAGTCACAGAATGTGATATATGTTTTTTAATGACTTAAATACTATTTTTCTTACTATACTGTATTTCTTACTAGTATTTGTATTTTATTTATGACATTGTTCCAATGATTTGTATAAGCTGGTTGATAATCACCAGCAGGTCCCTGACTGTTGTTTAATATGGGTCACACCACTGTTGCTGTGCATGAATTAAAATGCTACACACTTATTTCAGAGTGCTTAAAACTTTATTTTCTATTTTATCATTTTTGGATTGCACTCATCATATGGGACATTTGAGCTGAGCATGCCAGTCTTCTTTGATCCATTTTTATGTCAGAAACGAGCCAGCCGGCCAGAAGAGCATATTATTACATAAGCAATGCTGTGTTAGTTTACCAAGTGACTAATTTTAATGGAAGGTTAAGTGTATAAAAGGTGGTGTTTTTAAAAAGTAGTATTTACTTTGTCTTTGTTGTAAAAAAAAACAAACAAAAAAACACCAGTTGTGGTTTATATTAATCATATATCCCATAACCTACATATGTATAAGCATGTGAGAATGTTTGGTGATTACATATGTACAACGACTTCACACCTCAGAACAGGACAAGAGGTCTCAACCGCCAGCGAAGATCAAAGAGCATCCGAGGCGCTGCAGTGGAGACCAGATCGATCGCCCTGACCACCCAGGGTCAGGTGGAGGAGTACGAAGACAAAGGAGGGGGGATTAAGATAATGCGGGATGTCAGCTTTGATATGCATGTCTTTTGTTATGTGTAGGTATAAGTATGTAGAGCTGAATGTGTTCGCTCTCTTATTCTGTTTCTGCACTGAGATGAGACTTGTTAGAGGAGCGAAGCTGATAATAAACTTTGGTTTATAAATCACATCGCCTTGTTATTCCAAGCTCTTCTACACTGGTGACCAGACGTGAGGATGGAACAGAGACGTTCTCCCGCGATTGACTCATCGGAGGCGACCCAGGCAAGCGCTGGCGCCCATGCAGACAGGGGAACGGATGGAAGACGTTCCCCCACGGCAGAAGAGAGGGCTCAACCGAGCACCATCCCCAGCCCCGCCGTGAGAGCAGAAGAAAGGCGCTCTCACCCGGCGGACACATCAAGGACGGCCCACACAAGCGCCGTCACCGTCAAGCTGCCAGAATTCTGGCAAGAAGACCCGAGCTCGTGGTTCCAGCAAGGTGAGGCTCAGTTTGCACTGGCGGGCATAACGGCGGATGAGACGAAATTTTATCACATCGTCGCCAAACTCGACGCTGCCACGTCAAGATGCGCGCGGAGCATAATCCGACAGCCGCCCGCCCACGACAAATACAGAGAGCTGAAGGCGACCATCGTCGAGAACTTCGTCCCCTCAGCCGAGGAGAGAGCAGAGAGGATCCTGGCGATCTACGGCCACAGAGGATGCAGACCCAAGGCCCTCATGGAGGACATGCTGCAGCTCAAGGAGGAGGACAACGACAACTTCCTCTTCCAACACATCTTCCTCAGCACTCTGCCGCCACACATGAGAGGGACGCTGATCAACATGCGGTGCAGCACCCAGCAGGACTTCCGTGCGCTGGCCCGAGAAGCGCAGCGACTCACCAACGCCTGCAGGGAACAGGTGGCCACAGCAGCATCCGCAGATGCCCAGAGCAACGGAGAACCACAGACAACTGAGCAGAGCCCGCCCACCATGGCGGCAACACGACCAAGACGCAGCAGGCGGAACGACATCTGCTATTACCATCACCGTTTCGCCGGGGGGGGGGGGGCGTACAAATGCGTTCCCCCCTGCAAGTTCAAAAGTTCGGGAAAACGCCAAAACCGAGAACCGTTAACGGCTGCGGTTCTCGGCGAAAAAAATAAACTTCTTTATGTGACTGACGGACACACCGGGAGACAGTTCCTGATCGACACCGGAGCTCAACTGAGCTTTATCACCCCTTCCCACGCAGATCGGGCCATGGGTCCCTGGGGAAATGGGGCGATGGCAGCCAACGGCTCCATCATCGACACTTACGGTGAAAGGAGCCTGCCTCTTTGCATTCACGGCCGCAACTATAGATGGACATTTATTGTAGCGACGGTGAGCTTTAACATGTTGGGTGCTGATTTTTTGTGTGCACATGGGTTGTTAGTTGATCTAGCAAATAGACGCTTGGTTAATGCATTTTATTCTATTCCCTGCTCAGCTCGAGTCTCTCCACCACCCGTGCAGGCCGGTGTCACAACAGCAGGAGGTAAGTTTGACCAACTCCTCACCCAATTTCCAGCACTCACAGTTCCAAAATTTTCAGCAACAGTAGCGAAACACGGGGTTGAACACTTCATTCCCACAACAGGCCCACCCGTGTTCGCCAAAGCTCGGCGATTAGACGCGACCAAGCTCGCCATAGCACGGGACGAGTTTGCCACCCTGGAAAAATTAGGCATTATTAGACGCTCGAAAAGCCCCTGGGCATCGCCACTCCACATGGTTCCGAAAACCGACGGTTCTTGGAGACCGTGCGGCGATTACCGCAGATTAAACAATGCGACAGCGCATGACCGCTACCCAATTCCTCACATCCAAGATTTCTCACTACATCTGGCGGGTGCGCGCATTTTTTCTAAAATAGACCTGGTCCGCGGCTATCACCAAGTCCCCATTTGAGCGGAAGACATTCCTAAAACGGCTGTAATAACCCCTTTCGGTCTTTTTGAATTTTTGCGGATGCCGTTTGGCCTCAAAGGCGCTGCTCAAACCTTTCAGCGGATGATGGACGCGGTATTACGCGATCTCCCTTTCGTGTTCGTCTACCTCGACGATATGCTGGTAGCCAGCTCGTCGGAGGAAGAACACGAACAACACCTCACTACGGTCTTTCAGAGACTAGAAGAGCACGGGTTAATAATCAATCCAGCCAAATGCAAATTCGGCGTGTCACAAATTGATTTTTTGGGACACAGAGTTTCACCAGAGGGGGCAGTCCCATTGCCAGACAAAGTTCGCGCAGTAAAAAATTTTCCACGACGGCAAACGGTCAAATCGCTGCAAGAATTTTTGGGAATGGTTAATTTTTACAACCGTTTCCTCCCCCGCGCAGCTCAACTCATGCAGCCCCTGTATACCGCGCTCAGAAAACAAAAGCCTTCCAACGCGGTCGAATGGACCCCGGAGCGCGAACGCGCCTTCGCGGAAGTAAAAAGTGCTCTAGCGAACGCCACATTGTTGGTTCACCCTGATCCCTCGGCCCGCATCGCACTAACCACAGACGCTTCAGACCTGGCCATAGGGGCAGTTGTGGAACAACACGTTGGCGGAACCTGGCAACCTTTGGCGTTTTTCAGAAAATCGTTAAACCAAACGGAGCGTAAATACAGCACTTTTGACAGGGAGCTGCTAGCGCTTCATTTATCCATCCGCCACTTCCAGTTCTGGTTAGGGGGTGGCGTTTCACGGCTTTTGTAGACCACAAACCGCTCACCTTTGCAATGGCTAAAATTTCAGAACCATGGTCAGGCAGGCAACAAAGACAGCTAGCTGCAATTTCAGAGTTCACCACAGACATTCGACATGTAGCAGGCAAACTTAACGTGGTAGCAGACTGCCTCTCTCGCGCTGTGACATCGCCAGAGCGTGAGGAGACAGATTATACTACCTCAGCCGCAGAACTCTTCGCCAACACGGACATGTACGCAGCCCCAATTCACATAGGGATAGATTACGCAGCCATGGCAGAGGAACAAAGCAGTGACGCGGACGTGCGCGCACTCCTGTCTGGACCAACAAGGTTAAGGCTGGAGGAAAGGGGTTTACATGACGGTGTACCCCCCCTAATCTGCGACGTTTCAACCGGCCGACCTCGCCCGGTAGTCCCAGCTGCATGGCGCCGCCGTATTTTTGACTCAATTCACTCCCTCGCGCACCCAGGTGTGCGCGCCTCGGTTAAAATTGTCGCCGAAAAGTTTGTGTGGCCCGGCCTGCGCAAAAATGTAAAGGAATGGGCAAAAACTTGCATGTCTTGTCAGCGCGCCAAAATACACAAACACACAAAAGCCCCTCTAGAGCCTTTTCGAATCCCAGCTAGAAGGTTCGACCACGTTCATGTCGACCTCGTGGGACCACTACCTTCGTCTCAGGGTTTCACACACCTGTTAACAATGATAGATCGTACTACGCGCTGGCCTGAGGCGGTCCCTCTGGCGTTAACCACAGCGGCGGAAGTCACTCGCGTTTTTTTGACAAACTGGGTGGCGCGTTTTGGCGTCCCATCGGACATCACGTCCGATAGGGGGCCTCAATTTGTCTCAGAGCTTTGGTCAGCCATGGCCAGCAGCTTAGGAGCGACAATTCACCGCACCACCGCTTATCACCCTCAGGCTAATGGGTTATGCGAGCGCTTTCACAGATCTTTAAAGGCCGCCCTCAGGGCCTCACTAACGGATACAAATTGGGTAAATAAACTCCCCTGGGTTTTATTGGGGTTGCGTGCTGCGCCTAAAGAGGATCTAGACGCCTCCCCAGCAGAATTAGTTTTTGCACAACCTCTCAGACTCCCAGGTGAATTTTTACCAGAAAACCCAGAGCCTGGGCATCTCCCAGCCATGAGGCTTTCAGGCAGCAGCGGACCGGACACTCTCCCCGGACCGGCACACCACTCTTTTCCACGGGTTTTTGTCCCCCAAGCTTTAAAAAACGCCGAATTCGTTTTTGTTAGGCATGAAGCTTTAAAATCTACCCTCCGTCCACCATACGATGGACCATTCAGAGTGCTGGAACCTGGTGATAAGCATTTTGTGCTTGATTTAGGGGACAGAAAAGAAACAGTCAGCATTGACAGACTTAAACCTGCCTTCTTGTTGAGAGACGAACCTGCATGGTTGGCGAGAGCACCTCGGCGGGGTAGACCCCCCAAGAGAAAAGACTCAGCCCCCCTGCAGGGAACAAATAATCACTCTCCTCCCCAAGCTGCAGATTCCTTACAGGAAGGTCCCACCAGGATGCCCAAGCGGACCCACAGCAGATTCGGGAGAAGATTAAAACCCAGACAGCACAGGGACTGATGCAAACTACTCGAAAGTTGTTCACTAATTGTGCTGTGACAGTTTAAGACTGACTTGTTATATTACTACGCTGTTATGATTACCACTGAATTCTCTACAGGAGCATAGCTGCTGGAAAGTTTCTTCCTTGTCAAGAGGTTTAGCAGTTAGTATGTCATAGTAATTATCTTAAACTGTGAATTTTTTTATTATTGTCCTTTTCTTAGTCGTTTGGGGGGGGGCTGTAGTTTATATTAATCATATATCCCATAACCTACATATGTATAAGCATGTGAGAATGTTTGGTGATTACATATGTACAACGACTTCACACTTCAGAACAGGACAAGAGGTCTCAACCTCCAGCGAAGATCAAAGAGCATCCGAGGCGCTGCGGTAGAGACCAGATCGATCGCCCTGACCACCCAGGGTCAGGTGGAGGAGTACAAAGACAAAGGAAGGGGGATTAAGATAATGCGGGATGTCAGCTTTGATATGCATGTCTTTTGTTATGTGTAGGTATAAGTATGTAGAGCTGAATGTGTTCGCTCTCTTATTCTGTTTCTGCACTGAGATGAGACTTGTTAGAGGAGCGAAGCTGATAATAAACTTTGGTTTATAAATCACATCGCCTCGTTATTCCAAGCTCTTCTACACCAGTGTTAATTTTTATGTCATTACCAAAACATGTTGTCATTACCATCACAATACATTTTTTGATAGAAAATGTTGCTTTATTGTTAACTTGGGTTTTTACCACAATCATTGTGGTAATGTTTAAAAGTCTAAATTTGCATTTTATGAAAAAATATACTGTGGGCACATATGTTGGTTATATATGCTCCACAAATATATTGCTGTGTGTTTATTGTGTGCTACACGTCTCATGGAACAAAAGGACTGGGTCTCCAAGAGACAACGGGAGAGTGTGAGATTTGGCCTTTGTTTCAGGGAGATGACCTGGAGAGATTCCCGGACCACAGGAGACTAAAGGACAATGGTGTGAAGGGGGTTACATTGTGACTGGGATTAAGTACCATGTGACTGTATGTTTGCTTAAACACCATGTGACTTGAGTTTCGATGTCCGGGGTATAAAAGAGTGGTGTGAGATGATTCTTCCTCTTTTCCTGCTTTGAGATTGTTGGAGTATGTGAACTGTGAATAAAGCTGAACCTGAGGAATAAGCTCAGTCTCATCCTTGTGCACATCCTCCACACTGGTGACCTTACGACGAAGAATGAGCAGAGATAATTCTCCCGAGCGGGGCTCGGCAGAAGCCAGCCTGATGGCTGCCACCACACTCCGGCTGCCCGACTTCTGGCAGCATAGTCCGCGCTCCTGGTTTAGTGCGGTCGGGCGCATTTCAACCTCCGGAGAATCTCGAAGGACGACACGAAATTCTACCATGTGGTGGCGAAGCTGGTCAGCCACACAGTCCAGAGGGTGGAAGATCTGGTCAATCACCCACCGGACAGCGACAAATACAGCGCATTGAAGGCTGCGCTTATAAGCCACTTCACCCCCTCGGTGCAACAGCGAGCAGAAGGGCTCCTAACTGTAGGGTGAATTGCCTATAAAAATATTTGTCATAAGGTACAGGAATTATTTATTTTATTTAATAGTGGGTGTGAAAGGGGGGCGGAGTTAAACCGTCACTTCTACACCCGCTAAATTAAATAAAAGCACTCGTAAAAGGGGCACCAGTCCTAACGGACAATAATATTAACTTTAATTTTAATTAACTTTGTACCTTAAATTACTTAATGAATCAGTCTCAAAGTTTCAGTGAGTTTTTGTCCTGCCGTGATTAGGAAACCTGTATATGCGAAAGAAAAACGCTTCAACTGCTCTCATTCATCCCTTTTATTAAACTCATTCAGTTTACATGGCATAGCGTTCAAGTGATGAATAAACAGATTCAGATGATGACAGCGTAAAATATCACATCAACTGATATTGGGTTCCTGAACATAAAATCCAGCGTTACACCTCTGCAGAACCAAGGAGAAACTAGGCTTATGTTTCAACGGTAAATGAGGCTGGAATGTTTTAACAAAACAACGCAATTTTATGGGGAAAATTCATAAGCTAATTATCTAAAAATGACTCCTGAATTAATCTACAAAAATTTAAGGGCAGTTACTTAAAAATGACTAAGAGTTTTCCTTCAGTTTATAGCTTTATCCTGTGGCTGAGAGACTAATTGAGCCCTGAAATACGGGCCATATTCAATTGTAATTTAATTGTTAGGACATCACGTTTTTAACCCAGGAGATAGGAGAAATAAGAGTTTCACTCACAAGACAGCTGTAGGTCCACGTTTCAGCGGGTCGATACTGGCCGAGTTGGGAGTTAGGACGTCGGAGGAAGTGGCTGCTGCGATGCCTCCTCACAGCTGTGGAAGTGTAAACTCAGCTGGGGGGCCCTTCAAGGAGACACTTGCAGCCGTGGATGATTTGTCTCAGGGCGGCGTGAACAGCCCTTGAAAAGAATCTAAATTTGAGGTCTCTTGTAGCGGGATAGACCAAAAAAACTGAAGGAAAATCTTCTCAGTCTCTGTTCACTTTAAACTAGGCAAATTAAAGGTCCACTTTAATGGCGTGAAAAGTCATGAAGAAAAAAAAAATGTTAGAAAAACATTTACTAGGATAAGAATGGCTTCTGAGGTGAAGGAAAAGTTTGAGAATTTGATTCTCTAAAAGGGACGAGCTCTAAAGAAAAATGGTTTCTCCTCAGTGACCAGAATATAACGAAAGACTTGACAAACACACAGAGAATAAAATAAAACTTCACAGGGCCTTGAAACGGTGGAATAAAATCTTCTGAGATCTAGATTACTATTCTGCTTCTTTAATCTTAATTTAGTTCCTAATCTTTCTCAAAATCTCTTTCTTTCTTCTTTCTGTGTTTCTAATTCTTAATCTTATCACCGTTTTCTAATTTTGCTGTTCTAATCTTCCTGCCTGTTGTCTCTACTTCTACCCTTTTTCTAACTTTTTCTGATCTCTGACTAAACTCAAATCTAACCTCTCTCTTTTAAAGTTACCTCGCCGGGTCGTAAAACTGATGATGTCAGTCATAAGACCGACCAATCGACCTTTTCAGAAGCAGTTTGAAATGGCTGCTATCCAATGTGAGAACACTTCTTTGTTTGAGAGCAGCCAATCAAATGAAGACACCATCCCATGAAATTTCAGAGGGAAAATCAACACTCAGTCAGTTCTTATGAAATAAATGCTCAATATAAAACCTAACTAAATTAAATGACTTGGCTAATATTTGGTGATCATGCACTTATACCATTACTCCAATAACACTCATGAATATAACATTTCTTATACATAATTATAATACATGCATTCACATTTAGATCAAAATGCAGCAAAAACATGCAGCAAACCATGGTTGGTGATAAAAGAGGGATGATTTTCAGTGTCCTTAGGATCCAGAGGATAAGCTGAAAGAAACTTAATGTTTGGAACAAATTAAAAGTCATCCTACATACTGAAAACACATTCCGTAGGTATCCGCTAGGAGGTACTGTTGAGCTGTAGATGATTTCCTTTAGTATCTGGGCGAAGAAACCTGGACAGCATCGGCTATAAACCCGTCAGATTAAGTGGTTTATGACTCTTTTAAGAACATTGGTTTCCTGTGAAAAGGTACATTATCAAATGCAGTGTTCACGTTGAGAGGTCTGGTCTCCTGAGTTTTATGTTCCTTTGAGCCTTTAAAAGCAAATTCTGATCCTTACAATCTCTGCAAGAGGCAACTGTTTACATTGGGGTCCTGGGAAAGCAAGCATCTTTGGTCAGGCCCGGAAGAGGCCTGGCATGAGTCGACATAAAAGCCAGCGATATTCCTGAAAAGGCAGAAAAGTGATATTCCTGTGTAATGAATAAAATGAAATTCCTATAAAATGAAGAGAAGTGATCTTCTGTTTTGGTTTGAGGAGACGGATGATGCTACATAATGTTGACGGAGCCGGAGAACGACAGACCCGTAGACCTGATGGTGAAAATGCTGAGGCTGAAAGACTCCGAGGATTGTGAATTTATCTTCGCCCACCTTTTCCTCCGGACCCTGCCACCAGCGGTGAGAGTTACCCTGGCAGACTCATCTCGGTTGGCCCGGCGAGACTACCATGGGCTGAGCAAGGAGGTGCAGCGACTCGTCGACGCCCACAAACAGACCGCGGTTTCGGCCGCAGCAGCAAAGCTAGGAGCAACGTCCGGAGACGGCATGGGGCCAGTGGTTACAGTACCAGACCCACCGACGACGGCAGCAGCAAGGACCAGGCGACACGGAGCAGATGACGTCCTGTGCTTCTATCATCGCCGCTTTGCAGAGAGGGCACACAAGTGCTTCCCACCGTGCCACTTCAAGCGTTCGGGAAACGCCAAGACCGGGGGTCGGTAGCGGCTGCGGCCCTCGGGGAGGAGAACAAGCTGCTCTACCTGACGGATGCACGCTCGAGGAGGCATTTCCTCATGGACACAGGCTCCCAGCTGAGCTTCATCACGCCTTCCTACGCGGACCGGCTGACACCGTCTAAGGGCCCCCTGGTGTCAGCAGCGAACGGCTCAGCGATTAAGACCTTCGATGAGACGACTCTGCTTCTGTCTTTGCAGGGCCGTGCATTTGAGTGGACTTTTGTTGTAGCTGCAGTTAATTTCAACATGTTAGGGGCTGATTTTTTGTGCTCACATGGTTTATTGGTTGATCTTGCTAATAGACGTCTGGTTAATGTGTCTGGTTAAGACGTCTGGTTAATTAATTAATAATTAATCTTTTCACTCTATTCCCTGCACAGCTCGAGTGGTGCCGCCAACTGCACAAGCCAACGTCACAGCTGCGGGTGGTAAGTTCCACGCACTCCTCACTCAGTTCCCAGCACTCACAGTCCCAACGTTTTTGGCGACAGTGACTAAACATGGGGTGGAACACTATATCACTACCACCGGCCTGCCCGTTTTTGCAAAAGCTCGGCGCCTGGACTCAGCTAAACTGACCATAGCGCGCGAGGAGTTTGCCAACCTGGAAAAACTGGGCATCATCAGGCGTTCGAAAAGCCCCTGGGCCTCACCATTGCACATGGTCTCAAAGGCTGATGGCTCATGGTGACCTTGCAGTGATTTCCGCAGGTTGAATAACGCCACTGCGCACGACCGCTACCCGATCCCGCACATCCAAGATTTTTCGGTTCATTTGGCGGGGGCGCGCATTTTTTCTAAAATAGATTTGGTACGCGGTTACCATCAGGTTCCACTGCGCGCTCAGGACATACCCAAAACAGCGGTAATAACTCCGTTCGGGCTTTTTGAGTTTTTGCGCATGCCTTTTGGACTCAAGGGTGCGGCGCAGACATTCCAGCGCATGATGGACGCGGTCCTACGCGACCTCACTTTCGTGTTCATCTATTTGGACAACATTTTGGTAGCCAGCACGTCCGAAGACGAACACGAAAGCCACCTCACAGCAGTTTTCCGGAGGTTGGCAGAGCACGGGTTAATAATTAACCCAGCGAAGTGTCAGTTTGGGGTGGCGCAGATTGATTTTTTTGGGCATCGCGTTTTGCCAGAAGGAGCGATCCCTCTGCCCGATAAAGTGCGCGCAATAACTAATTTTCCCCAACGTCAAACGGTCAAAGCGTTACAGAAGCTTTTTGGAATGGTTAATTTTTAAAACCGTTTCCTCCCCAGCGCAGCGCAGCTCATGCAACCATTGTACGCTGCACTAAAAAAACAAAAACCCACGAATAAAATCGAATGGTCTCCTGAGCTGGAGCGCGCATTCGCTCAAGTCAAATCAGCTTTGGCAAATGCTACTTTGTTGGCACACCCGGTTCCAACGGCCCGCATGGCGCTCACCACTGACACGTCCGATTTAGCAGTAGGGGCGGTCGTTGAACAGTATGTAGCTGGGACCTGGCAACCGCTCGCGTTTTTCAGCAAAACCTTGCCCGATAGCGAGCAAAAGTACAGCGCGTTCGACAGGGAGTTGTTGGCGCTACACTTGGCCATCCGCCATTTCCAGTTCTGGCTGGAAGGGCGCCGTTTCACCGCATTCGTGGACCACAAACCGCTGACTTTTGCGATGGCCAAGATTTCAGAACCTTGGTCGGGCCGGCAGCAGAGACAGCTGGCCGCGATATCAGAGTTTACCACCGATATCCAGCATGTCGCAGGTAAACATAATGTAGTGGCAGACTGCCTCTCACGTGCTGTGACGGCACCAGGCCCCGTGGGGGCAGACTCTGCAGCCATGGCCACGGGCCAGGGTAGTGACGCGGAAGCGCGTGCAGCCCCGGTCCGCGTAGGGTTAGATTATGCAGCCATGGCCGCGGAGCAGGTTGGCGACGCGGACGTGCGCACGCTCCAGTCTGGACCAACAGGGTTAAGGCTGGAGGACAGGGCGCTGCAAGATGGTATGCCCCCTCTAATCTGCGATATCTCCACTGGGCGGCCGCGTCCGGTGGTACCAGCTGTGTGGCGCCGCCGTGTTTTTGACTCGATCCTTTCTCTGGCGCACCCGGGGGTGCGCGCATTGGTCAAAATGGTAGGAGAGAAATTTGTATGGCCGGGATTGCGCAAACAGGTCAAGGAATGGGTGCAGGCCTGCGTAGCGTGTCAGTGAGCCAAAATACACAAACACACTAGAGCTCCTTTGGAGCCTTTTCACATCCCGGCTAAGCGCTTTGATCATGTGCATGTCAACTTGGTAGGTCCCCTTCCATCGTCACAGGGGTACACACATCTTTTGACAATGGTGGATTGCACCACGCGTTGGCCGGAGGCGGTCCCACTGGCATCAACCACAACCGAGGAGGTGGCACGCGCATTTTTAACAGCTTGGGTAGCGCGCTTTGGAGTTACGTTGGACATAACGTCTGACAGAGGTCCTCAATTTGTTTCCGAGCTCTGGTCATCGATGGCCTGCAGCCTAGGGGTAACGATCCACCGCACTACCGCGTACAACCCCCAGGCTAACGGTTTATGCGAACGTTTCCATAGGTCATTGAAAGCAGCCCTCAGAGCATTGCTTATGGATACAAATTGGGTAGACAGGCTTCCATGAGTTTTATTGGGGTTGCGTTCTGCACCTAAAGAGGATTTACAAGCCTCCTCAGCTGAGTTGGTTTTTGCACAGCCTCTCCGTCTGCCCGGGGAATTTCTCCCCGATAATCCTGCGCCAAATTGCCACCCCCCCCCCCCGCTCAGCTGCTGCAGAGCGACACAGGATCAAACACGCTTCCGGGCCCGGTTCATCACAGTTTTCCACGCGTTTTTGTGTCGAAGGCTTTAAAAAAGTTTGTTTTTGTCAGACATGATGCACATCGCCCAAACTTGCGGCCGCCGTACGATTGACCGTTCAGGGTGCTGGAAACAGGAGAGAAGCATTTTTTGCTGGATTTGGGAGACAGAAAGGAGTTAATTGGTATAAACAGACTCAAACCCGCTTTTGTTTTGGCGGATGAAGCAGTGCAGTTGGTGAGGGCCCCCCGTCGCGGCAGACCCCCTAGAGGGCATTCTCCAGAACACCCACAGAGATTGACTAACAGTTCTAATCCACAGGCAACAGTTCCACAGCAGGAGGACACTGTGGAAGCAGTAAAGCCGGCTTACAGCAAATACGGCAGAAGACTTAGACCTAGGCAACTGGTAGATTGATATGTAGTAATGTTATTATGTCATGCATCTCTGGTTATATTTGTTCCATCTTGGACGTTTTGGGGGGGTCATGTGGGCACATATGTTGGTTATGTATGCTCCACAAATATATTGCTGTGTGTTTATTGTGTGCTACACGTCTCATGGAACAAAAGGACTGGGTCTCCAAGAGACAACGGGAGAGTGTGAGATTTGGCCTTTGTTTCAGGGAGATGACCTGGAGAGATTCCCGGACCACAGGAGACTAAAGGACAATGGTGTGAAGGGGGTTACATTGTGACTGGGATTAAGTACCATGTGACTGTACGTTTGCTTAAACACCATGTGACTTGAATTTCGATGTCCGGGGTATAAAAGAGTGGTGTGAGATGATTCTTCCTCTTTTCCTGCTTTGAGATTGTTGGAGTATGTGATCTGGGAATAAAGCTGAACCTGAGGAATAAGCTCAGTCTCATCCTTGTGCACATCCTCCACAATACATTGCAATTCAAATATTCTGATTAGTACACAATATTTCATTGTTGAGACAAGGCAATATATTAACAAGTCAGAGAGAAGATGTTGTTAAAATGTATTTTAAATGTACTTACAAATATTTAGAACATGATTCTTGAAGAGCATGTTTTGCACTTACTGGAATGATTGTAAAACCTTTGCTTGTCAAATCATTTTGTATTAAAATCAGTGTTTTGTTTTTGTGATGGTAATAACATTTTGCCGTGGCAAATTTGAAAAAAGCATCATAATATCAAAATTATCATGAAGTAATATCAAAGCTACACTCAGATTTGTGTTCCAGACCAATTGCTAAACCTTTTGAAACAGAAAAAATAGAGATTAAAGAACTTTTTTTTTCCAAATTCTAAATGTCAAAAGTGCCCCTAATTTAAGAATCACCCATATATATATATATATATATATATATATACAGACGTGGACAAATGTTTAGTGTGTGTGTGGTACACACCATGTCACCAAACAGCACAGTGACTACTTGTCACCCTTTAAATAGGCTGACTGACTGATTACAAGTTTGTAGACACCTGTGATGTTAATTAGAGGACACATCTTGGTTGAACATGTCCCTATGGTCACATTATTTTCAATCTTTTCTAGGGGTACCATCATTTTTGTCCAGTCCTGTTTCATGAGTTTGTTTTTTAAAATAATTCTGTTGAACCACAATTGAAAAGCATTGTCTGATTTTCATTGGTTAATTTTCATAGAATTTTTATTTATTACCACTTTTGTCAGATTCAAGTTATTTCTGTGACCATTATGGGTTTTTCTTTCATTAACAGAGGGGTACCAACAATTTTGTCCATGTCTGTATATATTAAACAGTCTCTTGCTGAGGGTTTCAGGTGGGGTAAAACGTTAGATGCATCCAAGTGCCACGTCCTTCGCTTTCCGTAGCTGTTCAGGTCAGCCAGATAACCTTTGTGCTGTCCTTACCAGGGAGTTTTGGTCCAGTTTCCTGTGATGGCCAGATCCCCTGGTTTGCCCAAGAGATGGGTGCACCTCCCACAGTTCCTTTGTCACATGGTCCCTCCTGGGAAGGGCAGTATGGATGACATCACTGTCAGTTGTCATTCTTTGCATATAATCACCCAGAAACCATTCCTCATCACCTAAGTCAAATGGCTTCAATAATAGGGTTTGCCATTCACATTTTCTCTATTTTTCTTATTTGTGTATTATAGTAGTCCTGTAGATTGTTGATGGTAAGCTAAGTGGTTTCCTAGGTAAATGTTTGGTATTAATAATTCAGATACTGTACCTAAATGTGACATGATTTGATTTACAAAGTGTATTCCATTAAATATTTTCCATTATCTAAGTAAATCATTTCAGCTGTTTTAAATCTTGATATTATTTCAGTTAAGGGTTTCAGTGTCACCATAGCAATATTTGGATTAGTGTAGGGGAAAGCCTTTGTACTTTCAGTAAGTGTGTAAATAATTTCTAAACATTTTTACCTTCACTCTTATTTAGCTCAATGAGATTCATGCAAGGGTTTTGAAAAGACTAAGTTTATGCAGGGAAGATCAAATTATTTTGCTTTGAGCTCCCTAAAGCATTGTTCCCTTAATTGAGTAAGAATCTGTTATAGTCTTTGTAGTAGATTCTAAATTAAGTCCCACAGTAAACATAAATTCAGCACAAGTTGGACCAAGTTGGAATTTTTCTATCATATACCCTGCGGCGTCATGACATCACACATGTGTACGTGCTACTGCAGCGTGGGGCATCGCGCCATTTCACATACACCGCAGTGGACACACCCCCTAAGGCTGCATGTTGTCGTGTCCAAAGTTCCACTGAGAGCTTATTACCATTAAAAGGAAGAAAACACACTGAATCAGAATAATTGCAATTAACACCAGAGATTTACTGAGATGTATGAATGAGTGCATGAATGAGTGTATGAATGTATGAATGAGTGCAACAATACAAAAATGTGCCTCGCACAGACACTGGCCAGTGGGTCACACAGATTAACCTTAGCTACTAGGAGCGTCTGGATCAATCTACCAAGTGTGACAACTTCCTAACAGTGCATCTCTGTCTTATAGAAGTATCTGGAAGTTGTCTTCTCTGATTGGCCCGCTTCATTCATGAGTTATCATTCTTCAACATCTGGTCAGTTCTCGGCAGCCAACATGTCAGCGCTGCTCCCCGCTCTTATGCACACTCTCTCTCTCACTCACACCCACACCTTATCTGTCGTTATCTTAGCTAAACACATTATGTTCCCTTTAGATAGTTTGACATATCACACTCTCCAGGAACCCCCCAGCCCAAACAAACAAACTGTAGTTTCCCAGTTTGGGATCAATAAAGTACATCTATCTGTCTTATCTAAACAGCTTCAGTTTTCAACAAGCCAGTTTCTAGTTCATGACCTCCATACAAACTGGACACAAATATGTTAAAACAACTTCTTTTTTGTGCAATTCTGAGTAACTTTATACACAACCTGGCCTGCTGCAGGCTGGAACTTATAAGCCTCCAATATATAACAGGATCTCTGCACCAACTCTGAAATGACATTAAACATGATTATACATTTTACACACACAAATATTGATCTTATCCCACAGTGTCCACCAAATGCATTTTTTGTCACCCGAAGACCCTGAACCTCTTTTTTACAGTGCTTATGCACTGCACTCTGGAAAAAAAAGTCTATGCCCTGTATCAGAATCAGAATCAGATTTATTGCCATTGTTCATGTAGTACACAAACTAGGAATTTGTCTCGGTGCAATGCTGCAACATTAAACATGGAGTAGCACTAAAGATAAAAATAAAAAACTATGCATGCAATAAAATGTAGAATATGAATGAGTAATACTAATCTATGCAATTTAAAATATAATAACAAGCAGCAGATATTGTGGAGTTCCACATAGTGCAGTCGGTAGTGCAAAAGAAAACAGTGATAATTATCATGAGTCCGGTTGAGCTGCTGTACGTAGTGCACGAGAGTCTAATAAATCACTTAGTGTTCAGCAGTCTGATGGCAGAGGGGAAGAAGCTGTTCATGTAGCGGGAGGTTTTAGTCTGAATGGACCGAAGTCTTCTACCTGAGGGGAGGGGGGCAAACAGTGCGTGTCCAAGGTGTGAAGGGTCAGCTATGATCCGACCTCCACGCCTCCAGGTCCTGGAGATGTACAGGTCCTGGAGGGATGGGAGCTCGCAGCCGATCACCTTCTCAGCAGCGCGCACAACGCGCTGCAGTCTTAGTCTGTCCCTGGCGTTGGCTTCTGCGTACCACACGGTGATGGAGGTGGTGAGGATGGACTCGATGATGGCCGTGTAGAACTGCACCAACATCTTGGTGGGTAGCTTGAGCTTCCTCAGCTGCCGCAGGAAGAACATCCTCTGCTGGGCCTTTTTGATGAGGGAGCTGATGGTCGGCTCCCACTTGAGGTCCCGGGTGATGGTGGTGCCCAGAAAACGGAAGGAATCCGCAGTGGTGATGGGAGAGTCTGTGAGGGTAAGGGGGGGCAGAGGGGCTGTGACTTTTCTGAAGTCCACAATCATCTCCACTGTCTTCAGAGCGTTCAGCTGCAGGTTGTTGTGGCTGCACCAGGACGCCAGCTGGGCCACCTCTCTCCTGTAGACGGACTCGTCGCCGTTGGAGATGAGCCCGATGAGGGTGGTGTCGTCCGCAAACTTGATCAGCTTGACAGACTGGTGGCTGGACGTGCAGGAGTTGGTGTACAGGGAGAAGAGCAGGGGGGAAAGTGCACAGCCCTGGGGTGATCCGGTGCTGATGCTAACAGAGTCTGAGACAGTCTTTCCCAGCCGCACATGCTGCCTCCGGTCCGTCAGGAAGTCGGTGATCCACCTGCAGAGGGAGTCAGGCACGTTGAGCAGGGACAGCTTGTTCTGGAGCAGAGCGGGGCAGATGGTATTGAATGCAGAGCTGAAGTCCACAAACAGGATCCTGGCGTAGGTTCCCGGGGAGTCCAGGTGCTGCAGGATGGAGTCGAGGGCCAGGTTGACTCTGTCGTCCACAGACCTGTTGGCTCTGTAGGCAAACTGCAGCGGGTCCAGGAGGGGAGTGGTGATGGTCTTGAGGTGGGGCAGGACCAGGCGCTCAAAGGACTTCATGACTACAGAGGTGAGCGCTACAGGTCTGTAGTCGTTAAGTCCAGTGATCCGTGGCTTCTTGGGGACAGGGACGATGGTAAAGGTTTTGAGGCAGGTCGGCACGTGGCATGACTTCAGGGAGGTGTTAAAAATGTCTGTGAAGACAGGAGTCAGCTCCTCCGCACAGTGTCTCAGGGTGGAGGGAGACACGCCATCCGGACCGGGGGCCTTGCGCGGGTTCAGTCTGGAGAACTGTCTGTGCACGTCCTGCTCACTGATGGCAAGGGCAGGGGGGGAGGAGGGGGGGCCGCCTTTGATGAAGTGGGGACCATGGAGGCAGCGGCGCTGGGGGGAGGGGGGGAGTTGGACACAGCTGACGAGGTGTCAAAACGGGCATAGTGTTGGGACAGTCTTTGACAAAGGGCTTTGTCATCCTGACCCTTAGAAGCCTGAGGCCGATAGTTGGTGATTTGCCTCAGTCCTCTCCACACAGAAGCAGAGTCGTTAGCAGTGAACTGTTGCTGGAGTCTCTCAGAATACACAGATTTAGCTCTCCTCAGCTCTCTGCTTAACCGGTATTTGACCTCCCTGTAGCAGTCCCTGTCTCCACTTTTCAACGCTGCTTCCTTCTCCTTCCTGATCTGTCTGAGCTTAGCTGTGAACCAGGGCTTGTCATTGGAGTAACTCACCCTGGTGTGCGATGGAAGAATGCTCTCCTCACAAAAGTGGATATATGAGGTCACAGTGTCCGTGTATTCATCCAGATCATGCGTGGCTCCTTTAAACATGCCCCAGTCAGTTATTTCCAAGCACGTGCTCAGCTCCTCCCCAGCTTCACTGGTCCATTTCTTCGTAGTGCTCACAACAGGTTTTGTGGGCTTCAGTCTCTGTCTGTATGTGGGAATCAGGTGGACCATCATGTGATCAGATAGTCCGAGCGCAGCGCGGGGAACAGCGCGATACATGTCCTTAACTGTAGTGTAACAGTGATCCAGCGTGTTCTCTCCTCTGGTGGGGCATTTAATAAACTGTTTGTATCGGGGGAGTTCGTGGCTCAGGTTGCTCTGGTTAAAGTCACCAACCACAATAACCAGAGAGTCCGGAAAAGTCCGCTCCGCTTGCTGAATGTGGTCTGCGAGCACGCGCTGAGCCTCGCCTACGTCCGCGTCTGGCGGGACGTAAACAGCGGCCAGCATCCTAGCAACAGCTTGTCACTCACAGTCAGCACTTCCGCTTTTCCCATGGTCAGACTTTCTACTTATTTTTTAATAGCAGTCTATAAATAACAATGAACAGGAAACGTATTCTGGCATTGGCAGCAGCTCTGGATGCACAATATGATGACACAGAAAAGAAAACAGGAGTCTGGGTACAGACATCAACCGGACTTGTACAGGAGAATCGGACACCGAACTTGTACCAAGTTGAGCATTGACGGTGCCCATTTCAAGGAGTATTTTAGATTAACAAGGAGCCAGGTTGAACTGGTTTAGGAGAAGACTGGCCTGTCAATTTCTCGGATGCTGTCATATCCGGCTCTAGGGAGCCGGGCAATCAGAGCCAGGGACAAGCTAGTGAGTCGTGATGGTTTATTTTGGGTAAGGGATAAGGGATGAGGAGAGCACAGATACTCATGCAGAGGTACACTCACAGGTTGCACAGCGCAGAGGTAAGCAGCTCGTACCGGACGTGGGGGTAACAAGATGTACATACTCACAGCGGGATACAAACACAGGAATGCTGCAAGAGGAGTATAAGCTGACACCAGACGAAGGGGCTTCAGCTTAGCAATGTGTTTATGTCGCAGCCCCGAGTCATCGAGGCTGCTCCTATTTATCCTCATTGGCAGCGCCCCAGCTGATGAGGACTAATTGGCCCCAGCCGTCCGTAATGCTGGCAGCTGGGAGCCTACTGAGACGCTGCTCAATGGGAAAAGGGAAAACATGGGCTGAGTGCCGAGACGGCATCTCAACCCGTGGTGACAGAGCCCCCCCCCCCTCAAGGTCGGGCTCCTGAACGACCAGGAACATCCCAGCCCCCCCCCCCCCCCCACCTAGGGTGGGAGGAAGGGAGGCAGGACCGGAGGGGAAGAAGCCAAGGGAAGGACAACACCAATGGGGCAATGTAGGGTAGCGGGAAAAAAAAACCCAAATACAACACTGACAAAACAGGGAATAATTAACCCAAGTACAGATGGGGAGAAGAACTGGGTCAGCACGCCGGTTACACACTACTCAGAGTACCAACAATGCGTGACCCAGAGCAAGGAAAAAAACCCACCAAAAAGGTACAGGGCAAAAATGCTGAGTATGGTCAGAAAAAGGGGAAACACAATACACAGCACCAATATAAGTACATACACAGTCACCAAGAAAAGTGAAGGTGACTGGAACAAATGGACAATTACAGAGCATGGTGATACGGAAAACAAGGCACATGACTCTATAATGAACAAACAGGACATAAAAAAGAAATACTGAGTGCAGGCAAAGAAAAACCCACACACACGAATATATAAATACCCACAGCCACCTAAAGAAATGAAAGTGACTGGAATAAATGGATAACTGCAGAGCATGGTCTGAAAGGAAACAAAACATAACTCTACAATGAAAAAACGAAGCTAAAAACATGGCACAAAAAGTAAAATGCTGAGCATGAGCGATGGAAAACACAGCACTATAAAAACGAATCCACCAACAGGACAAAATATTACACCCGAGTGACCTTCACAAAGAAAAGAAAAAGTGACACCCGAGGAACATGGCAGGCAGAGTCCACAAATAGCCGAGATGGCTCCGGAGATCTCCCCGCCCATCGTCCCGTTGGCGAATCAGGGAAAGAGAAGTGTTCGGACGGCGAACTCCGGACCCAGATCCCAGGAATCCAGTCCACCGGCAGCCGAACTAGGCTGCCCAGAGGGAAACACAGACCAGTGGGGGGAACCAGATCACCGAACCGAAAGTTCTGTGGGTCGGGTCGTCGACCCGCATCACTCAACCACCAGGACCGTTGAGACGGGCGAAGGATCAGAGCGGATCCCGGTGGAAGAGGCTCTGGGGAGAGCCGATGACGAGGGCGGCGGGCGTCAGGCCGCAGGGAAACGGCCACCTCCTCACCGGACCTGGACAATACTGGGGCAGCACCCACGTCGGACCCCGATCGGGCCTCAGGCGAACCCACGTTGGACCCCGATTGGGTCTCGGGCGAACCCACGTTGGACACTGCACCAGAACCGACCTCCAACGTTGAACCCGGACCCTCCAGCACCACGAGGAACAGCAACTCCTCTCCGGTGACCCTGGAAGAAGGCTCAGAAGAGAAAACAGAACCGGGATCAGGATCACCGGCAGCGCCAGAACCCGACGAGACGAGCTCAGACGCAGCGGGCGGCTGCACCCTGCTCGTCTCCCCTGGAGATAGGCTGAAGTGCTCAAAGATAAAAAGAGAGAAAAGAAAGGAGAGCACTCGCCTGATCTCGGGTTCTGACGCCGTCCAGGACAGCGAAGATCCAGGATCCGTCGTCAGGTCGTTGTCAGGCTCCCATCTAGCCGCGTCGGGCCCCGCAGCCAGCACGATGGTCAGCGCAGCTTGAGATTCCTCCGGCTCCGGTGACCCCGCCGAAGATCCACTCGACGTGAAGCCAGAAGAATCTCGTCCCGCTGGACCGAACCGCTCCTCCGTGGAGACCCGGGGACGCTCAATCGTCGGCGTAGACTCCACGCAGCAGTCAGTCCCCCTCCTCCGTCCGCAATGTAGCTGCGGAACCACAGGCCCTCTCCATATCCCACCACGTTGACCCGGAGCCGGGGACCGCTCAGCGGAGAGAGACACAGAGGATGCGGGATTAGGAATACAGGTTACAGCAGGTGGGGAGAGTTCAGGGAGCTGCGAACCCTGAACTTCTCCTCCAGTGATGTGACAGAGCAAATCATTAAGCAGGTGTGAAAAAACAATGACTTGCCTGCCCCCTGGAGGTTGAGTATCGCCTGCTGTAGTGGATTCTGCTTCTTCCTCTCCCCGCCCGGCGATAATGGAGGACCCCCCGGGAATTCATCTGAGGATCGCTCGCGTTGTCTCCAGCAGAGAGCTCACCAGGCCGGGATTCCAGGCACACACAGCGGTCAGGAAGCGCGTCGAGGAGGAGGGGGAAACAGCCGGGGTGAGCCAGCCCGAATGTCCAGGAATGACAGCGGGGGAACGAGGCTCAGGGGACGAGGCTGTAGAATCTCCACACTGACGAGGCGAAGGGATGACAGCTGCGTGGGAGGAACGGTCCTGACGATGACCCAGAGCTGGATCCGGACGAGGTTCGTGCAGAGGTGACTTGGCGATGTGATGGCGGCTATTCCCAGGGAACGAAGCGAGGGGGAAACCCAGGATTCGCCGCTCCAGATCAGAGATCGAGGCGAGGAAGGCGCCGAGCACGGGAAAGCTTCGTAGCCCTGAAGTCCTCTCCATCAACCTCACTGCCGCCGCCACATGCCAGAAGGTGGTGGCAGGAAACACAGTAGAGCTCGCGACAGCCACTCGACCCCAGACATAACTGCTGTCAGCTGCGGCTCCTTGAAGAGAATCCCGAGTGACGTGGCGCAGGTCGGGGAAAGCCCTCTGGTTGGCGTGAACTCCCGGACTGGAATAGAGGCAGGAACGGGACTCCGAAGCGGGGAAAGGCGTCGCCCACTTCGACTTCCTGCCGGGATTTCCATCCACCCCGTGGAGCTTCTCTCGCTGTGTACCTGCAGCGTCTATCCTGGCGCTGTCCTCCAGATGGAACACAGAATGAGGGTGACAGCCCAGGAATTCCTCAGCACGGCCCGGATGCCAGCGTCTCGCGTTGGAGGCGTCGTGCAGGGTGAAGAGCGTCCCGTCGACAGCCTCCGAGATGGACCTCAGCTCGTCGCCCTGGCGCCGGAAGTGACTCCTGGGAAACGGCATGCTAGCAGCGCTGACACCCGGACAGAAAGGTACATTTCCACGGCGACTCACGGCCGCCGGTAACTCTTCTGGCTGCGACATACTGTCATATCCGGCTCTAGGGAGCCGGGCAATCAGAGCCAGGGACAAGCCAGTGAGTCGTGATGGTTTATTTTGGGTAAGGGATAAGGGATGAGGAGAGCACAGATACTCATGCAGAGGTACACTCACAGGTTGCACAGCGCAGAGGTAAGCAGCTCGTACCGGACGTGGGGGTAACAAGATGTACATACTCACAGCGGGATACAAACACAGGAATGCTGCAAGAGGAGTATAAGCTGACACCAGACGAAGGGGCTTCAGCTTAGCAATGTGTTTATGTCGCAGCCCCGAGTCATCGAGGCTGCTCCTATTTATCCTCATTGGCAGCGCCCCAGCTGATGAGGACTAATTGGCCCCAGCCGTCCGTAATGCTGGCAGCTGGGAGCCTGCTGAGACGCTGCTCAATGGGAAAAGGGAAAACATGGGCTGAGTGCCGAGACGGCATCTCAACCCGTGGTGACAGATGCAGACTAATTAGAGTGAGCCATTCTGAGGTGAGTAGTCTATGGTCAAAATTTCATTTACTTTTACATCTATTTTCGCAAAACTCATGATGAGGTATGCTCAACACACAGTTTCCTAAACTCATAAATGTCTTGGTAAATGATCACATTTCACATTGGAGGTATTTCCAGTTTTTTGCAGTTATCAACTACAAATTCACATAGTATCCATATTATGTACTGCAACAAACTTATAAGAAATATGACCATGACAAAGGCAGAAATGCTTACCTGGCACCCCGACAGATGCAGACACATTCCTCCAAACGTTTGCTTTCAAATTTTGATCATGATATCCTTTTAGGGATAAGAGATAAGGACCTGTACTTATAAATTTTAGTGTCAGGTCAAAGAGTACCGGGTTGTTTGATGCAGCAAAGTTTAGCCTCTCCCCCGTCATCCTACTGTTCGCGTCCTGTACCGGCATCCTATGTCCCACCCTTCCTTAATTCTGATTGGCTGCTTAGAAAGGTCTGATGTTGACGAGCGCAGCTGGAGTCTGAATAGTCCTGAGCGCTGCGACAAAAAACAGTCACAGCTGAGAGCGTTTCAGTGCTGAAGGTGCTCAGCACTGTAAATGTTGGACTGCATAGACAATGAATAGAAAATAGTAGCCCACAGCAGAAAAAAATGCATTTGGTGGACATGCCCCCTAAAGACCCCCAATGACAATTTTCTTTGGCAACTTGGTACTGTGATCCAAACACAAAAACCAGCACTGAAAGGTGGAAAGAGATGAAAGCGCTCAATAGTAAAGAAACCCTATTGGAAATGAGCACTTTATTGATACTGGATACTTTTGAACTATGGAATCAACTTACTGGTTGACAGGAAGCAGATGTTGAGGTCTGTTGTCTGCCACCCACCCCATAATTTTTCCTCACCAGGCTGTGGTGTGAAGAACTGTGGCAGGACTTGAGACTGACCCCTGGGGAAAAACCGTCTGCGGCCTCTCCTTCACGGATCCTGGAGCAAAGCCTGACTCCATTTCAGCTTCTTCTGTACCGGGTCAGCAGTGGAGCTTGACTCCGTCCACTGAGGGTTCACTGTGTGGCCGGTCTGGAGAAATGGTGATGAACAGACCGGCAACCAGCAGCACAGACCTGTCCCTGCTCTCAGCGATCAGCTCACTGGGTCAACTCCCCCTGTTCTCATGTTGTCCCAGCGATGAGATGAACTGTGTTCCCTCCAACATCTGTTCCTCTGTGGTTAAACATGATTGTTTTAGAGCAAGAAGCTCCTGTTTATTTCTGCAGTTGCGCAAATTTAAGTTTTCTTACGACATAGAGAAAAAGTGACTGCATTTTGATTTCTTGCGGTAAAGAATAAATGAAGCTTCTTTTGAGGTGAACGTTCATTTATCTATGTGTCATGGTGCGGTCCTCAGGGACCACTATTGAGACGCTATAGGTAGCCGTAGAGTTTGCATATTTATTAAGAACAGGAACAATGATACAAAATAATGAGCCTCATGGGACAAAACACAACCAAAGACTATGGCTAAGACACACTGACGATATACATAGGCTAAGGAATACACTTACTGGGAATATGGAGGATCAAGAGGATGACTGGAGCCAGGAAATAGGGACTCCAGCCTAACGTTGGGGAGCCCAGCGTTATTCGTACGTGAGGTCGCAGCCCGGAGTGACAGAAGCTGCTCCCTTAAATAGGGCAAGAGGATTAATCAGCTGATGAGAATGTCATCAGCTGAATGTACCGTAATTCAGCTATCACTGCTGAGCTCGGCACTGACAGCCGGAAGCCCCTCGGAGACGCTGTCAGAATAAAAGCTCGGAGAGGCCCATAAGGAAAACTACTACAGAATGGGAGGAAAATACTGCATGACCCGAGCGCGGATGATATCGGCGCTCAGGCCATGACAGTACTACCCCCCCGAACGATGCACTCTGGGCGTACGTAACATCCAAGCCTACCCCCCCCACCCAAAAGGCTAAGAAGGCCCACCCAGGGTGGGAGGCGGGGGTAAAAAGGCCAGGAGGGCGAGAGTCAAAAAACAACAAAAAAAACCCCCACCAATGAATGGAACCGGGAAAAAATGACAAGGGCCAATACAGAAAAAATATAACATGGGCAACAACAGAGCACGGGGGAAAAGAAAAAAACAAAACCACAAATATACTCTAATGCACAGGAGAAAATGCAGAAACAGAACAATGGAAGCAAATAACAGATACTATGCCTAAAGACCATGATACACAGGCAAAAGGAAAAACAAAAAAAGGGCAACCACAGAGTGTCTCAACCAGAAGAAGGAAAAAAAAGCACACTAAACAGCGGTGAAATACAGATAGTTCAATAAGTCCAAATAAACTGGCATAGGCAACACCGCGCATAATTCAAACAACAGAGAAAAAAAAAACACGCTGAAGGGCAGCGAACTACAGACAGTACAGATAAATACAAATAACCAGGCATAGGCAACAAAAGGAGCCTCTCTCAAACAATAGAGGAGGGAGAGAAAAAAACCCCATCTCATAAACAGAAAAACAGGCACAAACACAATGTACTCTAATAATACCAGACCAAAGGAGAAATGAAAAAACATGCTAAAGAGCGGCGATATACACACAGTACAATATAGTTCATAGAAAAGAAAGAACAAGGGCATCCCAGACCTACAGGGGAGGAAAAAAAAACTACAGGGAAGACAGCAGGCAGAGCACAAAGAAAACAAGAAAACCAATTAGTTCTGGTGGTCTACCTGCGTCCAGCGTCCAGATCGCTGGCGGGGGAAAAAGGATGAGTTTGGGCGGTCTACCCCAGTCCCAGGCCCGGAAAAACAGTACCTCTGGTGGCCGGACCAGATCGCCGAACAAAGAGTCCAGTTTGTCGGGTGGCCGACCCAGAACGCCAAACGGGCGAAGCAGTTTCCCGGGCGGCTGACCCACGTCATCAGGCCACCAGGACCTCAGGGGAGAAATCAGAGGCAGCCTCCCTATCACGAGGAATAGCGAGGGAGAGCTGAACTGATTACAGGGAATCCCCGCGGCACCTGATGGAAGGAAAAAGGAAACGGGGAAATGATGAGGGACCAGTCCGACATTGATCGGCAGAGGATCTGCAGCTCCTTCTCCGAACTCCACTCAGACTGGCGCTGTGCTCTCGTTGGATCCCAAGCGGGACCATGCTGTGCCCACGACGGACCCCGATTGGGCCAGAGCAGCGTCTGTGACGGACCCCGATTGGGTCCGCGTTGCACCCACGTTGGACCCCGATTGGGCCAATGCTGCACCCACGATGGACCCCGACTGGGCCGGAGCAGCACTAGGAGCGACCTCCAAACCCGAACCTGGAACCTCCAGAACAGCGACTGGAGCCGACTCATCACCGGTGACCCTGGGAGAAGGCTCAGGAGAAGAAAGAGAATCGGGATCAGGATCACCGGTAGCGGCAGAGCCCGGCGAGACAAGCTCGGATGCAGCTGATGGCTGCACCCGACTTGTCTCCCCGAGAGACAGGCAAAAAAGCTCCAGAATAGAAAGGAGAAAGACAAAATAGAGCACTTGCCTGATCTCAGGTTCCACCGCCGTCCAGGACTTCGGCGATCCAGGTTCGGCAAGTTGAAGGTCCACTTCTGGCTCCCACTCGACTGCGGCAGGCTCCACAGCCGGCATGATGGTGTCCTCAGTCTGGGGATTCCCTGATGCTGACGTCCACGCCAAAAACCCGCACGGTGTGGTGGCAGGGGATCCTTGACCTGCTGGGTCGAACTGCTCCTCCGTGGAGACCTGGGGATGCTTTGTCATCGGCACAGGCTCCAGTTGGCAGTCCGCCCTTCTCCTCTGCCCGTGATGTGGCTGCAGGGCTGGAACCAGGCTCTCCAGGGCCCCAGGCTCCCTCCTCGTCCATCGGTGTAGTTCTGACCGCGGGGAAAGCTCAGTGGAAGGAGACACAGAAGTAGCAGGGTCACAATTAATAATTGCAGCAGGTGGAGGAAGCTCGGGGGACTGAGGACTCCGAACTTCACCCCCAGGGATCGAACAAGGCAATTCACCCAGTGGAGGAAAAGAATGAAAAGCCACTTGCCTGATCCGCTGAGGGCCGATGGAAGCTGCTGCGGTGGGCTTAATTTTCTCCTTTCCCCTTTGGATGGTGATGGAGGACCCCCCGGGAAGATGAGGAGGAGCCACTCGCACCAGATCGGTGACGGGCACAGCCGGAGCAGGACTCGTGGCGTTCTCAGCAGCTGGAGAGAGCGTCGAGGAGGAGGGAGGAACAGCAGAGAATCAGAATCAGAATAAACTTTATTGCCAAGCATGTAAAAAACACACGAGGAACTTGACTTGACATTGGTGCGCATGCGCGCGACACAACGACACGGCAGCCATAATAGGCGCCTCATCAAACAGAGATAGATAAGAAAGGGAGGGGAAGGGAGGGAACGACACAAGGGGGGAGGAGAAAAAAAAACTTCGTTATCAAAATACAGCTTATTTTTAAGCAGATTATGATTACAATGGAAAAAAAAATCTCTCAATAGCACAGAGCAACAACTCAGAATTCACAAGACACAAGAGAGCAGTGTACAGTATATCTTTAATCAGTTCATGAATCAATGTGTGTGCGGTGTTGAGCAGTGTTGATGATAATAAGAGAGACCCAAGGACCCTTGGCAGAAGATGTTTTGTCTGTCTGGCGCCCAGTCTTATCTGGCGCTGCAGCTGGCTGTCCAAGGCCTTGTGCTCATGATTTTGAAAAAAAACACAATCTGCAGACAGCCAGGAGGAATTTTCATGGGGAATAATAATGCCAAATAGGACTGATCACAGAGAAGACTTGTATTTCTTCTGTAGATTCAGTACATTAATCCTTCATTGCGCAGCTTTGAATTCGTCGTGGAAAGACCTGAGCGAACCCATGATGTAATCCACCTTACGAGACAGTTCTCCAGTAGTCGCTATCAGGGTCTTCTCCAGTTTCTCAATTTGTTGGATGCACCTCGCCTGGCCAGCATTTTGATAGGTTGAATCCATCTTCAGCAATTTGCGGTAAACCAAGACAATTCCCGTCCCAATCAGAATTATCCCAATCACCAAGATTACGAAGATAAACAAATCTTCAATATCTTCGATAGAAAGATTAGAGAGACACAGCATTTTCCAATTACCTGTGTCACATAGATAGCCCACTGGAGCCGTTCCAGCGGGGCAGACAGCTTCCCCCGGAGCACTTTTCCTTGTTGAAAAAATAGTGTCAATTGTGTTCAAAGCCCAGCTTATTAACTCCATAATTTCTTTTCGGCGGTCGCAGTTAAACGCAGACAGACAACAGCAAGCTGGGATCCAGTAGCAGGAGGGGAGGAAAAAATCAGCAGGAGAGAAGAAAAAAGCGTCTGCTCTCTTGGGAGGGCGGAAGTAGAAAGAGGCAGGCCAGGGACGAGGCACATACAACCCGGAGGTGGTGGCGGCTGTCTTACCCCTCTGGTGAGACACAGAGGTTGCAGCTGGCTGGAAGACAGAGTTTGTGCTGCTACCCGGAACTGGATCTGGACGGGGTTCTCGCTGAGGCTTGCAATAAGCATGGTGACAACGTTTACCGGCAGAAGGCAAGGCGAAGGTGAGATCTGGGAAACACCGCTCCTGCGCAGAAACAGAGGCGAGCAGGTCGGCGGATTCGGGGTAATCATAAAGTTCCGGATTCCTCTCCACCAGCCTGACCGCCGCCGTCACATGCTTCATTATCTGGGTAGGATGGGAAGCGGAGCAAGCTGCAGCCACTTGGTCGTGGATGGTGCTAGCAGTCCGCTGTATCTCCACTGAGGGAATCCCGACTGACGTCTCTCTCTGCTGGGGATGACCCCTGGGTGGTGTGAACTCCTGGACTGGACGGGGGACACGAATGGGATCCCGAGGAGAGGAGCGAGGATGCCTCCTCTTCAGCTTCCTGCCAGAGTTTCCCTCCAGCCCACGGAGCTTCTCTCATAGTGCCCAGATTTCCACCCTCCTCATCGTGATTTCGGCGTGGTCCGCGTAACAAGAAATGCAGTTAATTGCCCCCTCAGTGAGGTCCAAGTACCAGCGTAAGCTGCTGGGAATGATGCTGTGGCGAGCACCCGAGAGGATCCCATCAATCTCGATGAGGGCCATCACTAGCTCATAGCCCAAGCTCATGGCATAGCCCTTGGGTGGCGACGCCATCTCCCAGCACACTGGTACACGATAAAGGAAAAACTACAAGCCCAAATTAAGCAAACTCACGGTCACCGGCGTTTCGTTCTGGCTGCGACCTACTGTCATGGTGCGGTCCTCGCGGACCACTAATGAGATGCCATAGGCAGTCGTAGAGTTTGCATATTTATTAAGGACAGGAACAATGATACAAAATAATGAGCCTTGTGGGGCAAAACACAACCAAAGACTATGGCTAAGACACACTGACGATATACATAGGCTAAGGAATACACTTACTGGGAATATGGAGGATCAAGAGGATGACTGGAGCCGGGAAATAGGGATTCCAGCCTAACGTTGGGGAGACCAGCGTTATTCGTACGTGAGGTCGCAGCTCGGAGTGACAGAAGCTGCTCCCTTAAATAGGGCAATAGGATTAATCAGCTGATGAGAATGTCATCAGCTGAAGCTGTCACTGCTGAGCTCGGCACTGACAGCTGGAAGCCCCTCCGAGACGCTGTCAGAATAAAAGCTCGGAGAGGCCCATAAGGAAAACTACAGAACGGGAGGAAAATACTGCATGACCCGAGCTAGGACGATCTTGGCGCTCAGGCCATGACACTATGATTTCCATTCTATCTTATTCATTTACGTGCTTTTGTGATGAGCAGCAATTTCAAACATATGGCCTGGGGGCCAAAACTGGCCCGCCAGGGGATCCAGATTTTTCTATGTGAATTTACAGCTTTCTTTCTTGTAAATTTCTGACTTTTTCTACTGATTAGAATTGTGTGAATTTGAGACATTTTTCTCCTTAAGCTGACTTTCTTTCGCATCAATTTTCTTTTTTCTTTCTCTTCTTTTTTCTGGTGAAAACAGGCAGTGTCCATTTAGGTTAAATCCATCAGCAATTACTAATGATGTAGTGCAGCCCTGAAGGGGTGTCCTAATTCATAGGGGTAATTTTCAACCCCTGAAATCAAGGGCCAAGGGGTAGGGGTAGGTGAAGGGGTAGGAGTACAAATTGGGATGGACCCTAAAGATGCTCATCATGAAGGGGTTGAGTAATTTTGAGACTACAGTAGCCATTGAAAGTATCATTTTTTGTTGAATTTGGAGAAAGCACTATATATATAATATTGTGTTCAACTATTTAACTTGTTCTTGTTTGGGTTGTTTATTGCAAACAGCTGCTAGTTTGTATATTTGCCATCATTGCAACTGTACTTCACCAATAATAATAATAATGCATCAGATTTACAGTATGTAGTGCTTTTTCATAGACACTCAAAGGCGCTTTACAATGGATACATTATTCATTTACTCCACAGACAATGGTAGTGGTAAGCTACTTCTATAGCCACAGCTGCCCTGGGGCAGATTGACGGAAACGTGGCTGCCAATCCGTGCAACGGCCTCTCTGACCACTACCAAACATTTATACACATTCATACCCAGTGTCATGGACCCTGGAGGCAAGGTGGGTAAAGTGTCTTGCCCAGGGACACAATGGCAGGAAGACTGGGGAGAGCGATATTCGAACTGCCAATCCTCCAGTTATTAGACAACCCGCTCTATCTCCTGAGTCACTGCCGCCTACATTTCCCTCCTCCATTCCATTTTTGCTGAGCACCAAGCTGGACGTCAGGAAGTTCCATTTTTATATGGTCTTTGACATGACCCGGCCGGGACTTGAACCCCGACCTCCCGGTTGTGGGGCGGATGCTCTACCTCTGGTGGTGGGGGCATAGATGGTGGTGGTAGTACTCCCTATTACCTGCTCTGTGCTCAGAGAATATCAGTTAAGGGAATTTAACTCAACTGCAGATGGCACACTTGGCCAAGATCCTGGCCATCTGTGCCATCTACCTAGCCAAATCCCAGGCTGGGAAAGCTGCATTTGCAGACATCAATTCCAACAGCTCTGACATTTTCCGTCTTGCCAACCAGATGCAACGGGAGAACCAAGATGTCAAGGGTGAAAAGCCTGTACTAAACAATGTGGGTGAGATGTGCCTGGATGAGGAGTCGAGGAAGGTAGCCTGGAAGGAGCACTTTGAGGCCTTGGCCAATGTGGAGTTCGACTGGGATCCTGACACCCTGTTGGTGGAGCTTCCTGTTGAAGGTTCTGCCCCTCAAATATCATTGTAGCAGGTGTCCAAGTTCATTGGCGAGATGAAAAATGGCAAAGCAGCCAGCCAATCACAAATTGTCGCCGAGATGCTGAAAGCTTCTGGCAACAATGACACCATGCTGATTCGCAACCTTATCATATCGATCGTGAAGTACGGGAGGATCCCCGCTGACTGGGAGGAGAGTATCACTGTTGGCCTCTACAAAGGCAAGGGTGCTGCGTTTGAGCGAGGCAACTATTGTGGCCTAAAGCTGCTCGACCAGGTAATGAAGGTGTTGGAGAAGGTGGCCGAGAGCTTCCTTAGGCAGCAGGTGTGCATTGATGATATGCATTTCAGGTTCATGCCTGGTCGTGGAACAACAGATGCCATCTTCATTGTGCACCAGATACAGGAGAAGTACCTCGGTGTCAACAAACCCCTGTACATGGCTTTTGTTGACCTGAAGAAGGTGTTTGACCGAGTCCCCAGGTGAGTCGTCTGATGGGCCATGAGGAAATTTGGTGTGGAGGAGTGGCTTGTACAACTCACCCAGTGCATGTATGAAAATACCCATAGCAGAGTATGCTTTAGTGACGGATTGAACAAGGAGTTTGAGGTCAAGGTCGGCATACACCAGGGCTTCTGTCTGAGCCCACTGCTTTTCATCATTGTTCTGGAGGCCCAGTCTTTGGAGTTCCATACTGGTTGTTCCTGGGAGATCCTATATGCCGATGACTTGGTCATCATCACAGAGCTGCTGGAGGAGATATTTGTGAAGTTAGTCCATTGGAGGAATGGCATGGAGGCCAAAGGACTCCGTGTAAACATGGGAAAGACTAAGATCATGATCTTCGGTCCAGGCCTGGATGCTCTCCAGAAGTCCGGCAAGTATCCATGTGCTATGTGTCTTACTGGCACTGGCCATGGCTCTGTCTTTTGCAGTGGTTACTCGAGATGGGTGCACAAGAGATGCAGTGGACTCTCTAGTGGCCAGGTCAATCGATGGTCGACCTATGACACTGTTGTTGATGATGACAAGCTGGAAGTGGTGGCATCTTTCTGCTACCTGGGTGACATACTCTCTGCTGGTGGTGGATGAGAGCTTGCCACCATCACGAGATGCCAGGCTGCCTGGAACAAATTCAGGCAAGTGCACCCAATTCTCAAAACCCGCTGGTTCCCACCAACCTCTAAAAGCCGTATCTACAACTCCTGCGTGAAGAACGTGTTGGTACACGCCAGCGAGACATGGACCATGACTGCCACCTGTGTTAACTGTGGTGGAATGACAGGGCCATGGTCCACTGGATGTGTGGCGTCTCCACTGAGGATGAGGTCAGCTTGCAAGCACTCCTGGTTAGGCTGCAGCTGGACGACCTCGAGGATGTGCTCTGCATGCGCCATTTGGGTTGGTTCAGCCATGTGGCGAGGAGTGTTGGCTGGATTAAGAAGGTCATGGAGGTCGATCCTGGTAGCAGCAGAAGTCAAGGAAGAGGAAGACCGAAGAAGACATGGCTAGAGGGTGTCCATATGGACTGGGTCAAGCTACAGCTGGCCCAGGTTGAACCAGTGGACAGGAATCACTGGAGTGGGACTCTGAGAAGTGCAGTCAAGCAGGACCCACTCCAGCTGAGGGATTAATTGTGTCCTGTCAAAAATAAATACGGATGATGATGCAATGTCACCTCCCTCCACCATGCATTACCATGGTAACAATGGATAGTTATTGTTAGAAATTGGTGCGCATGGTTGAAAAAATATTGAAAATTCATGAGAAAAGTTGCAAATTTAACAAAAAGATTTCAAAAGGGTATATTATTGTAAATTCGTGTGGAGGGGAAACAGATTTATCAATTTATAAATTATATGTGATTTACATAATGGGTGTAGTGGTTAGCATTATTGCCTCACAGTAAGAAGGTTGTGGGTTCAAATCCATCAGCCAGCAGGGCCTATCTGTGTGAAGTTTGCATGTTCTCTCCATGGTTGTGTGGGTTTCATCACACATTCTGGAAACATGCAAGTTAGGTTAATTGGAAATTCTAAAGTGGCCCTAGGTGTGAATGTGTGTGTGAATGGTGAAGGAATTGGTGCTGCACCGTGGATGCCCTTAAATTTCCCTCTGGAGTTAATAAAGTATCGCAATACTTGGAAAAGTGGCAAATTTATAGGGAAAAAGTACTAAATTTATTCAAAAAGTCAGAAATTTTAAAAGAAAAAGCTGCAAATTTATTAGAAAAACAGTTATAAATTTACAAGAGAAATTGTACAAGACAAACTTCATAAATTGTTGAGCAAACTGGGAATTTGTGAGGACATCAAGTTGAAGGTAAACCATTGTGTTCATTAAAAGCATTCTAAACTGGCTGGCAATAATAAGTGAGCTTTTTTTTCTTAAATTTGAATCTCTCTTTATGTGTCTACTTTTTTTCCCTTCTAAATGAGCACATTTTATTGTAAATTTGTGGCTTTATTCTTGTAAATTCACAATTTTTTTCTTGTGTGGTGCACATATGTAGTTTCACGGGCTCACAATTTTGTGCTTTGATGTCAGGGGTATAAGACTGGCAGAGTTTGGGGGTTCTGCCTCTTTTCTGATTTGTATGTTGGAGAGTGTGTCGAGAATAAAATGGAACTTGAGAAATAACTCAGCCTCATCCTTTCCACACACCTCCACACTTGGAAATTAGATTTTTTTATATTACAACTTTTGTCTTGTAAATATGGGACTTGCCAAATTTGTGACTTTTTAATTGTAAATTAGCATTTTTTTAATCATATTTTGCCAATCCGTGCATTTACATTTGCATCTTACTTATGCACCCTGCACCTATTAGACCATCCCCCTTGATAAAAATAATAAATCGCCTACTGCCTGTCGGACACCCCACCACGTGACTGTCTGCTGTCTATTCTCATCAGATGCTACTGATGCACATGGCTGGTCACTTGCTATGGTAGTAGATATGTCATTATATTGCACATTGTCTTTATTTTTGCATATTGCTAAATGTTTAGCATTCTGCTAAGCTAAAAGTCCATGACTGCTAGCGAATATAATTTAACCTCATGTGTATGCAGTGATATGATGTCAGTAATAAATGAATGTACCATGTCAAGGTTGTACCACACATTTTGGAAAAGAAAAAATGAAGAACAAAAGCCGGAGTTGTCAAAATTTAAAGCTGACAAGAAAGACAAGCGTGCAAACGTGTAAACACTTGCTTAAGTTGAGCTTAAATGATGAGCACACAGACACTGAGATTGTCATTATTGTAGTTAAGTATAGTGTCATTATGGGTCAGTGTTTAGCATAGTAGAATAAAGTATCATTGTCAATAAGCCATTCCAGAGGACTTGCTAATTAAGTTAACATCTTTGCTTTGGCATAACTGCATGTATAAAAAAAGATGACACCATCCCAGTCTTGAAAGGAAGCTAATGCAGAGTACCTCCTCATCGGTTCAGTCCAAAGATGAAGTGAAATTTTTCTGTGGAATGATTTGCTACAACATCTGTACAAAGATGTGAATCAGTGCGAATCATCAAGGAATGTGGACGTATTCAAATGGAAGCACAAAGGTAATATCTATTCAACTTAGGAGAAAATTTGCCATAATGTGCTGTGAAAGCTGCTGGCCATTAAGTTGGCATTGGAGGAGTGGAGGCATTGGTTGGAGGGTGCTCTTCACCCCATCATCATGTGGACCGATCACAAAAACCTTGAGTATTTGCGATCAGCCCACCGACTTAACACCAGGCAGGCTCGTTGGGCCCTGTTTTTTTCAGAGGTTCAACTTTTCCATCATGTACCGGCCTGGCGCTCGGAACGCTAAACCGGATGCGCTATCGTGCCAGTTTGATTCCGAGGAGGTAGCCGCCCCCCCCCCCCAAACCATCGTACCGCCTTCTTGCGTCCTTGGAACCCTTACTTGGGATATCGAGTGGAGGGTCCGCCAGGCCCAGTCCCAGGAGCCTGTGCCAGTAGAGTGCCCCTGGAACCGTCTGTACGTCCCGGCTGCCCTCCGCAGCGATGTCATCCAGTGGGGTCACACCAGTCACTTTGCGTGCCATCCCGGGATCACTCGGACTGTGGACCTTGTCTGGCGAGCATTCTGGTGGCCCACGCTGCAGCGGGACGTAAGGGAGTATGTGAAGGTCTGTCAGACCTGAGTTCGGGGAAAATTGGACTCCTCTCCCCCATCTGGTCTCCTTTATCCCCTCCCCATCCCTGGTCGTCTGTGGTCCCACATTGCCGTGGACTTCATTACCGGACTTTCCCCCTCCCATGGTAAGACGGTAATCCTCACCATAGTGGATCGCTTCTCTAAGGCTGTTCATCTGGTCGCTCTCCCAAAGCTCCCCTCAGTATTGGAGACAGTGGTACTCCTCACCGACCATGTTATTAGGATCCACGGCATCCCTATGGACATTGTGTCTGACCAGGGTCCACAATTTACATCCTAGGTTTTGCTGGACTCTGGGTACGACAGTGAGTCTCTCATCGGGGAACCATCTTCAGAGCAACGGGCAGGCGGAGCACACCAACCAGTCCTTGGAGGCCACCCTGCGGTGGGTAGCAGCTGACAACCTGTCCTCTTAGAGCTCATACCTGACCTGGGTGGAGTACTCAATGAACTCAGCCGTCTCCACCACCACCGGACTCACCCTATTTGAGCCATCCCTGGGGTACACGCCATCACTCCTTCCCATGGCCGAGAGGGAGATCGCGGTTCCATCCATGGGGGTCCATGCCCATCGCTGCCGGCACGTCTGGAGAGCCACCCGGGCCGCCCTCGCCCACTCCACTGAATGCACTCGGACTGCAGCTAACAGGAATCGGGTGCTCGCCCCCAAGTACATCGTGGATCAGCAGGTCTGGCCAGCGGTGAGCCAGATCCCCCTTAAGGAGAAATCTAAGAAGCTTTCCCTCCACTTCTTGGGGCCCTATATCATCTCTTGGGTGATCAACGATGCGTCGGTTCAGCTCAAATTGCCGGCGACCCTGCGGGTGAACCTGACTTTCCACGTCTCACATATCAAGCCCCTCTTGGTCAGCCATCTCTGCCACACACACACCCCCGAAGCCGCCTCCTCCTCCCCGAATCATTGACGGTCACCCCACCTACACGGTCCGCCGGATCCTGGATGTTTGCCGTTGTGGCCGGGGTCGGCAGTACCTGGTGGATTGGGAGGGTTACGGTCCAGAGGAACGTTCCTAGGTCCCTTCTGCTCAGGTCCTGGACAAAAAAATGCTCCTGGCCTTCCACCAAGCTCACCGGGAGAAGCTTTCTGGACCGCCAGGAGGCGCTCCTAGAAGGGGGGGCCCTGTCATGGGCAGAGAGAACACGCCCCTCCCCTCCCATCCCATCTCACCTTCATCAGTTCATCACTGCACCTAAGGCAGAAGACGCACCTGCTCCCGCTCATCAGCCAGCGTACTTAAGGAGGCTCTCTCTGTGCATTCAACACTGGCTCGTCTGGGTATACTGCCCCAACAAAGGACAAGCAAGTATCATTGACAATCTTAGACACATCGTCTAATGTTGTTTGTCATCACTCCTCAGGTTGCTGCCACCGTGCAGGTGTGTCTCCAGGACTGCGCGCGCTTTCCTGCCACATCTTCACCTCTCCTCAGCTTGCAACCTCCACCCGGTCAGGCACCACCAACTCATCCCCCTCACCCTACTGGTTTGTCTATTTCCCGCTGGGGCCCTGCCGGTTCTCCCCTGGAACCCAAGTAAGTGGCAATTTGGCTCACCCATTTTCCCTTACTCCATTCCTCCTCTCACAGCTCCCGTCTTCTCTCCGCAGGTTGATTCCTCTGGCGAGTGACTGTTTCCATGGCTGTGCGTGTTTCTTGAAATTCAATAAACTCTCAAACGTGCCTCCTCGTGTGGTTGTTCTCCTGTGCTGTTGTATCGTGCACGTCAGCTGTCAGCTTATTAAATCATGACAGTTTTGTGTTTACTTGTGTTATCTTTGTCTAATATTTAAATTTGTTTGATGATCTGAAACATTTAAGTGTGACAAATATACAAAAAAATGAGAAATCAAAAAGGGGGCAAACACTTTTTCATACCACTGTACATACATAAAAATCGCAAGAGAAACACTGTCTGTTTAAGTAGTTACTGTATTAACAGCAGTAAATACTGTAAAAAAGTTGGGAAAAATATTTGCCATGTGAGAGTGAAGTACAGGTAGATTTGGGGTCCGTCCCAATTCTTATTTCGACCCCTTCTCCTTCGCCTACCCCTTGGCTTTTGAAATCAAAGGCCCCTTGTTGTCATCAAAAAAAAAAAGAGGAAAAAAAAATGATGAGAAAGAAGTCTCATCTTACGCAGAAAAATGTCTCAAATTTTGACAAACTATTCTATTCAGTAGACTAAGTCAAAAATTTACTATATAAAGCTGTAAATTCCCAGAGAAAAATTTGGACCCCCTGGAGGGCCGTTTTTGGCCCACGGGCCATACATTTGACACTCCTGGACCAGCCCATTAAAAATACATATTTAGAGGATTTACTTCCATGAAATACAGTAGCTGCACATCACAACAGCATGTAAATGAATGAGATAAAATAAAATAGAAAGCACAGAAAAATGAAAGTTCACCTGAGAAGCTTCATTTGTTCTTTACAGCAACAAGTACAAGTACAGTCACTTTTACTGTCTGGTAAGAAAACTTTTTGCACAACTGCAGACATTAAATGTGAGCTTCTTGATCTAAAAATACTCATGTTTAACCACAGAGGTAGGAGCTGATGTTGAGGGCTACTCACCACTCGGACAATGGGTCTGCTGTCCCGATGATCTGACTGCTGAGAGCGGGGACAGGTGTGTTCTACTGGCTGCTGTCTGTTTGTCCACGGCAAGTTAACTTTGGAACCAGTTTGAAGAAATGGCAACGGAGTCTAGCTCTTCTCTGGGCTCCATATGAGAAGTCATTACCCACCATGGCATTTTTTTCCCCATCAGGTTGTGATGTGAACTAGGGGAGGACAGGAAACCAACCCATGGAGCAGACTGTCCGCGGCTTTACAGGGGTCCAGCCTGACCCCATCCACGGTGACAGTGGCCCAATGAGCACACACTGTGTGCAGATAGTGCTTCTGAGAGTTGTACTTTTGTAGTCTCCCATTGCAGATAGGTTTTATTTTATTTGTTTTAGATGCTGTCTAAGAAATCTATGACCTGCCAAAGTGGCTAGTGGGAATCACTGTCTTACCTGCTACTGCCGAAATCTACCCACCAGTGGCGGGTGGGTGGGTGTTAATGTCAAGCCCTGCTTACTACCCTTTACATTAAGTAGGTCAAGCAAATACTTTGTATCTGGAAATGTTCTAAACTGAGGTGAGAATCTTCCTCATGCCGCTTTTGATGTGGTTAGGAGATACATGGGGGACAGCAGTGGCTCAGGAGGTAGAGCAGGTCGTCTAATAACTGGATGGTTGGCAGTTCGAATCCCGCTCTCCACACATATCCTGCCGTTGTGTCCCTGGGCAAGACACTTTACCCCAATTGCTCCTGGTGGGTCTGGACAGCACCATGTTGGGCAGCTATGCCGCCATAAGTGTGTGAATGGGTGGATAGCAGGATCTGTAAAGCGCTTTGGTCATCTAGAGATGAGGATATAAGTGAATGCCATTTACACTGATTAAAAAAATAAGTTCAGCTATAGAGAACCTAAGTCATGGCTCCCCTACTTCTGCATAAGGTACCTTAAATCATAAAAAAAAATCTCAAGTGAATGACAAGAGAGATATTATCTTTTGATCCCAATCGAGTTTTGCCACGAGTTACACATATGATGTTTGTCAATTTAAAAGATTATTTTCCATGTTGTGTCACGAATGCCCTTCGGGGCAAAAGATTGGACCCATGTAATGGGCGGCAGTGGCTCAGGAGGTAGAGTGGGTCGTCTAATGGCTGGAGGGTTGGTGGTTTGAATCCTGCTCTCCCCAGACATCCTACTGTTGTGTCCCTGGGGAAGACACTTTACCCACCTTACCTCCAGTGTCCATGACACTGATGCATTATTATTTATTATGTGCAGAGCAGTTTCTTGGCATGATTTATTAACAAAACTAAATTCCAAACATGAATGAGAAGCAAGATGCAAAATTGTGAGCAAGATAGCGTGATAGCATGATAACACGAAAGCATGAAGGTTGCCATGCCGAAGGCAGTGTGCGACATCTATAAATAAGGAAACAAAAATCAATAACATCTGTGAACAATCAATCAAGAAATAAAAAGCAGCTGTGAATAATTAATGAAGCAAAAACTCACAATGCAAAACCGAAAGTAAACAAAAGGCGCTGTCAAAACAAAAGCCCAAACCCAAATGTGACCCGTGCTGGCAAAATGAGTCGCAATGAGGAAATTTTCAAAACTGAGGTAACGTTATTTTCATATTCTGTATTGAAAGACCTTCAAAATGACATTTAATTTGTAAGAATTGCTCAAAAATTGACCAGCATAAACCGATTTTGTCTATATTTTGGCTGGTTTGAAAACTCTCATTCGATCAGTCCTGAGTTACGTCTTTTGCAAAAACGTGTATTTTTAGAAAGTAGGAGCTCTAAGCTGTATAATGATACAAGGGACTGACGGGGGTTTTCCCGGGACTTGCCGCCAGCAAACAAAGAAAGAATCATGATTTATGATTTCACATGCCTGTAGCTCGTAATTACCCAGTGCGCGTTCCAACTCATTTTGCCGGCACTTGTCACAAATCATGACAGGAATAAACATGATACCATAACCATGAGAACAATAATCATCAAAACCAAGCATAACTGTGATCATGATAAACATAAGGCAAATAAACAGGACTATGAAGAACTAAACTAAGACTAAAGTAAGGAGAATGGCAAGACAGAAATGAATGGAAAATTCAAAGGAACATAAATAGGGACATGATCGTGAAAATAAACACAATTACCAAACTGAGCTGAGGTGAAGAAAACACAGAGAAAAACAAAAATAAACTTAAAGCGTAAGGAAGGTCCCCCAACAATACTCAGAACCTGAAAGAGCCCTGCCTTTAAAGGGCCTTTTCCACTAGCATCGCCTTGGCCTTACTTACTTCTACTTTACTCGCTTTCTCGCCCTTTCCACTGTACCCAGCACAGTTTAACCGACACTATTTTCGTGCCCGTGTGAAGCCAGGGTGCAAGCGTGCTGAAGCGAGCCGAGATGTGACGTCAGCAGACTGCGAGCCGCTGATTGGTCAGGGCGTAACGTCACAAAAGCGCCCGTCTTCAGTGGAATCTTTACGACCGCCATTTGCAATCTTTCACGGACTAACTCGGTCACGGAGTAAATACGATATTAATACAGACAGCGTTGTAGGTTTTGCGGAAATCTACACCGTGGTCCAACGAAGAGGTGCGGGGTTTTCTCTGCTTGGTGGCAGATACACAGTGAGAGGAGTGATCCGGACCGATACAGATGGCAGCCCAGCATAGAACCGTAATACCGACAAGCTGAAGACGAACGTGAGAGAACCATCGATGGTGAGTGATTTGTAATAATGTGCATCTGTTCGCTTATTTATCCTGTTGGTGGAAAGCTCACTTTTTTTGAGCAATACAGCGCCGTTTTGTGCTGGCTAACGAGTGTTAGCTAGTAGCTAGCTAGTACCAACTGCTGATTCGCACTTGTTTTCTCCTAAGTATTCGCTTGTGAGAGCAAAACAATGAAATATGTTAATCCTGGTTAAAGTCCTGGTTTTTGTACGTGCTGCACTTTGGTGCTGCACATTAAATTGTGTGCAATTTAATGCTAGAATGTGTTTCCACATGCCAGGGGTTAGCCTCCCTGTTTATAGTGGATACTGGTGAAATGGACCACAGGAGCCGAAATCTCAACAATATAAAAGTGCTGTTTCAAACCAGTGATTTATAAAGTCATTCATATAATTTTCTAAAGTGTCAGAATAGACCCACACACCTATTCTGTGGATTTTCCATAAAAGGTGCTGTAACAGTATAGTGCATGTACAGAATGGATCCTGCGGTGCTTGTCATGTCATGAAAAAATTCAATATTTTTTGACACTCATTTCAGAAAGAGAAATCCATATATTATATCGATTCATTACACAGACAGTGATATATTTCAAGCATTTATTTATTTTAATTTGGATGATTATGGCTTACAGCCCCTGAAAACCCCAAATTCAATTTGGCAAAAACTTAGAATATTACATAAACTATAAAAAATAGTTTTTAAATAGAAATGTTGGCCGCTGAGGTGTTGGTTAATATAGGCTGTAGCCATAATCATCAATATTAAAATAAACACTTTCAATATATCACTGTCCCTGTAATGAATCTATATATGGGTTTCACTTTCTGAAATGAGTGACAAAAATATTTAACTTTTTCATGATATTCTAATTTCTGAGATGTGCCTGTATAAGTGTTGAACTTGCTTGAAACTAACCACCATCCATTTCTGTTGTTCGTCTAGGCAGGATGAAAGCAGCCGCTCAACAACGGACGTCACCACTGTGGAAAGTACTGAAATCCTTTGCTTTTATACGTAAAGTGTCAAAACCAAAGTAGCACAATTTCCACTTAATATAAAAGGGACTGAACTGAGATTTATTTGATTGTGTGAGTATTAATTACAGAATAATTGAAAAAGACTGGCACATCAACTGTAAAATAAACCACTTGTTAATGTATTTATTTTTTTTGTCAGATCACCTGTGTGATCCTTTGTGAGTTATGTTCGTAACTGTATCTTTTGGGGAATGGCAGTTGTTCAGTCATCAATATAATTTAGTTTATATGTATAGTTTATACTCTATCATCAATAAACTCATGCAGTAACAGGACACATTACAAATATTTGAGACCCATTGTAGTGCTTCCTTTTATATTTTAGCAATGCTAGTACAAAACACCGCCCACACTTGTAAAATCGACTTTACATCAGTGCAGCTACATGAAAATTGTGGTTAAATACAACAACGAAGTACTTTATTGTCACATTGGAATTGGAATCGCTCCTGTTTTGTTTTTCTTTTGAATTCTTGGATGGAATATGGGTGGGCAATATAAGCTGCAGCTTCAGCCATCACCCATTTCAGATAACCTATGTTGAACTGTATAATCAGAGGAGTTATTGTTTAATTCAACCTTATTAGATTTTTTTCCCCCTTTGTTATATTATTCTATTTTCTTTTAATCTATCCGAAATAAAGATTCATTCATTCACATTCCACCACTGGCTTTTAGCAACAAGTGTATTTCCCAAATATGTTTTAAACTTCCTTTATTTAACCACCACCCATTTCTGTCTTTTGTCTAGGCAAGAGGTAAACGATCGATCCACCCCAAACTGGACCTTGCGTCACTATTTACAGAGATGCAGGCCTAAGATCTGCTGATCTGAGACCAGTGTGAGCTGCACATCCCAGCTGCTGAGTGACCCAGTATTACAGTTTGAGTTTTGCACATTCTGAATAATCTGGAATTTGCTGCTGATTGTACGTAATAAACAATTTAGTGACTTATGTGTTTGCATCATGATTTCCATTTTTGTCTGTTAATACACTGGTGGGAAAAGAGTCAATAGTACAAACCATTAATGGGTGACCTTGAAAATAATGGCTCATTTTTAAGAAATTTATGTCACATGGTGGTAACCTTCACATATAAAAAAGAGACATCTGCAAAAACTTCAGAGGTTTATTGTCAGTGCAATTCCCAGTGCAATACTACATGAATGCATGTAGTACATGCATGTATGCATGTATACATACATGTATGCATACATACATACATACATACATACATACATGTATGCATGTATACATGCATCAATGCATGTATAGTACATTGTTGATGCAGAGAATATATATTTCTACAGTATATGTATCTAGTAAATCAAGCATTTTCCATGTAACCTTGTGACTGCATTATTTTAATTGCTTTTAATCCTAGATCAAGTTTGTTTTGGCCTAAAATGCATCATAACTGTCAAATATATCTTATTATACCTAACTCAGTACTGTTTACTTTTTGAATATATATTTTGTGGCTAATATAGTTATTAACCTGGCAATCAAGTTGTGTCAGCTGATCATTTTTTGCTATGACAACATCTCACACTCAGTGCAGTTGGAGCAGGTACGTCCATGATGTCTCAACAGTCTCTCCATGATTTTCACGCAGATCAGAGCAATTTTTTTCCCACAATATTTTTATTGAACCTTTTTTTTTTTTTTTTTTACAAACAGCACACACAGTCAGACACTAACACAAAAGTAATTTAAAAACTAAAAAGAGCAATAACAAAATAACAAAAAAAGGGTAATAAAAACAACAACCATTAACAAAAGCAAGTCAACAACAATGCTCCTCTGTTTAGTCTAGGTAATCTATTACATAAGAATACATAATATACATTCACCAGCTTGGAATTTGCAAGGTCCACACATATCATTCACCTTCTTCTTCAGAAGTTATGTTTAATTTCTTTACATAATCAATGAAAGGTCTCCATATATTCTCAAACACATTTTCCTTTGATTTCAGTATGTATGTTATTCTTTCTAGTGGAAGGTTGGTAACATCTGTCTTAACCACTGAGCCACATCTGGTCTATGAGTTTTTCCACAGTAATGCAATACATTTTTTGGCATTAAGCAAACTGAGGTCTGTGAATGTTCTTTCACTCTTATTAAAGTTATGTTTTTCTGGATACAGACCCAACAAAAACAGTTTAGGGTTCAATGTGATTTGTTTTGAAATTATTTTTTCAATTGTTACCCTCACCTCTTCCCAAAACATTCAGATTTTTCTACATTCCCATAAACAGTGAAATAGGGTTCCTTTACTTAGATCAGAGCAATTTTTTGCACAGGAAATAAACCAGACATTCTTAAGCTCTACAACCACTGATCTTTTGTGAAGCTGTGCTGACATCAGTGACAGGCTGTATTGACATCAGTGACAGGCTGTGCTGAACGCCAGACTGACCGTTTGAAGCGGTAATTTTCCCACAACAGAGCCATCTGAAACACACACAGCGTACATATTTTAGTACCTAACAGCGATAACTTGCAGAGATTACAGTGTAGTACGACGTACTTATAGCAAACTAGCATTAGCAACATTAGCTTACCGTCACATATGACCTAGTTTGTATCCTCACGTCTTCGGCTCTTCCAGAAGCTGCAGAACTATTCCAGAGTGTTTTGTCTCACTGCCTGTACCCTTGTCTGGCGGTCCTTTTTGGCATTTACGGTGAAAAAAGCCACAGACCGAGGAGTCGCCTTGTAAAGCCGCCATGTTGTGTTTGGCTTGGGTCGCGTGTTTTACGTCACGGGAGTGTGGCGCCGCCTTGTTGTAAAAAAAATCCCGCCCACCACAGCTATGGAGACACAACCGTGGCCGAACCGAGTAGTAATGAAACGAAACGAGGCGAGTCGAACTGGGCTAGTGGAAAAACGGCATAAGTGGTGGATTCCCAACACCCCAGAACAACACCAACAAAAACCCAACACCCCCCTCTCCCCCACACAGAGTCCAAAACAAACAAAAGTAAAAAAAAGTTAGTTGGGACCAACCAGAGTCTCTGGCCCCAGACCAAAGAGCGTGATGCGTTGGGACCCGACCAGAGTCCATGAACTCCCAAAACAGAGAGCATGGCGAGTTTGGTGGCTGAACAGAGTCCCTGGGCCACCAGACCAAAGAGCGTGGTGCATCGGATGGCCTTCCAGCGTCCCGGAGCCACCAAACCGTATGACCTAATGTGTCGGGTGGCCTCCCAGCATCCCAGGGCCACCAGACCAGAGAGCATGATGCATCAGGTGGCCTCCCAGACACCATAGGGTGGACCACCAGACCATAGGGCAGGCCTATTCAATTAGCGGCCTGCGGGTCACATGCGGCCCAGAACCATCCTCCGAGTGGCCCAGGCCCAGTCTGTGGTCCAGCCAGAGAAGCAAAGGCCAACATGTTTCACATAATTGCAGACATCCATGAATTACTACAGACCATAAATGCAAGACTCCGCATAGCCTAGCAACCGTCAACTCACAATGCAGCAGATTTGTTTAGAAGTGTGGGTTCTATTATAATGACTGTGGCTAATGGTGCTAGTGGCAAGATACCAGGCCTACACCAAATGTGAACAGGTGGCGCGAATGCATACAAAGTCAATGGAAAGAGGCGAGTACACGCAAAATTGCACATTTGCGTCCTAGAGATAGCGCTAGCTTTGAGATTCTGCCATCATTGGAGTAAAAGAATCAACACTGGAGAGTAAACTAGTTTGAAAATGAGACTGTCACTCACCTGGAGAAAGAAAGGCTGGGAACACTTCAGCTGAATCGGGATGTCATTGTTATTTATCCATGGACTCCAGCCACGGACATGCTAACAATGCTAGCAGGCTAGCAACTTAAACGCCTATCATCTTGTGAAGTTTTGGAGGTAGGGACAACTTTTTCAGGTGAGCCCCCATCAGATAATGTAAACCTAAGCATGACGTTATTTGGGGGATTTCAACAGCAGAATGAACACAGCTGCAGAAGTTATAAAGGCAACTTTGCCTGTCTGCAGCTCATTCAGATGGTGAATTCATGTCTATTCATGTGTTTACATTGAGTTATAATGCAATCGCGCCGTACAAAAAATTCACCTGTTGGCATTTGGTGTGAAGGAACCTTAAAACATGTCATTGCCAACTCTGAAGAGTAAAATTGATGAAAATCGTCAGTTTAACCCTGCCTGGACTTATATGTGTGTGTAATGGAATGGGTTGCTATATAAAAAGGTTCCTACTCGCACATGTGGTGATTTAAAACAAACAACAACAACAAAAAAAAACCCACAATAGTGAATGTGCAATGTTTTATAATGTTATCAGTCTTTTCTTGGCGGGCGGGGGGGGGGGGGGGGTTGTGCACTGACTTGTTTGACAGGTCATTTTTTTGTTCAGCTAAATGCATTTTGTGATGTGCCAAGGTCAGTTATGACCAAGATGTAGTATATTTTATTTCAAAAGGGAAACAAATGTAAATGCTACTAATAGTGCACATTGAATTTTTATGCATTTTGAGACATGCCTGAGTAAGATGTGACCAAAATGGTTATTTAGAGAATTTTGTTTTTTTCATTCTATTTATTTAATTGTTCAGGAGGAAAAATATTTCTACTACTGTACATCAAATTCTGCTCAACCACAGCACGGTTATTGTGTTTTTATGCACTTTTGAAGTGCCTTTGTCATGTGCCAAGTGCACATTTAAAACCAAGACAATGAATAAAAAGTGCAAATTTTTTTATCATGTTGATCTGTGTTTTTTGAAATTTGTCATATTCAGCAGATCGCTTAACATATGTGGCCCAGTTACATGTCTTGATTTCAAATTGTGGCCCAACTGATTTTGTAATTGAATAGCCCTGCCGTAGGGCGTGATGCATTGGCTGGCCTCTCAGCATCCCTGGGCCACCAGACCAAAAAGCATGATGCATCTGGTGGTCTCTGAGAGTCCTTGGACCACCAGATCAAGAAGCATAATGTTTCGGGTGGTGTCCCAGCATCCCTGGACCACCAAACCATAGGGCGTGATGCGTTGGGTGGCCTCCCAGCGTCCCTGGACCACCAGACCAAAGAACATGATGTGTCGGGTGGTCTCCGAGTCTTTAGACCACCAGACCATAGAGCGTGATGTGTCAGGTGGTCTCCCAGAGTCCCTGGACCACCAGACCAAGGAGCATGATGTGTTGGATGGTATCCCAGTGTCCCTGGACCACCAGATCATAGAGCGTGATGTGTCGGGTGGCCTCCCAGCATCCTTGGGCCATCAGACCAAAGCACATAATGTGTCGGGGGGTCTCCTAGAGTCCCTGGACCACCAGACCAAGGAACATGATGTGTCGGGTGGTCTCCCAGCATCTCTGGACCACCAGACCATAAAGTGTGATGTGTTGGGTTGTCTCCCAGCATCTCTGGACCACCAGACCATAGAGCATGATGTGTCAGGTGGCCTCCTAACATCCCTGGACCACCAGACCAAGGAGCATGATGTGTCAGGTGGTCTTCCAGCGTCCCTTGGCCACTAGACCATACAGCGTGATGTGCTGGGTGGCCTCAAAGCATCCCTGGACCACCAGGCCATAGAGCGTGATGTGTTGGGTGGCCTTCCATCATCTCCGAGCCACCAGACCGTAGAGCATGATGTGTCGGGTGGCCTCCCAGCGTCCCTGAACAATCAGACCAGACAGCATGATGTGTTGGGTGGTCTTGCAGCATCCTTGGACCACCAGACCAGAGAGCGTGATGCGTCCCCCCCTTGAGACGGCAGCTGAGAAACATGCTCCTCGTTAACCGCAGGGGCTGGAGCGTGGAGTTGGTGAGGCAGCAACTGGGGAGTATCGACCACCGATGATGAGGGCTGACCAGTGACGACACCAGATGATTACTGTTGATCACTGACAACACCAGACAATGATTGCTAATCAACTCAGGCTGGGGAACCTCAAGCCCAGTCACCTGGAGATCCATCCCTGACATGGCCACCTCAGACAGGGAGGGAGAGACAAGTACTGGGTCACCATAACTGGCGGCAGTGGATCCCAGCGGGGAGAGCTCAGGAGCAAATGGCAGCTTCAACTGGGTCTCACCGCCAAGAGTAAGGCAAGACCTCTCTAAAATTGATATGGTGAATACAAAAATGAGGACTTGCCTTAACTCTTGTTCCACCGTCGACGAGGACCCTGGTGACTCTGCTGCTGCAGTCCAAGCAGCAGGCATGGTGACAGGCGAAATCTCAGACATAGTGGCAGGCGAAACTGCAGACGTGATGACAGGCAAAACTGCAGATGTGCTGACAGGCAAAACTGCAGCTGTGATGGCTGGCGAAACTGCAGATGTGATGGCTGGCGAAACTGCAATTGCTGTGGGAGCCGGCAATGAAGAGCGCTTCACAACTGATGAGCTTCACAGTGCAGGAGCGGACACTGAAGAGCGGTGTGGAGGAATAAATGCCAGGGCACGGTGTAGTGAGCGAGGCGCCGGAGCCAGGGGACACTTCCTCGTCGGCTCAGGCTCTGGTGCTGCCAACAAGTCTCTCCCCAACCTCCCTGGGTTGGAGGGAGGCTGACTGTGGTGGGAGAGCGAGGAGAGGCTGAAGATGTCAGAGCCAGGGGACGCTGTCTCATTGGAACAGCCTCCGGCATATCGGCGAGCACCTCCCCTGCCCCTGGTGTGGCTGCGAGGCTAGTGAATGGCAAGGAGAAGGGGATGTCGGAGTCAGGGGATGGACACTGCGTCGTTGGCACAAACTCCAGTGCCCCACATGACTTCTTCCCCAGCCCATGATATGTCCTGTGAAGGTTAAGAATGGTGGCCAGTAGTCCCGCCAGCTCGGGGTAGGTCCGCAGGCTGGGGTGTGCTTCCACAATCCCAGCTGTGGCATCCAGGCACGCCAGGGCCTCCTCCAGTGTGCATGAGGCACAAGCGTCTGAGACAAAGTCCTGGATTAACTGGGCTGCCCACAGCTCATCCATGTTGAGGCCGCTGGACACCAACCTCCTTCCATCTGCTGAGTCCAGGTATGATGGCGACCTTCTGCCATGAATGCCCCTCTGTGGCAAAAGATTGGACCCATGTGCAGAACGGTTTCTTGGCATAATTTATTCACAAAACTGAATTCCAAAGATGAACAAAAAGCAAGATGCAAAACTGTGAGCAAGATAGCGTGATAACATGATAATGTGAAAGCATGAAGGTCACCATGCCGAAGGCAAGATCTCTATAGATAAGGAAACAAAAATCAAGAACACCCATGAACAATCAATAATCAAGAAATCAAAAGCAGCCATGAATATTTAACAAAGCAAAAACTCACAAAGCAAAACCGGGAGTAAACAAAAGGCGCTGTCATAACAAAAGCCCAAACCCAAATCATGACAGGAATAAACATGATAACATAACCATGAGAACAATAATTCTTGGTAATGTCACTGTTGTGCCATATTTTCTCCACTTGATGATGACTGTCTTCATTGTGTTCCATGATACATTTAATGCCTTGGAAATTCTTTAGTACCCTTCTCCTGACTGATACCTTTGAACAATGAGATCCCTCTGATGCTTTGGAAGCTCTCTGCAGACCATGGCTTGTGCTGTAAGAGGTGACTACAAACATGTCAGGAAAAGACTACTATAACTGCTGAATTTTATTTGGGGTTAATCACAGGCACTTTAAATGGTGGCAGGTGTGTGCTGACTCCCATTAATATGAGTTTGAATGTGATTGGTTAATTCTGAACACAGCCACATTCCCAGTTATAACAGAGTGTGCATACAGACGTGGACAAAATTGTTGGTACCCCTCTGTTAAAGAAAGAAAAACCCACAATGGTCACAGAAATAACTTGAATCTGACAAAAGTGGTAATAAATAAAAAATTCTATGAAAATTAACTAATGAAAATCAGACAATGCTTTTGAATTGTGGTTCAAGAGAATTATTTTAAAAAACAAACTCATGAAACAGGCCTGGACAAAAATGATGGTACCCCTAGAAAAGACTGAAAATAATGTGACCATAGGGACATGTTCAACCAAGCTGTGTCCTCTAATTAACATCACAGGTGTCTACAAACTTGTAATCAGCCAGTCGACCTATTTAAAGGGTGACAAGTAGTCACTGTGCTGTTTGGTGACATGGTGTGTACCACACTAAACATGGACCAGAGGAAGCAAAGGAGAGAGTTGTCTCAGGAGATTAGAAAGAAAATTATAGACAAGCATGTTAAAGGTAAAGGCTATAAGACCATCTCCAAGCAGCTTGATGTTCCTGTGACTACAGTTGCACATATTATTCAGAAATTTAAGATCCACGGGACTGTAGCTAACCTCCCTGGACGTGGCCGCAGGAGGAGACGGATAATACGAACGGTAACTAAAGAGCCCAGAACACCCTCTAAACACATTCATGGTGAACTCCAAGGTCAAAGTACATCAGTGTCAGATCGCACCATCCGTCATTGTTTGAGCCAAAGTGGACTTCATGGGAGACGACCAAGGAGGCCACCACTGTTGAAAACAAATCATAAAAAAGCCAGACTGGAATTTGCCAAACTGCATGTTGACAAGCCACAAAGCTTCTGGGAGAATGTCCTATGGACAGATGAGACAAAACTGGAAGTTTTTGGCAAGGCACATCAGCTCTATGTTCACAGATGCAAAAATGAAGCATACCAAGAAAAGAACACTGTCCCTACTGTGAAACATGGAGGAGGTTGTGTTATGTTCTGGGGCTGCTTTGCTGCATCTGGCACAGCGTGTCTTGAATCTGTGCAGGGTACAATGAAATCTCAAGACTATCAAGGTATTCTAGAACGAAATGTGCTGCCCAGTGTCAGACAGCTTGGTCTCAGTCGCAGGTCATGGGTCTTGCAACAGGATAATGACCCAAAACACACAGCTAAAAACACCCAAGAATGGCTAAGAGCGAAACACTGGTTTATTCTAAAGTGGCCTTCTATGAGCCCTGATCTAAATCCTATTGAACATCTGTGGAAGGAGCTGAAACATGCCGTCTGGAGAAGGCACCCTTCAAACCTGAGACAACTGGAGCAGTTTACTTATGAGGAGTGGGCCAAAATACCTGCTGAGAGGTGCAGAAGTCTTATTGACAGTTACAGAAATCGTTTGATTGCAGTGATTGCCTCAAAAGGTTGTGCAACAAAATATTAACTTAAGGGTACCATCATTTTTGTCCAGGCCTGTTTCATGAGTTTGTTTTTTAAAATAATTCTGTTGAACCACAATTGAAAAGCATTTTCTGATTTTCATTGGTTAATTTTCATAGAATTTTTATTTATTACCACTTTTGTCAGGTTCAAGTTATTTCTGTGACCATTGTGGGTTTTGCTTTCATTAACAGAGGGGTACCAACAATTTTGTCCACGTCTGTATGCAACCAGGTCATTGTAAGTTTTTTATTTTTCCCCTTAAAAAAAATCCAGTTTATTTTTCAATTGGGTTGTACAGGTTATAGGTCACATTTATGCCGGAAAAAGGTTTTGAAATGATTTACCTTGGTCTCATTTTTTTTAACATCACAAAAACCTGGCATTTGAACAGGAGTGTGTAGACTTTTTATATCCACTGTAAGCTTAAAGATTGGTTTGACAGAAACAAATGATCATTAAATTTAAGTAAAACTAAGATTATGCTATTTGGTAATCATAAAATCAGATATGAAATTAAGTTGGTAATTAATGATATAATGATTGAATAAGTGTATAAGTATATAAGTTTTTCTTTTTTTTTTATTGACCACAGGCTCAGTTGAGGTCCTCACATATGGTATTTGAGTTCAAAGATTTCAAGAAGTATAGGAATAATAAATAAAACCAGGTACATCCTGTGCCAAAAATTGTATGAACATTATGTCATGCTCTAATTCTACCATATCTTACTTATTGTGTTGAAATCTGGGGAAAACACATAAAACCAAACTAAAATAGATGTGAACATTGCAAAAAAGAGCTATCTGAATTATAAATTATGCACAATTTAGGGAGTAAAATTTGTTGATTTAGTAAAATTAGGAACAGCTGCAGTTATTTTTAAAGCAACAAAGAAACAACTACTGCTGCTGTTACAAAATATGTTTAAATTTAGAAAAGGACGCTTTGAAGCACAAAACAGCACATAAGCACAGAAGACCACTCCTCCCCCAGACGAGCAGGCTATAAGTCTGAATCCGGGTAGCGTGAAGAGGACCCTCTCCAGGGTCAGCCCATGCAAGGCAGCTGGATCACACAACATACCAGGTCATGTTCCGAAGGACTGTGTGGAGTTGCTCAAGAATGTGCTGGCTGACATCTTCAACATCTCCCTGAGTCAAGCTGTTGTCCCCACATGTTTCAAAACTGCCTCCATAATACTGGTCCCAAAGAAGCCCGGCCCATCCAGCTACCACGATTACCAGCCCGTAGTGCTGACCTCCATCATAATGAAGTACTTTGAGTGGCTGGTCATGCAGAACATCAAGTTCATCCTCCCTCCCTCCCATGACCCATCTCAGTTTGCATACAGGTCAAACAGATCCACAGAAGACACCATCTCTGCTGCTCTCCATCCAGCCTTCACCCACCTGCAATCAAAGAACTCCTATGTGCAAATGCTGTTCTTGGACTTCAGTTCAGCATTCAACACAATCATTCCCCAGCACCTAATACAAAAACTCAGACAGTTGGAACTCAAAACTTCTCTCTGTAACTGGATGCTTGACTTTCTCACAGGGAGGCCACAGAACGTGTGGGTTGGCAGCAACACCTCCAAGACCATCACACTGAGCACAGGGGCCCCACAAGGGTGCGTGCTCAGCCTGCTGCGCTTCACTCTGCTGACCTATGACTGTGTACCAGCCTACAACACCAACCACATTAACAAGTTTGCGGACAACACAATAGTGGTGGGCCTCATCACAAACAATGAGGAGGCCAAGTACAGAAATGAAGTGAGCCAACTGGCCCAGTGGTGTAAAGACAATAATTTCTTCCTGAACGTGGGAAAAACCAAGGAGATTGTGGTCGACTTCAGGAGAGGACACACACAGCATCCCCTTCTGATCATTGATGGAACAGCTGTGGAGAGGGTGAGCAGCACCAAGTTCCTGGGGGTGCACATCTATGAGGACCTCTCCTGGTCCAGCGACATCACATCACTGGCCAAGAAGGCTCAAACTCACTTCTGTTTCCTCCGCAAACTGAGAAGAGCATGAGTCCCACCCCCCATCATGTGCTCATTGTACCGGGGCACCATTGAGAGTCTCCTCACCAGCTGCATCATGGTGTGGTATAGAAGCTGCACCGCCTCCTGCTGGAAGACACTACAGTGCACAGTGAAAGCTCCCAGCAAGATCATCGGTGCCCCTCTGTCCCTCCTCTCGGACATCTACCTCACTCGCCTCTCCTGCAGAGCCATCAACATTGCAGGCGACACATCTCACCCATCACACTCCCTCTTCAGCCCCCTGCCTTGGGGAAAAGGTACCAGAACCTCTGGGCCCGCTCCACAAGACTGTTTGTTCACCAGGCCATCAGGACCCTGAACTCTTCCTACCCCTCACCCCTGGACTGTAACACACACACCCGCACAATAACTACCTCAGCTGTTGGCACAGAAAGACTGGCACACCAGCAGTAATACATCTGATGCTGTATGTCTTTGCACCTTACTTCAACCATTTGCACAAATGCCATACCTGCTGCTTTCTGCTATTGCAATATTAATCATGTGAAGTCCAATATGTCACTGTCTGCACCTCCACTACCACAGTGAACTTGCAACTACAAGTATTACTGCTATACCTTTTCTGTATATAGGATTGCTGGGTTTTATTGTTTAACTTTATTTGCACTATGGGATGTCTGGGTTTTATCTTTTACCATTATTTGCACTATGGGTAGCATTACCGTACATAGACTGCTGTTGTTTTTCTAGCCTTATTCCTTTTTTTCTTTTGGTTCTTTGTTTTCTTTTTATATTGTGCATACCACTGACGAGAGAGAAACTGCATTTCAATTATCCTGTATGTCCTGTATGCCTGTATCTTGAATCTTGAAGGACGCTATGACTTAAGAAGTGCAGTCTGAGAGAAAAGCCATGAACTGAGCTCGGATTTTCTCCCAGGCTCAGTTTCATGGCGTTTCTCTGTAATTGCATAATTATTTGTTGTATTTTGGTTATGCCTTTTGAGTTGTTATTCTGCCTTCTATTTTCCTTGTTTATGTTTCAGTCTGTTTCAGCCATGTCTCATTTCATTTGTAATTATTTTCTAGTCTGTATCTGAGTTTGGTTATTTCTCTTATTGGTTCTGTGGCTGACAGTAGTCAGGCAGCTCTTTGTGGGGGCGTTGCCTGTCAAACTGCCAGCTCGACTACTCCCCTCTCATTACCAGCTGATTCCAATTCCCATTATTATTCCTCTTTCCCCACTCATGTGCACTCACACCGGTCACCCATCTTGTAATTGGTTTGATCCCTAGTTTAGGGAGATTGTTTTCCATGTTTGTGTCACTGCCTTACATTTTTAACCAACTTCTCCACCAGAGCTCCATCCGCTCTGGGGAGTCTTTCTGTAAGTAACCCTTTCTCGCTCGCCAGTAAGTTTGTTGGAGTGCTCTGTTTAAATTCCTTTTCTTTGCTCGCCAGTAAGTTTGTTGGAACATCTTGTGTTTATTTATGTTAATAAATTTCACTAATGGCAATTTGGTGCCTGGGTCATTTTTTCTGCTCCGCAGGAGCAAAACATGACAATAACATTATGATTATAGTCCCATCCATCCATCCATCCATCCATCCATTCATCCATCCATCCATCTTCTACTGCTTTTCCGGAGGCAGCAGTTCAAGCAGAGAAGCCCAGACTTCCCACTCCCCAGCCACCTGCTCCAGCTTTTCAGAGAGGATACCAAGGCGTTCCCAGACCAGCTGGGAGACATAGTCTCTCCAGTGAGTCCTGGGTCTGCTGCGGCGTTTCCTCCCAGTGGGACATGCCTGAAACACCTTAAGTGGGAGGCGTCCAGGAGGCATCCTGATCAGATGCCCATACCACCTCAACTGACAACTTTCAATGTGGAGGAATAGCAGTTCTATTCTGAGCCTCTACCAGATGACTGAGCTCCTCACCCTATCTCTAAAATGGAGTCCAGTAATCCTACGAAGAAAGCTCATTTCAGCCACTTTTATCTGCAATCTCATTCTTTTGGTCATTACCCAAAACTCATGACCATAGGTGAGGGTAGGAACGTAGACTGGCCAGTAAATCGACAGGTTTGCCTTAGAGCTCAGCTCCCTCTTCACCACAACAGACCGGTACAATGTCTGCATCACTGCAGATGCTGCTCTGATCCGTCTGTCAATCTCTCACTCCATTCTCCCCTCACTCGTGAATAAGACCCTGAGATACTTAAACTCCTCCACTTGGGGCAGGAGCTTGTCCCCAACCTGGACAGGACAATCTACCTTTTTCCGGCTGAGGACCATGGACTCGGACTTGGAGGTGCTGATTCTCATCCCAGCCGCTTCACACTCGGCAGCAAAGCATCCTAGTAAGACCCGTAGGTCATTGCTGGATGAAGCCAACAGGACATCATCTGCAAACAACAGAGATGAGATCCTGTGGTCACCAAGCATGACACCCCCTGTTCCTTGGCTGCACCTAGAAATCCTGTCCATAAATATTATGAACAGGATTGGTGACAAAGGGCAGCCCTGGTGGAATCCAAATCTCGCTGGGAATGAGGCTGACCAAGTGTTGGCAATATTAACCAAACTCTCACGATGGACACATAGAGACCGGATAGCTCCTAACAACAAGCCCGATACCCCATACTCAGGAAGCCCCCCCCCCCACAAAAAACCATGAGGGACGTGGTTGAATGCCTTCTCCATGTCCACAAAACACATGTGAACTGGTTGGGCAAACTCCCACGAACCCTCAAGGATTCTCGAGAGGGTAAAAAGCTGGTCCGATGTGCCATGGCCAGGACGAAAGCCACATTGCTCCTCCTGAATCAGAGGTTTGACCAGCGGGTGGACTCTCCTCTCCAGTGCCTTGGCATAGACCTTCCCAGGGAGGATGAGGAGTGTGATCCCTTTAAAGATGGAGCATACCCTCTTGTCCCCCTTCTTGAAGAGAGGAAGCACCATCCCAGTTTGCTATGCCAAAGGCACTGTCCCCGTCCTCCATGCAATGTTGCAGAGACGTGTCAACCATGACAGCCCAACAACATCCAGGGCCTTGAGGTACTCAGGGCGAATTTCATCCATCCCCAGGGCCCGGCCACCAAAGAGTTTTTTAACCACTTTGGTGACCTCAGCCCCTGTGATGGGCGAGTCGTCCCCCTCGTCCACAAGAGCTGCTTCCTCTGTGGAAGGCGTGTCAGTGGGATTGAGGAGATCCTCAAAGTATTCCTTCCACTGCCTGACGATATCCCCAGTCGAAGTCAGCAGTGCCCCATTTGCACTATACACAGTGTGGACAGGGAGCTGCTTCCCCCTCCTAAGCCGCTGGACAGTTTGCCAGAATGTCTTCGAGGCTGACTAAAAGTCTTGTAGCATGGCATCACTGAAGTCTGCCCACACCCAAGTTTTTGCTGCAGCAACCACCCGAGCTGCACACTGCTTGGCCTGCCGGCACACCTCAGCTGCTTCAGGAGTCCCACAAGCCAACCAAGCTTGATAGGACTCCTTCTTCAACTTAATGGCCCCCCTTACCACTGATGTCCAACACTTGGTTCGAGGGTTGCCACCACGAGATGCACCAATGACCTTGCCGCCGCAACTCTGGGAAGCCGTTTCACCAATTGAGGTGGAGAACATGGACCATTCAGACTCCATGTCTCCAGACTCCCTCGGAATGTGGCTGAAGTTCTTCCGGAGGTGGGAGTTGAAGACCTCCCAGACAGGGGCCTCAGCCATGATTATAGCCATGATTATGACCTCATGATTACAGTTTAAATAGCCTAAATATTATCTGTACTGCTTATAGTTATTATCATTATTATTACTATTGTTATTGTTATTATTATTACATTATTTTGTCAATTGAGTGTATATAGGTAGATACAGAAGGTATAGGTATAGATATATTGTCACGATCTGAGCACGGGGGGATCCCACCGTGCTATGTCTCTTTGCCTTTTTTCTATATTTGCATATTTGTTGTATTTTGTGTTCTTTGTTTTCTGCATATCTCGTTTTGTTTTTTATTTTCCTCATCCCTTTGTTTATGTGATCATAGTTTTGTTACTGTTTTATCTGGTATTAGTTTATATGTATTTCTCAGTCCTTAGTTGTCAACATTTTATTCTTTATATCGTACTGTGGTGATCTCTCTCCGGGGTGACAGCTGTCAGTGTCACTTCCGGGTTTTTGCTCTGTTGTGGGCGGTGCCCCGGTCAGCTGTCAGTCCCGTCTTCTCCCCTCTCATTGCTCCCAGCTGACCTGAGTTTATAATCATTGTTTCCTCCTGCCCGCTCTGGTATCCACACCTGTTATCATTTGCATTATACCTTATTTAAGACCTGCTGCTCCGTGTATTCCTCGCTGCGGTCTTCAACTAACCAGACGTAAGTTTGACATCCTCCTTTTCTTCTCTATGTTACCGTGTCAGTCTCCCTGTAGCCTTATAGTTTTGTTGTGCACTTTGTACTTTATGTTTGTAATAAACCATCACTCACTCACAGTTTAGCGCATGGGTCTCCTCTCTGCCCCGGAGGGGCATTCATGACAGAGGTCGCAGCCAGTTTGTGACCGAGCTGCTGTGGGTTTGTGTTTTTACTTCTCCTACTTTTCCGTTTCTCCACCAGAGCTGTCAGCATGTTCCCCGATTACACTAGCTCAATGACCTTACGTGGATCCCCAATGAGCCTGGGGTGGGAGGTTTGCGGGACGCTTATGGAATTGGACGATCTAATCTCCAACGCTCACGGGCAGCTGCTCACCGGTGCCCTCAGCTCAAGGAGCATGCTGAGGGGGTGAAGAGTATTACGCTGGTGGCGGCCCTGCGACAGGAGAACAGTGGCAGGGACAGGAGCTCCACGAAGAAGCAGAGGTCTGCGCCTACGGGGAGGCGTCCCCGGGTCTCGGTACCACCGTCTCCTCACCTGCCTCCAGCTTCACCTCCAGCTCCCACTCTGCCAGCTCCAAGATGCCGCTGTCCAGCTACAGGCCATCAGGAGGACTCCTCCACCTCCCTGTCAGCACTTTCTCTTTTGCCGAGGCAGAAAATTCCAGCAGCAGTTCCCTCTTCTTGGTATTTCTCTCCGGCTGTGCCGATAGCCTCCTCCTCCTCTGTTGCTGCTGCTTCTCTCTTCTCCTCGGCATTTCCTCCCGCTGCTGAGGGTCCGGACGTCTCCTCCCCGGCTCCGCTTGTCATCGTGTCTGCAGGAGCGGCTCCTCCATGTTCTGCTGAGGGGTCCATTGCCACTGCAGCCACAGAGAGGACAGACTCAAGGCCAGCTGCAGCAGAAACCATCATGCCCCGGGAATACAGGCATGTGCTTTTTCAGTCTCTTTTCCCTAAAAAATACCTTGCCTGATTCCTGATGGTGAGCCTCGGCCACTGCAGTCCACTGAGTCCTCACTGTCTGCTGCAAATATTAATTCCTCACCAGCTACCTCTGTGTCTCCTCCTATATCCCCTGGACGTCCACCGGACCTGGGATTGAGCCGCCAGATGATGGAGGAGCCTGCAGGCCTGGAGGACCAAGTTCCAGCCCTGCAGCCATGATCCAGAAAGAGAGAAAGTGCTGCCTCCAACTTGAAGCCTGCGCCAATGATAGAGTGTCCCCTGGCTTCAGCTACATGGGATCCAGCGCCACTGGTGAGCCAACCTTCCACCATGCTGGGCGAGCCACCTGCGTGGGTCACTTTTTTCATGGGGCCTGGGACTGCACCTACCACCATGCCTGCTGCAGGGGCCACTGCAGCAGAGCCGGAGTTGGACCTCCAGATGGCCAGTCCTGGGACGCCACTGCCTGGATTGACAGAGTCCTGGATGGCGGTGTGCTCTCCTTTGTTTTCATTGTTTCCATGTTGGAGAGGTCTTATCTGGCTCTTGATGGGGAGAGCCAAGTGCAGCCGTCAGCTGTACCTGAGCTCACCTCGCCAGGCTCCACTGATGCCAGTGACCTGTGTCTCTGTCCCTCTTATCTGAGCCTTTCCCCAGGGTCACCGAGATTCATCCAACTTCGCCTGAGGTCTCAGTGGGTTCGGGCTCACTGCCTGAGGTCTTCGTAGGTCCAGCTCCTCCTGCCAAGGTTGTCGCAGGTGTTCCGTCCCAACTTGGGGCCTCTGTGGGTGCTGCTTCCCCTTCAGCCGAGGTCATCGCGGGTGCTCCGTCCCAGCCAGGGGCCTCCGCGGGTGCTGCTCCCCCTCCGGATGAGGTCTTCATGGGTGCACTGTTCCAGCCCGGGACCTCCGAGGACGCTCCTTCCCAGCTAGTTGAGGTCATCGCGGGTGCTCCGTCCCAGCCCGGGACCTCCGTGGGTGCAGCTCCTCCTCAGTCCGGGTCTTCGTGGGTGTTGTGCTTCAGTTGGGGGCCATCGTGAGTGCTGCGCCTGAGCCTTAATCCAGTGTGGGTGCTGCGCTCCAGCTTGGGTCCACATCTGCCAGGTCTGGGACTTTAGCCAACCTCCTGAACTGCCAAGCTTCTTGGTCCAGGGGGCCTAAGTGCCTTGGATCCACGTAGGTGTGGGTCCTAAGCAGGGATTTTTGTTTTTTGTTTCCTCTTAGTCTGGGTTTTGCTGGGGCATGAGTTATGCAAGTTTTTCTTGTTTTATCTGGTTTGTTTCAATCCCTCCGTACCTGGGTCCCCCTCCTCCCGCCTCAGGTGGGGTTGTTTTCTTGTTTTTGGTTGGGTGGGTTCTTTGTGTTGGTGGGTCCTTTTCTTTCAATGTTGCCCGGGGTGTCTGGTATCCACTCCTTGGGCGGGGGGGGGGAAATCTGTCACGATCTGAGCACGGGGGGATCCTCGCGTGCTCTGTCTCTTTGCTTTTTTTCTATATTTGCATATTTGTTGTATTTTGTGTTCTTTGGTTTCTGCATACCTCGTTTTGTTTTTTATTTTCCTCATCCCTATAGTGAGGAATAGAGGGAGGATTTCGAGATCGTCACTTCCTTGTGGTAACGTATCGTCACTTCCTGTTTTGCTGTCTGCCTGTGTGGTTTGCTCTCCAGCTCTCGAGCCACTAGCTATGGCTACTAGCTCTCTTTCCTCCCCTCCTCTGGTGTGCTCTCTCTGTCAGATGTTTAGCTACACCTCTGCCTCTTTTAGTGATAACGGTAAATGTAATAAATGTTGTCTTTTTGAGGCGCTCGAGGCGAGGTTGTCTGATTTGGAATCCCGGCTCCGCTGCATTGAAACACCGTCTGCGCCAGTTAATCTCGACGGACGCCCCTTAGCTGCAGCGGAGCTAGCTAGCTTAGGTCCCCCTGTCACCGGTTCCCCGGCTCTCCTCAGCAGCGAGGAGACTGGGTGGGTGACGGTGAGAAGGAAGCCTAGTCGCAAAGCCCCGGTTCACCACCAACCTGTTCACGTTTCTAATCGTTTTTCCCCGCTCAGCGACACACCCGCTGAGGAAAAAACTCTGATCATTGGCGACTCTGTAGTCAGAAACGTGAACCTAGAGACTCCAGCGGCCATAGTCACATGCATTCCTGGGGCCAGAGCAGGCGACATCGAGTCAAATTTGAAAATGCTGGCTAAAAGTAACTGTAAATATTCCACAATTGTTATTCACGCCGGCATTAATGACATCCGTCTCCGGCAGTCGGAAGTCACGAAACTTAATGTAGAATCGGTGTGTGACTTTGCAAAAACGATGTCTGCCACTGTAGTATTCTCTGGGCCCCTCCCCAATCTGACCAGTGATGACATGTTTAGTCGCTCGTCATCCTTGAACCGCTGGCTGTCTGTGTGGTGTCCTAAAAATGACGTGGGCTACATTGACAATTGGAGCTCTTTTTGGGGAAAACCTGGTCTTATGAGACGAGACAGCATTCATCCCACTTTGGATGGTGCTTCTCATTTATCTAACAATCTGGCATCTTTTTTATCCAAATTTCCAAAACCCTGACTACTCAGAGTTGGGACCAGAAAGCAGAGTCGCAGTCTTACACGCCTCTCTGCAGCTCCTCTTCATCCGCCACCCCTCAGCTTAGCCCCTGTCTTCCCCATCAGAGAATCGTTGTCTGCTCCCTCCAAAGTAAATAAAAATATAATGTATAAGCATCCCAAAGTGATAAAGCAAAATATTGGTAAAACTCAAATTAAACATAAAGCCTCTAAATTGAATGATTTGGCCTCTGTTCCTCCTCATAATTTAAAAATTAAATGTGGTTTATTAAATATTAGGTCTCTAACTCCCAAGTCTCTGTTAGTCCATGATCTGTTAATTGATCATCAGATTGATTTAATTTCCCTTACAGAGACTTGGTTAGGACAAGAGGATTATGTTGGTTTAAATGAATCAACTCCCTCTGGTTATTTAAACTGTCAAAATCCCAGAAGTTCTGGTCGTGGAGGAGGAGTAGCAGCAATTTACCATTCCAAATTACTAGTTAATGTAAAGCAAAAAACATGTTATAATTCCTTTGAGGGCCTGGTCCTCAGTATTGGGCACTTTAGCAATTCCAGGTTAAACCCAATTTTATTTGCCATAGTTTATCGTCCCCCATCAACCTATTCAGAATTTTTATCCGAATTTCCTGATTTCTTAGCTGATTTAGTGCTGAAATCTGATAGAATAATTATAGTAGGGGACTTTAATATACATGTGGATGTAGATAGTGACTGCCTTAATGTGGCTTTTAATTCAATATTAGACTCGATTGGGTTTTCTCAGAAAGTAGGAAATTCTACTCATTACCTCCACCATACATTGGACCTTGTTCTGACATATGGCATAGAAATAGAAAATCTGGTAGTGTCTCCTCATAACCCTGTACTGTCAGACCATTGTCTGTTAACCTTTGATTTTACTATTTCTGACTATTTGGCTCCTAAAGAAAAATATTATCACAGTAGATGCCTCTCAGATGATGCTGTTTCCAAATTTATGCAGATTGTTTCCTCTATGCCATGTGTCAACACAACGGAAATAAGCTATAGACAGCTTGCTCCTTCTGTAATTGATAACATGGTGGATAGTGTTTCAGCTTCTCTACATCAGGCTCTAGACTTGGTGGCCCCCTTAAAAAAGAAAAAGTCTAATCAGAGATTTTTAACTCCTTGGTTCAACACAGAAACTCGTAGCTTAAAACAGAAGACTCGTCAATTAGAAAGAAAATGGCGCTCTACTAATTTAGATGAAATCTATTTAGCTTGGAGAAATCATCTTTTAATTTATAAAAAATCTCTTAGAAAAGCTAGAACGAGTTATTACTCTGCATTAATAGAAGAGAACAAGAATAATCCCAGGTTTCTTTTCAGTACTGTAGCCAGGTTGACAAAGAGTCAGGACTCTGTCAATCCTAGCATCCCCTTAGAGCTTACTAGTCAGGACTTTATGAACTTTTTCAATAATAAAATTTCATCCATCAGAGATAAAATCAATCAGATTCTTCCCACAGTTAACTTAAATACTGTAACTACTACAACTCCTTCTATTGATGTCTGTCTTGATGAGTTTACTCCAATCGACCTTTGTGAGTTAGACAAAATAGTTTCCTCATCCAAACCTTCAACTTGTCTTTTAGACCCTATTCCTACCAGGTTATTTAAAGAAGTCTTCCCACTTATTGGTAGCTTTATTCTTCATATAATCAATTCTTCATTAACTTTAGGCCATGTACCGCAGGCTTTTAAAACGGCTGTAATTAAACCCTTACTCAAAAAGCCAACGCTAGATCCAGGAGCTTTAGCTAACTATAGACCAATCTCTAATCTCCCTTTCATTTCAAAAATCTTAGAAAGAGTTGTTGCTATGCAATTATTTGACCACCTGCAGGGAAATGGTTTATTTGAGGAGTTTCAATCTGGGTTTAGAATCCATCATAGCACTGAAACAGCCTTGGTGAAGGTCACTAACGACCTCCTCATTGCATCTGATAATGGACTAGTTTCTGTACTTGTCCTTTTAGATCTTAGTGCAGCTTTTGATACTATTGATCATAATATTCTACTTGATAGATTAGAACACTATGTTGGACTTAATGGAACTTCGTTGCAGTGGTTTAGATCTTATTTATCTGATAGGTTCCAGTTTGTTCATGTAAATGATGAGTTTTCTCTCAGCTCAAAGCTTAGTCATGGAGTTCCACAGGGATCTGTGCTTGGCCCTACTCTTTTTAGTTTATATATGCTTCCGTTAGGCAACATTATTAGAAAGCACTGTATACATTTTCACTGTTATGCAGATGACACACAATTATACCTGTCAATGAAGCCAGATGATACTAATCAATTAGCCAAGTTAGAAGCCTGTCTTAAGGAAATCAAAGTTTGGATGACTTGTAATTTCCTGCTATTAAATTCAGATAAGACTGAAGTCATTCTTGTTGGTCCAAAAAACCTTAGAAATTCCTTTCCAAATCAAACTTTCAGTTTGGATGCAGTTACTCTTTCTCTTAATAGCTCTGTGAGGAACCTTGGAGTTATTTTTGATCAGGATTTGTCCTTCAATTCACATATTAAATTTGTTTCTAAGACTGCCTTCTATCATTTGCGTAATATTGCCAAGATTAGGAGCATCTTGTCTCAGAGTGATGCTGAGAAGCTGATCCACGCTTTTGTTAGCTCGAGATTAGATTATTGTAATTCTTTATTATCAGGTTGTCCTAAAACATCTTTAAAAAGTCTTCAGCTGATCCAAAATGCTGCAGCAAGAGTTTTAACAGGTACTAGAAAGAGAGATCATATCTCTCCGGTTCTGGCCTCCCTTCATTGGCTTCCCATAGAGTTTAGAATTAAGTTTAAAATCCTTCTTCTTACTTACAAAGCTCTAAACAATCAGGCTCCTTTTTATTTAAAAGATCTGATACTACCGTATCATCCTAACAGAGCACTACGCTCCCAAAATGCAGGTTTACTTGTAATACCTAGAATCTCCAAAAGTACAATGGGAGGCAGAGCCTTCAGTTATCAAGCTCCTCTCCTGTGGAATCAGCTGCCAATCTGGATTCGGGAGTCAGACTCGATCTCTGTTTTTAAGAATAGGGCTAAAACCTACCTTTTTGATATAGCCTACAATTAGGGAGGGATCATGTGTTTTCTGAACCCTCCCTTAGTTATGCTGCTAATAGGTTTAGTCAGCCGGGGGACCTCCAGTAATGCACTGGGCCTCACTCCTTTCCTCACTCTCTATGAAATATTTTTTTTTTTTGCTGGTCATTAACATTTGTTTGTTCTCTCCCATAGATTGAGTCCCCATCGTGCTGTTTGCTCTCTACATGTCTGTTCTTTTCTTCTTCTCTATCCCCTCACCCCCCAGCCAGTCGCAGCAGATGACTGCCCCTCCCTGAGCCTGGTTCTGCTGGAGGTTTCTTCCTGTTAAAAGGGAGTTTTTCCTCTCCACCGTCGCCAAGTGCTTGCTCACAGGGGATCGCCTGATTGCTGGGGTCTTTCTGCAACTGTGGGGGTCCTCCCTACAGTTGATAGTGCTATGAGATGACTGTTGTTGTGAAATGGCGCTATATAAATAAAGTTGAATTGAATTGAATTGAATTGAATCCCTTTGTTTGTGTCATCATAGTTTTGTTACTCTTTTATCTGGTATTAGTTTGCATGTATTTCTCAGTCTTTAGCTGTCAACATTTTATTCTTTATATCATGCTGTGGTGCTCTCTCTCCGGGGTGACAGCTGTCAGTATCACTTACGGGTTTATGCGCCATTGTGGGCGGTGTCCCTGTCAGCTGTCAATTCTGTCTTCTCCCCTCTCATTGCTCCCAGCTGACCCAAGTTTATAATCATTGTTTCCTCCTGCCTGCTCTGGTATCCACACCTGTTATCATTTGCATTATACCTTATTTAACACCCGCTGCTCCATGTATTCCTCGCTGCGGTCTTCAACTGACCAGATGTAAGTTTGACGCCCTCCTTTTCTTCTCTATGTTACCGTGTCAGTCTCCCTGTAGCCTTATAGTTTTGTTGTGCACTTTGTACTTTATGTTTGTAATAAACCATCACTAACTCACAGTTCAGCGCGTGGGGCTCCTCTCTGCCCCGGAGGAACATTCATGACATATATAAGATACCTTACATAATGTATATATATAAAGTATCCAGTTTAGAAAGCTTGGGATCATCCAGCAATGACCTACAGCTCTTGCTGGGACGGTTTGCCGCTGAGTGTGAAGCGGCTGGGATGAGAATCAGCACCTCCAAGTCCGAGTCCATGGTCCTCAGCCGGAAAAAGGTGGATTGTCCTCTCCGGGTTGGGGACAGGCTCCTGCCCCAAGTGGAAGAGTTTAAGTATCTTGGGGTCTTGTTCACGAGTGAGGGGAAAATGGAGCGAGAGATCGACAGATGGATTGGAGCAGCATCTGCAGTGATGCGGACGTTGTACCGGTCTGTTGTGGTGAAGAGGGAGCTTAGTTCTAAGGCAAAGCTGTTGATTTACCAGTCAATCTACATTCCTACTCTCACCTATGGTCACGAGCTTTGGGTAATGACCGAAAGAACGAGATCGCGGATACAAGCGGCTGAAATGAGCTTTCTCCGTAGGATTGCTGGACTCACCCTCAGAGATAGGGTGAGGAGCTCAGTCATCCGGGAGAGGCTCAGAGTAGAACCGCTGCTCCTCCACATTGAAAGGAGTCAGTTGAGGTGGTATGGGCATCTGATTAGGATGCCTCCTGGACGCCTCCCACTTGAGGTGTTTCAGGTACGTCCCACTGGGAGGAGACCCCGGGGCAGACCCAGGACTCGGTGGAGAGACTATGTCTCCCAGCTGGTCTGGGAACGCCTTGGTATCCCCTCTGAAGAGCTGGAGCAGGTGGCTGGGGAGAGGGAAGTCTGGGCTTCTCTGCTTGAACTGCTGCCTCCGTGACCCGGACCTCCGGAAAAGCGGTAGAAGATGGATGGATGGATGGATAAAGTATCCAATGTGGAATAGAATGAGGATGCATTTTTTTCTTTTTTTTGTGCTGTGACAACCTTGAGTGGAAGGAAGGGGCAGGACTAGATAAGCATTGCTTCATTCTGTCCCTTCTCGACCATTGTACTTTATTTTAACTCTGTGCATTTAATGTTTTATTGTGTTGTTCGAGACAAATAAATAAATCAAAATCAGTAACCCATGGCAAAATTTAATCGGGATCAAAAGATAATTTCTCTCTTGCCATTCACTTCAGTGGAGATTTTTTCCTAAATAAGGTTCCATATGTGGAAGTAGGGGGCTATATGTTGGCTTTTCTGCACCACAGTGCTTTGCTAAGTTTATGATATCTGCTGCTGTATTTGAGCATCAAGCTGAGTAAAATTGAATCGTATTTGTACATTAGAGCCCCTATTAGAGTCTGACAACAATAAAGCAGGGCATTTCTGATTGACAAATGAGCCATCGAATGACTGTGTAGGTCATTTACTTCCCATTCCTCAATCTTCACATCCAAGTTTATAACAGCAAGATGTAGATGGGAGAAATGTGGATACTGCTCAATGTTTGCCAAAAAGAGAGAGAGCAGTCATTGTTTTGGGAGTTTTCATTAGCCTATTTCCCATCCCATCTGCATATTGGTCATGCTATTTGATCTGAAATCTGTGCAGATAGCCTGGTGTGATCCTTGTGATGGCCCATTAAGTTGAAAAGTCCAACTCAGCGGGACACACAGTCCTCACTGAGCACATAGAAATGTGATATTTTGACAAATATGTGAGTTGAAGGAACATCAAAATCACCTCTGGGTCACTGAAAAAATTATTGGAAGTTGATTTGTTCAAGCTTCATGCAAATGGCAGGTCCAAAAAAGAAAAACATCAGTTCATTACAAAGACAAATGTCAGAAAATAGTGAACGAGCCGTGTTCTTTTTGAGCTGGCATGTGGATAGGCCCACCAACTGGTGAAAGACCAGTTGCTGGGCAGCTAAAGGCATATTTGTCAATGAGCTGCCATTATTTAATTGACACAAACCGTGTTTGCTTAATCTATAATTACTATGTAATTGCAAACCAGCTGTAAAATCACAAGTGTAGCTGTTCTGTACATGCAGCTGGTTTGAGCTACAGAAACGGTCCAAGCATTTTCTTTTTTTATACATGTAATTAAAATGAAACTGTTGGAGGTCAGTGGGAACTTTTTCCCCTTGAATATGCACTGCCGACTGGGTGGTTATAGCACAGCAATTAACAGAGCCTTGCATCCAACGTTATACAATGTTCCCAATGAATCAAAGAATCAACTTGGCAACACCAAATTATAAATCCAAAAAAAGTACAGCTTTGGCTAAGAGCTTGATTGTGGAGTTTTCCAGGTGCATGAATGCAGTTCCAGTTAAAACAGTTTTACTGGGTGGGGGGGGGGGGGGTAACTGGCCTGCCAACCTAATACTTTTACTATGATCCATTTAAGACCAAGATACAGGATAGGATTAAATCTTGGGGAGATAATCAGAATGGCTTATTTTGTGTGCTTCTCTCTGAAGCTGAACAAACACCACATGACAAATTCAAAATAGAAAAAGCATATATAGAAAGGGGAACTTTTTTGTTCTACTTTCTGGCACATCCAGCACAGAGTGCATACTGCAAAAGGTTTGAAGGGAGTGCCGGCCATGGTTGGCACAGTGCCATGTCCTGTGCTGCCTGGTGCATGCCATTCATTTCTGTGTGAAGCTGGAGCTGTCACCACATGGACAGCTGGCCGCGAGCAGCAGAGCCCTGAGAGAGTTCAGGCAGCCACATCCTCTTGCACCATCGATATTTTATAATGCACAATGTCAATAGATCGACATTATCTTCCTCCGTGTAAATCATTACCAAAGATATTTGTCTCGAGAGCATGAACATGACCTTAGAGCAGTGCCTGGAAACAAAATGACACCCTCTGGCGTTCCGCTGCAATACAACAGGACCCTGTCCTGAGTTAGATGAGCCTGCTTTCAATCAGCACACATCAGGCTGTATATCAGGTCTAATTAGCGTATGTGGGGCCTGCAGCACAGAGCTTGCTGTGAGACATGAGCTTTTCGTGCGCTACAAGCTCTCCCCCGCACGGCACAACCAGACCTCGTGCCTATACTGCTGGTATTGCGTGGGATTGTGACGCACAACTTTTATGGGCTCGCTATTCCTCATCTTAACAGCACATGTGTCACAGTCTAAATAAGATTCCACAACAGCTGGATCAAAAAAACATGAAACACGGTCAGCCATCGCCATGCCGCCCTCAGACAAACACAGTTCACTTCAATGCCAAATGTCTTACACATCTGATAAGAGTGAATGGGTTTAGCTCAAAAGTGGGGGGGGGGACAGACATAAAGCAAAAATTAAATCAAAATTACAGCAAAAATTAATTCAAAATTACAGCAAAAATTAATGTTAGCAGTAAACGAAGGTGTACATGTCTTCAAGTAACAATGAAAAGCAATTACTACTGGTGACTTATACTCAGAGGATGCCTGTGTTTATTCACCAGAATTTTGTTTATAGAAGGTGTAGCCATCAGTGTTAAGTGTCTTTCATTTTTGGTGTTGCTTTGTCCCACTGTCGTCATGACCTTATTTCCATTGTTGGTGGACACTGAATTTTATCCAACATTCATCATGTGGACACAAACATAACTCCAGATGGTGCCTGCACGGCCTGTAAATTAGAAACATTTTGCAAACATTGTTAGAGCTGCTGCACTCTCAAAGACAAGCAAAAGGTGTTCTTTGTGTGTGCTGTGTGATGCACTGGATTATGCCAGTAGTTACTGTCAATATGCAAACTTGTAAAAACTCTGACACAAGTGAAATCACTTGGTCACTAAGTGAACTACAGTGCCACTTCAGTCATTTCTGAGATGGACTGTGGTTGAAATACCATGTGGACCTGCCCTGTGATGGACTGGCGACCTGTCCGGGATGTACTCCACCTCTACCGTCTACTTCTGAAGAGAAGACACCAGAAAAAGTTTAAGAAACATTCATCCATCCTCTACTGCTTATCCAGGGGCCTGGGTCACAGGGGCAGCAGTCCGAGCGGAGAAGACGGACTGCCATCCAGTTCACATAGCACCTATAATCCCCATCATCCCTCCTGCAGGTGGTGAGCCCACTGCAGGATGGACCCATGTGGCTCCTTGTGTACACTGAGTCCTTGTTGTAACATTTTCATGAGAATCTGCTGGACCCCTCTTGGTGTGGCACTTCACCCAAAACATGTTTGCCATGGGAGACCCAACCAGGGGCAAGGTGCTTTAGACAACTTAGCTCCTGGAATCACAAGGGCACGCAAACCCCTCCTCCATGATAAGGTGCTGATCCATGGAGGGGCACTGTCATAGCCTCAGTTGGAAAAGGGCAAGACAAACCTCCTGCCCCAGAAGAAGCAGTTCAGTTACTTACCAGGAAGAGTTGTTTGTAGCTTTAATTTGTCAGACGGACTGGAATGACACTATTCATTTAGGTGAGAAGAGAGCTCTTCCCGTTTTTCTTTCTTTTCCCCACTGGGTTGGAGGGATCACCCCTAGAGGTAGCTCGGCTCATAGTAGAACTACTGCTCCTTTACATTAAAAGGAGCCAGCAGAGGTGGCTTATGCGTCTGACCAGGATGTTTCCTGGTGCTTCCTATATCAGATTTTTCTTGCATGTCAAATAGGGAGGAGATGTCAGGACAGACCCCAAACTTGCACAAGAGATTACTGTATGTTTCTTGGTTAGAATAGAATAGAATAGAATAGAATAGTCTTTATTGTCATTGTACAGTTGTACAGCACAGCGAAATTGTGGGTGCTCCACCAGGCTACTGCGCAACAAAGTAAGTGAGAGGAATTTGAAAATAAAACAGTTACAGGACACACAGTTAACCATCTGACTGAAGTAAAAATTAAAGTAAAAATAACAAATAGCCCATTGGTATATACACAGGTATGGTAGTGGCTTCATGGGTGGAACTATGTACATAAGAGTGCGGCGTGCAGAACACATAATAGAGTAAAATGGTCCAAGGATTATGGAAAATATGTACAGTAGTGATTTCATGGATAGGTCATTATACATGAAAGTGAGGAGTGCAACGACAGGTGAGTTATAGTGGTAATTAAAAGGTCCTCAGTTCTGTGCATGTGAGCGTTCGGGGTGGGGGGTGGGGGGCTCTGACTGTTTGCAGTTCGGATGGCCCAGGGGAAGAAACTGTTTGTCAGTCTGGAGGTGTGGGACCTAATTGATCTGAACTGTTGTCCAGAGTGAAGCAGGTCAAACAGGTAGTGGGCGGGATGTGAGAAGTCTCCTGTGATGGCTGGTTAGCATAGAAAGGCCTTGGTATCTGCCCGCGTGACCCAGACCCCTGAGAAGTAGCAGAAAATGAATCGATGGCTTCACGCCCTCAGCTAATACTACAGTTATTTCTCTGGCACTGAGCAAGGTTTGCTGCCATGGGAGCATGTCAATATGTAGGCCTTTAAAACTCATTAAATCCTGGATTGTCACACATCTTTAGTATACTTAAATAAATACCTACCCTAAGTGAGCAGCAAGAGCAGCACAATGTAAAAGTGCATGTTTGTGTCTGTTTTTCACCAAACCCCATGTCCTTCCGTGTCTGCTTCTCATCTGAGAGCATAACATGTTGCTGTTTGATCAGAGCTCTGCTGCGTAGGACTACAGTACACTCTGATGCAAAGCTGATGAGAAATTCAAAAAACTACACACTCCTTGTAAGGAGTTGGGGAACGTGGTCTCATGAAGGAGACACGAGTTTGCCCTACATAGGTCTCCCTTCACTTGTGTGTTCATTATTTTATGCATTAAGAAACTCTTTCTTAGGTTTAGGCACTAAAACTACTTGATTTAGGTTAGGAGATGATCAGGGTTTACTTTAAGCACATTGCTGCTGTAAATCTTCATGTTGTAATGTTGTAACACGTCACCTGACACCTTTAGATGACTTAATACCACAGCCTGGCGAGTCACTGTGTGAAGCACAAGGACACCCTCTGCATTGTTACGGAGTGAGTGAGACCAGACTACTGATCCTGACTAGATGCTGGTCTGAGAGTAGAGACTAATTGAGAAGGGGGATTTTACTGGGAAAATCACAATAAGCTGTGAGTAGTGGTGAGCAAGTAGGTGACTTACTGACAGGAAATTTTACTTACTGGCCTTTGGGAGACGTTCTTCAATCACACTGTGGATGCTGAAAAACTAATCCTCGCTGTAAATCATGACATTATACATCTACACAGCTAAAGCTATCCTGTGAAGGTCCAGCGGAAATTGTGACCAGGGTTTGGCTGTATTCTGATGAAGTGTGAGCAATCCAAACTCAGACAAACATCCAAATAAACATATTTCTATCACTCTGGCAAGTTAACAAGGCTCCCTGACAATGTCCAAACATTGCAATTTCAATTTGCAAGCCTCAGATCATTACACAAAATGCAGGTATTTTAGGTAGGGCGAAATTGTTTTATTATTTTTAACACAGTAATTGCAAGGCAAATGGTCTTAATTGTAACCCCAGCCTCTGAAATAAACAAGGCTGAAAAATGAAAGTGGTGATTATGGTTTCCCTTGGCCTGATGTGGGATTTGTGAAGCTGCTGCCAGCTGCGTTTTCATGTCACTGTTTCAAGATCCTGCCCAATATAGACTCACTGAATCACTCATCAGGGCACATGTCTTAATGGAGGACAGTTCAGAGGCTCTGTCCAGCACAGGAGAGATGCTCAGTCCCCCATCTGCCCCATCATTCCTCCACCAGTGGAATGTTCCATATGTCGCAGCCTCAGTAATTATTTCTATCCCCATGATTTATGGTGGAAAAACTGGATTTGACAAATAATATCTATCAGTGCTTCTTTTATTTCCACAAAACTGTTAAATATTTACAGCACAGCCAAAAGACACGTACAAATTCCATTATAATATAGAGGGAGTTCTTCAAGGCTTGAGTTAGAATAATCATTAGCTTTCACAGCACATTTTTTTCATGTGATGATGAAGTTACATATAAGGAAATGGGAGCAGCTCTACATGGAAATTGTTGCTATGGGTGTTGCAACTTGATGTACAATCCATTGATTTGTTAAAATATTTAAACTAGGCATGAGCACTTGATTATACTTTAATACATTTTTTAAACAGACTTTAGTCTTGGCAGAGCTCTTGTGCATTTTCAGTGTACCACAACAAAACAAGGTTTCCTAGGTGTTCTACATAATTTCAACAATGAAATATAAGGTGAACTGGAAAAGTGAAAGCACAGATAAAATAGTGTGGGAAAAATACTAACAACATGCTGTTACTCTGAATTATTGTACATTTTTTAATTCAAAATTTAGGGTTAATGCAATAATCATGTGCTCTGACTATCTCTGCTCACCTGGTTAGTATAGGTGGAAATCTGTCGATTCTTAGATGCAATGTGATGCAGGCTTCTGCACTGATGCAGAATGGTAATGATCGAGATCTCGCCGCCTGTGCAAAAACCTGAAGCACTGATCTTCATTGCTGTTTGTCCGATCTCTACTTGTGAAGTAGAGTTGTGAAGTTGTGAAGTTACATCACAGCATTGCTGTGGGCTTAATTGCTTGTTAAATGCATCACGGTGGACAGAGGTGGAGAACAGTGTAGTGGATTTAGATTAATGGGTTTACAGGTGTTTTATTTTTGGTACAAGTACTAATGTAAATATGAATGTGAGTAGGAATGAAGATTTCCTTTCATTACACTCATATCCTCATAGGGCACCAGTCCAAATAATGGACAATTAACAATTCTTTTATTTGTACCAATTACACTGGTCAACACCAAATTTATTGTCTAAGTTTTTTTTTTTTAGCTGATTTAGAACAGTTTTGTTGTGCTGAATCCAAAAATCACATTGGTTTTGCTCAATCAAGTCAACTTTTTGAATTATGGCCACATGTTGTTTTATACGTTTTTGTTTACATGTATGGGTATTTTCGCTTTATATGATGCAAAATTCTTTTTTTTATGTCTTGAAATTCTCTGAATTTTGAATAATCATAACATAACATTCAATTTACATGTACTTTCCTTTATATAAAGGTAAGTACATGCACAGTACTAAGTAAGTACTAAGTAAGTACAGGTTTTTACTTAGCACCTGACCGAGAGAAACGGATGTCATTTTCAGATTCAGCAGTGCAAAATTGTCTTAAATCAGTTGAAAAAACACAGACAACTTACAAAAAAATTATTTTTGTAACCCTGTGTTATGAATCAGTCTCAAAAAAACAAAAAAACACACACAAAAAAAAAAACCCTTGTGAGTTCTTGTCTGCTGATAATCAAGAAGATGGACATGGAATCAAACAATAACTTCCATATGTCTTTCAATGGTTTAATAAGAAATGTCAGAATAGGTTAACACATTTGGATAACTTGAGACCGGGAATTCTACATGTACTATGAGCATCATAGACTATTATTGAGTTACTGAGTGTAACCTGTGAATTAAACATTTGTGGAACCGAATAAACAGTAGTTTAACTTGTCAGTATACTGGAAATTGGAAAACCATAAAATAACATTGGTTAAGACAAGTGGATGCAATTTTATGAAGAAAATGATGATTAAACTATTTATAAAAATGGAACATTGGTGCTACTCTGAAAAAGAACGTAAATTAATGAAAGGACAAAATGCATTTTGAAATTCTGATGGGCGTTTGCATGCAATTAAGTTTAACGAACTTATACCAGGAATATTCTGAAGAATTAAGTTTAAATTTGTCATGTGCACCTCTATGAGGCACAGATAGGACAAATCCAGGCACTGGATGGTGTTTGTGCAGTTTATATTAACAGAGAAAACATAAAGAGTCCAATAATAGTGAAGATAATACAAAAATGCCAAACCATGAAATAACTAACAAGCTGAGCCTCTGAGCAGGGTGTGCTCCAGAGAAGAAGAAGAAAAAACTTCAGAGGCTTAAGCAGTTGAGGAATAAAGGACAATTCAAAAAATGCAACAAGAATAACCTACACAGTTGACCTCAGAGCTAGACACACTCTGGAGAAGAAAATACTTCAGAGGCTTAACACGTGTAGAGAGGAAACAATCCAAAATAGCCACACTGCCACAGTGAATTGGCAGTGCTTAAATACACACAGGTAAACGTGCTGCAGGTGTGAATCACTGAGTGAGTAGAGGCTTAATTAAACCAACTGCCCACAGCTGAGCTAAGAGAGCAGGCTGTGAGCAGTGGAGGGAGGTGTCTGGGAAAGGGGATGCACAAGTGAAACAATTCCCAAAGTATATACATAAAACCAGCAAAATCAAACTAATCAGACATACAACACAGAGGAATAGAGTGCGGGTCTGAGCTCAGAGAAAACCTGAGCTCAGACACATGACAAAATTAAACAACAGACCATCAGCCAAGCAGAATCATTGTGTCCAGTAGGTAGCAGGCAGTCCACTGGATTCTGTTTCAACTGGACCGGTGTGGGTTCTGTTGGAAGACTGGCAGACAGGCTCCTTACCACAGTTATGGCCTACTCCCGAAATCATAAAAGGGCTGGTTCTTCAGCAGGCTGGCTGCGGTCTTCTCTTATGCACTGAAGAAGGAATTGGTTTATTGTACAAAGTCCCATCAGAAATTAAAACTGAGACAAAAACACACCACAAATCTGCTTCTTCCGATGTTTGTGGTTTAAATGAGTTGGTTTAAGCTTAAAAAAAATCAAACAAAATCTTCTTACACGGTAATTTACAGAAAATGATTAAAATAAGAAAAAGTGAACTTTAAAGAAAAGAAAAACATGTCACAGTGCATGACAGGCTCTGGACCTTACTTGGAAGATAGAAAAAAATGGAAGCACAGAAAAGGCTCCTTAGAGCTTGACCACCACCCAAAACTGAACAAAGGAAACAAAAAGCAAACTTTTCTCAGGTGTGGCAGGATTTCACTGAATTTCCTGGAAACTGAGCTGCACCAATTACATTTGAGCTTCTTTTTCCAGCAGAAGTCATAAACTTGACCTAAAAAAGGAAATGCAAGGGAGCTTGGAGGCCCATTGGTCATTTCAAAGTTCAGGGCTTTGTGGGTCTCCCAGCAGAAAGAGGAGGGGGAGAGACATTTGATATGAAAAGTGAAACCCCTCTTAAGACACATATGTTGCTGAGTAAAGCATAAATTCCTTAAACTTTAGTGACTAAGACATTCTCCTCAATAATAAGGGAACATACTATGTCTCCACATTGCAACTGTAATTGATTTGTGATAGAAAGCATGCAAAAATGAATTTCTTTCTGAAAATAAAGCAACACATATCAAATCATATCAATAAAAGCATTTGAAACCACAGTTGTCCATTCCAGAGTTCAACTATGTATTCAGTAGCGGATGCTGTCTTGAGAGAAAGAATATGAATTAATTTATATTATTTATAATTATTCTAGTGGCTCAGCGCAGCGCTGCGCCTGTCAAGTGATATGACATGCCAAACACTCCACAGTTGTACTGAGGATTTGTACTGATGATGCCAGCTCACAAGGTGGCAGACACATATAACTTACTGCTCTTGCATTGGTGGAATCATTGCTAACCTGGAAGCATCTGTATTACACCAAAGAGGAAGAAATTTTTCTTCTTGTTTGAGATCAAATAGACATTACCGATTGATGGAGGAGCCATTTGCTCCAAAATTTGCCAACTATGATTCAAAAAAGAGATTATTTATCTTATGAAGGTAAATATTTAAATTTTGTTATAACAGAGGGTGTGGGAAGCAAGTTGATTTCACCAGCAAGTTGATTTCAAAAGCGAAATTGAGGTGCAATAATCCTAACCATTTCTGGGTGTGGGAGAGAAAGCAAAAATGCCCGACAGAAGAGAAAATAACAGCCAACATGCTGCAAAAAGCCACCTTTTGCCAGCGTAAGTGACGAATGTCTATGTTCGTTTATTGCTTTGTTTACATTGTACTGCATTGTACTGATTTTCTGATTCATATACTTTGAAGATAAGATAACAAAATACCAAAAACAAGAAGCGGTGACATAATGCACGGCTCAGGAGACACACACGCAGGCTCAGGGTAGATCTAATAGCTTTATTAACAACAAGTGTGTATGGGTGTGTGTCTGCGGGATGTGAATGTGTTGGTGGTGGCGTCTGTGTTGGGCACGGAGGCAGGAGGCCGTACAGCCGGACAACCTTGGGAGTGGCAGGTGGCTGGCACAGCAAGGGTGAAGCCCGGTAGACAGCGACCTGGAGCGCCCGGTGCAGCAGCGAGGGAACGGTGGCGGAGAGGAGTGGTCCGCCGCCGGGAAATCCACCTGTGCACAGGGGAGCAGACTAGGAGAAGAATGAGGTAAGAGATTCTTACTTGGATGTTTTGCTGAACGGTTGAGATTCCTTACAGCAAGAGTAGCGAGTGAAGACTGATGGCTTCAGGCCGAAGCCCAGGGCGAGGCGGCTTAAATCCCTCGCCGCTGATGAGGTGCAGGTGTGCGTGCAGCTGGCGCCGCAGATGGGCGGCGAGGCGTGACAAGCGGTGACAAAAAGCAGAACCATTCTTTGTGTAAATATGTTCAAAGTCCACTTTTGACCAGTTATGTAATTTGATATGGCTGCTGTGGCATTATTCAAATTAGATGTGTAAATTTACTCCTATCTGAAACTTTGGATCATATGCTACATCTTTCTAATTGACAGTAAGACATTCTCTCTTACCACTTTCTAGTTATAACCTTGGAAATCTCTGATATGGCTGCCGTGGCTGGATCATATTCTACATATTTCTAATTGACAGTAAGCCATTATCTCTTACCACTTTGAAGTTATAGCGTTGGAAATCTCTGATCTGAATATTTTCTTGACAAAAATCTTTACCACTCTTGGCCACTAGGGAGTTATGTTGCCATTTGGCTCCTGTGACAGTTAAGAGGTTTTAACTTCCACTTTATGGCCGATGGGTAGCGTTACAGCTCTGGTCCTTGGGTGAGAGAAGCAGTTCATAACCAGACTTTTGAGTTGAAACAATTTTTCTTCAACAAAGAATGATTTTTAGATTGGAACCCAAGGTCAACGCTACAACAGCAACAGGTGATAAAAACAGTTTTCATATTTTGTCCAAGACATTGCACTATTTGACACTTTTCGGCAACAGAGAGATCCCTTTCTTTCCCATATTGCTTGAAACCTGTGACATGCTTAATAATGTGGACCATCCTTCTTAAGTAGTTTTCCTTTAATTGGGCTCACTTGGCAAACTAATTATGACAGGTGTCTGAGACTGATATCAGTGATCCAAAGAGCCCTGAGATATAATACCATCCATGAGTTTAATTGAAAAACAAAAAATTGAATGTTTATGACACTAAAATCCTATTTGCATAGTAATTTGAAATGCAGTGTATTGTATTACATAGAAACAAATTCAAATTGAATATACAGCACAGTGATGTATCAAGATGCATCATGAGATCTTTTTGCATTTGAATTTTAAATGGATGAATTGTAATTGAATCGTGAGACCACTGCAGATTTACACCTCTACTGATTAGCCAGAGGCCCTCACCCACCCTCACTAGTCGTTTAATTTGATGAATTCCTCACTAATAGAGTGGTGAGTGTCCTTGCATGTCTCACAGGAGGCTGAGATCCCATTCCTGTGACAGCAGACTTTTTTTTTTACCTTAATTTCATCTGTTGCTATATGCATAAAATTACTTTGATTCAACTTATAAGGCAATTCTGATGTAAAAATGTAGATGTAGTATCTTTATTTTTGACAAAAACAAAGTTAAGGCAACTTCAAGACCTCCAACCCAGATATTCAGCACAAAAATCTGGCATACTCGCCCTTTCAGTAAAAACAAATACAATATATGGATCATCGGTTCTTTTGCACATTTTCAAAATTTACATCAATATATTGTTAGAGGAAAGCCAGTTAACATCATGTGCATTTCAGAGGTAGCCAGAAATTATACTCAAGAAAAAGCATTGTTAGCTTATTTGCTAAACTAAGGCTGCATTCAGACCAGGATAGTCCAGGGGTCTCAGTTCAACTGGACAGGGAATGCTGAGAATTTTTGCACCTTCTTTTGGTTTGGTTTGCATTCACACTGCAGCGGACCAAACTGCCTGGACAACATTACGCATTTACAACAACTGCTTGTTTGGGGCGCTGTAGCCAAAACCACCACTGACCAAAAAGAAAAAATCTTGACGAAGAAGAAAAATCAGGCTCATTGACTGGCCAGGACTGAAAACGGATATCCGTTCCCTTCAGCCGGGTTGTTTGTCCTCCACAAGTAAGACATTTTTTTAACTTTTCTCCTCGGCTTTCTGGAGTAAAAGGATTTCTCGGATTCACACAGTTGTCTTTATTGTTATTTTCTACCCAAAATGTACTATGGTAAATGCCACTTCCTCTTCTCAGACTACGTGTTGCTATGGTTACACAGACTCCGAGGGGCACTTCCGCCCTTTGGTCCACTGGATAGTCTGGATTCACACTGCAAACGAAGCACACCAGACTTCGTTTGCAGGTGAACCGAGACCCAAGGTTTTCAGGGGGACCAGACTTCGCTTGTTTGGTGTGCACCAGAGTTCCAACATGTGTTCAGACAGCACCAAATGAACCGAACTATCTGCAGAAGCAGAGCAGGGTTCCTTTGGTCCGGACCAAACAGTGGCCATCTGATTGCACTCTAAGAGTAGTCAGCAAAAAGCTACTGAAGAACAATTACATTGCTCTTACCAATTAGTGATGTTTTTCAAATACATTTTTGACATTTTTTGGTTAAAATTACTTTTTAAAAATAATCTTATTTTTTAAAGCCACAAATTTGTGAGATTTTTTCTTGTACCTTTGTGACTTTACTCTGGTTGTTTTTCTCTTAGATGTGTCAATCTGAGGAAACCATGGAGTCCTTTACATGACAGCGATTGTAGCCCAAACCAGGAAAACAGTTGCAGTTAAGATGACCATTTACATGAGCTTTGTATTTTGGGGTGTGTGAAACTATAAGCATTTGAAACCGGGCTCCAGAGTGAAGTCTTTTTGACACATTGCATGTATCATCATCATGAAACTGGCAGAATGGAATTTAAAACCTCACAACCACACGGTAAAACCTGAGTTAGTTCAAATCAAAGTGTTTGAGGAAACTGATTGCCTTGAATCATTTGAGTTTGTTAACCATTCAAGCACATCTATTTTTTCAGCTGAGTAAACTGAATTATATATAAAAAAGAATTATCTTAAAGGGCCTATATCATGCTATTTTAAGCCTTTCAGAGTAAACTATATGCATGTATGTGATAGTATATTACCTTTGGTACACTGGAGAATGAATTTCTTATGAAATATGAGTTATTTTCGCAAGCTACTTTTCCAACCCGGAAGTAAGATGCCTCGATCTCTGAGGCTCCGCCTCTCCTTCTTGTGGCTGCTGCCCATTTCATGACATAACCCCTGAGCCGGCTGCTGCAGCGTGTTGCTGGGTTCTGCCCATGAAAACAACATCTACAGTAAACTTTAGAAAAGATGGATGAGCATGTTGTGGAGCCTTACATTCTTGACCCAGAGTCCGATCGGGAATTTGAGGTGCACGAGAAACCACAGCGACCTTGAAGACATTTACAGGAAGTGAAAGAGTTTTGCCAATCACCGCTCCGTTAGCTGTGCAGAGAACGTGGGTGTGTGCGTTAGCCTGGGGGCGGTGCTGGCAGCACAGACACTTCCTGGAGTGGGCGGCTCACTCACGTTCATACGTATGAACGTGGGGACCCAATCATTATCAGGTACAGGGCGGAGCAGCAGCTCAGAGAGCAGGGTTGAGGAGGAATACTCAGAGATGCGTGAATGGAGCAAAATACCACTTTGGGGGTGTTTTTGTGAGGAATTAACATTATAACACGCTTAAAAGCTCAAAAAAGTCGATTTTGCATGATATAGGCCCTTTAATATATATCTTCTTTATACTACCATTCAAGTTTTACTTGATCTGTTATTTTTTTTATTGAATGCTATGCTACTAACTGCTATAGCAGTTTGTAACACTGCCATAGAAGATACACTCATGATGCCAAACACAAAAGTTATAAAACTCAAATATCCCAGCAACAAAAGCTTCAACACATGTACAACAGTAACACACAGTAAACTGACAGTCTAACTAAGGAGATAATGCTTGTTTTCAACGTTTAACATTTCCCAGCGGCCTTGCGGCTACATCATTTTTGACAGATTTAAAAGTACCTTCCTTCCTTTGATGATTATGGTTACAGTGTTTGAAATTACAAACAATGACATTCAAATTTACTGAGAGGCCCTACTATTGTTTTCTGTAGGTTTAAATTAATTGAGTCAATTTGAGATCTGCAGCTGTGGTGCAGGTGTAGTGTGGCTGACTACTGATTGGAGGGTCAGGGGTTTGATTCCCGCTCTGTCTGCAGTCTTCATGTCAAAGAGTCCTTGAGCAAGACACTAACCTCCCAATTGTTTCTGGTGGGTCAGGCCAGCGCCTGTGCATGGCAGCTCTGCCGCTATCGGTGGGTGGATGGCAGTAGTGTAAAATGCTTTGGTCATCTAGAGATGAGAAAAAGTGCTATATAAGTGAACACATTTATCTTTAATATAAATTTTAGATCTACAACTCTAGCCTGTTTTTTTTTGACTGCTGTGAAGTATCTCTCTCTGCTTTACAAAAACAATATCCCCCAACTGCAATCTTGCATAGGGTTCCCCCAAAAGCAGGAAATGACCGTGTTCCTTAATTGTTTGGTTTTCAAAACATTAGAGTATAGCAGTTTAAAAAAACACTGGTCACTTAAGAATTTGTGGTGATCCTATCAAATGTTATGTCCCCCCATATAAAAATACAGTGAAAATGTACTTTAATTATGCCAATATCAAAGTTATTGATTCATTTTGTGTGTATTGACTAATCAAGGATTATAAGACTGCAACTTGTAATGTCAGTTTAAAGCAAAATAAAACTACTGAATTATTGGTTTACTGGAGCACAGCCTGATGATTTCAAACCCTGAATAAAAACAAATGTCAGCAGTAGTCTCAAAGAGCTTCACTAGTACTAACCCTCTATTCTAAGGGCCTATAGGAGATAGATACCTAGGAACAATTTAGAATGACCAATTAACGTAACATGCATGTCTTTGGATTGTGGGAGGAAACCAGAGCTCCTGGAGTAAACCCACACAGCACAGAGAGAACGTGCAAACTCCACACAGAAAGGTTCCTACCCCTGCCAGCCTAGGGATTCAAACCTGGAACCTTCTAGCTGTTAGGCAACAGTGCTAACCACTGCAGCGGATTGATGGGTTTATAGGTATTTTAATGTTGGTACAAGAATTAATGTAAATATGAATGTGAGTAGGAATGAAGATTGATTTTCATTACACTTAGATCATCGTAGAGCACCAGTCCAGATAATGGACAAGTTTATTAACAATTCTTTATTTGTCCCAATTATCAATCAGTCTCAAAAAAACCCTTGTGAGTTCTTGTCAGCTGATTATCAAGAAGATGGACATGAAATCAAACGATAACTCCCATATATCCTTCAATAGTTTAATAAGAAATGTCAGAATAGGTTAACACATTTGGATAACTTTAAAACAAAGAATTGAACATGTATTATGGGCATTATAGACTATTACTGAGTTATACTGAGTTACCGAGGCCATTTAATTGGAAGATATGGCGATGTTCCGTGCCGACAGGGAAACGGCGTGCTCCGGTAAAAGCCGAGGGGGTGGGCTATGCATCTATGTTAACAAGAACTGGTGCATCAATGCCATGTTAGTATTATTTATTTAGCGAATGCAAAGTCCTTAAGCCAAGCAGTTGCCTCCTGGTTTGCTGTATGGAGGGTGTGTAATCCTCCTTCCAGTCTTTGGAGCGGGCAAACCTCTATGATGTGTTCCATTGTTTGCTCCTCTCCACATGCGCACAGTGGGCTAGGGCTACTGCCCCATCTGTAAAGGCTGGCCAAGCAGGGGCCATGTCCAGTCCTGAAGCGATTGAGTGTAGACCACTGTCTCCTTGGGAGGTTGGTGCCCGGGACCTGTTGGTTGGGGTTTATCACCAGCTGTTTGTTTGGGACCTCCTTGGTCTCCCATTCCTCTTGCCAAGCTGTCTGGATGGTAAAGTCAGCTGGGGGAGGGTTTTTCCAAATCGGCCGTCTGGATGAAAGTCGGGCAGTGGGTGGAGTGTAGATATCTGCATGGATTGGTAAGTGAGGAGAATCTTTAACTTTTTGGAGCATCCTTTGAGTTAATGCTGCTCGCCGGATGTGTGGAGGGGCTATGTTTGACAGTACAGAGAGCCAGGGGAGTGGTGTTGAGCGGATTGTTCCAGTTATAGTTCTCATGGTTGTGTTGAGCTGGGTGTCTACATGGTGTGTGTAAGATGACCTGGACCAGACAGGGGCACAATATTCTGCTACAGAGTATGAAAGGGCCAGTGCTGAGGTGCGCAGGGTGGAGACTGCCGCCCCCCATTTTGCACCAGCGAGCTTGCAGAGCAGGTTGTTTCGTACCTTCACCTTAGCAGCCGTCCCCTTTAGATGTTCCTTGAAGGATAAGGTCCTATCAAGGGTCACTCCAAGATAAGTTGGATTTGGGGCATGCTTAAGCTTGAGTCCGCTCAGGTGGATGTTTAGTTCTCTGGCAGCTTTTGCATTGTGGAGATGGAATACACTGGAGACGGTTTTTGCTGGGCTTGGTTTTAGGCGCCAGATTTTGCAGAACTGGTCCAGTTTGGCAAGATCTTCCGTGAGCACCCGTTCCAGTGGTTCAAAGTCTGGTGCTTGGAATGCCAAACAGATGTCGTCTGCATAGGTGAATTTGCGGGATTTTGTAGTAGGCAGGTCGTTTATGTAGAGGTTGAACAGAGTTGGAGCTAGAACTGAGCCTTGTGGGAGTCCGTTTTTCTGCATTCTCCATGCACTTGTCTTCTGACTGAGGTGGACTCTGAACCTTCGGTTGGTCAGCAGGGTTTTTATAATTTCTGTTGCCCAAGCAGGGATCGCCTTTATAAGTTTCAGGAGGAGGCCTTTGTGCCAGACCGTATCATAGGCGGCTGTAAGGTCGAGAAGCACAGCCCCTGTCTTCAGTCTGCTCTCGAAGCCATTTTCGATGAAGGTGGTTAGGGCCAGTACTTGTTCTCCTGTAGCTAGGAGAACACTAGCCATGAACGGGGCCAACACTAGCCAGAACACTAGCCATGTTAGTGTCTAAACACTGCTCTCCGTTGGCGGAGTTCCTTATTGTAAATTGTCGGCCACATTATTTGCCGAGGGAATTCAGCAACGTGTATGTAGCTGGTGTTTACATAGCGCCGAGCCCTAATGCTAAAGCTAATGCTAAGAAGGCACTCGGGGTACTGCACAATGCGATTAGTGAAATCCAAACTTCACACCCGGACAGTTTTGTGGTGGTTGCGGGGGATTTTAACCACACCAGCCTAAAGACTGTGCTCCCCAAGTTTAAACAATGTGTAGACTTTAAGACCAGAGGAGAGAATATGTTGGACTTAGTGTACACAAACACAGATGCATATAAGGCGATACCCTGCCCCCATCTCGGCCGTTCCGATCACATGTCCATGATGCTGCTGCCTGCCTACAAACCTTTATTGAAGCGCAGCAGGCCAGCAGTGAAACAAATCAGGATTTGGCCAGAGAGTGCAACCTCTGCACTGAAAGACTGTTTTCTGCACACAGACTGGGAGGTCTTCAAAATAGCAGCCTCCCAGGAAGACAAGACAGATGTGGAGGAGTATGCTGATACAGTCACCAGCTACATCGTGAAGTGCACAGAGGATGTCACTACAGTGAAGACCACCACTATGCGGGGTAATCATAAGCCCTGGATGACTGCAGAGGTGCGCTCGCTGCTTACAGCCAGAGATGCAGCCTTCAAAGCGAAGGACAGGATCGCCCTCCGCTCAGCCAGGTCTGCGCTCTCAAAGGGAATTAAGGCGGCAAAGCGCGCCTATACGGAGAGAATCCAGGGACACCTCTGTGACACTAGGAACACCAAGCAGATGTGGCAGGGAGTTCGGACACTGACGGGCTATAAGTCTAGGCAGGGGGTCGATGATGATGACGCTTCGCTTCCAGACAGGCTTAACGACTTCTTTGCACGTTTTGAAGCATCAAACTCAACAATCAGAGGGAGGGCTGGCCCACCCCCACCATCGGTCGGACCAGCTTTTACCATCAACACAGCGGACACACGGAGGACCCTAACCAGAGTCAACCCACGCAAAGCTGCAGGTCCGGACAACATTCCGGGACGTGTGCTCCGAGACTGCGCGAGCGAGTTGGCGGATGTCCTGACTGACATTTATAACATCTCCCTGAGACAGGCCATCGTTCCCAGATGCTTCAAGACCTCTATCATTGTACCGGTGGCAAAGAAACCAGTTGTGTCCTGTTTGAATGACTATCGTCCTGTTGCACTGACACCAATTGTGATGAAGTGTTTTGAACGGCTTGTCAAACCACACATTACAGCCTGCCTCCCTGCATCACACGACCCGCTCCAGTTTGCATATCGTTCAAACCACTCCACGGAGGATGCTATAGTCACCACCCTACACTCTGTCATCACCCACCTGGACCAGAAAGACACCTACGCCAGACTCCTGTACATTGATTTCAGTTCAGCATTCAACACCATTATTCCCCAGAGACTGATGGAGAAATTACTCCTTCTCGGTCTGAACACCACCACATGTATCTGGATCCTGGATTTCCTGACTGAGAGACCTCAGTCTGTCCGGGTTGGAAACAACATCTCCAACTCTGTCACGCTGAGCACCGGATCCCCTCAAGGCTGTGTACTCAGTCCACTGTTGTTTACACTTCTAACACATGACTGTGTATCCAGACACGAGGGGAACCAGATTATTAAGTTTGCAGACGACACCACGGTGGTGGGACTTATTCAGAGGGATGAGGAATCAATGTACAGGGAAGAAGTGAGAGACCTGGAGGGCTGGTGCAGGGAGAACAATCTGGTGCTCAACGTGGACAAAACGAAGGAGATGATTATCGACTTCCGGCGGTCACAGCCTGAGCACGTCCCCCTCAGCATCGGCGGCCGTTTAGTGGAGAGAGTAGAGAACATCAAGTTCCTTGGAGTGCAGATCTCGCAGGACCTGACCTGGAGCAAGAATTCCTTGGAGATCAGGAAGCGGGCTCAGCAGAGACTACACTTCTTGAGGAAACTCAAACAGGCCTCTCTCCCCATCTGCATCCTCAGGACCTTCTACAGAGGTGTGGTGGAGAGTGTTCTGACTTACTGCATTGCTACATGGTACTCCAGCTGCAGTATGTCAGACAAAAAAGCCCTGCAGAGGATAGTCAAGGGGGCTGAGAGGGTAATTGGAGTCTCCCTCCCCTCTGTCCAAGAACTTTTTCAGAACCGTTGTAGGAGCAGGGCACTGAACATTGTCAAGGACCGTTCTCACCCTCTGCATAAACACTTTGAACTTCTTCCATCTGGTAAACGATTCCGGAGCATCAGAGGCAGAACCACCAGACTGATCAACAGCTTCTTTCCACAAGCTGTCAGGATGCTGAACAGTTGACCCGGAATCTCTCATACACACTACTGCACCTACAGACATTTTGTATATTATTTGTATATTATAGTTAGTTTTTTTTTTCCCCCAAGTATGTCTCAGGGATGTGTGAATGGATGGGGGGGTGGGGGTGGGGGGGGGTGGAGCTATGTGGGAGTGTGTCTTAAATCATGCTGCTTCTATTTATATGGATGCCGAGAGAAACGCAATTTCATCTTGCCTGCACTACAGTTGTATGTACAGCAATATGACAATAAAGTTTGATTTGATTTGATTTGATTTTGATTTGATTTGATTTATTTATGAATCAAGCATTTGTGGCACCAAAGAAAGCGTAGTTTAATTTGTCAGTGTACTGTAAATTGAAAAACCATAAAATAGCATTGGTTAAGAAAAGTGGATGCAATTTTATGAAGAAAGTGATGATTAGCTATTTATAAAAATGGGAAATTGGTGTTACTCTGGAAAAAGAATGCAAATTAATGAAAGGAGAAAATGCATTTTGAAATTCTGATGGGGGTTTGCATGAAATTAAGTTAAAAGAACTTATACCAGGAATATTCTGAAGAATTAAGTTTAAATTAAACAGACTGTCAGCCACAGAGTCTTTGCGTCCCAGTAGGCAGCAGGCAGTCCACTTTTCTGTTCAACTGGACCAGTGTGGGTTCTGTTGGGAAAACTGGCAGACAGGCTTCTTACCCCAGTTATGGCCTGCTCCCGAGATCACAAAGGCTGTTCTTCAGCAAGCTGGGCAAGGTACTCTCTTATGCACTGAAGAAGGAATTAGGTTATTGTACAAAGTCCCATTAGGAATTCAAACTACATTACAAATCTGTTTCTTCCGATGTTGGTGGTTTAAATGAGTTGGTTTAAGCTTACAAAAAAATCAGACAAAATCTTCTTACATGGTAATTTACAGAAAAGGATTAAAATAAATAAGGAAAACTGGTACTTTAAAGAAAAAAAAAGAATTTTTAACAGAGCATGACAGGCTTTGGGCCTTACTTGAAGATAGGAAAAAAAAAAAAAGGAAGATCAGAAGAGGCTCATTACAGCTTGATCAACACCCCAAAACTGAACACAGGGAAGTTTTTCTCTAGGTGTGGCAGAATCTCCCTGAATTTTATGAAAATCTGAGCTGAATCAATTACATTGCTTCTTTTCCAAGCAGAAGTCATAAACTCGACCTAAAAAGGGAAATGCAAGGAAGCCTGGAGCTCTATTGGTCAGTTAAAGTTTCTGAGGTGGGGGTCCCAAAGAGCAGAAAGACAGACATTTGATATGAGAAGTGAGAACCCGCCCCCTCTTTAAGTATGTGTGCTGAATAAAGCATAAATTCCTTCAACATTAGTGACTAAGATATTCTACTCAATAATAAGGGAACATACAATGTCTCTACATTGTAACTGTAATTAATTTGTGATAGTAAGCATGCAAAAATTATTTTCTTACTGAAAATAAAGCAACACATATCAAATCATATCAATAAAAGCATTTGAAACCACATTGTCCATCCCAAGAGTTCAACCATGTCTTCAGTAGCAGATGCTGTCTTGAGAGAAAGAATATGAATTAGTTTATTTGTCCATATTGCATAAATTCCATTGCAAAGAGAAAAATATTAAATATTCCTGATTTGTCTACCAGATGGCACTGTGAAACTGTCTAGTTGTTTACTGGAGACTCTTGACTCTCACGTCTGGATTATGTCACCCATAAATCTGTCAATTTGAAACATTCCTTTGCCAAAGAGCAGAAAAGAGAGAATGACTAAGTCTTTGAGAAGGGATTAACTTCCACTTTATGGCCGATGGATAGTGTTACAGCTCTGGTCCTTGGATAATAGAAGCAGTTCATGACCAGACTTTTGAGTTGAAACAATTTTCTTCAGCAAAGAAGGATTTTATAAATTGGAACCAGAAAAGGGTTAACACTACACCACTGTACCACCATGCTGCCCATAGCAATATTAGACAGCATGTTTGGAATTCAGTTGCAGCTGCAACCGATGGAGACAGGAACAGACTGCTTTATGTCACGGACACACGTTTGGGGAGACAGTTTTTGGTGGACTCTGGCTCCCAGAAGAGCCTCATCCTGCCGGTCAACGCAGACAATGTGGCAGGAGGCAGTGGTCCCAAGTTCACGGTTGCCAACGGATCCACCATCAGGATATTTGGCAAACGGACACTGACAATATGCTTACACAGATGCAACTTTCTGTGGGACTTTGTGGTAGCTGCATGCTCCGCCCACATTTTAGGCACACATTTTTTTATGTGCTTATGGGATGTTAGTTGATGTTGCTAATAGGAGATTAGTGGATGCTGTCTCTTTTATCTCACTGTCCTGTACAGCTCGGGGAGCTGGGTCAACAACACTGGCTACCATTATAGTTCCAGGGGGTAGGTACCAACATTTGCTCACACACTTCCCAGCACTCACGGTCCCGACTTTTTTGGCTACGGTAACGAAACACGGAGTTGAACACTTCATAACGACAAAAGGTCCGCTGGTGTTCACGCAACCTCGGCGCTTAGATGCAGCTAAACATGGCCAGCGTGCGAGAGGAGTTTGCCAACTTAGAGCAGTTGGGCATCATCAGGTGCTCCAACAGCCTGTGGGCATCCCTGCTACACATGGTGCCTAAAGCTGACGGATCATGGTGACTGTGCGGGGACTTCCGGCGCTTGAATAACACCACGGAACATGATCGTTATCCTATTCCGCACATCCAGGATTTTTCCATGCACCTGGCCCGGCCATGTGTCTTTTCGAAAGTGGATCTGGTCCGCGGATAGCATCAGGTCCTGGTCCACACAGAAGACATTCCGAAAACAGCGGTAATAACTCCTTTCGGCCTTTTCAAGTTTTTACACATGCCATTCAGATTAAGAGCTGCGGTGCAGACTTTCCAGAGAATGATGGACGCAGTGCTTTGCGACTTGTCCTTCATTTTCGTTTACTTAGATGACATACTGGTAGCTAGCGCGTCCAAGGAGGAGCACATCGCCCATCTCAAGACGGTTTTCCATAGGTTGGAAGTGCACAGGCCTATAGTGAACCTGGCGAAGTGCCAGTTTGGTGTGCCTGTGATTGATTTTTTGAGCCACCGTATTTTGCCGGAGGGTGCGATTCTGCTACTGGATAAGGTGTGCGCTGTGTCTGACTTTCTGCATCTGTAGACTGTGAGGGCCCTGCAGGAGTTTTTGGGGACGGTCAATTTTTATAACTGTTTCCTTCCCTGGGCAACCCAGTTGATGCAGCCATTGTATGCCGCGCTGAAAAAAAAGAAGCCCGCGGAAAACGTCGACTGGACTCCCGAGCGAGACCAGGCTTTCATGAACGCCAAAACAGCACTTGCAGATGCCGCGTTGCTAGCTTATCCGGATCCGTCGGCACGGATAGCGCTCACTATGGATGCGTCTGATGCTGCCATAGGAGCAGTGGTAGAGCAGTACGTCTCCAGTTTGTGGCAGTCGCTCACATTTTTCAGTCAGGCTTTGCGCGACAGCAAAGGCAAATACAGCACGTTTGACAGAGAGTTGTTGGCTCTACACCTGGCGATGCACCATTTCCAGTTTTGGCTGGAAGGGCGCAAGTTCACTGCATTTGTGGACCATAAGCCGCTGACGTACACAATGTCCAAGGTCTTGGAACCGTGGTCGGCCAGGCAGCAACGACATTTGGCCACTATCTCAGAGTTTACAACCGACATTCAACACATCGCTAGTAAGCTCAACGTCATGGCCAATTGTCTGTCGCACGCGATAGTCTCCCTGATCTACATGGGAATAGATTTCCCTGTGATGGCCACGGAGCAAGCCAGGGATGCGGACATTTGCGCACTCCAGTCTGCGCCTACTGGGTTAACACTGGAGAGCAGGGTAGTGCAAGAAGGGTGTTCTCCCTTGCTCTGCGACATCTCCACCGGCCGCCATGCTCGGTGGTTCCAAGCTCTTGGCACCATCGCGTTTTGGAGTTGGTCCACTCCCTTTCGCATCCAGGAGCTTCGGTAAAGCTAGTGGGGGCGAAATTCATCTGGCCGCACTTGCACAAGGATGTGAAAGGGTGGGCTGTAGCTTGCGTCACATGCCAGCGGGCTAAAGTGCACAAGCACACCAGAACCCCCTTCGAGCCGTTCCAAATCCCAGCCAGGAGGTTCGACCACGCACTGGCCTGACGTGGTCCCACTGGCTTCTATCACATCTGCAGAAGTGGCTTGTGCTTTTATGTCAGCTTAGGTTGCACGGTTCGGATCCCCGTCAGACATCACTTCTGACAGGGGTCCACAATTCGTTTTGGAACTCTGGTCCATGATGGCCCAGAGTCTGGGGGTCAAAATTCACCGCACTACCGTGTACAACCCCCAAGCTAACAGGTTATGTCAGCATTTTCATAGGTCGCATAAAGCAGCGCTCAGAGCTGTGCTCACGGACACAAGCTGGATCGATCGCCTGCCCTGGGTTCTTTGGGGTTACGCTCTGCACCTAAGGAGGATTTGGCAGCTTTCCCGGCAGAACTCATTTTTTCTCAGCTGCTGCGGATTCCCGGAGGGTTTTTACCGGAAAACCCCGTGCCTGGGGCCGAACTGACTGCGCAATTTTTGCACAGTACGGAGGCTTTTAAAATACCAGGCCTGGCCCACCATTGTTTTCCCTGCACCTTCATCCCAAAAAGCTTGCAGAATGCCAGTTTTGTTTTTGTCAGGCATGATGCGCATTGGACCTTGCTGCTCCCACCGTATGACAGACTGTTCAGGGTGTTGGAACCTGGGGCGAAGCATTTTGTGTTAGACTTGGGGGGACGTAGGGAGACCGTCTGCATCGACAGGATGAAGCCCACCTTTGTGTTGGCAGACGAGCAGGTGGTGTTGGCCCAAGCTCCCCGGCGCGGACGCCCACCGTTGGTGGCTCCGCAAGTTGGTGATCCCTCAGCAGGGACCTGCGCTCGCGAGGCTAATGTGTTTTCTCCCACTCCCTTTTTCCCCTTCACAGACTGACGTGCCCTCCTATACACCTCGCCAGCAGGGCGGGTTCTCCACCCAGAGAATGCAGCTGGGGAAGGGGGGAACAATGGACCGAGAGAGGAGGTGTCACCGGGGGTTATCAGACGGGACAGTAAGGACTATGTGCCCCCTGGGGAGAGGAGGAACTGCCGGAGCCGCTGGAAGAGGAATGAGTGTGAGAGCGATGCCGGAGTTATGTTAAGTTAATGTGCCATACAGGTCTTTGTTCCAGACAGCAATGTATTATGGTTGGAAGTTCCGGGTCTCAGTGCATGGTATTAAAGATATAAAAGAGGAATGCACAGAGACCCGGGATTCTCTTTTGCTGTACTGTATGTTGGAGAAAGAATAAAGTTCATGTGTTGTACAGCTCGTTGCCTCTCCTGCTTCCTTTCTCTACAATATTTACTTTCTTCTTTAATTATGAAGGACTGGTAGGTTTTACAGTGCATCTTCAGGTATAGACTTTAGCCAGGTGACATACAACTACTCTGACCCAGTCTTTTTTTTAAACTCTAGGCTTGATTATCTTTTGCTCTTTCAACTGGCATCTATACATTTTTACAGATAGATGCAGTCTTACTAATAAAATAATCAAATAATACATAATGTATGTATACTGTATGTTACGAAACATTTTTTTCCCAGAGAATGAATTTGCATATTGCTTTAACAAAACACTGCCACCTATTTCCCTGAAATTCCTATTTGTTGTGTTTGTCCCTACAGGGCACGAAGACGGACTCATGCACAGGGCAATTCTTGTTCATAAATTATTAGCAAAAGTAAACACAGCACAAGGGGTGTGAAACACAAAGAGTTGAACAGCTGATAACTTACAGTTAGTAGGAAGATAATACAAAATGCCACATGTTGTGGCATGGAGAGAGACTCAATATACACACAGGACACAACAAGAATACTGCAATGAGAACAGAGCGTGGAGGAAATAAATAAGAAACCAAGTGACGAGAAAAAAAGGAACAGCTGTGACCAATAAAGAGCTAAGGTATGGGGAACAAAACAGGAAATGAACTATGACCATAAGGCCAGAGAGGAACAGAAACAAAGAACACTTCCAAAATAAGAGTTGTCTCAGAGCAATGATAAGGTGTGAAATAAGCAATACATGAACCCTACCAAAGTAACTGAGAATGATGATTATAATACTAGCGATAAAAATGATAATTAAAGCTGCAAGCAGTTGTAAATGAGCCCTCAGCCCCCGCATGCCCGCGTGCCCTACTGCCTGTTGGACCTAGTGGCCTCAGAAAATTCCATGTCATTGTGGCAAGCACTGCATGAATAATAAAGAAAAACAATTTGGCACAATACTTCCTGTAAGCAGTAGGTGGTGCTATAACTATTGTCAGTTATTTGTACGTAGGCGCCTGCAGGTTGGGATTTATAGCTATCGTGGAAAATTTGGTGAAAATGGGACAAAGTTTGTACAAGTTACAAGTGTCTGATATTTTATGGTGAGGAGGCAAACTTCACCATGCCACTGTGGCAACACCTACAGTCATGTGAAAAAATTAGGATGCCCTGTATAGGCCTGTGTGTTTTTTAACATATTTGGACATATGGATATTTAATATCAATGTTTAAAATACTGGGAGATTCATGTAATACAACTAAACAATTAAAAAAGAATTAAAGACTTTTTTTTTCAAATTTTCTGTAAAATGTAATTCTAAACAAATAGTGAGAAATGAATTAGGACACCCCCATCTTTTTTAGGACACTCCCACATTCATTCCCACTTAAAATGGCTAAAATAAATGTTAAAAAATGGAAATAAAAACAAAAACAAGGTTAGACATAGATATGTGAACATTTCTTAATAAAGAACTGAATATTTAATGGGGTGTCCTAATTTTTTCCCGACTATACATTTTAGGTTCATGTTCCAGACCCATATAGGACTACATATGACAGTCATCTTGACTTATGTTCCAGATTTTGTGACTCCAGGACCTTCCCAAACCTCCCAAAAAGATCACGAATTCAATGGCAAAAAGTGGGTTTCCATGGCAACAGTGGTGATAACAGAACAAATTTGACTTCCATTGAGGGTAATCCAATGCGCTCTGAGAAACCTCTGGAAATGTCATTTCATTTTGGCTACTGGTCATTGAGTGAAAGTTGATACAATTTTATGCAGTACCTCATCTCAGCACAAGGTGATAATTGTTCTGATAAAGTGATAATTTCTTGAATACTAACATTTCTTGAATATTAACCCCTTGCACTCCGGTCAATTTCCCTAAAAACGCCAAAAAATAATGTGCCCAAATTAAATCCAAAGCTGTTCTTCAACCCTTTGCAGCATCTTCATGGGGTTGGTCTCATTTAAAAGAAAACACTTTGAATTTTTTGGCAAACAGTCATAATCTCTCTAAGTGCTCCGGCCACTGAGTTACAGTCATCTAAACATAGTGAACTTGAAGAAAATAAATTTAGCCTGGGTGTTTTTTTGGATACAAATGCTTGCAAATAACACACAGCTTTAGATCCAGGCTGGAAAATGCAACAGAAATGTAGAACCAAGTGTTATCCAGCTGAGGTCCAAATTTTGTAACAATACCACAAAAAATGAATATATTACACAGCTTTTTCCTCAGGCTGTTCCCAGGCGTTTTGGAACTGTGCCAAATTGTGCCAAATGGCACAGTTTGGAAAAACGTCTGTAACTTTTGAATGCTTCAATGTAGAAGCTTCATTTTGGGCTCTAATGAAAGGTCACACTCAGGGCTGTGTCTGTGTGTGTGTGTGGGGGGGGGGTTGCCCTCCCCCGCTACAAAGGATGGACATCGGACATCGCTACATGACGGATTAGCCTCATGTGGGATGTGGAACAGCAGCTCAGTCACCGCGGCTCCCCCCCCCCTCGCTACAGAAGAATAGCGGGGGGGTGGGGCGGCGTTCATGGTCTGGACGCGACGAACGAACCGTGTACCGCGGCGCATGAACTTCAGACTTCGTGCGCCGCACAGTTGTAATTTACCGATCGGTCAAAAGTCATTTTGGATTACAATTTTCAGGAATAAAGAATAATTTAGCTTATAACACCTTACCTCTTCACAGCAGTGTCCTGGCGAACTTCTCTTCCCCATTGTCAGACGAACGCGACACTGGTCCGCTCGTGGTTCTGGTCTCGCGACCCGATCAAAACATAATTCCATTATTGCGGTTTTGTGCTTCCATGATTGCGGTTTTTGGCGAACGATTTTTCAAAACAAATAACAGTAGTAATTAAAAAAAGACTGGCAAAGGCGTGTGTGTCACTCAGCCTTTGTTGTCAGCCTCCGTCGGTCTATGACCATGGAAGAAATCATAACGTCTACTCTGCTGGAACAAAAACAAAATAAGCACCGCCTCTGGCCGAACATGCCGATGCGCGAATGGCACTCCCTGTCACACAGGTTGCATTTGTGGATGGTCTCCGTGCTGCTGGGTCTGTGGGGTTCTTCCTGCGGGTCCTTTTTTGATCCACTGCAGCAGTCAGTCTTCACCCAGCCTTAAAAAAAACAGCCCGCGAACTTCTCTGCTTCAATTGGCTCACTGCATTCACAGCGTTGGTAGGTGGGTCCTTCTTGCTAGGTTTTCAGTCATTGGTTCTTCAAGGTTTCAGAAACCCAATTCAAGGCTCTTATTAGTCGAATGAGAGGTCAATCAGATGAACTAATCTGTTCGCGGCTGTGTCTGCAGCTTTTATTTTCAGTGCGCGCTTGAACGCCATCACCACCTACATCACCATCTCCATCATGCGTCCTAGAGCACACGAGGGCGCATGAGAGCGCCCTCGTGCGCTCTAGGACGCAGAGACTTGCCCATCCGCGGTACAACGGAGTGCAAGAGGTTAACATATCAACATGTTTTTCAGGATGAAGAGGATGCCTTCACAGCCATTGCGAATTAGGGGGGAGGATGTGGGGGTAGTAAAGGACTGCAAATACCTGGGTGTCATGATCAGCAACAGAATGGAACTGGAAATCTAACATCGATGCTGTATACAAGAATGGGATGAGCAGACTCTTTGTGAGAAAGCTGAGATCCTTCAATGTGTGCAGCGAGATGCTAGTGCTTTTCTATCAGATCATCATTGCCAGCACCATCTTCTTTGCTGCTGTTTGTTGGGGTAGCAGTATCAGAGTCAGCGACACCGACAGACTTGACAAGATTATCAAGAAGGCTGGCTTTGTAATTGGACTCAGGCTGGAGACCTTAGAGACTGTGGTGGAAAGGAGGACACTGAACAAACTGTTATCCATCATGGACAATCCTAATCACCCCCTCCACCACACACTGGACAGACAGCAGAGCACTTTCTCCAGCAGAGTGCTACAGCTCTGCTGCCAAACAGTCAGGTACAGGAAATCTTTGCTGCCACATGCCATTTCACTGTACAATAACTGACTCTAATGTTGAATTTTGGTCATAACAATGCTGCCATACTGCACCTTGCAGTCTAATTGGTACCTCACATTTCACCCTGCGCCTAATAATCCTTCTGTGTAGTCGGTACTAGCCATAGATTCATAAGGATCATCTATTTAACCTAGTAGCAGCCTGCTGTATGTAGTATATAAAGTTAGCTAAGCATTTGTACTTCCCTGGGTAACCCCTTTTTCTATTATGCTGTGTGTATTTCTGTTGGTTTGGTTTGTCTACTGTGTCATGCTGCTGTTACACTGTAATTTTCCAGTTTGGGATCAATAAAGTACATCCATCAATCCATCCATCCATCTATCTATCTATCTAGACGTGTTCAGAATGGGATTAAGATAAGATAAGATAAGCCTTTATTAGTCCCACAATGGGGAAATAGCTGGATGTCATTGGGCATGATGGTGGTGACCCTCTTGGCGTGGATGGCGCACAGGTTGGTGTCCACGAAGAGACCCACCAGGTAGGCCTCGCTGGCCTCCTGCAGAGCCATGACGGTGGAGCTCTGGAAGCGCAGGTCGGTCTTTAAGTCCTGAGCGATCTCCCTCACCAGGCGCTGGAAGGGCAGCCTACGGATGAGCAGCTCCGTGGATTTCTGGTAGCGACGGATCTCTCTCAGAGCCACGGTACCGGGCCTGTAACGGTGAGGCTTCTTCACTCCGCCGGTGGCCAGAGCGCTTTTTCGAGCAGCCTTGGTGGCTAGCTGCTTCCTGGGGAGCTTTGTCCTCCAGTAGATTTACGGGTGGTCTGCTTGGTTCTTGCCATCGCTCTTTATTATTCTGTCTTATATTTCTTGCACACCGCCTAAACTCCAGCCCGGCACCCGCGTCGTTTTCGCCACAGTTCCTTGGCATGTCGAGCTTCTCCATTAGTACCGGGTGGCGGTTGGTGGCGGTTGGCTTCCCTGCTGTATTGTCCCCCGCTGCAAACAGTGGCTCCGTCTGCCGACTCGGGAGACCCTTGGGGCAATCTGTGTGTCTGTGATATATATATAGAGTGAAAGGTGTAGAAAGAAGAAGGAAGATAAGAAAAGAGCAGTTGCAAACAGCAGCCAACTCGTGTGGCGCCGCCGGTCCGGCGGAACCGGAACCGGAAAAAAAAAAATTTGGTCCAGATTAGACAAGGATTGTTTGAGCTGTAACTGTCATGTTTTGCATGCCATCAAAGCATGCCAGTCGCTATGGAAACAGTTCTGTACTATGTACATGTTCTGTTAATAAGTCCTAGTCATTCTTTCATGTCATCCTGGCACCCAGCACTTACTTTACTTACCCTCTTCGTCCCAGATAGGACATAAGGCTGCAACAAGCAATCCCAACTTTGCCCTGTCCTTTGCAACATGTTGAGCTTGTCCCCAGATGAATCCCATCTCCTGTAGTTCGGCTTGGACTGTTCTTCTCCAGGTGATTCGTGGTCTGCCTAGCTTTCTTTTCCCTGATGGTGTCCAGTTTAGAACAACTTTTGGTATTCGGTTATTTGACATTCTTAGCATGTGCCCTAGCCATCTGAATCACTGTTGTTTGATCTCTGTAGAAGTTCTTTTAGTATTGCATCTTTTCCAAAGTTCTTCATTTGAAATTTTGTTGGGCCAGTAGATTCTCAAGATCTTGCGGAGACAGGTGCTGCAGAAAGCCTCTATTTTTTGCATATCACTCTGTATGATTCGCCAGCATTCCGATCCATATAACAAAACAGATTTAACATTGCTGTTAAATAAGCGGAGCTTGGTTTTTGTGATGTACTTATTTAATTTCCAGATAGGCTGAAATTTGGCGAATGCTGCTCTTGCTTTTGCTAGTCTTGCTCTAATATCCTTTTTAGTGCCATTGTCTGTGCTGATAATACTTCCTAGGCAGGTGAAATCATCAACATTTTCTATGGGCATGTTGTTGATGGTGATAGGATATTGTATATCTGCATTTATGGTCATTGTTTTAGTTTTTGCTACATTTACATTTAAACCTGTACTTTGTGCATACTCATTCAAAATAGTTGTTTTTTTTCTTGTAGTTGTTGCCTAGTTGTTGAGATTTCAACTAGGTCATCAGCAAAATCAAGGTCTTCAAGCTGGCTGAATAGTGTCCACTGGATACCATTTCTTTTTGATGTTGTTTTCCTCTGTATCCAGTCAATAACCATCAGGAATAGTATGGGTGACAATATGCAACCTTGCCTCACACCAGACCTTACGTCAAATGACTCAGAGATGGTATTTCCCATGATGACGCTACATTCAAAGCTAGTATAAAAGGTCTTTATGAGTGAAGCTATCTTTGATGGAATGCCATAAGCTTTTAGTATCTTCCACAAGGTGTCTCTGTGGATGCTATCAAAGGCTTTTTGGAAATCTATAAAACTGGTGAAAAGAGGCATATTCCACTCAATGCTTTGTTCGATGATGTTTCTTAATGCAAAGATTTGGTCAATACAACCTCTTCCTTTCCTAAAACCAGCTTGTTCTTCTCTTGGCTTTTTGTTTATTGCTTCATCAATCCTTCCCAGAATTATCCTACAGAACACTTTACTTGGAACAAAGAGGAGGTTAATTCCTTTCCAGTTATCACAGGATTGTAAGTCTCCCTTTTTTGGTAGTTTTACTATGGGTCCTTTACTCCAGTCAGATGGGAGACTTTCTTCATCCCATATTCTTTTGCAGAGATTGTGCAAAACCCTTGCTGATAATGTGATATCTGCTTTTAGCATCTCAGCATGGATGGTATCGATGCCAGCTGCTTTTCCGTTCTTTAGGGATCTGAGGGCTTTCTGGGTCTCTTCCATTGTGGGTAGACTGGTATCAATTTCAGGATCATCGGGTACTGGTGTTGGAGATGCCACTTCTGGTGGATGTTGGCAGTTTAGTACCTCTCTAAAGTGCTCTACTCATCTATCTGCTTGTTCTTTCTCTTGTACTAGAAGCTTTCCCAACTTATCTTTCATATTTGCAGTCTGAACGTAAGATGTACCACACACAGTTGTTTTATGATTTTATATACAACACTCATCTACCCCCGGGTGGCTGCATGCTTTGCTTCTTCAGTCATATTTTTTCACGTAGTTCCGTCTATCTTTCCTAACATTTCTTTTGATTTCTTTGTCTTTTACTTTATAGGTGTTTTGGAGTTGCTCCAATAATCTTGGGGACTTCATATTGAGCATCTTCTGGTTGATTGTCTCCCTTTCCTCGATTTTATTCCATGTTTCATCAGAGAGCCAATCTTTGTTTTTCTTAGTCTGGTATCCCAGTGTATTTTCAGCAGTTTTAATATAGATGTCTTTAATGTTATTCCACTGCTCTTGGATAGTATTTTCTTCACTCTGTAGCTGTTCTAGGGCAGTAAATCTGTTCTTCAGCTCTAGTACAAATGCTTTCTGTGTCAATGGTGCTTTAAGACATGGGATATCAAGCCATCTCCTTCCTTGTGTTTGTTTAATGTTTTTTTTAGTTTGAGCTTAAGGGTGGCTTTCAACAAATAATGGTCACTGTTGGTGTCAGCTCCTCTCAAAAAACATCTTGCAGAGATCTTCACCATTTCCTATTGATAATTATGTGGCCAAGTTGATTTGCTGTTATTCCGTTTGGTGATTTCCATATCAGCTTGTGGATGTTTTTATGTGGAAAGATGGTACCTCCTATTACACAGTTGTTATTTAGGCAGAAAACTATCAGGTGTTCACCATTTTCATTTCTTATTCTGCAGCCGTGCTTCCCCATAACTTGCTTTTTTGTTGGCATTATCCGTTCCACCTTTAGCATTCATGTCACCCATTATAATGACCATGTCATGCTGTGGTGTTTTTGAAAAGATAGTTTGTAGTTGCTCATAGAATTCCTCTTTGGCATTTTCTTCAGAGTCATTGGTTGGGGCGTAACCTTGTATGATGGTGAGGTTACAAAATTTTGAGTTAAATCTAGCTGTTATTATTCGATCGCTTATTGGCTCCCACTGTAATAAGGTCTTAGTTGCTTCTTTGCTGATAATGATGGCAACCCCATTGTTGTGATTATCTTCCTGTCCTGAGTAGAGAATAGTATGGCCACTATCCAATTTCATTGTCCATCGACATTCACTAATGCCCAGAATGTCTATTCCATAACGTTGCATTTCCTTGGTTACCTGTGCTGCCTTTGATGCTTCATACATGGTACGAACATTCCAAGCCTCAACTTTGATTTTGCTTTTTGTTCAGAGGAGGCTGTCATTCAGTCTTCTAGCTTCCCTATATGGGCTTTCACTAGGAGATGTCATACTGATATGCTCTTCATCAGAGCTAGAGTCATCCACTGGACCAGTAACAAGGTTAGATTCAACATTGCTTGTTGCAGTTTCTGTAACGGTATGCTGTTTTCTAGGATGGAGTAGTTGGCCCCATGCCAAACCTCCACTCTGGAGGGCCGGGTTTTCTCTCTGGGTTATCATTCCCATAGATACTTGCAGTTACCATGCTCATGAGTGTCATCTACCCAGATTTTCTGTCAGGGTTAACTCCCTTAGCCTTTGCCTTTCCCAAGACTATCACAAGGCAGTGATACTATTTAGCCCATAGCTGAGGACTAGGTTTGCAGGCATCAGGGCATATCCACACACCGGTGGGCTATGCATGCCGTGCATTTAGGGGCCTAGTTAAAGTTGACTCCAATGAGTTAACTCATTGGAGTTAAAGAGTATGTATCTATGCAGATCTTATATGAACAGGCAGCCTGTAGACAAGCCCAAAAAATAATCAGTGACATGAGCCATGCACTAAACAATGAATATGAGCGGCTGCCCTCAGGGAGGAGATACAGAGTCCCCAAGTGCAGGTTCAATAGATATAAGAACTCATTTATCCTGACGTCAGTAAAACTTCTAAACTCAGATAGGTCAGGGACACTTATAACTCCTGTTCTTAATGACTGCTGTTATATATTTATTTATGTATGTATTTGTATTATTTATTTGGTTTTATTTCATCTTTTTTTTTTAATGAAGGATCTCATGTACTACATCCATTGTGTATGTGTGATTGTGTGGTTGCAGCAGGGGTGATAAGCCCCCCCAAAATTTCCCCTTGTGGGACAATAAAATTTATCTTATCTTATCTTGTCTTATTTTATCTTATCTTATCTTATCTTAGTCTCCTCCAAGACCCTGTGGATTAGCTTGGGGCCGCAAGGCACCCAATTACCATCTGCTACCTCGGGGTGGTTCCCTGTTCTGGGCCACATAGGTCTAAATGTGGAGAGGCTATACCTCGCAGGGAAGATTTACACGTGCTACTTCCTTTTCACAGCAAAAATACTAGCCAGGGGTGGTGCTGGAAGCGAGAGTGACAAGCACAGACACAGACACACACACAGTACGCATCACACAGCCATTTTAGCAGGATCTGGCACCCAGTGCGTGCATAATAAATAAAACAATTTTCAGCAATTCTTCCTTTAACTGCTAGGTGGCACTATAACTTTTGTTAATTATTTTTATATAGGAGCCTTCAGGGTCAGACTAATAGCCTTGGTAGAAAATATGGTGAAATTTGGACACAGTTTGTCCAAATCACAAGTGTCTGATCTTTTATGGTGAGGAGGCAAACTTGTTGCCACAGCGACTACAGTTGACAGTCACCTTGATCTATGTTCCAGATTTAGTGACTCTAGGACCTTCCCACCCCTCCCAAGAAGATCATGGAGGGAATGGCAAGGAGGGCGTTTCCATGGAAGGAATGGTAAAGGTGACATGCACTTATGATCATACATGCGGTCTGATAAAACTCAAAAAATTCCATGTAATTCTGGTAACCTCTGCGTGAGTAATAAATAAAACAATCTTCTGCATTTCTTCCTTGAAGCAGTAAGTGGCACAATCACTTTTGTCAGTTATTTTATATAGGCATGTTCAGGGCAGGACTATTATCCAATGTAGCAAATTTGGTGAAAATCAGACAAATGTGAAAGCAAAGTCTTTCAGCCTTTCAAGGTTGAGGGATACTAAAAACATGTGCCTTTACAATATGTATTGTGCTAATTTATTGAAAGATCAATGCGATGATTTCTATAAAACAAGCATTATTGGCAAAAACAACAGCTAAATCTGATACTTTACAAAAAAGGATATATCGGTTTGAATATGAAAAAAGTTAAATGCACTTCTGACTGTGACCAAAACAATAAAACAAAAAAAGAACAAACAAACAAACAAACAAAAAAAAACCCCTCACAAAATCACATCCGTTATCCTGTTTTGGCTCAATTACATTTTTATTTCGACAAGGCCAAAATCAAATAAAGGCTTCTGGTTGTTCTGTTTTTATTTTACAGCTGGGAGGTTGTGGGTTCAAGTCCCAGCCAGGTCATACCAAAGACCATAAAAATGGTACTTTCTGTCTTCTAGCTTGGCGCTTAGCTTAAATAGTATGGGGAAAACCAAAATTGGTTACCTAGCCACAAAGAGAAGCAAAAAAAACAAACAAAAAAAAACACGGTGCCATAAATTGCCCTTTCAGGGGCAGAACTGAGGACACCAAACTGAGCTGTAGGTTTGCACATAATGAAAAAAACACACAAGTACAAAAATACACAAAAACTAAAACACTTTTGAGTAAGGCAGGATACGAGAAGGGAGACATAGGATTAACATCTGAGAACCAGAAGGCTGCTGTGAGGAGAAAGCCACACAGCAGTCTTCAAATAGGGACAAACCAATGATCAACAGGTGTGGGTACATGAGTGAGGAATAATCAGAATTAATTAATCAATTAAATACTACTAGAACTAGAACTAATAACGAACAGATGTGACAGCCCGTGAACAAGGTTTGACAGAAGGAAGTAAACAAATGTGACTGTCAAAATAAAAGAACAAACCATGATGACTGAAAATCAAGAAACAAACACATGAACAAGAATACACTAATAATAATGATGACTAAGCACAAACCGGAAAAAAGTAAGAGATAAACCAAAAATACACTAAAGGAGAAAACTGAGGAGAGGGTGAGGATACAGAACTGAGGAAAGCTAATTATACAAACTCATAAATACTGGGACTACAACAGGAGATCTAAAGACAAAGACAAATATAACACAAGAAAATAAATTGGAATAAATGATAATACAAAAATGCATCTAGTAACCACACTAAGATAAACTAACAGGAAACTAAGAACAAAAACAAGAGGGCAACTAAGATACCAAAAATATAGCAAACCAAACTTAATACAAAATAACCCCTAAAAGAAGAAAGTACAAGCATAATTAGAAACAACTGAAGCGTATGCCCGGTGCTCCCCCCGTGCTCTGCATCATGACAGAGCCCCTCCCTCAAGGGGTGGAAACCAGACACCCCAACGTAACATCAAAAAAGAAAAAAAGGACCCACCCACAAAGACCCCCCCCCAACAAGAACAAGAAAAAATAACACACCCCGGGAGGGAGGAGGGGGAACCCAGGCAAGGAGGGACCGAAACAATAACAAGAAAAAGAAAAAGCCATGTCCCACAATACTGAATAGCAGGTGGCAACAGAATATCAACAATACTAGAAGCAAAAATGACACAGTTCAGGTGGTCTCCCAGAGTCCCAGAACCACACGATCCCATGGTGGAATAAGTTGGGTGGCCTTCCGGAACTCCAGAGCCCCCTAATCAGGTGGAACAGCCCATCGGGTGGTCTCCCAGCATCCCTGGGCCAACGGACTGCGGGGCACAACACGCCTCCACCCGGAGACGGCAGTTGGAACCCATGCCTCCCACGGACCGTGGCCTGGATGGAGTGAGTCAGTGGTTGTGGGGAGCTGACCCCCGATGGAGAGGATGGCTGACCAATGAGGAAACCAGGCGAAAGGATGGCTGACCAGCGAGGAAACCAAGTGAAGAAGATGACTGCTCAGCAGAAAAGGCAGGCGAAGACGATTGCTGACCAGGGTGGCTGACCAATGAGGGAACCAAATGAGGGAAACGGCTGATTGGGGGAAAAGGCTGATTGGGGGAAATCAGGCAGCAATGACGGCTGGTCAGCGGTGATCTCAGGCGATGACTGATGACCCACACCAACCTTGGGTGGAGACGGGGGACCCACGGCGACCTCAGGCCGAGGTGGAGGACCCACAGCGACCTCGGGCGATGGTGGAGGACCCACGATGACCTCGGGTGATGGCGGAGGACCCATGGCAACTTCAGGCAATGGCAGAGGACCCACGGTGACTTAAGGTGATGGCAGAGGACCCACAGCGACCTCACTCGGAGAAGGAGAACCCATGGTGACCTCAGGTGATGGCGGATGACCATCAGCAGACCCAGATGAGGACTCAAGCAGGAGAGAAGAAACACACACCGGGTTACTACCGCCGGCAGCAGTGGAGCCCGACAAGGAGAATTCAGGAACAGCTGGTGGCTGCAACTGGTTCTCCTCACCAAGCGCTAAGCAAGATTTCTCTAATACTGTTAATGTGAAGACAAAGAAGAGAACTTGCCTTAGCTCGAGCTCCACCATCATCCAGTACTCCGGCGACTCTAGCTGGGACATCTTTAATCCAACCATCTGGGCACCCTCTCTCGACACAGCCACCTCGGGAGAAGAAGGATGAACAAATGTCGGAAAGCAATTACTACCAGCAGTGGAGCACGGCGAGGAGAGCCCAGGAGCAGAGGACGTCTGCACCCAACTTCCCCCACCATAAGCCAGACAAGATTTCTCCAGATCTGCAGATGTAAAAACAGAACTGAGTACTTGCCTGGACTTGAGCTCCGCCACCATCCAGGACTCTGGCGACTCTGCTGCGATGACCCCGGCAGCAGTTGTGATGGTGGATGCAGCCGAAGGGCCTCCAGGCGTGGCGACCGATGCTGGTGAAACTCCCAACGTGGTGACTGATGCTGGAGGTTGCCTCACTGATGGCGCTGGCTCCCGTGCTGCTGAAACCAGGGGACACTCTCCTGTCGGATCAAGCTTCAGGGCACAGGTAACGCTCTCCTCCCATCTGGGATGTGGCTGCAGGGCTGGAACGGAATCTTCCAGGGCCACAGCCTCCTCCATTGTCTGGTGGCTCCATCCCAGGACCGGCGGACACTCAGGGAAAACAGGAGGAGACATGGAAGAGGCAGATGAGGGACAGGTGGCAGCAGCAGGCAATGAGGACTCAGCTAAAGTGGGCTGCTGATGCTGAGCCTCACCACTGGGAATAAGGCAAGACATTTCATTTTTCAATTCAATTCAATTCGTTCACGGTGGCCCTCGCGAGCCACCATAAGATGCCAACAAGTCACCGGTGAGTTTGCAATGATGTTTTGTTAAGGGTAAAGGAACAGAGGATAACACAAAGTAATGGAAAGGAACGAGCCTCGATGGGCTAAAACATACTATGACGAAAAACAGGATCACAACAGAGTAACTTATAATTGTAGATGATGAAAAGACCGCGTCTGAGCCGGGGGATGCCCGATGTGTCAGACCATGAGGAGTCTTGACGGGAGTTTAACAGAGACTGCTGCATCAGGCTGCATTCAGCGTCCGCCTTTTATGCCGGACGCTAATGAACCCTGAATGCAGCACAGCTGTTCGGCTTTGACAGCAGAAAGCTTCCCCGAGCGCTGTCACAATAAGAGCCCGGGGAGCCAGAGGGGAAACACTGCTGTCAAAGCCTGAAGAGGATGATGTATGACCCGACCGTGGACGAGATCGGCGCTTGGATCATAACAGTACCTCCCCCTTGAGGGCGGGCTCTGAATGCCCAATGACACCCAAGCCCCTCCCACCCCCAGGGTGGGTGGAGGGGGAACAGGCCAGGGGGGAGCGGAAAAGACAAAAAAAACCACGGCAACAGTAGCGGCAATTCCCGGACCTCACCTTCGCCTCGCCCCCTGCAAGAAACCATCGTCACATCCGCTCTAAGCCTCAGCATGAACCCCGTCCGGATCCAGTTCCGGGTTGCTGCAAGGTCTCAACCCCACAGTCAGCTACTTCCTCGACGTCTCGCCAGGAGGGAATCCCCGCAGCCTCTCCCCCCGGGTCATCTTCTCTTGCTGTCCCGTCAGCGCTCCGTGCCCGGTTCGTCTCGGCTGCCGCCCCCTCCTCCTCGACGCCCTTCCCGGCTGCTGTGTGCGTCTGGAGTCCTGTTCCAGTGAGCCCCGTCCCAGATCCATCACGAGCGGCTCCCCTTCGTCTTCCCAGGGGGCCCTCTGTCACCATCTTGCGGGGAAAGGGAGGAGCAATGTCCGCTACAGCAGGCACCATCCTGCCTCCGGGAGACAGGCAAGTACAAGTTCACTCATCTCCTCATTATTGTGATTTGCCTTGTCTGACTCCTGGAGGTGGAGTTTGGGGTGCGCAGTCCCCCGAGCTCCCACCACCTGTTGTAGCTTCTATTATTAAACCCGCTTCCTCTGTGTCTCCCTCCGCTGAGCGGTCCTCGACACCAGGCCAACGTCACAGGATGAGGAGGGGGCCTGCGGTTCTGGAGAGCCTGGTTCCAGCCCCGCAGCCACGTCGTGGGCGGAGGAGGAGAGCGGACTGCAGTGTGGAGCCTGCGCCAATGGCAAAGCGTCCCCGGGTCTCCACAGATGAGCGGTTTGGTCCAGCGGGTCGAGAGTCCCCGCCCACCACACCGTGCAGGTCGTCAGCATGGACGTCAATGCCGGAGGGTCCTCAGGCTGAGGACACCATCATGCCAGCTAGCTGAGTGGGAGCCAGAGGACGATCTCCTCCCGTCTGAACCCGGATCGTTGAAGTCCTGAACGGCGTCGGAACTCAAGATCAGGCAAGTGCTCTGTGTTGTCTTTCTCTTCTCCATTTTAGAGCATTTTTGCCTTTCTCTTGGGGGGCCAAGCCGGGTGCAGCCGTCCACTGCATCCGAACCTGTCCCACCGGGTTCTGGCACTACCGGTGATCCTGATCCCGGTTCTTTTCTCTCTCCTGAGCCTTCTCCCAGGGTCACCGGTGCAGAGCTGATTCAGGTCGCTGTGCCAGAGGTTTCGGGTTCAGGGTTGGAGGTCGGTACTGGTGCGGCGCTGACCCAATCGGGGTCTATCGCAGGTGCAGCCGTGACCCAATCGGGGTCCATCGCGAGTGCAGCGCCAGCAGAATCCAAGGTTGGTGAGGGAGCTGCAGATCCCCTGCCACCAGACACTGGACTGGCTCATCTTCATCTTTATCATCATCACCCTCATCTTCCCCCCAAGCCGTCTCCACCGGGTGCCATTGGGATTCCTTATTCTCGGCCCGGCTCGCCCTCGCTATTCCCCTCTGCAGGGAAGTCGTTGCCATTCTCTCCCCTGCGGTCCTGGTGGCTAAGCGATGCGGGTCGGCCGCCTGAAGGACTGCCGTGCCCATTTGGCACTCCGGGCCGGCCACCCGAACCACTGGACTGTCTGTTTGGCGACCTGGTCTGGCCGCCAGAAATTCTGTGTTTCCGGGCATGGGACTGGGGTAGGCCGCCCAAACTGTCCTTTTTCCCCCTGCCTGTGATATGGCCGTTTGATGCTGGGCTGCCCCCCGAACTATCAGCCTTCATGCCACAGAACCAAGACTGCCGTCATCCCGGGTTTTCATCTTCATTGTGTCTGTAATCTTTTGGGATGTGCGGGGGGTCTTGTACTTGTAATTGTGCATCTCACCCTTTCCTAGCGGGTGTTTTCGTTTGTTTTCCCTCTGTTTAATGCCCATTCACTGCCCGTAACAGTTGGTGTATTGTTGCCTTTTGGATTTGGTATTCTCTGTTGTCGTACCCTGTAATTGTGTTTTTTTTTTCAATCTGCCTTGATCGTGGTCTGTTTTTGTGAATTTACTGTTTACTGTTATTTTGCCCCGCTATCATTCTGCCTTAGCTGCAATTTGTGCATGGGAGCGTCGTCTTTTTTTTCTCCCTCTGTCTGCCTATGCGCTCCTGTTGCCATGTTTTTTGGGGGGTTTTTGCCTTTGCCTGCCCGCTCCCCCCTGGCCTGCTCCCCCTTCCGCACACCCTGGGGTGGGGGGCTTGGGTGTCATTGGGCGTTCTGAGCCCGCCCTTGAGGGGGAGGTACTGTTATGATCCAAGCGCTGATCTCGTCCGTGGTCGGGTCATACGTCGTCTCCTGCAGGCTTGACAGCAGTGATTACCCTCTGGCTCCCCGGGCTCTTATTGTGACAGCGCTCGGAGGAGCTTCCTGCTGTCAAAGCCTGCCAGCTGGGCTGCATTCAGGGGTCATTAGCGGCTGGCATTTAAAGCGGTCGCTGAATGCAGCCCGATGCAGCAGTCTCCGTCAAACATCCCTGTGTTTAGACGTCGAGCGAGCGTTCCTCGTCTCAGACGTCAGTTTTCCTTATTTGATTCCTCGGCTACGATCATCCCTCTTCCTAATCCTCTATCGTAAGTGTGCTTGTTCAACCTTACTGTCCCTGTTCCTAGTTTAGTGTGTTTTAGCCCTCCGTGGCTTATTCCTTTGTTGCTTTGTGTTATCCTTCTGTGTCCTGAATAAAACATCATTGCAAACTCACCGGTGACTTGTGGAGTCTTATGGTGGCTCGCGAGGGCCACCGTGACAAATTCAATTCAATTCAATTCAATTCAACTGTATTTATATAGCGCCATTTCACAACAACAGTCATCTCATAGCACTTTCAACTGTAGGGGAAACCCCCACAGTTGCAGAAAAACCCCAGCAATCAGGCGATCCCCTGTGAGCAAGCGCTTGGCAACGGTGGAGAGGAAAAACTCCCTTTTAACAGGAAGAAACCTCCAGCAGAACCAAGCTCAGGGAGGGGCAGTCATCTGCTGCGACTGGCTGGGGAGGGGAGGGGTGAGGATAGAGAAGATGAAAAGAAGAATAGACATGTAGAGAGCAAACAGCATGATAGGGACTCAATCTATGGGAGAGAACAAACAGATGTTAATGACCAGCAAAAAAAAAATATTTCATTGAGAGTGAAGAAAGGAGTGAAGCCCAGTGCAATTATTGGAGGTCCCCCGGCTGTCTAAACCTATTAGCAGCATAACTAAGGGAGGGTTCAGAGACACATGATCCCTCCCTAATTGTAGGCTATATCAAAAAGGAAGGTTTTTACCCTATTCTTAAAAACAGAGATTGAGTCTGACTCCTGAATCCAGATTGGCAGCTGGTTCCACATGACAGGAGCTTGAAAACTGAAGGTTCTGCCTCCCATTGTACTTTTGGAGATTCTAGGTATTTCAAGTAATCCTGCATTTTGTGAGCGTAGTTCTCTGTTAGGATAATACAGTAGTATCAGATCTTTTAAATAAAAAGGAGCCTGATTGTTTAGAGCTTTGTAAGTAAGAAGAAGGATTTTAAACTTAATTCTAAACTCTATGGGAAGCCAATGAAGGGAGACCAGAACCGGAGAGATAAGATCTCTCTTTCTAATACCTGTTAAAACTCTTGCTGCAGCATTTTGGATCAACTGAAGACTTTTTAAAGATGTTTTAGGACAACCTGACAATAAAGAGTTACAATAATCTAATCTAGAGCTAACAAAAGTGTGGATCAGTTTTTCAGCATCACTCTGAGACAAGATGCTCCTAATCTTGGCAATATTACACAAATGATAGAAGGCAGTCTTAGAAACAAATTCAATATGTGAATTGAAAGACAGATCTTGATCAAAAATAATTCCAAGGTTCCTCACAGAGCTATTAAGAGAAAGCGTAACTGCATCCGAACTTAAAGTTTGATTTGGAAAGGTATTTCTAGGGTTTTTTGGACCAACAAGAATGACTTCAGTCTTATCTGAATTTAATAGCAGGAAATTGCAAGTCATCCAAGCTTTGATTTCCTTAAGGCAGGCTTCTAACTTGGCTAATTGATTACTATCATCTGGCTTCACTGACAGGTATAATTGTGTATCATCTGCACAACGATGAAAATGTATACAGTGCTTTCTAATAATGTTGCCTCATCATCACCATCATAGCAGTCTGGTCGACAATGACTGTTTCATTTAGGTCTGATAAGATTCCTCCATGCAGCTCTGTCCTTCCTTCGCCTTCCGCTGCCAAGAACTCCTGTCTGTGTCCAGTTTCTTGAGGTTTCTTTTTACAGTGTCTTTAAATCTGAGCCTTGGTCTACCTTGATTGTGTTTGCCCTCACATAACTGTGAGTAGAGTAACTGCTGAGGGAGACGCTGGTGATCCATCCTCTCAACATGTCAGAGCCATCTCAGTTTCATCTGTATTAGCATGTCCTCCATTGATGGTAGACCAGCTCGTTTCAACACTTCTATGTTGGTTAGCTTGTCTTTCCATGAGATGTCCATTATGACTCGAAGGTGTCTCATCATGTATGCGTGGAGTTTCTTTACCTGCACCCTGTAGACAGTCCAAGTTTCAGCACCATACAATAGAGTAGCCTGTACTGTCGCTCTATACACTTTGCATTTCACACGGATAGACACATGTCGATTGTTCCACAGTCTCTCCCTCAAGTTTCCAAACACAGCACTCGCTCTTCCCATTCTGAGAGATAGTTCATCCTTCAGCCTAGAATTCTCTGAAGCAGTACTCCCAAGATACCTGAAAGTCTTACACTTGTCTAGTGGCTCTGTACCAATGCTGATCTCTTCTGGTAGTGATGCTGATAACTGGAATTTTGGTGGTTGATAAAGGTACGCTATCTTCTTGATGTTGATTTTGAGGCTGAATTGGCTAGCTGCTCTTGCAAATTTCTCCACTAAAGATTGCATATGTTCCGCACTGTGTGCATCTAGAGCACTGTCTTCGGCAAAGAGCATTTCTCTTACTACCTTTATTGTTGTCTTACTCTTGGCTTTAAACTGTGCGACATTGAACAAGTCTGCTTCTTTCCTTGTTTGAATGTATACTCCTTCTGAAGTGTCTTTGAAGGCCACCTCAAGCATGGCTGCCAGACATAGTGAGAAGAGTGTAGGTGCCAGCACACACCCTTGTTTCACCCCCTTGCTTACTGAAAAGTCTTTAGACACTGAACCACTCATTGCCATGTTTGCTTGCATACCTGTATGGAGTGCCTTGATCAGGTTGACAAACTTCTCTGTACAGCCATATTTCTTGAGTACCTGCCAAAGTCCTTGTCGCGATACAGTATCGAAGGTTTAACGGAAGCATATATAAACTAAAAAGAGTAGGGCCTAGCACAGATCCCTGTGGAACTCCATGACTGAACTTTGAGTTGAAAGAAAACTCATTATTGACATGAACAAAGTGGAACCTATCAGATAAATAAGATCTAAACCACTGCAACAAAGCTGAATTAAATCCAACATAGTGTTGGATCCTGGATCCAGCATTGGCTTTTTGAGTAAGGGTTTAATTACAGCTGTTTTAAAAGCCTGCGGTACATGGCCTAAAGTTAATGAAGAATTGATTAGTTGAAGAATAAAGCTACCAATAAGTGGGAAGACTTCTTTAAATAACCTGGTAGGAATAGGGTCTCAAAGACAAGTTGAAGGCTTGGATGAGGAAATTATTTTGTCTAACTGTAAAAGGTCAATTGGAGTAAACTCATCAAAACAGATATCAATTGAAGATGTCTATCCAGGGTGTACCCTGCCTCTCGCCCAAAGATGCTGGGATAGGCTCCAGCCCCCCCCCCCCCCCCCCCCGCCCGCGACCCAACAAGGATTAAGCCGAAGAAAGATGGATGAATTGTAGTAGTTACTGTATTTAAGTTAACGGTGGGAACAATCTGATTGATTTTATCTCTGATAGATAAAATTTGATTATTGAAAAAGTTCATAAAGTCCTGACTAGTAAGCTCTAAGGGAATGCTAGGATTGACAGAGTCCAGACTCTTTGTCAGCTTGGCTACAGTGCTGAAAAGAAACCTGGGATTATTCTTGTTCTCTTCTATTAATGCAGAATAATAACTCGTTCTAGCTTTTCTAAGAGATTTTTTATAAATTAAAAGATGATTTCTCCAAGTTAAATAGATTTCATCTAAATTAGTGGAGCGCCATTTTCTTTCTAATTGATGAGTCTTCTGTTTTAAGCTACGAGTTTCTGTGTTGAACCAAGGAGTTAGAAATCTCTGATTAGACTTTTTCTTTTTTAAAGGGGCCATCAAGTCTAGAGTCTGAAGCAGAGAAGCTGTAACACTATCTACTATGCTATCAATTACAGAAGGAGCAAGCTGTCTATAGCTTATTTCCATTGTGTTGACACATGGCATAGAGGAAACAATCTGCATAAATTTGGTAACATCATCATCTGAGAGGCATCTACTGTAGTAATATTTTTCTTTAGGAGCCAAATAGTCAGAAATAGTAAAACCAAGGTTAACAGACAATGGTCTGACAGTACAGGGTTATGAGGAGACACTACCAGATTTTCTATTTCTATGCCATATGTCAGAACAAGGTCCAGTATATGGTGGAGATAATGGGTAGAATTTCCTACTTTCTGAGAAAACTCCATCGAGTCTAATATTGAATTAAATGCCATATTAAGACAATCACTATCTACATCTACATGCATATTAAAGTCCCCTACTATAATTATTCTATCTCATTTCAGCACTAAATCTGCTAAGAATTCGGCAAATTCGGATAAAAACTCTGAGTAGGTTGATGGAGGACAATAAACTATGGCAAATAAAATTGGGTTTAGCCTAAAATTGCTAAAATGGCCAATACTGAGGACCAGGCCCTCAAAGGAATGATAACGTATTTTTTGCTTTACATTAACTAGTAATTTGGAATGGTAAATTGTTGCTACTCCTCCTCCACAACCAGAACTTCTGGGATTTTTGACAGTTTAAATAACCAGAGGGAGCTGATTCATTCAAACCAACATAATCCTCTTGCCCTAACCAAGTCTCTGTAAGGGATATTAAATCAATCTGATGATCAATTAACAGATCATGGACTAGCAGAGACTTGGGAGTTAGAGACCTAATATTTAACAAACCGCATTTAATTTTTAAATTATGAGGAGGAACAGATGCCAAATCATTAAATTTAGAGGCTTCATGTTTAATTTGAGTTTTACCAACTTTTGGTTTAATCACTTTGGGATGCTTATACATTATATTTTTATTAACTTTGGAGGGAGCAGACAATGATTCTCTGATGGGGAAGACAGGGGCTAAGTTGAGGGGTGGCGGATGAAGAGGAGCTGCAGAGAGGCGTGTAAGACTGCGACTCTGCTTCTTGGTCCCAACTCTGAGTTGTCAAGGTTTTGGAAATTTGGATAAAAATGATGCCAGATTGTTAGATAAATGAGACACACCATCCAAAGTGGGATGGACACCGTCGCTTCTAATAAGACCAGGTTTTCCCCAAAATGAGCTCCAATTGTCTATGTAGCCTACATTGCAGGACACCACACAGACAGCCAGTGGTTGAAGGATGACAAGCGGCTTAACGTGTCATCACTGGTCAGATTGGGGAGGGGCCCAGAGAATACTACAGAGGCAGACAATGTTTTTGCATGTAGGAGAATGAAAATACGCTTGCCTTATTTCCCGGGGTGTGATGATGACTGCTGCTGCAAAACCAGACAACGTACTCCCGGGAACGGTGGAGGTTGTCTGGCGAGGAGGCGAAAACAGGTGACACTCCGGGGTCCAGGGACGCTGGATCATCAGCACAGACTCCGCTCCACCCGGTGAAACTCCTTCCAGCTACTGCATAAACTCTGGAAGAAGCCATGGTTTATATTCCAGCAGCAGCTTCCGCTTAGCGGCCAAAACCCACTGGCGCTCCTTCCAGCTTGTCCACAGTGGGACCATCAGAAGGCACGAGGACTGCGTGCCCGATCCGGCAGACTGAGGGCTCTTCCAGTGGCGGAGGGATGGCTGATGATGCGGGCCACTGTTCAGGAGGAGGAGACGAGGCTGCAGTTGGATGATGACGGTGGGCTCGAGACTTCCGTACCCGGGGACGCTTTTTCGTCAGCACAGGTTCAGATGGGGAAGAGGTTTCCCCAAACCCGCAGAGCTGGTGTTGAGCATGGAACACCGAGGTGAGGAGAACTGCAAGTTCCGGATAGCTCCATAGGCTGGGGTATGCTTCAATCACCTGTGCCGTGCTATCCCCACATCACAGAGCCCCCTCGGGAGTGTGGGAGGAGTGAGCGTCCGAGATTATGTCCCCCACAAGCTCAGTTGCCCCACACTCCACCTTGTCCAGCCCAAAAACACTGTAGTCTTTGCGGACTGACATTCTAGCAAAAAACGGACTGTAACAAAAACATGGGAGGGAAAAATATAGCATGGGAGAAAAAAGAAAAAAGGCAAACCCACAGCTGCTGGTGTCTTACATTGGCAGCATCCTTCTGTCAAAAATTGCCCTTTCAGGGGCAGAACTGGGGACACCAAACGCGAGCTGTAGGTTTGCACATTTAATAACGAAAAAACACACAAGTACAAAAATACACAAAAACTCAAACACTTACAAGAAAGGTAGAATACAGGAAGAGAGACGTAGCATTAATGTCTGACAACCAGAAGGCTGCTGCGAGTCTTTATATAGGGACAAACCAAATGATTAACAGGTGTGGCTACATGAGTGAGGAATAATCAGAACTAATAACGAACAGATGTGACAGCCCTCGCACAAGGTTTGACAGAAGGAAGTGAACAAACGTGACAAATAAAAGCACAAACCGTGATGACTGAAAATCAGGAAACAAACACATGGATCAAAATTCACTAATAATAATAATGACTAAGCACAGACCGAAAAAAGTAAGAAACAAACTAAAAATACACTAAAGGAGAGCAGAGTGAGACTTTCATTGCTCAGGAAATGTTGCATTTCTTAACTGTTCACATGATAATAAAGCCTTTGAATCTTGAATCTTTAATCTTGAGTCATGACACAGCATACTTCTTGTGCCAATGGGGGTTTGTGTCAAGAAGGGCATACAGCATAAAAATCCTTGCCAAATAAAATATGCGAACCCACTGACACTGTTTTTTTTGTTGGTGAAATAGACAAACTGACTGAGGTGCTGGGTGTTTGATGAACTTTTATTATAACAGTTGATGTCTCGAAAAAAATTGAGGCAGCACAGTTTTTTTAAAGCACAAAACAGCACAAATGTAGCACTTACCACTGGTGCTGTTTTCATTTAAGTTGGATGATGTGATTGAGCTGGTAGACTTCAAGTGACCTTGATTATAATTTTTGATATCTCAAAAACAAAGACTGCACAGACAATGTTTTTGTTCTGTCAATGCTGAGTGCCCCTCCAGAGCAGAATTCAAGGCCCAAACATGGGACGTAAGGTTTTATTTTGGGCTGGTCAAACCCCGACACAGCTCGAGGGCTCAAAACAAAACTTGACAGAAATCCAAATAATATTGTAGAAGGCAGAATACAGGCTAGACAAGACTGGAACAAGACATGAAGCGTGTACTCATGCAAAATGACAATCAAGGACACCAGACAGAATAAAGGCAGACATGGGTTTAAATAAGGCAAGGGGTGATCAATGAATATCCAACAGGTGAGTATGCTAATTAAGACTAACAACTGACACACGGGTAGAACAGTGACGACAGATATGGGAAAACAGGATGGGCGGGGCAACACATACAGTACAATCAGTGACAGGGAATGCACTGGTATATGAAGAGAGGATAAGGGAGACAAGACCAAGACAATCAGAATGATAACAATCATAATTAACTGAGAGTCGGGTAGGGAAAACACATGAGACCTAATGAAATGAACAAAGGATAATACCACCAAAACCCATGATAACCATAATCCACCTAATGGCCCATAATAATAATAATAATAATAATAATAATAATAATAATAATAATAATAATAATAATCATGACAACCCAGGAAAACAATGATAATGATAAACACAGAAAATAACAAGAATTAACTTAAAGCGTGAGCATGGTCCTCCGCCCATGCAGAGATCCTAACATAGCCCCTCCTGGCCCAACAGGTGGAGGTCCACCAACCTCTGACCCATCAGGTGGAAGTACACCAACCTCTGACTCATCAGGTGGAGGTCCACCAACCTCTGGTTTGACAGTTGGGAGTCCACCAGCCTTTGGCTTGACATTTGGAGGTCCCTCAACCTCTGGCTCAAAAGTTGCAAGTTCACCAACCTCTGGCTTGACAGTTGGAGGTCCACCGACCTCTGGCTTGGCAGTTGGAGGTTCACTAACCTCTGGCTCGACTGGTGGAATCTGGTCCTCCTGGGGCTCCATCCTCAACATGACCACCTCAGATGAGGGAGGAGAACAGGCGGTCAATGAGATGACACCGCAGTCATTAGCCGCAGAGACTGGTGGGGAGGGCCCAAGAGCTGGTGGACTCTGTGCTTGGGTCCCCCCACCAGGACTAATGTGCTGACCTGTCAGATATTGGGTGGGGTTATGTTCCCTCTAGTGGTAGTTTGTGTTACTGCACCTTTAATTGTAGCTACTTCCTGTTTCCTGCATAAACCCTTTTTCTTTGTTCAATCTGCCATGATGAAAGCAATGTGAAAATGTGCTCGCCAGAAATTTGGTTATACTAACCTAGGAGTGGAACCAACAGTAAGTTAATGCTGAAAATTGTTGTAATACTTGTTTAAGATGACCATAGTTTGGAATATGATGTTAAAAACGCTAAGTTTAAGCTATAAAAAGATCGCGATTAAAAGGTGTTAATGGCTAATCGTTTGCAATGGTACTTAGCTAACTGCTGAGTCATTTAGCCTTTTGTTAGCCCAAGTTATATTGTGTTGTAATGGTGCTTCGTGTGAAAGCTAGTTAGCTATTCATTTGGCTATGCTTACCTGCTTACTTAGCTGTGTAGCTGTCCTCTGTAAAATAAAAATGTGTTAGTATAATTTCGTAATACTTACCTGATTTAACTTACCTTAACTTTGTAACCTGTGGAAACTGTGAAATACTTACCTTAGTTTGAATCTGTAGAGCAAATTACTTACCTGAGTTAAGTGCCTGTAATAAGAGAAACTGTTTATATACAGAGTGTTGTATTATTATTTCTTATGTAACATTCTGTATTATGTATATTTCATTGTGTTTCAGTTTTACAAAAAAACAAACAAGACAAAAACTGATTTCAGTAAATCAGTCAACCTGGAATCAGCCTGCTGTCTTTATTGTTCGCTATCTGTCTACAATACCCAGCCGTATTACCAGGACAGAATAGTAAAATGTTGACCACGCAGCGGGGATAGGCAGCTGAAATATGGTGAACAGCACACAGAAGCAAGCCAAGATGAGCCACGCTGGGGAGGAGGACCGTCCGTCTCAGTTGGAGACAAGGTCTCAAGCCTCAAATTCACACAAGTCCTCCAAGGCATCAACCCGGTCATCTGCCAGCATCGTTGCAGCAAGAGCCAGAGCTAAGGCTGAAGCAGCTAAAGTCAAAGCATCCTTTGCAGAGAAGGAGGCAGCCATGATGAAACAAAGGGCTTCAGTAGAGGCTGCCATGATTAAAGAAAGGGCTTCAATAGACGCAAATCTTCACGTGCTACAACAAGAGAAAGAAGCAACTGCAGCATCAAGAGAGGCAGCTATATTGGAAGAAGCTGCAGCAGCAGAGCTCGATCCAAGACACAGCGACTCTCTTGGTGAGCTACAGAATCTAGCCCTTGATGATCCAGTGAGACGCACACGACGCTACGTGGAAACACAGCCATTCGATGCACATGCACCACAGTTGCAACCAGGCCCAACTCCACAGCAACAAATTGATCATCAAGCACCGGTGAATTCACACCTCTTTAGCATTAAAGAACAAGATTCACTGTATGAGTCTTTCGTGGATAGAAATGAACACAAGCCCATGATGGTTGGACACAACGTTCCTCATTCTGCCCCAAGGCCATTTGTTCCAAAGCAGGAACATTCACCTGTTCTCCCTGACATTAAAAGGAAAGACACTGCAGCTAACCCTCCAGCCTCTCATCCCAACCAGGGAAACAAATCCTCACCTCCATCAACACAAACCCATGTCTTGGCCCAGTATCTCATGAGAAAAGAGATGGTGAGCTCAGGACTCCTTACCTTTGATGACTGCCCAGAAAACTACTGGGCGTGGAAGGCCTCCTTCCTAGCAGCCACAAAGGAGCTTAACCTCTCGGAGCAAGAAGAGCTCAACCTACTGATCAAATGGTTGGGGCCCAAGTCGTCAGCTCAAGCCATGAGGATCAGGTCTGTGCATGTAAACAATCCTAGACTAGGTGTGTGGACGGTATGGGAGCGCTTGGAGGAAACTTATGGAAGCCCAGAGGTGATTGAAAGTGCCCTAATGAAAAAATTGGACGCCTTCCCAGTCATCTCTAACAAAGAGACACACAAGCTCAGAGAGTTAGGAGACTTGTTAAAAGAGCTACAAGCTGCTAAGTCAGAGGGATTCTTACCTGGGCTCATGTATCTTGATACAGCTCGAGGGGTAAATCCAATTGTGGAGAAGCTTCCATTCTCACTTCGTGAACGCTGGATGACACAGGGATCCAGGTACAAGGAAGTTTATCATGTGCCTTTCCCACCATTCAGCTACTTTGTGGAATTTCTATGTTCTCAAGCTAAGACTCGCAATGACCCCAGTTTCGCATTCAACCTTTCCTCTACTCCCAATCAGTCAAAAGGTGAGAAAGACCAAAAACACATCTACAAATCCACTGTAACAGTGAGGAAAACTGATGTCACAGCCGCAGGTGGTGCATCTCGGGACAGCACATCTGTGAAGAAAACTGAACTGGACAAAGAATGTCCAATCCACAACAAACCACATCCGCTCACAAAATGACGTGGGTTCCGAGGAAAGCACCTGGATGAGAGGAAAGCGTACTTAAAGGAGAACTCGATCTGCTTTAGATGTTGTGCCAGCACCAAGCACATTGCTAAAGACTGTAAGACCGCACTCAAATGCAGAGAGTGTGAGAGTGACAAGCACACTTCAGCGATGCATCCTGGTCCAGCACCATGGTCGCCTCATGGGCAGGCTGGGCACTCACCTGGGAATGACCAGAGCGGGGAGCAAGGAGGGGAGCAAAGCGGGGAGAGTGAAGTTGCAGCAACTCCTGTTGTCACTTCTAAGTGCACAGAGATATGTGGCGATGCACCCCAGCCTAGATCCTGTTCTAAAATCTGCTTGGTCAAGGTTTCCCATGCTGATAATCCAAGCAAGTCTCACATAGTATATGCTGTACTCGATGACCAAAGCAATAGGTCTTTAGTGAAATCTGAGTTCTTCAGTCTGTTGGGTATTAACAGCAGGGCATCCCCCTACACGCTAAAAACATGCTCAGGCAGAGTGGAGACTGCAGGAAGGAAAGCAACCAACATCATTGTGGAATCTCTCGATGGGAAGACCAAGGTCACACTGCCCACATTGCTGGAGTGTGAATACTTACCTGGTGACCGGTCAGAGATCCCGACCCCTGAGTGCGCACAATATTTCCCTCACCTCAGACCAGTGGCTGACAGAATCCCTGCACTTGACAACAGTGCACCCATTCTTCTGCTACTAGGCCGAGATGTTTTGAGCTTGCACAAGGTGCGAGAGCAGCGCAACGGACCACACAACTCGCCATACGCTCAGCGCCTTGATCTCGGCTGGGTCATAGTGGGAGAGCTGTGTCTGGGTGGCGCTCACAAGACTCAGGAAGTCAATGCTTATAAGACCCATGTCCTCCAAAATGGACGCCCTTCCTTCTTTAAGCCCTGCACTAACAGCATTCACATCAAGGAAAGACCCAGTGAACCGATTCAGTGCAGCCTTCAGTTCCCAACTCGCAGTGAGGAAGCCATTCCAGAGACATGTAGGGATGGTCTTGGTGAAAGTGTGTTCCAGACAACACCAGCCGACAACAAACCAGCCATGTCAGTAGATGACAGTGAGTTTCTGAGAATAATGAAAGACGAGGTGTATATGGACAATGAAAACCACTGGGTGGCGCCACTACCCTTTCATACTCCTTGTAAGCATCTTCTGTGCAACAGAGAGCAGGCCGCTCAAAGACTCCAATCCCTCCAACGCTCATTCGGGAAGAAACCTGACATGAAACAGCACTTCTTTGATTTTATGCAAAAGGTCATTGACAACCAACAGGCCGAGCCAGCTCCTCCACTACAGCTCGGGCAGGAGTGCTGGTATCTGCCGACATTTGGCGTATACCACCCCCAGAAGCCGGGAAAAATAAGAGTTGTATTTGACTCCAGCGCGGAGTACAAGGGGACATCATTGAATGATATGCTTCTCAGTGGACCCAACCTGAACAACACACTAATAGGAGTCCTATTACGGTTCAGAAGAGAACAAATTGCTGCTACCGCCGACATAGAGCAAATGTTCTATGGGTTCAAGGTCAGAGAGGACCACCGCCACTTCCTCAGGTTTCTCTGGCACAAAGACAATGATCCAGACAAGGACATCATTGACTACTGGATGACTGTGCATGTATTCGGCAACAGCCCGTCTCCAGCAGTAGCGACTTATGGGCTGAGGAGAGCTGCAGAGCAAGGAGAAGCTGAGCATGGTAGTGATGCAAAGGAGTTCATCTTCAGGAACTTTTATGTCGACGATGGGCTCACGTCATTGGCCAAGGAGCATGAGGTGATCGATCTCCTGCAGTGAACCAAGGCTCTGCTAGCTGAGAGCAACTTAAAACTCCACAAGATCGCCTCAAACAGTCCGAGGGTCATGGAGACTTTCCCAGTCTCCAACGATGCAGAGGTACCTGAAATCCTCTCACCTGCCACTCTGCTCACCCAGAAGGCGAGTGTCAGTCCTGCACCCCTGGGAGACTTCGACCTGGATCACCTCAGCCGGGTCCAGTGGCGCCAGGTCCAGAGCTTGGCGGACTCCTTCTGGAAGAGGTGGCGGTCGGAGTACCTGGCCACACTTCAACCACGGAGGAAGTGGACCTCCGAGAAGTCCAGTCTCCAGGAAGGTGACATTGTTTTGATAAAGGACAATCAAGCAAAGCGCAACATGTGGCCTCTAGGGCGACTAGTTAAGGCCATTCCTAGTTCAGACAACAAGGTCCGTAAGGTCACAGTTAAGACCTCTAGCCAAGGGGTAGTTAAAGAGTACCTTAGACCCATCTCTGATGTTGTGCTATTGATGTCACTAGAGAAGAGTAAATAGTGGTATACATGTATACCAAGCGGGGAGTGTGCTGACCTGTCAGATATTGGGTGGGGTTATGTTCCCTCTAGTGGTAGTTTGTGTTACTGCACCTTTAATTGTAGCTACTTCCTGTTTCCTGCATAAACCCTTTTTCTTTGTTCAATCTGCCATGATGAAAGCAATGTGAAAATGTGCTCGCCAGAAATTTGGTTATACTAACCTAGGAGTGGAACCAACAGTAAGTTAATGCTGAAAATTGTTGTAATACTTGTTTAAGATGACCATAGTTTGGAATATGATGTTAAAAACGCTAAGTTTAAGCTATAAAAAGATCGCGATTAAAAGGTGTTAATGGCTAATCTTTTGCAATGGTACTTAGCTAACTGCTGAGTCATTTAGCCTTTTGTTAGCCCAAGTTATATTGTGTTGTAATGGTGCTTCGTGTGAAAGCTAGTTAGCTATTCATTTGGCTATGCTTACCTGCTTACTTAGCTGTGTAGCTGTCCTCTGTAAAATAAAAATGTGTTAGTATAATTTCGTAATACTTACCTGATTTAACTTACCTTAACTTTGTAACCTGTGGAAACTGTGAAATACTTACCTTAGTTTGAATCTGTAGAGCAAATTACTTACCTGAGTTAAGTGCCTGTAATAAGAGAAACTGTTTATATACAGAGTGTTGTATTATTATTTCTTATGTAACATTCTGTATTATGTATATTTCATTGTGTTTCAGTTTTACAAAAAAACAAACAAGACAAAAACTGATTTCAGTAAATCAGTCAACCTGGAATCAGCCTGCTGTCTTTATTGTTCGCTATCTGTCTACAATACCCAGCCGTATTACCAGGACAGAATAACTAATGCAAGTCTTTTCTAAAATGGTTGTAGAAAATAATGGAAAAGGTACTTTCCTTAGCTCCTGGTCTCCTGCTGTTGGAGTGATAACCTCATGATGAGCCACAGGAGAGGCAGCCTCGGGCAATGGAGTAGATGATGTTTGGGGTGCATAGACTTCAGGTGCTGATGGTTGGGGTGCACTACCCTCAGGTGCTGATGGTTGGAGCACACTGTCCTCTGGAGCAGCTAAATGAGGCACACCAAACTCAGGAGCAGGCGATGTGGGTGTGCTGGCCTCAGGAACAGCAGATACAGGCTCTCCAGCCTATGAAACACAGGATTGCTCCTTCTCCTCTGGCGTGAAGGAGTACTCTTCGAACAGCAGGAAGTCATTTAGGAAGGCAGGGACGTCCTCCCTCAGGTGGGGCTTCACTGCTACCAACTGATGAGCCTGCCTCCACGCCACATCCCTCCACGCTGCGTTCTCCCAACCAACCAGGTGTAGGCAGAGGGTATAGCAATTTCCAATATCCTGGATGAGGTTCTGCAGTTCCTGGTGGCGGGTGACGTCATCAGGCGTGGAGCTCGGGGAAGAGGAGAGAGGAGAAGCTGATGAGGGTGGGTAGATGGAAACAGTGACAGCAGAGAGAGCTCAGCAGTGATGGCAAGTGGCTGTAGCTGAGGCCCCTCCGTGAGAACAAGGCAGGCCCTTTCATTAGTAGGTGGTAAAAAATAAGAGGGTACTTGCCATTGTTCCCATTCTGCTGTTGCTAAGGAGTCGGGTGATCCCTCCCAGGAGATGATGTGGGTCGTCCGACAAGGTGCTGCTGCACGTTGGTGTAGTGCTGAGTTGAGGGAGGAGTACACAGAAGCCTGAAACACCTCCGCTGGAGATGAGAAGCCAAATTGCTGTTTTCCCCGGCGATGGCGCTGCGTCCTTTGGCTCATGTTGATCTCCCCTCCCAGTGCTCCTCTCCCACCACTGGCACCGGCTTCACCAGCCCCTGGAACATCCACTGCAAGCTGGGCACGGAGCACAGGAGTCCGGTGAGCTGGGGGTAGCTTTACAGGGATAGAATAGCCTCAATCATCTGCTCAGCGCCTCTGAGGAACATGGGGGCTTTTTCCAGCGTGTGGGAGGTGTGCGCGTCCTCGATGAGGTCCTCGATGAGGTCCTCGATGAGGTCCTCGATGAGAGAAGAAGCCCAAACTTCCTCCTCATCGAGGCCCATTAAGAAAAACTTTGTGTCCGCTGGGTCCATACTGCTGGTGTCCTTCTGTCAATGCTGAGTGCCCCTCTGGGGCAGAATTCAGGGCCCAAACACTGGACATAAAGTTTTAAAGTTTTATTTTGAGCTGGTCAAACCCCGACACAGCTCGAGGGCTCAAAAACAAGACTTGACAAAAATCCAAATAATATTAAACTAGGCAGGATAACCATAATCCACCTAATGGCCCATAATAATAACAATAATTACGACAACCCAGGGGTGGGCAGCACGGTGGAAGAGTGGTTAGCACTGCGGCAGCACAGTAACTCACCCTTGGCCGGGGGATCCTGCATTCGATCCCAGCCCCCGACCAACAGTGATCTGTGTGGAGTTTGCATGTTCTCCCCGTGTCTGTGTGGGTTTACTCCAGGATTTCTCCGGTTTCCTCCCACATGCCAAAAACATGCAAGTTAGGTTAATTGGCATCAAACTGGGGATTCTAAATTGTCCTTAGGTGTGACTGTGAGAGTGAATGGTTGTCTGTCTCTCTGTGTTGGCCCTGTGATGGACTGGCGATGTGTCCAGGGTGTACCCTGCCTCTCGCCCAAAATGCTGGGATTGACTCCAGACCCCCCGTGACTCGAAAAGGACGAAGCGGAAGAAGATGGATGGATGGACAGACAACCCAGGAAAACAATGATAATGATAAATACAGAAAATAACAACAAGAATGAACTTAAAGCATGAGCATTGTCCTCCGCCCATGCACAGATCCAAACATGTTCTGCTCAAATCAGAATAAATATAATATTAACTACTGGCACTGTTTTGGTTCAGATCAGATAAAGTGGCTGAGCTGCTCAACTATCTGTCAATCAAGACTGGGTTGCAACAGTGAAGATCGTAGAGCAGAGGCCAGGGTGTGACCTTATCCTGCACAGGCTTGATTCATGCAGCATTAACGTGGCACTTCTGTTGGACAACGCTGCACACACCATGGGCCATTTAGCTGCTGTACCAGTATTATGTTTGGCATGATGTAGGAGAAAAGTGAGGTGTTGGAAGCAAGCAAGGCCATGCATGCACACACTGAAAGAGAAAGGAGCCAAGCCTGTCACTCTCAAGTGCAGTGATTTGAAGCCAAATTAGTTTTTAATTTTACTTCTGTTTTATGTTAAATTCAGTACAATTCAATTCAACTTTATTTATATAGTGTAGAGGATGTGCTTGAATGATGAGGCTGAGTTTAGTTCTTAAATCAGCTTTATTGACAGAACACATCGTCTAGCATTCTCAAAGCAGGAAAAGAGAAAGAATCATATCTCATCACCCTTTTATATGTTTCCAGCATCAGAATTCAAGTCACATGGTGTTTTCAGTAAACATACAGTCACAAAGCATCCCTTTGAACCTTCACCATTGTCTCTCATTTCTTGATGAACCGGAAATCCCTCCGGGGCATCTTCTGTGGGACAAAAAGACCAGTCTCACACCTCCTCGTTATCTTCTGCAGATTCGAGTCCTTTGTCCTTCCAGACGTGACACCCCCAATACGCATGCAGTCATATCTCTGTGGAAATGTGAGCCCACAATGTGTGTCGCCCACAATAGCACCATTTCACAACAACAGTCATCTCATAGCACTGTCAAACTGTAGGGGAAGACCCCACAATTGCAGAAAGACCCCAGCAATCGGGCAATCCCCTGTGAGCAAGAACTTGACAAGGAGGTGGTGGAGAGGAAAAACTCCCTTTTAACAGGAAGAAACCTCCAGCAGAACCAGGCTTAGGGAGGGGCAATCATCTGCTGTGACTGGCTGGGGGGGTGAGGGGATAGAGAAGAACAAGAAAAGAACAGACGTGTAGATAGCAAACAGCATGTTGGGGACTCAGTCTATGGGAGAGAACAAACAGATGCTAGCGGGTGTGTCCACCAAACGTGTTTTTTCTGCTGTGGGTGACTATTTTCTATTAATCCTCTATATAGTTCTGTCATGTATGCCCCTTCAGGGCAGAAAGACAAACCCACGCGCTGAATGGTGTTGTGCAGTTTATTAACAAAAAAGAACATTCATTCATTCATTCATTCATTCATCTTCTTCCACTTAATCCTTTTCGGGTCACGGGGGGTGGGGGGTGGGGTGCTGGAGCCTATCCCAGCATCTTCGGGCGAGAAGCAGGGTACACCCTGGACAGATCGCTAGTCCATCGCAGAGCCAACGCAGAGAGACAGACAACCATTCACTCTCACAGTCATACCTAAGGACAATTTAGAATCCCCAGTTTGATGCCAATTAACCTAACTTGCATAAGAGTCCAAAATAGTGCAAAAACACAAAATGCAAAACAAGAAAAACTTACAGGCTGTAACACTCCTCAGCCGGCTTGGCTCAGGAGGAAACGAAGAGGAGATCTGAGTAATGAACAGAGAGAGGAATCCAGATAATAACCAGTCTTGAACATCCAATCTAGCCGCAATGACAGACTGAATAGGCAGCACTTAAATAGTGGAGAGAAATGGCACAATGAATAGCAGATGTGGGGAACCAGAGCGGACTGGTGACCTAATTACAAAACTCTCGCAGCTGAGATGGCAAGGAGAGCAGGCAGAGAGTAATTAACCAGGTGGGGATGTCTAGGAAAGGAGGAATAATGGCCCTGTCACAGGAAAAGGCAAAACGGTTTTAAACTACTTACATAGACAACAAAATAACAACACTGAAGAGTAAATAATAAACAGAACGATAAATCATCAATGAACAAAACACAGAAAAAACACCACAAGGCTTGGAAAACATACCAAAAATATTCATAAATAAAAATTGAGAGACTGAGCCTGGACCCCGTGCTCAGTCCTGTGACAAGTCCAGCTTTCACAGTGTTGAGTGCTCTCGGCTGTGACTCTTTTTTGTTGCGGCGCTCAGGGCGCTTAGGGCTGAAAAGTTCAACTTTTCAGACTACAGCTCCGCTCATCAATGTCAGACCTTTCTCAGCAGCCAGTCAGAATTAAGGAAGGGCGGGACATAGGACGCCGGTACAGGAAGATGAGAAAGGTAGGATGACGGGGGAGAGGCTGAACTTAGCTGCATCAAACAACTCGATACTCTTTGATCTGAGACTAAAAGGATATCATGATCAAAATTTGAAAGCAAACGTTTGGAGGAACGTGTCTGTCGGCGTGCTAGATGAGAATTGATGCCTTTGTCACGGTCATATTTCTTACAAGTTTGTTGCAGTAGATAATATGGATACTATGTGAATTTGTAGTTGATAACTGCAAAAAAATGTAAATACCTCCAATGTGAAAGATGATCCTTTAAGGACAGTCATTTATGAGTTTAGGAAACCGTGTGTTGAGTATATCTCAGGGTGAGTTTTACAGAAATTGATGTAAAAATAAAATAAATTTTGACCATAGAGTATTCACCTCAGAAGGGCTCTCTGCAATTAGTCTGCATCCAAGAAACTGACGGGCCAGGTCTTTTCCAAAACCAGTTCAAATTGACTCGTAGTCAATCTAAAATACTCCTTGAAATGGGTGCAACTCCTGTACAAGTTTGGTGTCCTCCTGTCGTCCTGTTTTTTTTTTCTGTGTCACCATATTTTGCATCTAGAGCTGCTGCCAATGCCAGAATACTTTTCCTGTCAACTGTTGTTAAGAGACTGCTATTAAAAATGAAAGCACCAAGGTGCTGTGCCTCGGTGCCCGTGGCATGGTAGCATGGGAGGCTATAAAATAGTGGCACTCCAACCTCTACTGGCCCGGGATAGTTATGACAATTCCTTTTTTCACTGCGGCATTGACAGAAATGTTGAGCTAAATTTTGTGTTTATTTCAAAAACAAAGTGTTATTTCAAAATTCTGCCAAATTAAAAGTCAAAAAAATATGGTCATACAATGATACAAGCCTTTAATTGCACTTAATTTTGATTGGGCGAGCTGAAAATCTAGTAACAGACAGACAGATGGACAGATACACACACACACACACACACACACACACACACACACACACACACACACACACACACACACACCTTTCATTTACAGTGGGACGGCGGGGGTGGGGGTGGAGGGTGGATGGGTGGGTGCGTTTGTTCATCCAGAGTCTACACCGCACATTCACAGCTTTAAAGCTCAATGAGCAGATGTAGTAATGATTTTACCTCTAAAGATGTATAAATGTTCAAACACTGGCTCGCATGCTCGCTCCGGCGATGGGGTGCTTTTGGGGCAGGCGCATGTTTTTCAACACAAACCCAGCGCTTCGCACACACAGTCAGGACAGAGACATGGCGAGGCGTCCATGGGCAGGCGGGAAGACAGAGGAAGTGACGGTGTTGAAAACCTGTGAGTGTTTTTTTAAATCACACACTCTGTTTGCCGATGTGTTCTGTTACTCACTGTAAACTATAAACTCACTACTCACTGCAAACACAGAAGTGAACGCAGTGCAACAATGCATTTGATTGGTTAGAATGAGCGTTTCAGCGCCAGTTGGAGACAAATTCGATTGGTGAAACTGACGGAAGTTGACGAGGATTGGCCAAAATTGCGGGAAAGTTGCGGTGATTGGACAAAGTTGCAAGGTCATGCAATAGTTGCGCTGACTGGCTGATTTCACATGAATTGGTGCCATCGCAACATCACAAAATCCCGAAGGGACTGGAAAATTGTTTTAACCTAAAATATGCTAAAATGCCCAATACTGAGAACCAGGCCCTGAAAGGAATTATAACATGTTTTTTGCTTTACATTAATTAGTAATTTGGAATGCTAAATTGTTGCTACTCCTCCTCCACAACCAGAACTTCTGGGATAGTCTAAATAAAAAACAGAGGGAGTTGATTCATTTAAACCAACATAATCCTCTTGTCCTAACCAAGTGTCTGTCAGGGATAGTAAATCAATCTGATGATCAATTAACAGATCATGGACTAACAGAGACTTGGGAGTTAGGGGCCTAATAGAGGCCAAGTCATTAAATTTTGTGGCTACATGTTTAATTTGAGTGTTAACAGCTTTTTGTTTAATCACTTTGGGATGCTTATACATTATATTTTTATTTACTTTAGAGGGAGCAGACAGTGATTCTCTGATGAGGAGAACTAAATTGTAGGGTGGTGGATGGAGAGAAGCTGCAGAGAGGCATGTGAGACTGCAGAATCAGAATCAGAATCAGAATCAGGTTTATTGCCATTGTTCATGTAGTACACAAACTAGGAATTTGTCTCGGTGCAATGCTGCAACATTAAACATGATAAGATAAGAGAAATAAACTATACATGTAATAAAGTGTAGGATAAGATTAAGTGATACTGGTCAACAGTTAAAATATATATTAGCCAGCAGCAGATACTGTGGAGAACTATATAGTGCAGTCGGTAATGCAGGAAGAAAACAGTGATGATTGACATGAGTCTGGTTGAGCTGCTGTACATGGTGCACGAGAGTCACTTAGTGTTCAGCAGTCTAATGGCAGAGGGGAAGAAGCTGTTCATGTGACGGGAGGTTTTAGTCTGGATGGACCGAAGTCTTCTACCAGAGGGGAGGGGGGCAAACAGTACATGACCAGGGTGTGAGGGATCGGCTATGATCCGGCCAGCACGCTTCCGGGTCCTGGAGATGTACAGATCCTGGAGAGATGGGAGCTTGCAGCCGATCACCTTCTCAGCAGTGCGCACGACGCGCTGCAGCCTTAGTCTGTCCCTGGCAGTGGCTCCTGCGTACCACACGGTTATGGAGGTGGTGAGGATGGACTCGATGATGGCTGTGTAGAACTGCACTAACATCTTGGTGGGTAGCTTGAGCTTCCTCAGCTGCCGCAGGAAGAACATCCTCTGCTGGGCTTTTTTGATGAGTGAGCTGATGGTCAGCTCCCATTTGAGGTCCCTGGTGATGGTAGTGCCTAGGAAGCGGAAGGAATCAGCAGTGGTGATGGGAGAGCCTGAGAGGGTGAGGGGGGGCAGAGGAGTAGTGACTTTCCTGAAGTCTACAATCATCTCCACTGTCTTCAGAGCGTTCAGCTGCAGGTTGTTATTGCTGCACCAGGACGCCAGCTGGGCCACCTCTCTCCTGTAGGCGGACTCGTCGCCGTTGGAGATGAGCCCGATGAGGGTGGTGTCGTCCGCAAACTTGATCAACTTGACAGACTGGTGGCTGGAGGTGCAGGAGTTGGTGTAAAGGGAGAAGAGTAGGGGGGAAAGTACACTGCCCTGGGGTGATCCGGTGCTGATGCTAGTATAGTCTGAGACAGTCTTTCCCAGCCGCACATGCTGCCTCCGGTCCGTCAGGAAGTCGATGATCCACCTGCAGAGGGAGTCAGGCACGTTGAGCAGGGACAGCTTGTCCCGGAGCAGAGCGGGGCGGATGGTGTTGAATGCGGAGCTGAAGTCCACAAACAGGATCCTGGCGTAGGTTCCCGGGGAGTCCAGGTGCTGCAGGATGGAGTGGAGGGCCAGGTTGACTGCATCGTCTACAGACCTGTTGGCTCGGTAGGCAAACTGCAGCGGGTCCAGGAGAGGGGTGGTGATGGACTTGAGGTGGGACAGGACCAGGCGCTCAAAGGACTTCATGACTACAGAGGTGAGCGCTACAGGTCTGTAGTCATTAAGTCCAGTGATCCGTGGCTTCTTGGGGACAGGGATGATGGTGGAGGATTTGAGGCAGGACGGCACGTGGCATAACTTAAGGGAGGTGTTAAAAATGTCTGTGAATACAGGAGCCAGCTGTTTCGCACAGAGTCTCAGGGTGGAGGGAGACACGCCGTCTGGGCCGGGGGCCTTGCGCGGGTTCAGTCTGGAGAACTGTTTGAGCACATCCTGCTCACTGATGATAAGGGGAGGTGGGGAGGTGGGGGGGGGTGCCTTAAATGAAGTAGGGAATGTGGAGGCTGTGGAGCTGGAGGGAGGGGGGGAGTTGGACACAGATGACGAGGTGTCAAAACGGGCATAGTGTTGGGACAGTCTCTGACAAAGGGCTTTGTCATCCTGACCTTTAGGAGCCTGAGGCCGATAGTTGGTGATCTGCCTCAGTCCTCTCCACACGGAAGCCGAATCATTAGCAGTGAACTGCTGCTGGAGTCTCTCTGAGTACACAGATTTAGCCCTCTTCAGCTCTCTGTTAAACCGGTATTTAACCTCCCTGTAGCAGTCCCTGTCTCCACTTTTCAGCGCTGCTTCCTTCTCCTTCCTGATCTGTCTGAGCTTAGCTGTGAACCAGGGTTTGTCATTAGAGTAACTCACCCTGGTGCGTGATGGAAGAATGTTCTCTTCACAAAAGTGGATATATGAGTTCACAGTGTCCGTGTACTCATCCAGATCATGCGTGGCTCCTTTAAGCATGCCCCAGTCAGATATTTCCATGCACGTTTCCAGCTTCTCCTCAGCATCACTGGTCCGTATCTTCGTAGTGCTCACAACAGGTTTAGTGAGCTTCAATCTCTGTCTGTATGTGGGAATGAGGTGAACCATCACGTGATGCTGATGATGCAACTCTGCTTCCTGGTCCCAACTTTGAGTCGTAGTCAAGGCTTTGGAACTTTGGATAAAAATGATGCCAGATTTAAAGCGTACCTGTGGTGGTCGTGAAAAAAAAGATATTATATTGAGCCCCTGTCTCACGCTCTAGTTCAAGTTTAAGTTGAAATTCACATTCAAAGCAATTTGATATAAATCCATTGCTGATCTGCTGGTTCAGCTATGTCAGCAAAACATGGGTACAGCCATACTAGCGGCTACAGGGACTTCCAGGACGCTTCCTGTGATGTAATTTCGTTGACACCGCGATCTAGATCAGTATTGGCTGAGCCTCGAGTACCCGGATGTGGAGCGGCTTCGGGGATATTCAAATTCAAACGTTTATTTCAAACTCAGGATTCATATTAAATGCAGAACTAAAATGAGTAGAAAATAAATAAATAAATGTTTAAATTCTGCGAGCCGTCTTTTCTGATCTGAGCTCGTAAATGCCGATAATTCTAACACTGCGATCTGAGTACCCGGATGTGCGGCGGCTTCGGGGATATTCAAATTCAAACGTTTATTTCAAACTCAGGATTCATATTAAATGCAGAACTAAAACGAGTAGAACATAAATAAATAAATGTTTAAATTCAGAGAGCCGTCTTTTCTGATCTGAGCTCGTAAATGCCGATAATTCTAAAACTTGCGATCTGAGTACCCGGATGTGGAGCGGCTTCGGGGATATTCAAATTCAAACATTTATTTCAAACTCAGGATTCATATTAAATGCAGAACTAAAACGAGTAGAAAATAAATAAATAAATGCTTAAATTCAGCGGCTTGTCTCATCTGATCTTGGAAGATGATTCTAAAACTATCTACAGAGCAGCAGACACTCGTTGCTCTTTTAAAAACAAAAACATACAATGCGATATGGATATCGCAACATGGCGGAATGTAAAGCCTTTGGATGTCTGAATAATAAGCGAAAAAAACAAAGAAACACTTTTTTTGTGTACCCAAACCCAGCTCACCTTGTCAGAAGATCGGAGCGGAAACAGGGCACAGACGAATAATTTCAGACGAAATTGCATTGTGTGTGAGGACCACTTCGTCACTTTAACCCTCAGAAGACCTTTCTGGCTCAAACCTGTAGCCATGTTGGACAAATTCTTCCTCAGAGTCCGACAATTCAGCCATAATAGAATAAAAACACTCACAACAGCACCCTAGTCTCTCATACAGGCGGAGCATTGACTGTTGAGTATCAACGAAGTGACGTCACATCCGCATGTGTCATGGCTGCGCCCACAGTTTTCATTGGCTGCCCATGGCCAAGGTCCTATTTGAATATATGTCTGGTGGTATATGGCTGGCAAAAATTATTTACCAAAATAAGAAATACTTTTTCATAATGTTTTCAAGTCAAATGCGTCTTCACGAACACCACAGGTACGCTTTAAGGATGATTTGTTGACTGCTGGCCCTTTTGGAGACACAAAGTAACACATACAAAATGCCTTCATCTTAATCGATATAATTGATTATGTTGTTACTATAACAGTTTAGCAGCAGTCTGTGTTTGAATGAGGCATATTCACTTTGATACAGCTGGGTTAACTAGGGATTCATGTGGGATTTATTTATATCTTCTCCCCATTGATGTGGGAGCTGCTGCACAGGGGTCATGCTAGCTTTGCCCGAATCATCACTGAGCGAAAAAAAAAAGAAGTCAAAAACAAGAATAATGCTTGAAATATGCAGCTTTCCAAAATTAAAAAAAGGTGAATACCCCTCAGTCCGGGTGTGACGATGGAGTGTCGCCACTGTTATGGTCCTCTGTAACTAAATATTATATTATACGTGTAAAAGGATTTATAATTTGCAAATGTTAACATAGATTGTATTGGATAAAATGTACATATAATTTGAGATTTGTTTTGAGTGAACTGAATTCCATTTGTGAGATAAATGTTAATGTTCCATCCATCCATCTATCTTCTTCCGCTTAATCCTTTTCGGGTCACGGGGGGGCTGGAGCCTATCCCAGCATCTTTGGGTGAGAGGCAGGGTACATCCTGGACAGATCGCCAGTCCATCGCAGGGCCAACACAGAGAGACAGACAACCTTTCACTCTCACAGTCATACCTAAGGACAATTTAGAATCCCGAGTTTGATGCCGATTAACCTAACGTGCATGTTTTTGGCATGTGGGAGGAAACCGGAGAAATTCTGGAGTAAACCCACGCAGACATGGGGAGAACATGCAAACTCTATACAGATCACTGTTGGTCGGGGGCTGGGATCGAACCCAGGTTAATTATGTTAATTGGATGAGGCAACTGAATAATCTTAAGACTACGTACCTTTGCCAGCATGCTTCCTGGTGGTGTCTGGGCAAAAGACTCCTCAGGGGTTTGAGTGTCCTTTAAAGGATGCCAGGGGGAGGAAGTATATGATGGTTGAGTAGAGGGGGATTTAATATGTATCAGGCGTGTACCGACTGATGACAGGCTGATACTCATTGGAGATTTTATTGCCAGAGTTGGTTCGGACACTGAGAAATGGAAAGGAGTGCTAGGCAGTCATGGAGTAGGCAAGTGCAATGCTAATGGAAAACTTCTACTTGCACTATGTTCAGAGTACAACCTTGTGATAACCAACACTCTATTTAAGCACAAGGACAGACACAAGAAGACATGGATGCACCCAAGATCCAAGCATTGGCACTTATTAGACTATATTATAGTCAGGCAGAGAGACATAAGGGATGTACTGGACACCAGAGCAATGAGAGGCGCGGACTGTGGTACTGATCATGTTATGCTGAGATCTAGATTAAGGATTTGGAGATGAAAATAGCACTGCAGGACGGGTGCGAAGCCACGACAGAAGCTAAACACTAGTGCATTGAAAGGCCAAAAGAAGCAGGAAGAACTTACACAGGAAATGGATGACAACTTGAAAGACTGGGACAGCAACAACTCAGAGAATGACATAGAAGAGAAATGGGCAACACTGAAGGATACGGTGTATCAGACTGCGAGTGATGTATTAGGCCACCCTGACAGGAAACATCAAGATTGGTTTATGAGCATGATGAACACCTGAAGAAACTACTAAAAGCGAGGAATACAGCTAGGCAGGAAAACCTACAGTGTAACACAAGGTTGAAGAAGAAGAAATACTCAAAGGCTCAGAGTGAGCTACAGAAGTACACCAGAGAGATAAAGTCCAACTGGTGGGATGAAACAGCGGAGGAAAGTCAAACTACAGCAGACAGGAAGGACATGAAAACATTCTTCACAAGGTTTGAGAGAAATCTACGGCCCTAAACCAAAAGGATTGATCCAACTAAAGGCTATGGATGGTGAAACGGTTTTGCAGGAGAAAGACAAGATCCTGGACAGATTTGCAGACCACTTTGACCAACTACTAAACAATCCTGGAGAGCTCACTGAAGAGGCTAAAGAAGCTCTAGTGCAGCGACCAGCTATACCAAGTCTGGATGAACCACCAAATTTTGATGAACTAATGGCAGCTATCAGGACAACACAGGATGGCAAAGCTCCAGGAAGGGATGGAATTCCAGCAGAAGTATGAGAATTTGGTGGTGTTCAGCTGACCAACTGCCTGCACAAGCTCATCCAAGAGATATGGGATGCCCAGAAAGTACCTCAAGACTGGAAGGATGCAAGTATTGTGCCTTTGTTCAAGAAAGGTGACAGGAAAGATTGTGGAAATTACCGAGGTACAGTGATCCCTCACTTATCGCGGTTAATGGGTTCCAGAACCGACCGCGAAAAGTGAAAAACCGCGAAGTAGCGTCACCCCTAATGACGTCATCCATAAATAATACGTACGTTCATTCTCTCACTCTCCCTCTCTCATATGATACGTGTGTGTGTGTGTACGTGTACATACATACGTAGATGTAAACAAAGTGTACATAAATATGTTTTTAGAACTCTTTTATTCTTATAACAAGATACGTAACTCAAGATGAAAATGATTTACTGCACAGGTTAATGAGAGCTTTACTGCTCCTCAGGTGACGCCTCATCGTGAGATGCTAGAGGCGCAGGATCATCGAGGGCAGCTTCCGATAGAGCTGAAGCTGCAGGAGGCGGCGTAGTGCCTCGACGGGAAGACTATTTCGCACAAAATGGCACAAGAGAACAGCAAAAAGTTCCACGCGGCGAGACTAAGTAACACGAGCGATAAAAAGCAATGAATGCGGTCTTCCTTCCCTTCATGGGTGCTCAGCAGGGAGAGGAGGTGGGTGAAACGTCTCGGCCAATCAGCTTGCGGGGTGAAACGTCTCGGCCAATCAGCTTGCGAGATTTCCGAGCCGAGCCAACACGACAACAGCGAACAGAGAGTTGTGTGGCTCTCCGTGTTGACACCTGATGGTCTAATGTAGTCTCCCTGCCTTCTGCTAGCGCCCGCCCATTATTTCTCAATTTTGAATTTTTGATGAATATTTTTGAAAAATCTGCGATGCACTGAGGGCGCGAAAGGTGAAGCGCGAAGTAGCGAGGGATCACTGTATATCACTGCTAGCCACTGTTGATAAGATTCTCTCACGTATACTACTGAACAGACTCAATGAACACATCTCGCAGAATGTACTACCAGAAACCCAGTGCAGCTTTAAAAGTGGAAGAAGCACAATGGACATGATTTTCTGCTTGAAACAGGTTCAAGAAAAGTGTATCGAACAGAACATGCCGTTTTATGTAGTCTTCATAGACTTCAGTAAAGCCTTCGATACTGTTTCGCGACAAGGACTTTGGCAGGTACTCAAGAAATATGGCTGTACAGAGAAGTTTGTCAGCCTGATCGAGGTATGCCATACAGGTATGCAAGCAAATGTGGCAATGAGTAGTTCAATATCTAAAGACTTTTCAGTAAGCAATGGGGTGAAACAAGGGTGCGTTCTGGCGCCTACACTCTTCTCACTATATCTGGCAGCCATGTTTGAGGTGGCCTTCAAAGACACTTCAGAAGGAGTATACATTCAAACAAGGAAAGAAGCAGACTTGTTCAGTGTGGCAGAGTTTAAAGCCAAGAGTAAGACAACAATAAAGGTAGTAAGAGAAATGCTCTTTGCCGACGACAGTGCTCTAGTTGCACACAGTGTGGAAGATATGCAATCTTTAGTGGAGAAATCTGCAAGAGCCGCTAGCCAATTCAGCCTCAAAATCAACATCAAGAAGACGGAGTGCCTTTATCAACCACCAAAGTTCCAATTATCAACATCACTACCAGAAGAGATCAGCATTGGTACAGAGCCACTAGTCAAGTGCAAGACTTTCAAATATCCAGGGAGCACTGTTTCAGAGAATGCTAGGCTGGAGGATGAACTATCTCTCAGAATGGGAAGAGCAAGAGCTGTGTTTGGAAACTTGAGGGAGAGACTGTGGAACAACTGACATGTGTCTATCCATGTGAAATGCAAAGTGTACAGAGCGACAGTACTGGCTACTCTATTGTACGGTGCTGAAACTTGGACTATCTCCAGAGTGCAGGTAAAGAAACTCCACGCATACATGATGAGACACCTTCGAGCCATAATGAACATCTCATGGAAAGACAAGATCACCAACATAGAGGTGTTGAAACGAGCTGGTCTACCATCAATGGAGGACATGCTAATACTGATGAACCTGAGATGGCTCGGACATGTTGAGAGGATGGACCACCAGCGTCTCCCTCGGCAGTTACTCTACTCACAGTTATGTGAGGGCAAACGCAATCAGGGTAGACCAAGGCTCAGATTTAAAGACACTGTAAAAAGAAACTTGAAGAAGTTGGATATAGAGAAGAGTTCCTGGCAGCGGAAGGCTAAGGACAGAGCTGTGTGGAGGAATCTGATCAGACCTACTGTAAGTGAAACAGTCATTGTCACCCACGACAGACTGCTATGATGATGATGACATTGATTTCTCTTTTGAAGCCATCTTGATTGTTGGTCATGATTTTTGTTTTTTCAGCACTAATCTCCATTCCATAAGCTGTCAAAGCTCTATCTAGCTGTTCCACTAGGTTTTCAAGTTCTTCTTCTGTTCCTGCCAATCAATCAATGTCATTGGCAAAGTGTAAGTTAGTGAGTGTTCTTCCTCCAATACTGATTGAGCCTTGGTGATTCTCCACAGCATTGCTCATGATCTTCTCTAGGAAAATGTTGAAGAGGGTTGGTGATAGTAAACAACCCTGCCTGACTCCAACAGTAGTTCAGAAAAAGTTTCCAGTGCTGCTACTGTAGAATACTGTGCTGGTGGCTTTGTCATACAGGTTCTTGATGATGTTTATAAGATTAGCACCGATGTTGTACTTGTGCATAGTGGTTCACAATGCCTGGTGCCTAACTCTGTCAAAAGCCTTTTTAAAGTCAACAAAGACATGGTACAAATTTTGTTGATGCTGCAGGTACTTCTCCATGAGTATTCTCAAGTTGAATATTTGTTTGATGGTACTTCTCCCCAATCTAAAGCCAGCCTGTTGCTCTGCGATGATATTCTCTGCTTGTGGTTTGAGCCTGCTCAAAAGTACTTTCAGCATAACTTTGCTGGGGTGGCTAATAAGGCTAATTGTACAATCATTTTGGCACAACTGCAGGTTCCCTTTCTTTAGTAGTGCAATTATTAGTGACTGAGGCCACTGGGTTGGCCATTCTCCAGTACGCCAGATTCTATTGCAGATGATATAGAGAACCTCAATCATGACATCTCCTCCTGCTTGTACAAGCTCAGCTGGTATATTATCCACACCTGCTGCTTTACCTTTCTTGAGTGACTTCACTGCTGCTTCTATCTCTTCTCGAAGAATTGAGAAGTCATCTTGGTTGGTTGATCGAGGGCCAATAAGCACTGCTGGAGCACCCTGCATATCATGATTGTACAATTCAGAACAGTATTCTGTCCAGCGTGTGATGATTTCTCATACTTCAGTAAGACACTTTCTAGCCTTGTCTTGAATGGTGCTAGCTCCTTCTTTGGTAGACATGAGATTATTTACAACCTGGTAGGCTTGTTTTGTGTTGTTTTTTTTATCAGGTTTGCTTCAATCTCCTCACATTTTTGTTCCAACCAGCTTTCTTTTGCATGTTTCATGGCCTTTCTGATGTTATTGTTTATTTGCCGGTACTGTTCAGCTCCTTGGGGTGTGTGCCTTTTATTATTTAGCCTGTTTAAAGGCATGTTTAAAGGAGCCACCATGATCTGGATGAGTACACGGACACTGTGACCTCATATATCCACTTTTGTGAGAAGAGCATTCTTCCATCGCGCACCAGGGTGAGTTACTCTAATGACAAACCCTGGTTCACAGCTAAGCTTAGACAGATCAGTAAGGAGAAGGAAGCAGCGTTGAAAAGTGGAGACAGGGACTGCTACAAGGAGGCCAAATACCGGTTTAGCAGAGAGCTGAGGAGAGCTAAATCTGTGTATTCTGAGAGACTTCAGCAACAGTTCACTGCTAACGACCCTGCTTCTGTGTGGAGAGGACTGAGGCAAATCACCAACTATCGGCCTCAGGCTTCTAAGGGACAGGATGACAAAGCCCTTTGTCAAAGACTGTCCCAACACTATGCCCGTTTTAACACCTCGTCAGCTGTGTCCAACTCCCCCCCTCCCCCCAGCGCCACTGCCTCCATGGTCCCCACTTCATCAAAGGCAGCCCCCCCTCCCCCCCCCCTGCCCTTGCCATCAGTGAGCAGGACGTGCACAGACAGTTCTCCAGACTGAACCCGCGCAAGGCCCCCGGTCCGGACGGCATGTCTCCCTCCACCCTGAGACACTGTGCGGAGGAGCTGACTCCTGTCTTCACAGACATTTTTAACACCTCCCTGAAGTCATGCCACGTGCCGGCCTGCCTCAAAACCTCTACCATCGTCCCTGTCCCCAAGAAGCCACGGATCACTGGACTTAACGACTACAGACCTGTAGCGCTCACCTCTGTAGTCATGAAGTCCTTTGAGCGCCTGGTCCTGCCCCACCTCAAGACCATCACCACTCCCCTCCTGGACCCGCTGCAGTTTGCCTACAGAGCCAACAGGTCTGTGGACGACGCAGTCAACCTTTCCCTCCACTCCATCCTGCAGCACCTGGACTCCCCGGGAACCTACGCCAGGATCCTGTTTGTGGACTTCAGCTCTGCATTCGATACCATCCGCCCCGCTCTGCTCCAGGACAAGCTGTCCCTGCTCAACGTGCCTGACTCCCTCTGCAGGTGGATCACCGACTTCCTGACAGACCGGAGGCAGCATATGCGGCTGGGAAAGACTGTCTCAGACTCTGTTAGCATCAGCACCGGATCACCCCAGGGCTGTGTACTTTTCCCCCTGCTCTTCTCCCTGTACACCAACTCCTGCACCTCCAGCCACCAGTCTGTCAAGCTGATCAAGTTTGCGGACGACACCACCTTCATCGGGCTCATCTCCAACGGCAACGAGTCCGTCTACAGGAGAGAGGTGGCCTAGCTGGCGTCCTGGTGCAGCCACAACAACCTGCAGCTGAACGCTCTGAAGACAGTGGAGATGATTGTGGACTTCAGAAAAGTCACAGCCCCTCTGCCCCCCCTTACCCTCACAGACTCTCCCATCATCACTGCGGATTCCTTCCGCTTCCTGGGCACCACCATCACCCGGGACCTCAAGTGGGAGCCGACCATCAGCTCCCTCATCAAAAAGGCCCAGCAGAGGATATTCTTCCTGAGGCAGCTGAGGAAGCTCAAGCTACCCACCAAGATGTTGGTGCAGTTCTACACGGCCATCATCGAGTCCATCCTCACCACCTCCATCACCGTGTGGTACGCAGGAGCCACCACCAGGGACAGACTAAGATTGCAGCGCGTTGTGCGCGCCACTGAGAAGGTGATCGGCTGCAAGCTCCCATCCCTCCAGGACCTGTACATCTCCAGGACCCGGAGGCATGCAGGTTGGATCATAGCCGACCCTTCACACCCTGGAGATGCACTGTTTGCCCCCCTCCCCTCAGGCAGAAGACTTCGGTCCATTCAGACTAAAACCTCCCACTACATGAACAGCTTCTTCCCGTCTGCCATCAGACTGCTGAACACTAGTGACTTATTAGACTCTCGTGCACTACGTACAGCAGCTCAACCGGACTCATGATAATTATCACTGTTTTCTTTTGCACTACCGACTCACTATGTGGAACTCCACAATATCTGCTGCTTGTTTTATATTTAAAAATTGCATAGATTAGTATTACTCATTCATATTCTACATTTTATTGCATGCATAGTTTTTTATTTTTTATCTTTAGTGCTACTCATGTTTAATGTTGCAGCATTGCACCGAGACAAATTCCTAGTTTGTGTACTACATGAACAATGGCAATAAATCTCATTCTGATTCTGATTCTGATTCTTCTTTCATTGCACATGTCAAGTATGTTGTTAGTTATTCATGACTTCTTTGGTTGATTTTTTCCAAGTATTTCCATAGCTGTGTCTGTAACTGCTGTGGAGAACTTGTTTGTCACTTCATCTAGTTCTTCTTCCTGTCCCCAGAGTAATAAGGGGTGCAAATTTCCCTCCTATCATAGCCTGAAAGGATTCTGCGATGTTGGGGTCTTTCAGCCTTTCCAGATCAAATCTCAAGTCTGGTTACTTTCTGTTTCATGATCTTCTTGAGATGAATGCGGAAGGTCATCATGAGCAAGTTATGGTCGCTTCCAATGTCAGCCCCTGGGAAACTCCTTGTTCTGGCAATATTAACCCCTTGACGCCTATTGTCGTGAATTCGCATCAATCCAAAAAAAAAGAAACAAAAAACAAAAAAACAACGATTTTCAATTATGAAAAAAAAAAATTGTTCACAGTTGGAAATAAATTCAGGCGTCAAGGGGTTTTAATACAAGACCAAAAATGTTTCTTCACAAGAATGTAATCAATGGTTGTGATGTTGTGATGGGCGGTGCGGTGGTGCAGTGGTTAGCACTGCGGCAGCACAGCAACTCACCCTTGGCCATGGGATCCCTGGTTTGATCCCAGCCCCTGACCAACAGTGATCTGTGTGGAGTTTGCATGTTCTCCCCGTGTCTGCGTGGGTTTACTCTGGGAGTTCTCCGGTTTCCTCCCACAGGCCAAAAACATGCAGGTTAGGTTAATTGGAGACTCTAAAAGTGGCTCTTGGTGTGAATGTGCGTGTGAATGGTAAAGTGATAGTGCCGTACTGTGCCTGCTTCATCCATCCAGGTGGATGCCCTCAATTTGCCCTCTGGGGATCAATAAAGTATACAAAATCAAAAAAAAAAATCAAAAATGTTTACCAGATGGGCTGTGCCATGTCCATATTCTGGATGCTTTATGAGGGCATAGGTGTTTGCCAGGAACAGGTCATTGTAATTGGCAAACTCTAGAAGTCTGAGACCTCTATCATTAGTTTCTCTGTTGCTGTGTTCACCGCATGTTCCGTGCCAGTCCCTGGCTGCGTCCTTGCCCACTTTGGCATTTCAGTCACCTTGTACTATCAGTATGTCTTTTTTTGGTGTTTGGTCAAGGACATTTTGTAGTTGGTCATAGAAAGCCTCCACTTCGTTGTCATCATAATCTACTGTAGGGGCATACGTTTGCACAACGGTGATGTTAAAGGGGGTTGCTCTCAGCCGTATGGTGATCAATCGACTGGAAATAGGGTGGCATCCTAAGACACTATCCACTATGGTCCTGTGGACTAGGAATCCAACTCCATGTTCATGCTTGTCTTCTTTTCCACTATAATAGATTTTATGTCCTTCATCTGTAATGAATTCCCAAAATTTTTTCCATCTGACCTCACAGAGATCTACGTATAATGTGCCAGTTGTACCTCGCCATTTCATGTGTGAGTTCTTTCACTTTTCCATGCATGCAGTGATCTGACATTCCATGTCCCCACGGTGATGTTGTGTCTCCCTCTGATTTTGCTTCCCTGTTTCTGGTTTTGTTCTTGTTTTTGTTCACCAGTAACATAGTTTTCATCTTCACCCTAGTGAATAGCGGAAGGCGCGGTCCTTGGTCCAGGCGACGACCAATCCGGTATGAGATTGGTAGTTGTCTTCATCATCATCATGTGGTGTGTCTAGAGCAGCTAAAGTTGGCGGTGCCCATCCCTCTCCAAGTTAGATCACAGCCAATATCCCCTAATCACAGTGGCTTGCCTTGATCATAGACATGTGGTCGTTGAACTCCTTCTGGTGCCCTTCCGCCCTGGCCGATTGCTTTGTTTAGGAAGATATTCACCCAATGATGCTGTATCAACATCACCCCCTCATGTGGTTTAGCCCGCCAGCTGAAGTGGTGTACCAGGGTATGACGCTTGGAGTCAACACGTGAGAGATTTAAGAGATGGATGAGGCCAGTGATGTCCGTCCACCCTACCAGGTAGGCAGCAGCATGCGAAGCATCAAGGGTACTACCTCTATCCAGAGCCCCCTACACCCCATTCACATTATATTTGCTAAATAATTTCTATAATTTCTATATCTGCTGGCTCAGTTACACCAGTTCTGTCAGGAAAAATGGGCCAAAATTCCAGCAAATTATTGTGACAAGGTTGTGGAAGGATACCCAAAATTTTACTCCTGCTCTGATTGCCAGCTGTATTCCTTTTGGTCTCAGCATGCAACACCTGACTCCGGCACACACCACTCCCTCACTCTCGTTTGAGCAATTGCACAGAGTGGCACCCAGGTTTTTGATTAGAGCTCCCTCTGTTGGTGGACACAATAATTGCATTTAAGAATGCAGCTCCAAAGACAGTCAAATGCGACATAAATAATTGATTTGTGAAAAGGGACTGGCGGGCTGCACTGAATGAGCGTGTGGGCCACCAGTTGCCCATCCCTGGCTTATTTGCACAATATGCTCCTGTGAAGACATGGATCATAAGTTCCACAGAGGGGCATAAATCAGGCTTTACCTGCTGTCCAACACCAGTTGGGGTACACACGATTCCTCCAACATCATAAATTTCCTGGTCTGATGACACTCCACAGCGAGTGTATTATTGACAGTGAGCAGCACAGTCTGTCTCTGTTTCCCCATCCAATGACACTCCACCATGAGGAGAGAGCAGCAGGGTGCACGACAGTGGATCCGGGGTGCGCTTGATTCCTTCCACGGTGTCCCAGCACCCAGCAATATCCTGGATTGTCATCTTCCCATCAGTTCACAATGCCTGTATTGTGGAGAGAGATCTATGGATCCTAAACTCCTTCGACCATGCCAGGTGCGCCTCTACCAGTAAAGCTCAGTTAAAAAAAACTGTTCACCTGTACAGTAGATACAGTCTCACCTGTCTGATATCCATATCATCTCTGCTGCTACTCATCATGCACAGTCTACTGGTACTACCGTTACAGAAATTAGCACCGGGTACTAACTTGTAATTTGTAATTATACACCACTAGTTACACAATGCTCATTTGTACACTGTACATAGGTCTATGCCATCTCAGGCTCACATCAAGTTGCACAATGCTCATTTGCACACTGTACATAGTGTTAATAGTACTCATTAGTTTAGTATTTAGTATCAAGGTGTGCTTAGGAGTCCTAACTGTCTAACTGTGTGTTGGTGTGTGTGTTATTAGCATCCATTAGTATTAGGATTGAGTTACTGTGTTAGTGTGTCATGACCTTATTAGAATTGTTGTTTCTGTACCTATTACCTTGGCATTCGTTTGGTGAGCAAAGTAAGAATTTCATTGCTCAGGAAATGTAGCATTTCTTAATTGTGCACATGATTATAAAGCCTTTGAATCCTCTGAATCTTGAAAAAGGTCACCTTTGACCTTTCATATATATATATATATATATATATACAGTATATATACGCTTCGCCCCCATTAATGGTGATAAATTTTGTGATCACAATTAACAGCAGAAAGTGTGACCCTTTTTTGGCCTCACGGCACTCCGTATGGCTTAGCTCTGTAGCCGTCAACACTGAGCCGCACCATCCAGATGTTGTGAAGTCAAACAAGCTGGATTACAGCCATAGAAATCCTCAAAATGCTGTCCTGTTTAAGTTTACAAAGTTATCTATCGCAGCTCTCACCTGGATAACTGTCACAGTCTCCTCCAAAACTTCTTTGGAAGAAAGTTAGCCCGCTAGCAGCTACGTGTAACAGCTACATGCTTTGTTGCTCACTGACACGGCAGCTGACACAGAAACTCCTCAGCTTTGGTTCCAACTGTTGGCAGGTCAGTACCATACTACCAGTGTAAAATTCTCAAGCTGTGTTTGTAATGTCCGTTCACTCCCATGCCCTGTTTTTGCGGTGCAGTGGGAACGTCACAGGCGAGATAGTTGTCTGTTCATATTTACAGTTTTTCTGCTCAAAGGGAAATTGTGTTTGTTGTGACACACGAGGTCCATTGTTTTGTGTTGATCTGCTTAAAAGCTGTAGATGTTTGCTATGGGAGAAAGAGCAAGCTCCATTTGGGGCTGCTGGCTGGCTGGATGCTGAGTTGTGCTGCAGTGACGTTACTGAGCCCTGGCATTCTGTTGTTTGGACATGCAGTAGTACTTCTGAGTTTTCTGGAGAATATTCTGGATATTTTTGCCATTTTTGGATATGGTGAGAGCTGTAATAAACCTGCAGGTGAGGAAAGAAAGCATATTTGTCCTCTCCAATATTTATAACAATATGAGAAACTTGAAAAATTACCAACTTAAGGTACACTGTATCTGAATGGAAAAATGTGTGATTAATGCGTTATTAATTGCAATGAACTCAGCATTCCAGAAGATTAACCGTGATCAAAAATTTTAATCGTCCAACACCACTAAAAAAAAAAAATTAAAATTAAAATTATTTATATATGGACTTCCGGTCTGGACACCATGGTGATAGCAGCTTAACGCTGAAGCTCCCAGACCCGATCCAGGAAAATACCTTGAAAATCAGATTTAACGGATTTTTGGAAGAGTGAAAATCAAAAGACAAAGTCATTATGCCTAAAGGAAAACAGAAGAAATCGACATTTACCAGGCCAAGACACGCATCGGCCGAAGAATCTGATCCGGAGGATATCCTTTCAGTAGAGGAGGAGCTGAATGAAGATAGCAACAAGGTTAGCTTAAAAATGGTACTTAAAGAATTAAGACAATTTCGCCGAGAGTGTTGGGCCGAATTTCGTGAAATTAAAGACAAAATAAAAAGGACAAACAGCAGAGTGGACCAGGCTGAGGACCAAATCATGGAAGCAGAGGAAAGAATAAAAGGGCTGGAAGAAACCGTGCTGGAACTACACAAACGACAGTCAAGACTGGAGGCTAAGCTAACCGACCAAGAAGGAAGACTAAGAAGAGACAACATAAGAATTCATGGTCTGGAAGAAGGAGTCGAGGACGGTTTCACCACAATGGCGGCATGCGTGGAATCCATACTGAGAGAGAAGTTGGAAATTCCCCAAACCACCGACTTGAAGATAGAAAGGGCGCACCATACATTAGCCCCTAGGCCGTCGACGGAAGCACCACCAAGATTGGTGGTGGTGAAGTTCTCCAACTCCAGAATAAAAGAAGAGGTTGTAAGACTGGCTTGGCAGAAAAAAGGATTTATGTACCAAGAGAGAAAAGTTTTCGTGGAGCACGACTACGCCCCGGAGGTCCTTAAAAAGCGTCGGGAATACAACAACGCTAAAAAGGTACTATGAGAGAAGAAACTGCGTTTTCAGACTCCATTTCCGGCGAAGCTGAGGGTGTTTTACGGAGATGAGATGTGTCTCTACAACTCGGCGGAAGAAGAAACCACGGATATGGCGAGAAGAGGACTCACGGTAACGGTGTATAAACCCGCAGCAGACCCGATCGAAAGAATCAAGGCTCAAACGTGGTCCACACAGAGACCCTCAAAATCCACGGGCCAGCAGCGGGAAACCCAGCGCCAGAGCTATAAGGAAAAACTGAGCGTTTTCAGGAGGGAATAACGATATTTTTAGTCAATCTGCGCATCCAACCATCCTCCTACAAGGTAACAAACATTAAAGGAGATGCAGAATCAGCAAGTGGTAAAACATTTCATGGAACAGACATAATATTAGAAACAAATAAGTCTTTTTTTTTTTTTTTTTTTTTTTAAAACTTGTTAAAATAGAAATGTGACAATGAACCACATGATCTCTCCACACTAACAAATACTGTATTAACGTGACTGTTTGCTGTGATGGTGGTGGGAGGTTGCGCACAATTTCATAGGGTATAGGCATAAAATAAATAAATAAATAAAAAAAAAATAAAATCATTACAAGTTTGGATTGGGATCTGAAATTCACGTTAAAAACATGGGACAACTTACAGGGGTAAGAGAGGGCCCTCAGCACGTAACGGAGTTTGAGGAATTACCCTCAGAGCCAACACACCATCAAGGCTCTTCTAAGGTCACTAAAAAGACCTCAGCTCAGGAAGATCTTTTGTCAGTTTTTTGTTTTAAAGTTTTGTATACTATGTTCTTAATGTTTTTTATGTTCTTAATGTTCTTTCAGTTTCTGAGTAGCATAAGAGAGGGCCACCACACTGTTATACTAAATAAGACAACACAATGGAGAAACAGGGTGTAACCAAAATAATCTCATATAATGTAAAAGGGATCCTGAATCCAGTTAAAAGATCCAAGATTCTAGGCAAAATGAAAAAAGACAAAGCAGGAATAATTTTACAGGAAACCCACCTAACAGATGTGGCGCACACTAAACTCAATAGACAAGGGTTTAAAATGATCTCTTCATCTTCATATAAGTCAGGGAGGAGGAGGGGAGTAGCGACATTGATCTCAACCAAAATTACATTTGAAAAAAAATCAGAACACAAAGATAAAGAAGGGAGATTCAGCATGGTACTTGGGTGGCTAGAGGGAGAAGATATCACCCTGCTGAATGTATATGCACCTCCAGGGGCTAACTGGAAATTTTATAAAAATGTATTTGACCTAATGATAACTAAAGCCCAAGGTTTAGTGATATGTGGTGGAGACTTCAATCTAAGACTGAATCCATACTGGGATGCATCAGGTAATTCTCTACATCAAAATAACACTCAAAGTAGAAAAACTCGGATGCTACTAAAAGAAATGGGAATCTGTGACGTGTGGAGGGAATTTAACCCCAGTGTAAAAGATTATACGTTTTACTCAGCTCCACATTCATCATACTCAAGGATTGACTATTTTTTTATGTTTAATAGAGACATTGGAAGAGTAAAAACATGTAAAATAGGACTGATGGATCTCTCTGACCACAGTCCGATCTATATGGATTTAAGTATCCAAAAATACACAAATAATACATTTTCTTGGAGGTTAAATTCAAATGTGCTGAAAGGACCACTGAAAGATGAATTGGAATCAGATATTCTCAGATATTTGGAAGAAAATGATAATGGAGAAGTATCCCCTTTAATACTGTGGGACGCATGCAAAGCTGTAATAAGGGGAAAGATTATCACAAAACTGGCAATCCAAAAGAAACTGAGACAAGAAAAACTAATCACATTAGAGTCAGAACTTAAGAACCTAGAAAAAGAGCACAAAGACAACACTCATTCTAATGAGTCTCTCAAAATTAAGGAAATTAAAAAACAAATAAATGAGATCTACACAATAGAAATCCAGAAGAAACTTACATTTCTGAAACAAAAATACTATGAAACAGGTAGCAAATCGGCAAAATTACTAGCCTATAAATTGAGGAAACAACAAACGGAGAGAGCAATTTACAAAATCAGAGACCCAGTATCAAAGGAAATAAAATTTAGAATTCAGGATATTCTTAAAAGCTTCGAGAACTACTACAAGAACTAGTACTCCCTCAAAAAACATAAAAACGCATCCGAAGCCTTCCTAAACACATTAAACCTTCCCCAACTTACTGAGTCACAAAATAAAACACTACTGTCAGAAATACAACCTAAAGAATTAGAAAAAGCAATTATGAAACTTAAAGCTAACAATGGATGTCAGTATATTTTCTAACCTTTTGGCAAGGATAGTGGTAAAAAGCTTATAGTCCTGATTTAGCACACTGGTTGGTCTGTAGTTGGAGCAGTCTAGTTTATCCTTTTCAGGTTTAGGTATGACTGTAATGACCCCGTCTCTCCAGGAGGGGGGATGGTGCTATGTGGATTAGGTGGCGGTCAAAGACGGAGACCTTGGCGGACTGATCCCAAGCTTTCTAAACTGGCTTTTGGTACGTGGAATGTCACCTCTCTGGTGGGGAAGGAGCCTGAGCTGGTGTACGAGGTTGAGCGATACCGGCTAGATATAGTCGGCCTCACCTCAACACACAGCTCCAGTTCCGGAACCAGTCTCCTGGAGAGGGGCTGGAGCTTGGCCTTTTCTGGAGTTGCCCCGGGCGAGAGGCGACGAGCAGGGGTGGGTATTCTTGTATCGCCCCACCTTGCTGCCTCTATATTGGAGTTTTCCCCGGTGGACGAAAGGGTTGCTTCCCTGCGCCTTCGGGTTGGGAAACGGGTCCTGACCATCATTTGTGCCTATGCACCAAATGATGTTTCAGAGTACCCACCCTTTTTGGAGTCTGTGACTGAGGTGCTGGAGGGTGCTCCTCCTGGAGACTCCATTGTCCTACTGGGGGACTTCAATGCACACGTGGGCAACGACAATGAAACCTGGAGGGGGGTGATTGGGAGGAACGGCCTGCCCGATCTGAACCCGAGTGGTGTTCAGTTATTGGACTTCTGTGCTAACCACAGTCTGTCCATAACGAACACCATGTTCAAGCATAAGGGTGTCCATATGTGCACCTGGCACCAGGACACCCTAGGTCGCAGGTCGATGATCGATTTTGTTATCGTATCATCAGATGTGCGACCGTATGTCTTGGACACCCGAGTAAAGAGAGGTGCAGAGCTGTCAACTGATCACCACCTGGTGGTGAGTTGGATCCAATGGCAGGGGAGGAAGCCATTCAGACCTGGTAGACCCAAACGTATAGTGAGGGTGTGCTGGGAGCGTCTGGCTGAGGCCCCTGTCCGGGAGGTCTTCAACTCCCACCTCCGGAAGAACTTCAACCACATTCCGAGGGAGTCTGGAGACATGGAGTCTGAATGGGCCATGTTCTCCACCTCTGTTGTTGAAGCGGCGGCCCAGAGCTGCGGCTGCAAGGTGGTCGGTGCATCTCGTGGTGGCAACCCCCGAACCAAGTGGTGGACACCAGTGGTGAGGGGGGCCATTAAGCTGAAGAAGGAGTCCTATCAGGCTTGGTTGGCTTGTGGGACTCCCGAAGCAGCTGAGGTGTACCGGCAGGCCAAGCAGAGTGCAGCTCAGGTGGTTGCTGAAGCAAAAACCCGGGTATGGGAGGAGTTCGGTGAGGCCATGGAACAAGACTTTCGGTTGGCTTCAAAGAGATTCTGGCAAACTGTTCGGCGGCTCAGGAGGGGAAAGCAGCTCCCCGTCCACACTGTGTATGGTGCGGATGGGACACTGTTGACTTCAACTGGGAATATCGTCGGGCGGTGGAAGGAATACTTCGAGGATCTCCTCAATCCCACTGATACGCCTTCCACAGAGGAAGCAGAGTTTGGGGACGAGGGGGATGACTCGCCTATCACAGGGGCTGAGGTCGCCAAGGTGGTTAAAAATCTCCTTGGTGGCCGGGCCCCGGGGGTGGACGAGATTCGCCCTGAGTACCTCAAGGCCCTGGATGTTGTTGGGTTGTCATGGTTGACACGCCTCTGCAACATTGCCTGGAGGTCGGGGGCAGTGCCTTTGGCATGGCAAACCGGGGTGGTGGTTCCTCTCTTCAAAAAAGGGGACCGGAGGGTGTGCTCCAACTTTAGAGGGATCGCACTCCTCAGCCTCCCTGGGAAGGTCTATGCCAAGGTACTGGAGAGGAGAGTCCGGCCGTTGGTCGAACCTCGGATTCAGGAGGAGCAATGTGGTTTTCGTCCTGGCCGTGGCACATGGGACCAGCTCTTTACCCTCTCGAGAATTCTTGAGGGTTCGTGGGAGTTTGCCCAACCAGTTTACATGTGTTTTGTGGACTTGGAGAAGGCATTTGACCGCGTCCCTCGTGGATTTTTGTGGGGGGTGCTTCGGGAGTATGGGGTATCGGGCTTGTTGCTACGAGCTATTCGGTCTCTGTGCGACCGTTGTGAGAGTTTGGTTCGTATTGCCAACACTCGGTCAGAGTCATTCCCAGTGAGAGTTGGACTCCGCCAGGGCTGCCCTTTGTCACCGATCCTGTTCATAATTTTTATGGACAGGATTTCTAGGCGCAGCCAGGGAATGGAGGGTGTCATGCTTGGTGACCACAGGATCTCATCTCTGTTGTTTGCAGATGATGTTGTCCTGTTGGCTTCATCCAGCAATGACCTACAGCTCTTGCTGGGACGGTTTGCCGCTGAGTGTGAAGCGGCTGGGATGAGAATCAGCACCTCCAAGTCCGAGTCCATGGTCCTCAGCCGGAAAAAGGTGGATTGTCCTCTCCGGGTTGGGGACAAGCTCCTGCCCCAAGTGGAGGAGTTTAAGTATCTTGGGGTCTTGTTCACGAGTGAGGGGAAAATGGAGCGAGAGATCGACAGACGGATTGGAGCAGCATCTGCAGTGATGCGGATGTTGTACCGGTCTGTTGTGGTGAAGAGGGAGCTTAGTTCTAAGGCAAAGCTGTCGATTTACCAGTCAATCTACGTTCCTACTCTCACCTATGGTCACGAGCTTTGGGTAATGACCGAAAGAACGAGATCGCGGATACAAGCGGCTGAAATGAGCTTTCTCCGTAGGATTGCTGGACTCACCCTCAGAGATAGGGTGAGGAGCTCAGTCATCCGGGAGAGGCTCAGAGTAGAACCGCTGCTCCTCCACATTGAAAGGAGTCAGTTGAGGTGGTATGGGCATCTGATTAGGATGCCTCCTGAACGCCTCCCACTTGAGGTGTTTCAGGCACGTTCCACTGGGAGGAGACCCCGGGGCAGACCCAGGACTCGGTGGAGAGACTATGTCTCCCAGCTGGTCTGGGAACGCCTTGGTATCCTCTCTGAAGAGCTGGAGCAGGTGGCTGGGGAGAGGGAAATCTGGGGTTCTCTGCTTGAACTGCTGCCTCCGCGACCCGGACCTCCGGAAAAGCGGTAGAAGATGGATGGATGGATGGATGAAAGCTAACAAATCCCCAGGAGCAGATGGCTATACAGCAGAGTGGTACAAAACCTTTAAACAGCAACTATCTCCTCTCCTCCTGAAAACATTTAACTATGTCCTCCACACAGGGGAAATCCCCCCTCCTGGAGAGAAGGGGTCATTGCAGTCATACCTAAACCTGAAAAGGATAAACTAGACTGCTCCAACTACAGACCAATCAGTGTGCTAAATCAGGACTATAAGCTTTTTACCACTATCCTTGCCAAAAGGTTAGAAAATATACTGACAGACTTAATTCATTTAGACCAAACAGGTTTTATAAGACAAAGACAGACACAAGACAACATTAGACGCACTTTACACATAATTCATAATATAAAAAAATATAACTTAAATGCAGCCATATTGGGATTAGATGCTGAAAAAGCATTTGATTCGGTTGACTGGTCTTTCCTCTATAGAATCTTATCCAGTTTCAATTTTCATAACAACTTCATTAGAACTATCTAGGCATTATATAAAAAACCAACAGCTAAAATAAGGATTAACGGTAAATTATCATCATCTTTTGAACTGGAAAGAGGATGTCATCAGGGCTGCCCCTTGTTTCCACTGCTCTTTGCAATCTTCATAGAACCTCTGAGCCAAAGGACAAGACAGAATCAAAAAATTCAAGGTATTACACTTGGTCAGAAGGAACATAAAATAGCACTCTTTGCTGATGACATTTTAATATACCTGGGGCAGCCGGACACCTCTTTCCCAGAACTAATTTCAGTTTGTTCAGAGTATGGAGATTTATCGGGGTACGAATTAAACATGCATAAAACCCAAGTTTTAACATTCAACTATGACCCAAATCAATATTTACTAAGCAAACTCAAAACTAACTGGGAGATGGAATCTATGAAATATCTGGGGGTCAATATCCCGAAACAACTCAACAAAATTATAACACTAAACTATGATCCACTGATGGCAAAAATAAAATCTGATCTAGCAAGATGGAATATGATACCATTCTTGGGTACTGCACAAAGAATTGAAGCAGTCAAAATGAATATACTTCCACGTCTTCTATACCTTTTCCAAACAATACCAGTAGAACCTCCCAAAAAAACATGGCAAGAACTGGACAGAAGGATCTCAAGATTCACATGGCAGGGCAAGAGACCTAGAATCAGATATAGAACCCTACAGCTAAACAAAGACAAAGGTGGGCTTGCGCTGCCAAATATCAGGGACTATTTTAAAGCCGCACAAATTAAAACTTTAGTAGAGATATGTAACCCAGTCTACACTGCACAATGGAAGGAGATGGAATGCCAAATAACAAGTGACATCCCCCTACAGGCGATAATAGGGAACAATGCCTTACCTAAACTTTTGAATAACACTAACCCGTGGATAGAGACTCCACTCAAAATTTGGTTTAAGATAGTCAGAGAGAATCAAACTAAAGAACCCTATCAATTACTGCAATGGATTGCCTATGATCAAGACTTTACTCCTAATAAAACAGACACTAGATTTAAAAAGTGGAAAGAGAACGGACTGATAAAATATTACGATTTTTTTAAAGGGCAAATTTTAAGAAGTTTTGAAGATTTGAAAAAACAAGTTTTAATAAATCAATACCTTTACAGGTTCTTTCAGCTTAGACACCACATAAACAAAATACTTAAAAAGGAGGATTTGGAAAGGCCCAGTCAGGTGTTCTGAAGGTCTTCTTAATGGCATATAAAGGGATCCCAGGGATCAGATGCATTTCTAAAATATACCAAGGTCTTCAAGACTTAAAAGGAGACAGCACATCATATATAAAAGAGAGATGGGAAAAAGAGGGGAATTTCACTTTACAACTGGAAATATGGGAAAAGCTAAATAAACAGCAATGGAAAAGTACCTCATCCCTGCAGTGGAGAGAATTTGGATGGAAAAATTTGGTAAGATTTTTCAGAACACCTGCACAAAACAAATTTACTCGTAAGGGGTTGAATTGTTGGCGCTTGTGTGGTGATGAGAGTGCAAATCATTTTCATGTGTTTTGGTCATGTCCAGTTATCCAACAATATTGGACCAATGTACAGATAATATTGGGGAAAATATTCAAAATAACAGTTCCCTTTTCTTTTGTAACTTTATATTTGGGTTTACTACCGGAATCACTGGAAAGACGAGGAGAAAAATATTTATTCACTGTTTTAATATTGGCAAGTAAAAAAGCTCTAACAAAAAAATGGATGTTGAAGGATTGTCCTACACCTGAAGATTGGATTAACATGATTCAAGACATTTATTCGATGGAAAAGTTGACATTCGCACTGAGACAGGACATGGATGGGTTCTTGAACCTTTGGCAACCCTGGAACGCATATGTGTCTTCCATTAGATCTAATCTTTGACAAATACCATTTCAATAATGGCACCTCTCTTTGTTCCAACACTACTCAGATACTCTTTCATTTTTTTTCTCTTTTGTTTTTGTTTTTTCTCTCTTGTTTTGTTTTTTTTGTTTGTTTTTTTGTTCTTTCTTTAATTTCTCTTTTTCTTTTACTTAAAAAAAAGGGTGTTGTAATAATTATTCTTCCAATGTTGTCAAAAAACAAAAAAAGGGAACATGTGATGAAAATGTAAACAATGCAATGCTGTAATGACATGTATACCCTTTACAAAAACTTAAATAAAAAAAATATATTAATAAAACTGTATTTAATTAAATAAATTAACTTAAATGACCAAAATTTTATATATATATATATATATATATATATATCCATGTCTCCGTCATCATTTTTGTTCTGTTTATTAGTCAGTTTCTTAATAGTGTTACAATTTTTTGCCATCTCCTTTTGCATTTTCAATAATGGTTATAAAAAAAGTTTGCCTTAGCCTTCCTCAGAGTTTGTGTTTCCTTATTTCTAGCAGACATAAATTTTTGTCTGTTGTTAAACCAGTTTTTAGAGCTCTTTTAAGAAGCTGATTTCTGGTCTTCATGAATTGTAGACATTCAGAGTTGAGCCATGGTAAATTGAGTCTTCTTCTGTCATGACAAACAAAATCCTTGGTGGAGGTATGCACTCCAAAATCTAATCATCTGTTCCACATGCCATTACACACCTTTTCTGAAATTTTCATCAAAATCCATTTGTAACTTTTTGAGTTGTATGTTGCTAACAGACAGACAAACCAACCAACCAACAAACCAACGCCACTATAAACATTACCTCTTCCTTTGGGGAGGTAATAAGCAGGACAACGAAGGGCTAAGGCAAGAATAATAATACTGCTGATGACAATCAAAACCTAAGAGTCAGGCAGGGATAATAATATTTGCAAAACAGATCATGATAATACTCAAACAAAAAACAGAGAATCACAAAAATAATCTGAAGCGAGGACGTGGGCTGACTCCCTTTCCTGATAACAAGAAATAATAAACAAGAATATAAAGCGAGGACATGGCCCAACCCATGACCTGACAAATTCTAGCCCACTATTCTTTGCAGAATTGTTTCCATTCTGTGGTGGTCTGAGCGATGATCCCGTCGGCGCTCAGGTCGCTCAGTATTTCCCCTTTTCCATCATGTTACTCTGGGGTTGTTATTAGGACCGCTCAGGGGCTTTTATTATGACAGCGTCACAGCCGCGCCTCTGGCTGTCAAAGTCAAGCTGGTGCCGTGATGGCTGTTTGTCATTTCTGTTAATTACATGACCTCTTTTCTGATTAGTCTATGTTCCGTATTTAAGGAAGCAGCTGAGGCTCACTCCTTGCTGCGACCTACACAACGGTACACCTCATACCTTTGGATTGGAGCCCCTATTCCCGACTCCGGCCTTTCCCCTGTGTTTTGGACTTTTGGGCTACTTGTCATAGTAAGTGTTTTTGTACAGTGCAGGCTCTGTCCTCGCTGCCTCTTCTAGTTTATTCTTCAGAGTCGTTTATCGTGTATCTCAGGTTATGCTCATGTTTTGCCCCACGTGGCTGTTTATTTTGTCATTATGTCTTCTTGTAAATAAACAAGCAAGCTTATTGTCTGGCATCTGGCATCTCATTAATGCCCTGCAAGGGGCATTCATAACAGTAGGTCGCACCCAAACGAGATGCCAGCCACAGTGAGTTTGTTTTGGGCTTAAGTTTTCCCCTTTTTAAGTACCAATATGTTTCGGGAGATGGCGTCAACAAGAAGTGGCTACTCCTTGGACTTGGGCTACGAGCTGATCATACTGTAGCTCTCATAGAAGTAGATAACCTCCTTGCCAACGCGCGTAGGCTCTTCACTCCCGACGACGCACGCTGGCACCTGGACCTCGCAGAGGCTGCAATTAAACGCAATCCTCACCTATCATGCTGAGGGCAGGGAGAGGATGGCCGAAATCGCGACGCTTCAGAGGAAGATCCGTGGGCCTGAGAAGAGTTCCAGCAGGAAGCTGAAGCCAGAGCCGACGGTGAGGCATCTCCGATCCTCGCCTCGGGATCAGGTTCCTGCCACCCATCCAGCACAGGGTTCTACGTCACTGAAGGGCCGTCTCCGTCCGTAGCAGAGGAAGAGGATAGCTGAGACCCTCCGTGAAGAGATACAGTGGGCAGCTGAGCTCATCAGGGGCCACGTGGCTGAAGCACACTCTTCCTCTCATCCTAGCAAGATTCTAAAGAATGTGGTGGTGGCAGTTAGGCTGGTGGAGGTCAATCTTGAACTTCATAGCTATCCTGAGTACACCGAGCTGCTGGCCTCCGTCTCTGTGCAGCAGTGGCGCTTTCTGGATTTAAACCTAGCTTCACCCTCTGCCGGGAGACGTCACCACCCTGCCGGCGATCAGCCCCCACGAGATTCCCATCTGGATCCTGTCCTGGGCCGCCACCAGGACTCTGCCTCCCAGCCAGCTGTTTCCCCTATGCCATGTTGGACGGTTGAGACAGCAGTTTCTGCCTCTGGTGCGCCTCCCCCTTCTGTTCCGTCAGCTGCTCGCCCCCGGACTGCCTCGGCTGCTCCTCCCTCTTTGGCGTGCTCTTCAGTTACGGTGGGTTCAGCGAGTCCTGCTCTGACTACGCCCGTTACTGGTCCCATGAGAGCGGCTCCTCCTCATCTTCCCGGGGGGCCCTCAGTCATTATCCTTAGGGGAAAGGGAAGAACCAAGCCCGCTGCAGCAGCCACCATCGTCCCTCAGGAGAACAGGCAAGTGTTTTATTGTCACTCTCAGTATAATGAATTACCTTGTCTGACTCCTGGGGGTGGAGCTCAGGGTTCACAGTCCTCTGAGCTCCACCACCTGCTGCAGCCACTAACACTGAACCTGCTACCTCTGTGTCTCCTTCCCCTCTCTCTGAGCGTCCTCGGGTGCCTGAAGTTGACCGTCAGGCGAGGGAGGAGACTGCGGCCCTGGAGAGCCTGCTTCCAGCCCCGCAGCCGTGTCATGGGCAGAGGAGAAGACCGGACTGCTGTTTGGAGCCTGAGCCGACGAGTAAGCATCCCCAGGTCTCTGTGGAGGAGCAGTCGGGCCCAGCAGGTCATAGATCCCCTGCCTCCAAGCCATGCGGGCCTTCGGTGTGGGCTCCAGCGCCTGGGGGGGTTCCAGACTGTGGCGACCATCACGCCGGCTGTGGAGCCCGCCGCTGTCGAGCTGGAACCCGGGATGGACCTCCGGATCATTGAGCCTGGATTGTCGGAGTCCTGGACGGCGGTGGAGCCCTAGATCAGGCAAGTGCTCTATTTTGTCTTCTTACTTTCCGTTCTGGAGCATTTTTTCCTGTCTCTCGGGGAGGCAAGCCGGGTGCAGCCATCCGCTGCATCTGAACTCGTCTCGCCACGCTCTGCCGCTGCCGGTGATCCTGACCCCGGTTCTCTCTGTCTTTCTGAGCCTTCTCCCAGGGTCACCAGAGACGAATCAGCTCCGGTTATTGTCATTGAGGCTCCAGAGTCGTGTTCGAAGGTCATTGAGGATGCTACACCAGTCCAATCGGGGCCCATCGAGGGTGCAGTGCCGGTTCGGTTCGGGGTCGGTGAGGGAGCTACGGATTCCCTTCCGCCGAACGCCGGACTGGTTCCTTCTCTTCCCTCTTGTTTTTCTCCACAGGGTGCCGCTGGGGTTCCCTTTATTTGGGTCGGCTCTTCCCCGCTGTCCCTCTCGGCAGGGAGGCCACCTCCGAGCTTCCCCCTCCAGTCCTGGTGGTCTAAGGACGCGGGTCGGCCGCCTGAAAAACCGTCTTGTTGGGTCGACGACCTGGTTCGGCTGCCCAAGAGACTGTTTCACTGGTTCTGCGTTTTGGGTCGGCCGCCCAAAGGACTGCCTTGTTGGTTCGGTGACCTGGTCCAGCTGCCTGAGGTACTGTTTCCCTGGGATTGGGACTTTGGTAGGCCACCCGAACTGTTTGCTCCTTTCCCCGCTCTCCTGTTAAAGTTCTGTACTTGATCTGGATTTTTTTTTCTTTTGTATTTACAAATTCTCTGTTCCCTGTCTGGATTGTCATGTGCATCATGCAGATTCTCTGTTCACCAGAAGGGTACTCGCGTAGACTGGTGTTAACTTTTGATGGAAATTATTCAATTACATGCAAGAGGAGACCCCAAAGGGTTACTTGAATTGGAGAGGTTTCTGATCTGGTAAAAGAGTTGCTTGAATATTAAGTAGCAGCATTACTCTTGGTTTTATATACATATATTTCTCCTAGATTTGTGGGTTGTTTTTTTTTTTTTTTGTCGGGCTACATCGTTTCGTTAGTGTTTGTGACCTTACTGTTGTCGGTTTGGGAGTCTGTTCTTTTCTTTTTTCCTCTGAATCTGGGGCTTTTCTGAATCTGCGGGTGTATTTCCCACATTTTTGCTGAGTTTCGTAACCTTTTTTCTTTGCAACTGTTTCAATATAAGAAGATTGTATATTCACTAAACTGACTATAGGTGCTTTACTTATACAAATCCAATGTGGACATTTCTAACCAGTTTTCTGATCAGGGAACTCAGAAGCAACACATGATTTGAAATACATTGTTTTATAAGTGAGGAGGGATGCTGTGTGTTAAAACTATTCTAAGTGCAATTTTGTGAAGTTAAGTGGAATACTGTGACTTGTTACTGCCTTCTTCTGCCCATGTGATTTGTCACCCACCTTGCCTTTGATGCTACTTGTCCACACGGTTACGTCTACGTCTTCAAAGTTTGGTGTTGAGCCCACTACTTTTTCAGTAATCCACAACTTCTCACAGGCAGATCCGCCCCCCCCCCCTTTTTTTACAGACTCTGTCACCACATGTTTTTCTCTTGCTTATTTTTTGGGACTTGGAGGTTGTATTGTTTTCAGGGAACTTGGTACACCAGTTACCAGATTAGACACTCACCTTTACCTCATGAGCATATTTTTTGTCAGTTGAAGTCATATTTTGTATTACTGTGTGCACCTTGCAGATGCCTTTTATTCCCTTCCCCTTGCTTGTTCTGTAGTGCTTGATGGTTTTTTTTTTTCTTTTTCTGTGTCTTGTCTAGTTGTAGTGTTATTGGGTTCTGGGGTATTTTTGAAATATACCTGTATTTTGGTTTTCTCTTGTTTGTTTTATTGGGCTGTGCCTTGCTTTTCTTTGTTTTTGTTCATTCTGCTACACGTTATTGTAGTTTGTGTGTTACATGGTCCTTATGTAGGTTGAAGAGGTGCCTGTATCTTGGGTAGTCATCCTGTTGCTATTGATTGGGTTTTTGGTCATTTGTGTTAAGCCACGCAATTCTATGTTATCCATATTGTATCCGTTCATTGTGGGTTCTTTTTTTTTTCCCTTCCTCTGGGTGTTGCTATTGCTTTATGTTTTTTGGTTCTCTCCCTCCTGGCCTGTTTCACCCCTCCGCCCTCCCTGGGTTGGTCCTGTTAACCTCCTGGTTGGGGGGACCCTTGGATGTCACGTTTGGCGCCTAGAATGCACCCTTTGAACGGGGGGTACTGTGGTGGTCTGAGCACTGATCCCATCGGTGCTCAGGTCACTCAGTATTTCCCCTTTTCCATCATGTTACTCTGGGGTTGTTATTAGGACCACTCAGGGGCTTTTATTATGACAGCGTCACGGCCGCACTTCCGGCTGTCAATGTCAAGCCGGTGCCGTGACGGCTGTTTGCCATTTCTGTTAATTATGTGACCTCTTTTCTGATTAGTCTATGTTTCGTATTTAAGGAAGCAGCTGAGGCTCACTCCTCGCTGCGACCTACACAACGGTACACCTCGTACCTTTGGATTGGAGCCCCTACTCCCGACTCCGGCCTTTCCCCTGTGTTTTGGACTTTTGGGCTACTTGTCATAGTAAGTGTTTTTGTACAGCGCAGGCTCCGTCCACGCTGCCTCTCCTAGTTTATTCTTCAGAGTCGTTTATCGTGCATCTCAGTTTATGTTCGTCTTTGCCCCACGTGGCTGTTTATTTTGTCATTATGTCTTCTTGTAAATAAACAAGCAAGCTTATTGTCTGGCATCTGGCATCTCATTAATGCCCTGCAAGGGGCATTCATAACACATTCAGCCACATTGGAGGACTTGAGCTTGAGGTCACAAACTGATGGTCAGATATTCTCCTTCAGGATTTTCTGGTAGAGAGCAGAATTCATGGTTCCTTCAATTACAGCAGGTTGTCCAGGTCCTGAAGCAGCAAAGCAGCCCCAGACCATCACACTACCACCACCATGTTTGACTGTTGGTATGATGTTCTTTTTATGAAATGCTGTGTTAGTGTTATGCCAGACGTAATGGGACGCATGCCTTCCAGAAAGTTCAGTTTTTGGCCAGTCCACAGAATATTTTCCACAGTCCTGGGGGTCATCAAGATGTTTATTGGCAAATGTGAGATGTGCCTTTGTGTTCTTCTTGGTCAACAGTGATTTTTGCCCTGGAACTCTCCCATGGACGTCATTTTCCCCAGTCTCTTTCTTATTGTTGAATCATGGACCAGTGTCCAAACTGAGGTACGTGAGGCCTGCAGTTCTTTAGATGTTGTTCTGGGTTTTTGTTTCTCATCTGTTCTTGAATTTGTTTAGACTGACCCATGATGTGTTGCTTTTTGAGATCTTTTAGACTACTTCACTTTATCAGACAGGTTCTATTTATTTATTTCTTGATTCAGCAGGTCTGGCAGTAATCAGGCCTGGGTGTGTCTAATGAAATTGAACTCAACTTTCCTAAAAACGTGGTTAATCACAGTTAATTCCTGATGTAACGGGGATGGGGCATATACTTTTTCACATAGGGCCAGGTATGTTTGGATAGTTTTTTTCCTTAATAGATGAAATCATCATTTAAAAATTGCATTTTGTATTTGCTTTGTATTTGTTACATTACAGTGAAGGACGCGTATCGCGCTGTTCCCCGCGCTGCGCTCGGACTATCTGATCACGTGATGGTCCACCTCATTCCCACATACAGACAGAGACTAAAGCTCACTAAACCTGTTGTGAGCACTACGAGAAAATTGACCAGTGAAGCTGGGGAGAAGCTGAGCACGTGCATGGAAATAACTGACTGGGGCATGTTTAAAGGAGCCACGCATGATCTGGATGAGTATACGGACACTGTGAACTCATATATCCACTTTTGTGAGGAGAGCATTCTTCCATCGGGCACAAGGGTGAGGTACTCAAATGACAAGCCCTGGTTCACAGCTAAGCTCAGACAGATCAGGAAGGAGAAGGAAGCAGCGTTGAAAAGTGGAGACAGGGACTGCTACAGGGAGGTCAAATATCGGTTTAGCAGAGAACTGAGGAGAGCTAAATCTGTGTATTCTGAGAGACTCCAGAAGCAGTTCACTGCTAACGACTCTGCTTCTGTGTGGAGAGGACTGAGGCAAATCACCAACTATCGGCCTCAGGCTTCTAAAGGTCAGGATGACATAGCCCTTTGTCAAAGACTGTCCTAACATTATGCCCGTTTTGACACCTCGTCAGCTGTGTCCATCTCCCCCCCTCCCCCCAGTGCCACTGCCTTCACGGTCCCACTTCATCAAAGGCGCCCCCCCTCCCTCCCCCCCCCCCTGCCCTTGTCATCAGTGAGCAGGACGTGCACAGACAGTTCTCCAGACTGAACCCGCGCAAGGCCCCCGGTCCGGACGGCGTGTCTCCCTCCACCCTGAGACACTGTGCGGATGAGCTGACTCCTGTCTTCACAGACATTTTTAACACCTCCCTGAAGTTATGCCACGTGCCGACCTGCCTCAAAACCTCCACCATCATCCCTGTTCCCAAGAAGTCACGGATCACTGGACTTAACGACTACAGACCTGTAGTGCTCACCTCTGTAGTCATGAAGTCCTTTGAGCGCCTGGTCCTGCCCCACCTCAAGTCCATCACCACTCCCCTCCTGGACCCGCTGCAGTTTGCCTACCGAGCCAACAGGTCTGTGGACGACGCAGTCAACCTGGCCCTCCACTCCATCCTGCAGCACCTGGACTCCCCGGGAACCTACGCCAGGATCCTGTGTGTGGACTTCAGCTCTGCATTCAACACCATCTGCCCCGCTCTGCTCCGGGACAAGCTGCCCCTGCTCAACGTGCCTGACTCCCTCTGCAGGTGGATCACAGACTTCCTGACGGACCGGAGGCAGCATGTGCGGCTGGGAAAGACTGTCTCTGACTCTGTTAGCATCAGCACCGGATCACCCCAGGGCTGTGTACTTTCCCCCCTACTCTTCTCCCTTTATACCAACTCCTGCACCTCCAGCCACCAGTCTGTCAAGCTGATCAAGTTTGCGGACGACACCACCCTCATCGGGCTGATCTCCAACGGCGACGAGTCCGTCTACAGGAAAGAGGTGGCCCAGCTGACGTCATGGTGCAGCCACAACAGCCTGCAGCTGAACGCTCTGAAGACAGTGGAGATGATCGTGGACTTCAGGAAAGTCACAACCCCTCTGCCCCCCCTCACCCTCACAGGCTCTCCCATCACCACTGCAGATTCCTTCCGCTTCCTGGGCACCACCATCACCCGGGACCTCAAGTGGGAGCCGATCATCAACTCCCTCATCAAAAAGGCCCAGCAGAGGATGTTCTTCCCGCGGCAGCTGAGGAAGCTCAAGCTACCCACCAAGATGTTGGTGCAGTTCTACACGGCCATCATCGAGTCCATCCTCACCACCTCCATAACCATGTGGTACGCAGGAGCCACTGCCAGGGACAGACTAAGGCTGCAGCGCGTGGTGCGCGTTGCTGAGAAGGTGATCGGCTGCAAGCTCCCATCCCTCCAGGATCTGTACATCTCCAGGACCCGGAGGCGTGCAGGCCGGATCATAGCCGATCCTTCACACCCTGGTCACATACTGTTTGCCCCCCTCCCCTCAGGTAGAAGACTTCGGTCCATTCAGACTAAAACCTCCCGTCACATGAACAGCTTCTTCCCCTCTGCCATCAGACTGCTGAACACTAAGTGACTTATTAGACACTCGTGCACTATGTACAGCAGCTCAACCAGACTCATGTCAATCATCACTGTTTTCTTTTTGCATTACCGACTGCACTATGGGGTACTCCACAATATCTGCTGCTCGCTAATATATCTAAAAATTGCTCTGTCTAGTATTACTCATTCATATTCTACATTTTATTGCATGTATAGTTTTTTATTTCTATCTTTTATTTTATCATGTTTAATGTTGCAGCATTGCACCGAGACAAATTCCTAGTTTGTGTACTACATGAACAATGGCAATAAATCTGATTCTGATTCTGATTCTGATTCTCAGGTTATCTTTGTCTAATATTAAAATTTGTTGATGATCTGAAACATTTAAGTGTGACAAATATGTAAAAATATAAAAAATAAGGAAGGGAGAAAATACTTTTTTCACAGCATTCACAGCTTGGAACTTTATGAAGGGGAAAATGTTTTACTTCAATAAGACAACACATGAACTACCATCCTTGTCCTATATTTACCATTCACAACCAGTTTGACCAATTACAGTAACTGTGTCTCGGCCCAGCTCCATTTACAGCCTCTTCTTTTCATTCCAGAAATGCTTTTGGACACAAATTCACTGGTGTAAATCATGGGCGGTAGGAACTGAGTACGAGTGTTTCTGTTTGCTCCGTACATTTTGTTCCTTGGGGAAATTTCACTGATTCAGTGCTACTATTTTGATAATATGTCACACCGCACAGAGTGAAGATGAATTTATGTACTTGTAAGCTCCGTAAACAACACAGCTGTCCAACATGTTTCCAACCTCATCTCAGTGTAGTCTGAAAAAAAAAAAAAAGTCAGAAGAGTGCCTATTTTTAGTGCCTTTGTCAGACTGTAAATCTTTAGGGAATTGTTTAAATTAGAGGGCATGAAGTAGCCCATTGTTTTTTATGTCAACAATCAAACTGTATAAATTCCCCATGACAAAAATACACCAATCCTTAAAATGCATATGTGTTTCTTTATTTTTAGGACTGAGGCTCTGAACAGACCACTCAGGGAATAAAAGGGCCCTTTATTGGAGATGGCACACAGGTCTCCTTTATGAGGACCCATGTGAGCCATCTCTAGCATCTCTGGATTTTAAAAGATCTGACACAAGCACTCTGGGCATGATTACTAATGCTTGTGGTTTAATAGCTGGCCATGTGTGGCTGATACAGAGTCTAGTCTTATTAGGTTCGAATCTTGGTCACTTTCTCTGCCTTCTCAGGTACCACACACCTAAAATAAACATGGAGGAGAGAAAGAAACAGATTAGAATTAGCACAGCCTGAAAGAAGGGGAAAAACATATGGAGGTACATTCCTATGATTCTGAAACAAGATTACATGGAAGCAATTGGATAAATTCTGTACTGATCAATGCTATATTAACCTCTATCCATTCTGTTGGCTATTTGCGATTTATTTCACAATGGTATGTAAATGTATTGACAGTGTACTCCCATTTATAGGATGCCACCTTTTGAATTTGCTTTAAAATGAATTTGTGTAGTTTTCTTATTGCACCTGCATAATTATGTTTGGATCAGGTTGAAATATTACATTTGCCACTTCTGTGGATTAGTTTTGAGACATACTCAGTAATATTTAAAGGACAAAAATCATTCCTGCATGGATAAAAATGGCTCCTGTGTCTCTCATGTTCCCTTCTTCTTCTTTCGGCTGCTCCCTTCAGAAGTCACCACAGCAGATCATTTGCCTCAATCTCACTCTATCCCTTGCATCTTCCTTTGTAACACCAACCCTCTCCATGTCCTCCTTCACTACATCCATGAATCTTCTCTGTGGTCTTCCTCTTTTCCTCCTGCCTGGCAGCTCCATCTTCAACATCCTTTGTCCAATATATCCACTATCCCTCCTCTGCACATGCCCAAACCATCTCAGCCTTGCTTCTCTTACTCTGTCTCCAAACCGCTCAACCTAAGCAGTTCCTCTGATACACTCATTTCTTATCCTGAAACTGTACTGCTGCTCACTGATTGTCATCTCTCTTCTTAACTTGGCTTCAACAACTCTTCCCCATATCATCATCGTGTGGCTGATCAACTTTATGCTTCTGTAGTTACCACAGCTCTGAGCATCACCTTTGATCTTGAAAATTGGTACCAAAACACTTCTTCTCCACTCCTCAGGCATCCCCTCCCTCTCCAAAATTGTGTTAAACAATCTGGTTAAAAAACCCACTGCTATCTCTCCTAAACATCTCCATACCTCCACAGGTATGTCATCTGGACCAGTCGTCTTTCCATTCTTCATTCTCTTCAAAGCTGCCCTCACTTCCGCCTTGCTAATACTTGGGACTTCCTTGTTCACCATCTTTTTGTCATCCATAATCCTCTCTCGTTTATTTTCTTCATTCATCAGCTCCTCAAAGTACTCCTTCCACCTTCTCAACACACTTTCATCATTTATTATTACATTACCATTTTTGTCTTTAATCAACCTAACTTGCTGCACATCCTTTCCAGCTTGATCTGTCTGTCTACCCAGTCGATACAAGTCCCTTTCTCCTTCCTTAGTGTTTAACCTCTCATACAACTCACTATATGCCTTTTCCTTTGCCTTTACCACCTCTCTCTTTGCCATGCACCTAGATTCCAAATACTCCTGTCTACTTTCTTCATCTACCTTACTATCCCATTTTTTCTTTGCCAAGCTCTTCCTTTAAATTCCATACAGCTTTCAACTCGTTTCCCTCAATACTTTTGTTGTACTTTCCCAGTCATCTGGTAATTCTTCCCTACCACCCAGAACCTGTATCAACTCCTTCCTGAACTCTGTGAGACCTTCTTTCTTCTGTAACTTCCCCCACTTAATCTTTGGTTCTGCCTTCACTCTCTTCCTCTTGTTGCTTTCCAAAGTCATCCTACAAACCGCCATCTGATGCTGTCAAGCTACATTCTCCCCTGCCACCACCTTGCAGTCTCCTATCTCTTTCAGATTTCTCCTTCTGCATAGGATGTAGTCCACCTGTGTGCACCTTCCTCCACTCTTGTAAGTCACCCTATGTTAGATAGATAGATAGATAGATAGATAGTTTATTTCGAACACAAAAATATAACAAATACAAGCAAATGGCAAATGCAATAAAGTAACAGTATACACTGTTCGAAAGGGAGAAGGAAGAAGTGAACACTTATTAATTCCATCTCCTCTTTTCCATAGATACACCCATGTGAATTTTATACAAATTACCACCTTTAAGACCCCAAGTAAACAATTTACTGTATTTTTTACAAATCAACATTAACACCCATCCATTCTAACATACAATGATGTCCATACATCAAAACCAGCCTCAAACAACACAGATATACACAGTGCTGTCCCACCCACCATTCCATAGTGTCCCATAATATCCCAGAGTGAACATAATGAATCGTACATATAACTACTACCCTTCTAACATATACCCTTTCAGCAAATGGTGCTTATACCTCTTTTTGAATTGATTTCTGTTTGTACATAGTTTCAATTCCGGCTCCAGACTGTTCCACAAATCCACCCCACAGACAGATATGCACATACTTTTCTTGGTTGTACGTATCTTGGGTTTTGTAAAGTTTAAGTCTCCCCTCAAATTATGATCATTGTCTCTTTTTTTAAATATTTTTTGTATATTAGTTGGTAGTTGATTATTAATTGCCGTGTACATTACTTGTGCTGTCTTAAATTTAACTAAATCGATGAACTTTATGACATGTGACTTTAAGAACAACGCATTGGTATGGTCTCTATATCCTGCATTGTTTATTATCCTTATAGCTCTTTTTTGTAACGTGCATATTGACTGTAGGTTGGTCTTGTAGGTGTTTCCCCAGACTTCTACACAGTAGTTAAGATAAGGTAAAAACAGTGAATTGTACAATAAGACCAATGATTTATAGTCCAAGAAGTGTCTTGTCTTCCCCAGTATGCCTATACATTTTGCTAATTTGGCCCGGATGTGACTGATGTGAGGTTTCCAGCAGATTTTATTGTCTAGCGTCACCCCCAGAAACTTATTTTCCTGTACTGTTTCTATTTTGGTATCATCTATCGTTACCCTTATTTCATGATTTATTTTATAATTTCCAAACAACATAATCTTTGTTTTTTTAGATTTAGAGATAATTTATTTTTGTTGAACCACTGCGTTAATTTTTCCATTTCAGTTGTGACCACCTCTAAAACCTGCTGCAAATTCTCACCAGTGCAAAGGATATTTGTGTCATCCGCAAACAAAATAAATTTCAGAATTTTTGATACTTGGCATATGTCGTTTATATACAAAATAAAGAGTTTGGGTCCCAAAACTGACCCCTGGGGCACACCACAAGTGATGTCCATGAAGGGTGATTTGTGCTCTCCAATTTGTACAAATTGTTGTCTGTTACTTAAATAACTTTCCACCCAACTCAGTCCAACCCCTCTTATCCCATACCTTTTCAGTTTCCTTAGTAGTATTCTGTGGTCAATGGTGTCAAAAGCTTTCTTTAAATCTATAAATACTCCTACAGCAACCTTTTTTTTAATCTATACAACTAGTAATTTCTTCTATAAGTTCGATCAGTGCCAAAGATGTAGATTTATCTGCTCTAAAACCATACTGGCTATCTGTAAGGAGGTTGTGTTTTTCAGTGAAATCATCCAGTCTCTTAGCGAAGATTTTTTCAAGTATTTTGGAGAATTGTGAGAGTAAAGAGACTGGCCTGTAATTTGTGAAGCGATGACTGTCTCCTGTTTTGTATAGAGGTATTACTTTTGCTATTTTCATTTTGTCTGGAAATGTACCAGTTTGAAATGACAGGTTACAGATGTGGGTGAGTGGCTTAACAATTCCCTCAATTACTTTTTTCACTATTGTCATGTCAATTTCACTCCAGTCCGTTGATTTTTTGTTCTTAAATTTACTCACAGTCTCGATAATTTTCTTTTCAGTAACTGCACCCAAAAAGATTGTGTTTGGATTTCTATCTTCTATTTCATTCACAGAACCACTGTAGTTTGTTTCTGGTGTCACTATTGATTTTGCTAATTCAGGACCAACGTTTACAAAAAATTTATTGAAACCACTGACCACATCTTCCATATTATTTATCAAATTGCCATTTTCGATAAAATATTCTGGATAATTTGCATTCTTAGGACGATTACTAATAATCCCATTGAGTACTTGCCATATTCCTTTTATGTTATTTTTGTTATCCTCTAGTATTCTGTTGTAATATTCTTTCTTACAGGTCCTCATTATAGTAGTAAGCTTATTTTTGTATCTTTTATATTTGATCTCAGCTTCCACTGCTCTGCATTTAATGAATTGTTTATATAATGTATTCTTCTTTTTACATGCATTTATTTTTACATGCATTTATTAAGGTACATTCTGTAATGGGGGTGGGGGTGGGGTGGGGGGTGGAGCTATGTGGGAGTGTGTCTTAATCATGCTGCTTCTTATATGGATGCCGAGAGAAACGCAATTTCATCTTGCCTGCACTACAGTTGTATGTACAGCAATATGACAATAAAGTTTGATTTGATTTGATTTGATCTGATAACCCCTTGGTGACCCAAGGAATATTTTTTTTTTGTTGTCTGTCACTGTATTGTTTTATAGGACAGTATTTATTGTACAATGATTGAAATATTTGTAAAAATTTGTCATATGCTCTATTTATGTCATTTTCATCATAAACTATCTTCCAATCTTGAATTAATAATTCCTTTGTCAGTAAATGCATTGATTCTTCGGTTCTTATTCTTTTATATTTAATATTTTTGGTATACTTTTTCTTCCTATAATCACATTGATAGACAACAAAAATCGGCAGGTGGTCACTGATATCATTCAATAAAAGCCCACTCCTGATATTATTTTCCATAATGTTTGTGAATATGTTATCTATTAGTGTGGCACTGTGTGACGTGATTCTGCTAGGTCCGGTAATTGTTGGATGTAAGCCCATACTGTACATTGTGTTGATAAATTCTTCTGTCAAACTATGTTGTTTTGAGTTCATCAAATCTATATTGAAATCCCCACAGATGAACATAACTTTATGAGTTAGTTTTGCGTACATTTTTTCCTGTTCCTCTCGCTTCTTGAAGTATGTGTTCACCACAGCCATTTCCATCCTTTTAGCAAAATCCACAACCATCTGTCCTTCCACATTTCTCTCCTTAACACCATACCTACCCAGGACCTCCTCATCACCTCTGTTCCCTTCTCTTACATGTCCATTAAAGTCTGCTCCAATCACCGCTCTCTCCCCCTGGGAACACTCTCTACCACTTCAACCAACTTAGTCCAGAATTCCTCTTAATCTTCTACCTGGCATACAACTTGTGGAGCATATGCACTGACAACATTCAACATCACACCTTTGACTTCTAGCTTCAATCTCATGATTCTGTCTGACTCCCTCTTTACCTCCTGAACACTCTTCACATACTCTTCCTTCAAGATTACTCCTACTCCATTTCTCTTCCTATCTACACTATTGTAGAACAGTTTAAATCCACCTCCAATGCTCCTAGCCTTGCTTCTCTTCCATCTGGTTTCTTGAACACACAGTGTATCTACCTTTCTTCTCTCAATCATATCAACCAACTCTCTGCCTTTACCAGTCATAGTCCCTACATTTAACATCCCTACTCTCACCGCCACACTTCTACCTTTCCTTTTCTCTCTCTCCCTCCTAACACGCCTTCCTCCTCTCCTCCTCCTTGATCTTCGACCAACAGTAGCCCAGTTTCCACCAGCACCCTGTCGGTTAACAGCACTGGTGACGGTCATTGTTAACCTGGGCATTGACTGATCCAGTGTCAAAGTCTCATTCGTCATGATCCACATGTTTGATTTTGCAAAGGTTTTACACTGGATGCCCTTCCTGACACAACCCTCTCCATTTACTCGGGCTTGGGACTGACACTAGGAGTAGACTGGCTTGTGCACCCCCTGTGGCTGGGTTGTGTCTCTCATATTCTCCCTGCTCATTAATATTATGAGCCCATTGTCTAATTGGGCAAAGTTTTTTCATGGTGAAGTACACAAAAGGTACTGCTACCTGTTAACTAGAAGTGGGTAGAGTATCCAGAATTTGCACTCAAGTAACAGTTGTATTATCTTATGATATTGATTACTCAAGTATAAGTAAAAGTAGTCATCAAAAAAGTTACTTGAGTAAGAAAGTATCTACCAAAAAGTTACTTGAGTTGTAACAGCTTTACCCTCACCAGGAAATGAGATTTTTCCTCATAATTTTATGACTCTTTTTTTAAAAATTGAAATAATAAATTCAATACTGTTTTCTAACAAATCTGAGATTTTCCCCCCTCGCTTTTGTTGTAAACTTGTGATATTTTCCAATGTAAATTTACATCTTCATTCATTCATTCATTCATTCATGTTCAATCTTAATCCTTTTCAGGTCATGGAGGTGCAGAAACCTATCCTAGAGAGAGGCAGGGTACACCCTGGACAGATTGCCAGTCCATCATGGGACCAAAATTACACCTGTTTTCTGAAAATTTTACACTCTTTTTCTTGTAAGATTTTTTGACTAAAACTTTATCAAAACTTTACTTTTTTTTTTTTTTTTCCCGGTTCCGCCGGACCGGCGGCGCCACACGAGTTGGCTGCCGTTTGCAACTGCCTTTTTCTTATCTTCCTTCTTCTTTCTACACCTTTCACTCTATATATATACCACGGACACACAGATCACCCCAAGGGTCTCCCGAGTTGGCGGACGGAGCCACTGTTTGCAGCGGGGGACAATACAGCAGGGAAGAGCTAGCTAGCTGGCTAGCTAGCTCCAACCGCCACCCGGTGCTAACGGAGAAGCTCGACATGCCGAGGAACTGTGGCGAAAACGACGCGGTGCCGGGCTGGAGTTTAGACGGCGTGCAAGAAATATAAGACAGAATAATAAAGAGCGATGGCAAGAACCAAGCAGACCGCCCGTAAATCTACTGGAGGAAAAAGCCCCCAGGAAGCAGCTAGCCACCAAGGCTGCTCGGAAAAACGCTCCGGCCACCGGCGGAGTGAAGAAGCCTCACCGTTACAGGCCCGGTACCGTGACTCTGAGAGAGATCCGTCGCTACCAGAAATCCACGGAGCTGCTCATCCGTAGGCTGCCCTTCCAGCGCCTGGTGAGAGAGATCGCTCAGGACTTCAAGACCGACCTGCGCTTCCAGAGCTCCACCATCATGGCTCTGCAGGAGGCCAGCGAGGCCTACCTGGTGGTTCTCTTCGTGGACACCAACCTGTGCGCCATCCACGCCAAGAGGGTCACCACCATCATGCCCAGAGACATCCAGCTGGCCCGCCGCACCCGCGGAGGGAGAGAGAGCTTAGACTTTCTGCTGCACATTCACCAACCACAATGCTCCGCACTGTGTGTCATATATATATATATATATATATATATATATATATATATATATATACTGTATGTATATATGTATATATATATATATATATATATATATATATATATATATATATATATATATATATATATATATATATATATATATATATATATATATATATGTACATATGTATACTAGCTGTTCTTGTTTTTTTTCTTGCCTTCTGATTGTTGCTCTGAGTGTTGCTATCCCTGTGCTGTTGCAATCCTGGAATTTCCCCATTGTGGGACTAATAAAGGCTTATCTTATCTTATCTTATCTTATCTTATCTTATCAGAAAATAAGTTTACTTACATAAATGTCATATAAGTTTATGATGATAAACTAATAAACATAAAGTGACACATTTATGGAAAAAACTTGTATTTTACATGAAAATAGAAATTTATGAGAAAATTAATAAGAAAAAACTGCAAATATTAAATAAAACTATTAACAAAAGTACAGTTTTGAGAAAAAAAGTACTTGAATACATGAGTAAAAAGTACTTACAGTGCATCCGGAAAGTATTCACAGCGCTCCACTTTATCCACAGTTTGATATGTTAAAACCTTATTCCAAAAGGGATTACATTTATTTTTTCCCTTTAAATTCTACACACAATACCCCATAATGACAATGTGAAAATAGTTTTGTTTTTGTTTTTTTTAGATTTTTGCAAATTTATTAAAAATGAAAAAAATCCCTAAGAAATCACATGTACTAAGTATTCAAAGCCTTTGCCATGAAGCTCAAAATTGAGCTCAGGTGCATCCTGTTTCCACTGATCATCCCTGAGATGTTTCTACAACTTAATTGGAGTCCACCTGTGGTAAATTCAGTTGACTGGACATGATTTGGAAAGGCACACGCCTGTCTATATAAGGTCCCACAGTTGACAGTGCATGTCAGAGCACAAACCAAGCATGAAGTCAAAGGAATTGTCTGTAGATCTCCGAGACAGGATTATTTCGAGGCACAAATTTGGGGAAGGGTACAGGAAAATTTCTGCCGCTTTAAAGGTCTCAATGAGCACAGTGGCCTCCATCATCCATAAATGAAAGAAGTTTGGAACCACCAGGACTCTTCCTAGAGTTGGCTGGCTGTCTAAACTGAGCGATCGGGGAAGAAGGGCCTTAGTCAGCGAGGTGACAAAGAACCCGATGTTCACTCTGTCAGAGCTCCAGCGTTCCTCTGTGGAGAGAGGAGAACCTTCCAGAAGGACAACCATCTCTGCAGCAATGCACCAATCAGGCCTGTATGGTAGAGTGGCCAGACAGAAGCCACTCCTTAGTAAAAGGCACATGGCAGCCCACCTGGAGTTTGTCAAAAGGCACCTGAAGGACTCGCAGACCATGAGAAACAAAATTCTCTGGTCTGATGAGACAAAGCTTGAACTCTTTGGTTTGAATGCTGGGCGTCATGTTTGGAGGAAACCAGGCACTGCTCATTAGCAGGCCAATATCATCCCTACAGTGAAGCATGGTGGTGGCAGCATCATGCTATGGGGATGTTTTTCAGTGGCAAGAACTGGGAGACTACTCAGGATAGAGGAAAAGATTAATGTAGCAATGTACAGAGACATCTTTGATGAAAACCTGCTCCAGAGTGCTCTTGAACTCAGACTGGGGTGATGGTTCACCTTTCAGCAAGACAACGACCCTAAGCACACAGCCAAGATATCAAAGGAGTGGCTTCAGGACAACTCTGTGAATGTCCTTGAGTGGCCCAGCCAGAGCCCAGACTTGAATCCAATTGAACATCTCTGGAGAAATCTAAAAATGGCTGTGCACTGACGCTTCCCGCCCAACCTGATGGAGCTTGAGAGGTGCTGCAAAGAAGAACGGGAGAAACTGCCCAAAGATAGGTGTGCCAAGCTTGTGGCGTCATATTTAAAAAGACTTGAGGCTGTAATTGCTGCCAAAGGTGCATCAATAAAGTATTGGGCAAAGGCTGTGAATACTTATGTACATGTGATTTCTTCGTTTTTTATTTTTAATAAATTTGCAAAACTCTAAAAAAAAAAACTTTTTCCATGTTGTCATTGAGTGTTGTGCGCAGAATTTTGAGGAAAATATGAATTTAATCTCTTTTGGTATAAGGTTGTAACATAACAAAATGTGGAAAAAGTGAAACGCTTGCTATGTCCACAAACCTGGCATTGATGACAGACGAGAGGGCTGTGCTGGAACTGAACTTCATTACACCAACGTCAAATAATACAGTACATATGACTGAGCACTGAACTCCTATCCCCTCAGTGAGAGTGCCGGCAGAAGAGAGCATAACATGGCCGGCCCCTCCCCTATGTATGTCGGTTCTGCCACTTTCCCACCCGAGCTCCTACTTAAACAGTCCTTTGTTCTCACAGTCTTCCATGGGGAAGGCAGTTCTGCTGAAGGGGCCTTGTAGTGGGTCCACGGAAAACGCGCTCCTGGAGATGCTGGGTTCCCTGGACCGGAACCAATCTTCATAATGTTGCGGCCTGGGTCCCACACTGCCCCAACTGACTCCTGCGAAGCCTTGCCGTCTGGAGAAGCCACTTGAATGCGCCGGAGATGGTTTGTGTGCTGTACCAAACCATCCGCCAATCTGAAGCACGCTGATCCCGGTTGTGGCACAATCCTCAAGGGTGTTTGCGGTCTCATAGAAGGTGACTTTCCTGCCCGCAGACCAAGTCGATCCTCCATGTGTACTCGCACCCAGTCCATCACCTTAAGAGGCGCTTTGCTTGGTCTGACATGGCCTTGAGATCGCGGTGGCGCTACGTTTACCTCCATCGTCATGTTGGTCTCTTCACCCAACTCCCCTGCAGCAGTCTGTGGAGGCCAAAGTTGGTTGTGGGCACTGAAGACATCCAGTGTTTCTCCTGTGTCACTTACCATTACGGACCCTTCACCTGTCGGCTCAGCCACAGCTCCCATAGACTGGTGCTGAGTAAGGATACTGAAGCAGTCCGGTTCCTCTTCTCCCTTGCCTGATGTGCTTTTTTGTTGTTGTTCCGTATCGTGGATGATGTCCGTACCCAGTTGTTGTGCCCCGAGGTTCTCTGCGTGCACGGGCTCCCTCTGCTGCAACTCCGCAGCAGCCTCCGTAGTCTCTGACTGGGCGAGGGTCTGAGGCGAGTCCGGCTGCTGCCCTCCCTCTGTTCAGCTGTCCTCCTGTGCGCGCTTGGTATGGCATGTTTAGCGTCGGTGTCACCCTTTGTAAACTTGTCCCACACCACATCATCATCATCAGTGTCTGTTGTGTCCCATTTACCGTAGCCAGACAAAGTGAACCCAGTGCTGTCACAGATAGTGAAACCCAGTCGAAAGAAGAGGTCACATCCCATTATGTTTTCACCATGTGTAGCCACTTGAAACATGAAATCATAAACAATCGTCAACTTATAGTCGGCTGTTAGTATGATTGTCCCTACTTTGCTAACTCTGTGACCACTGCATCTATCCGATTTTTCTAATCGGGTGGTTGGGGAAAAATTTCTTCACCGTGGCCCAATTCAGCATTGACTTAACTGCCGCAGTGTCAGCCAGCAGTGGCACAGTCACATTGTCCAATTCAACCATGCTGTATGTGTATAAGTTAATATCAGGGCTTACCACATGGATGGTGGTCATGGGTGGGCAGCTTTGCTTGCTTGGTGGGTCCCATGATGTCAGCGACTGGCACATTTTGGTGAAATGGTTGAACCTCCCATACCTATTACACCATTGTCCTCTTGCTGGGCAAAAATGTACTCTCTCATGGTGCATCGAGGAACCACAGTTTTCACACGTGGGGCCTCTCGGAGCGGTCCTCCAGTTCACGGTGTTTGTCTCAAACTCCACTGCCGTATCTTCATGTTCCTCCATGCCCACCGCATTGCCTAGCGTTGTCTGTCCTGGCTGCCTCTGTTGTTGGCGCACACCTAGCTCTGATTCTCCGATGGTCCGCTGACTCAAGTTAAGATAAGATAAGCCTTTATTAGTCCCACGATGGGGAAATTCCAGGATTGCAACAGCACAGGGATAGCAACACTCAGAGCAACAATCAGAAGGCAAGAAAAAACAAGAGCAGCTAGTATACATATGTACATATTAATATATATATATATATATATATATGTATATATATATATATATATATAGGTAATATATATATATATATAAGTAAGTAAGTAAGTAAATATATATATATGTATGTATATATATATATATATATATATATATATATATATATATATATATATATATATATATATATATATATATATATATATACGTATATATATATATAGACACACAGTGCGGAGCATTTTGGTTGGTGGATGTGCAGCAGAAAGTCTAAGCTCTCTCTCCGCGGATGCGGCGGGCCAGCTGAATGTCTTTGGGCATGATGGTGACCCTCTTGGCGTGGATGGCGCACAGGTTGGTGTCCTCGAAGAGACCCACCAGGTAGGCCTCGCTGGCCTCCTGCAGAGCCATGACGGCGGAGCTCTGGAAGCGCAGGTCGGTCCTGAAGTCCTGAGCGATCTCCCTCACCAGGCGCTGGAAGGGCAGCCCACGGATGAGCAGCTCCGTGGACCTCCGGCAGCGACGGATCTCTCTCAGAGCCACGGCACTGGGCCTGCAACAGTGAGGCCTCCTCACTCCGCCGGCGGCCAGAGCGCCTTTTCGAGCAGCCTTGGTGGCCAGCTGCTTCCTGGGGGCTTTTTCTCCAGTAGATTTATGGGCAGTCTGCTTGGTTCTTGCCATCGCTCTTTATTATTCTGTCTTATATTTCCTGCACGCCACCCAAACTCCAGCCCGGCACCCGCGTCGCTCCCGCTTCAGCTCTCCCGGTATGTTGAGCCTCTCCGTTAGCACTGGGTGGCGGCCGAGTGCTAGCTAGCTCCTCCCCGCTGCATCATCTCCCGCTGTAAACAGAGGCTCTGTCCGCCGGCTCGGGAGACCCCCGGGGCGATCTGTGTGTCCGTGATACACATAGAGTGAAAGGTGTGCCGGATCAGAAAGCCATCACCGGATCAGAAAGAAGGAAGATAAAAAGACTCAGAATTGAGCCGCTGTTGCAAAAGGCAGCCAACTCGTGTGGCGCCGGAACCGGAAGTTGGAATGCTAGCTCGATGATGTTAGCTAGCGTCATGTCATTTTGCACTGTTAGTATCTTAGCCCTTAGCCTAGGGTTGTTCGAGTGCTCGGCAAATTGGTCCCCCACCATCTTGTCCTCTAACAGTCCAAATTGGCACATGTTTGCCAGATGTCTCAAATCAGCAAAGAATTGTTGGGTGGATTCCTCAATTCCCTGTCACCTCTGATGGAATCTTATATGGTGAACTAGCACGTTGTCTGGCATAGTGAAGTAGCTAGCTAGTGGTTCCACAGCATTTTCATACGAGTCCGTTGGACAGAGTGTGTGAAAAATCCTCTGACCTTCTATGCCCAGGTTGTGGACAAACAGTGCCCGCTTCCTTCCTTTATCCAAATTCCCCAGGTCCAGTGCTACAATATAGGTGTCGGACGCATCCAGCCAACATGGCCACGGGACGAGCGGTTTGCCTGGGAGCTCAAGGAAAGGCCTCAGCAGCCTTAGGCACACTTTTATGGTTCGTCAGTTCTCGTCGCCAAATGTTATGTCCACAAACTTGGCAGTTATGACGGATGAGAGGGCTGTGCTGGACCTGAACTTTATTACACCAATGTCAAATAATACAGTACATATGACTGAGCACTGAACTCCTATCTCCTCAGTGAGAGTGCCAGCAGAAGACAGCATAACATGGCCAGCTGCTCCCTTATTATGTTGGCATGATGACGATACCAGTTGGCTACATCATCATGCTCCTCTTTGTTGTAAACCCCTTTACAACAGCACTGTGAATACTTTCCGGATGCACTGTACCACCTATCTCTGTTGCTAACATCAATTTTTAAGTTTCACCACAGGTGGCATTTGTACAGACAGCAAGACAGCAGCAAATCCTGCAATTGAAAAAAAAAAACCAAGCAAACAAAATTAAACCATCATCAATCCTATAATGCAAGTATACGTGTCTTTCCTTATTTCAACATATTAGTGGTAGGCTGATGGCAGTTTCAGGGTGCTTTCACAGCAAAATTTGTTTAATTTGGTCCAACTCAGTTGACAAGTTTGCTACTTTGAATCATTTTCTCCGTGGTTCTGTTCCCTTTCACACAGGCAAAAATTCAAGTGGACCAAACTGGGTTACGTTAAATCCTGCGAAACATACGTCAGAACGATCTCTGTTCTTATTGGTCAGATTTTTTTGCCCTGAGAACAGGAAAGGTAAAAACAGGAAGTAGGATGACTACTGTGTATATATGCATTTCTGGGGAGAAAATAATATAAATCGTAGTGTAATCTACAGAGGGTTTTCATCGTCCTGGTTATTGTTTTACATACAGTACGTGCATATGCCACTTTCAGCAGGTCGTACAGTTTGAAAATGAAGTGCAGATAGGGATGGAAAATAACATGTTAACGTTCATTAATTCTCCAGAACTGTGACATGCTCAGCCACAGATATTTTCAAAGATCCATCAGGTACAGTGGTGTGAAAAAGTGTTTGCCCCCTTCCTGATTTCTCATTTTTTTTGTATGTTTGTCACCCTAAAATGTTTCAGATCATCAAACAAATTTAAATATTAGACAAAGATAACACAAGTAAACATAAAAGGCAGTTTTTAAATGAAGGTGTTTATTTTTAAGGGGAAAAAAAAATCCAAAACTGCATGGCCCTGTGTGAAAGTGATTGCCTCCTAAACCTAATAACTGCTTGGGCCACCCTTAGCAGCAACAACTGCAATCAGTCCTTTGCGATAACTGGCAATGAGTCTTTTACAGTGCTGTGGAGGAATTTTGGCCCACTCATCTTTGCAGAATTGTTGTAATTCAGCCATATTGGAAGGTTTTCGAGCATGAACTTCCTTTTTAAGGTCATGCAACAGCATCTCAATCGGATTCAGGTCAGGACTATGACTAGGCCACTCTGAAGTCTTTATTTTGTTTTTCTTAAGCCATTCAGAGGTGGACTTGCTGGTGTGTTTTCGACCATTGTCCTGCTGCAGAACCCGATCTCCTGCAGGATTTTTTAGTAGACAGCAGAATTCATGATTCCATTTATCGCAGCAAGTCTTCCAGGTCCTGAAGCAGGAAATCCACCCCAGACCATCATACTACCACCATCATATTTTACTGTTGGTATGATGTTCCTTTTCTGAAATGCTGTGTTATTTTTACGCCAGATGTAATGGGACACACACCTTCCAAAAAGTTCAACTTTTGTCTCGTCAATCCACAGAGTATTTTCCGAAAAGTGTTGGGGATCATCAAGATGTTTTCTGGCAAAACTGAGACGAGCCTTTATGTTCTTTTTGCTCAGCAGTGGTTTTCGTCTTGGAACTCTGCCATGCAGGTCATTTTTGCTCAGTCTCTTTCTTATGGTGGAGTCATGAACACTGAACTTATCTGAGGCAAGTGAGGCGTGCAATTCTTTGGATGTTGTTGTGGGGTCTTTTGTGACCTCTTGGATGAGTCATTGCTCACTCTTGGGGTAATTTTGGCCGGCCGGACACTTCTGGGAAGGTTCACCACTGCTCCATGTTTTCACCATTTGTGGATAATGGCTCTCACTGTGGTTTGCTGGAGTCCCAAAGCTTTAGAAATGGATTTATAACCTTTTCCAGACTGATAGATTTTAATTACTTTCTCATTTGTTCCTGAATTTATTTAGATGGTAGCATGATGTCTAGCTTTTGAAGATCTTTTGGTCTACTTCTGTCATGAACCAGGGTTTGGTGGTCCCAAACCCAGTTCTGACATGGTGGCTATTTTGTCTCTTTGCATTGTTTGCTTTCCATCAGGCGTTTCAGGGAGCTCTTTGGGTCCTCCGCTCCCTGACAGCTCAGCCACACCTCCTCCTCTTGTCAGTGTCACCAGCTGTTCCTCATTACTGGTTTTCACTTACTCACACACGCACACACACATTCACATCCACTCAGCAAGTCCACGCACTCCCTCTCACTTCTCACACCAGCGATCTCTTTCCTCATCAGTACTGCCATTACTTAAGCTCTGCATTTGTGGAAAGAGATTGCCGGATCATTGCGCATTGTACACAGTCGCTGTTTCCCGCTATTTATGTTAGCCTCCACTCCCTGCATTGTATTGTCAGCCTGACTGTGTAGTTTCCTGCTAACGCTACTTGACATTCGTTTGTTACCTGTTGTTGTGGCTGTTCCTGTTTCACATGCTCTCACCAGACAGCACGGACTGTCTCGGACTGCTCCAGTGCGTAAGTTTATGTTTGCCTTTCTCCTTGTGAAATTCAGCTGTCCTGCGGCACTAGTCAATCTCTCCCTTGGGCTGTTGAGCATCTTAGAGGCGTCAGTGTTCCCCTGGTGTCCTCCTTGACTGTTAACTCATCCTTCTGTTGATATCGTAACTGTTGCTGGATTGAATCTTTATTTTTGTTCAATAAATTGCATGTAATATACTCTGCACGTGGGTTTTAATTCCTTCCTCCGTGCGCTGCGTAATGGCGCATGGGGAGTCATAACAACTTCACTTTGTCAGACAGGTCCTATTTAAGTGATTGCTTGATTGAGAACAGATGTGGCAGTAATCAGGCCTGGGTGTGGCTAGAGAAGTTGAACTCAACTTTCCAAAGCTGTGATATACCACTGTTAATTTATGTTTTAAGGGGAGCAATCACTTCTTCACAAAGGGCCATGTAGGCTTGGATTTTTTTTTTACCCTTAATAATAAACACCTTCATTTGATGATCTGAAACATTTAAGTGTGACAAATATACAAAAAAAAAAAGAAAAGAAAAATCAGGAATGGGGCAAACACTTTTTCACACCACTGTAACTGGTTGGACCACCCTTAGCAGCAACAACTGCAATCAAGCATTTGCGATAACTGGCAATGAGTCTTTTACAGCACGGTGGAGGAATTTTGGCCCACTCATCTTTGCAGAATTGTTGTAATTCAGCCACATTGGAGGGTTTTCGAGCATGAACTGCCTTTTTAACGTCATGCCACAGCATCTCAGTCGGATTCAGGTCAGGACTTTGACTAGGCCACTCCAAAGTCTTCATTTTGTTTTTCTTAAGCCATTCAGAGGTGGACTTGCTGGTGTGTTTTCGATCATTGTCCTGCTGCAGAACCCAAGTGCACTTCACCTTGAGGTCATGAACAGATGGCTGGACATTCTCCTTCAGGAATTTTTAGTAGACTGCAGAATTCATGGTTCCATTTACCACAGCAAGTCTTCCAGGTCCTGAAGCAGCAAAACAGCCCCAGATTTCCTTTTCTGAAATGCTGTGTTACTTTTACGCTGGATGGAATGGGACACACACCTTCCAAAATGTTCAACTTTTGTCTTGTCAATCCAGAGTATTTTCCGAAAAGTGTTGGGGATCATTCAAGATGTTTTCTGGCAAAACTGAGACAAGCCTTTATGTTCTTTTTGCTCAGCAGTGGTTTTCGTCTTGGAACTCTGCCATGCAGGCCATTTTTGCCCAGTCTCTTTCTTACGGCAGAGTCATGAACACTGACTTTAACTGAAGCGAGTGAGGCGTGCAGTTCTTTGGGTATTGTTGTGGGGTCTTTTGTCACATCTTGGATGAGTTGCTCTTGGGGTAATTTTGGTCAGCCGACCACTCCTGGGAAGGTTCACCACTGCTTCATGTTTTCGCTATTTATGGATAATGGCTCTCACTGTGGTTCGCTGGAGTCCCAAAGCTTTAGAAATGGCTTTATAACCTTTTCCAGACTGATGGATCTCAATTATTTTGTTTCTCATTTGTTCCGAATTTCTTTAGATGGCAGCATGATGTCTAGCTTTTGAAGATCTTTTGGTCTACTTCACTTTGTCAGACAGGTCCTATTTAAGTAATTTCTTGATTGAGAACAGATGTGGTAGTAATCAGGCCTGGGTGTGGCTAGAGAAATTGAAATCAGTTTTTCAAAGATGTGATAAACCACAGTTACTTTATGTTTTAACCCGGGGGGGGGGGGGGTCACTTTTTCACACAGGGCCATGTAGGTTTGGATTTTTTTACCCTTAATAATAAACACCTTCATTTAAAAACTGCAAATTGTGTTTTCTCGTGTTATCTTTGTCTAATGTTTAAATTTGTTTGATGATAAACATGAGAAAGCAGGAAGGGGGCAAACACTTTTTCACACCACTGTATATGTCACGACGCCCCCTTGGGGGAAAGGACAAGACCCACTCGCCAGGTACGAAGGGAACAGGATTTATTGTGAGAACACAAAATACAGCACAAGGCTGGAAAAACTGCATGGCAGGGTTAATGGAAAACAAACCTAAACCGTGACTAACTGTGCGAAAAAAGTGTGAAAAAACGACCCGACTTCTTGCTGAGAACTAATCAGTAGATTGCCAGAAAGACTGTGAGATGAGAGCAACAATAAATAGGCAGTTGGTGATTAAACACAATCATTAGCAGCTGTGAGTAATTAGCAACACGAAGGACCAATAATGAATAACTGAACGTGCTGACACCACAGATAAACACAAAATGAAGAGAAAAGCAAGAGCAATGATAAAAAATAGTACAGATAATGATAATGATAATGATAATAATAATGAGTCCAAAAGGGAACAAAAAGTGCAAATAGAGTCTGCGGCCATGTTCAGACCATGACAGTAACCCCACTTTAAGGGTCGGAACCCAGACGATCCTAAGATAACACCCACAAGAGAATAGGAAAAGAAAAAAAAACAAAAGCCCCCACAAGGTTGGTGGCGGGGGAAAGGCCAGGAGGGCCAGAACAACTGTAACCCCATCCCACACAACCACACACAGCAAAGCCAACAATCAACACTGTTCATGGCCGACTAGAGTTCAAGGCCCCCCAAAACCCAGACGTGTCGGGTGGTCTACCCAAGTTCATGGGCCAACGAACCAGAAAACAGTGTGGGTCGGGGGGTCTGCCCTAGTCTGTGAGCCCCCAGACCAAGCAGCAAGATGGATCTGGCGGCCTCCCAGAGTCCCTAGGCCACCAGACTGTAAAAGAAGGTGGTTCAGGGGGTCTTCCTGAGTCCATGAGCCTCCAAACCAAAGAATCAGATGGATCTGGTGGTCTCCCATAGTCCTTAGACCACCAGACCATGGAATAAGATAGTTCAGGGGGTTTACCCGAGTTCACGGGCCCCCAAATCAGGAAACAGGAAGAGCTAGATAGGTGCTGAGGTTTGCCGATCTCAGGTAATGAGGCTTTGAGCACGTTGACCTCCAGATGGAACGGCGGGGGCGCGCTGTCCTCAAATGCTGGTGGTTTGAGCACGATGACCTCTGCAGCAACCAGTTTGGGTGCGCTGACCTCTGGATGAGACTGCCAGGGAGCACTGACCTGTAGGTGAGATGGCTGGGGAGCGCTGACCTCTGGATGAGATGACTGGAGCACATCCGGTCCAGGTGCCCAGGATTCCTCCTTCGATGTGGTCACCTCGGGCAGGGGGAAAGAGGTACAAGTTGGACTAGGAATCACCACAACACAGTCAGCAGAGGGGCTTGGCAGGGAGAGCTCAGAAGCATATGAACGCTGCAACTGGGTCTCCTCACCAGGAGTAAGACAAGACCTCTCTAAAATAGATAGTAAGAAAACAAAAAAGAGGACTTGCCTTATCTCCTGCTGTTCTGCTGGTGAGGAACCTGATGACTGTAGCTGGAAAGGCAATGACCATCACAGGAGATGCTGAAGGTATGGCTGAAGAAACAGTCAGAGGCACAGCAGCGGGCGTGGACACCAGCATTGGAAATGTTGGAGCCGATACTGCAGATGTGATGACGGGCAAAGAAGCTGCAGTGGAACCCTCAGGTGAAGCTGCATGCTTCTCTTCCAGCAGTGCAACAGGCTGAATGGCAGATGAAGCTGGTGTGTCTGCCATGGAGAGCGCTGGAATGGGAACGGGGCATGGAGATGTACGTAAATGCACCAACAAACGTCTCACAGAAGGCACCGGGTCCTGTGATGCCAAAACCAGGGGACATTTATCCATCGGCACAGGCCTCAGCGTAAATAGTGTCCCTGTCTTCAGCCCGTGGAGTGACTGTGGGGCTGACGAGACTGGAATTGGAGTTGGAGCAGATACCAGAAAATGGTGAGGAGGGGAGGATGCCGGAGGCCGGGGACGCTTCTTCGTTGGCACACACCCCGACGACCCGGGTACGTTCTTTACCATTTCACAGTACATCTGCCGGAGGTTAGCAACTGAATTTAACAACCCACTCAGCTTGGGGTAGCTCTGTAGGCTGGGAAATGCCCTTACTGAATTGGCTGTGGGGTTCAGAAAACTTAGGGCTGCCTCCAGCGAATGAGAAGTGCAGGTGTCAGAAATCAGATCCTCGATGGTTTGAGCTGCCCACACCTCATCCGCATTCAGTCCATAACTCCAATAGTTCGTACCTGCTGAGTTCTGTTCGGGTTGGATCCAGTAGCAGTCCTCAGGCACAGCAGGTGACTGAGAGGAGTGGGGGGGGGGGGGGTGGCGGTGGTAAAGCGAAGAGTAGGAGCCCCCGCAGCCAGGGAAGAGAACGAAGTTGTGGGCAAGCCTCCAGGATGTTAGCCGCTGCATCCAGACAATCCTCAGCCTCCTCCAGGCAAAATGAGCTTTCAGCCGCGATAAGCAGTTCCCACAGCCTGTCCACAGCCTGCTGATCCTCCTCCTTCTTCCCCCTCCCTCTTCTGTTCCTCTTACCCGCTGGGTCCATCACTGTTGGCAATCTTCTGTCATGATGCCCCCTTGGGGGGAAGGACAGGACCCACTCGCCAGGTACGAAGGGAAAAGGATTTATTGTGAGAGCAAAAAATACAGCACATGTATTGATATGTGAAGTTCATATGGAGTCACCACTAGAGGGCAGTATGACCCCGGCCATGACCTGACTATAAAAGGAGATGTACATGTGCCACTGTGTGGTTAGTTGTTAGTTGCACTTGAAGTGACAAGTAAAAAGTCCTAACTGACACCCGGTGTGTGCGCCTCGTCATTACATGTTCCAGGAGAACATTACATGGTACCAGGAGTAAATTACATGATACCAGGATAAAACTACGAACCGACGACGAAGATGAACGCTCTTCGACAGCCGGACGAGTTAAAGTTGACCGGTAACGTCAACGAGAACTGGAAAGTATTCAAACAGAGTTTTGAACTTTATTCGCTTGCTATCGGTCTCCGTGACGAGGAGAGGAAAATAGCATTACTGCTAACAGTAGCAGGGCGAGCGGCGCTAAATGTGTTCAACACATTCATCTTCACGGAAGAAGAAAAAGGCAACTTCGACGCCGTGATGAAGAAATTTGACGATTATTGCACACCGAGAAAGAATGAAACGTACGAGAGGTATGTGTTCAGAAAAAGACTTCAGAAAGAGTCAGAGTCCATCGAGCTGTATGTCACAGACCTACGGTTGAAATGTCAGTCATGCAACTTTGGAACATTGAGTGAGTCAATGATACGGGACCAAATTGTAATAGGGGTCCAAGACAACAAATTGCGGATGCAATTACTGAAAGAGACTAACTTAACGCTGGAGAAAGCGATACAGATTTGCCAAGCGTCTGAGAGTATAAAGGCACAATTAAAGACTTTTAGCAGCAAGGAAAAAGAGACTGCTGAGGTCGGTGCAGTGCTGCGCGCGAAGCCGAAAGGAACGTTGCAGGCAAGAAAAAGGGAGGCAAACCCAGAGCGCGCACGCGGGAACTGTGAGCGGTGTGGAAGGCAACATGCGTTGAAACAGTGTCCAGCATTCGGGAAGGAATGTCGCAAGTGTGGCGGAAAAAATCACTTCGCAAAGACCTGCTTCTCAAAGAGGAGGGTGCAACTCGTGGAGAAAAAGAGCGACAGCGAGGAGGATCAGTTTTACGTGGACGCCATCGACGGAGAGACGAGCGCTGACGAATGGATAGTGTGCCTGGAGATGAATGGCACGGACATGTCACTGAAGCTCGACACAGGTGCGCAGGTAAACATCCTGCCAATGAAAGATTTTAAAAGACTGAAAAACAAACCGAAAATAAGAGATAAAAAGATTAATCTGAGAACATATGACGATAAGCCAATACCCACTAAAGGAATGTGCAGGGTTACACTGTCAAACAAAGGTAAAACAGTGAATGCATTGTTTGTACTTGTTGATGGAAATAGACAAGCAATTTTGGGTTTAAAAACATGCGATCAGCTAGGTCTGATCAAAAGGGTGAATGTCATTGATACAGACAAAGTGACAACACGAGAAAATACAGAGGCTACAACAAGTAAGCACAAACACACTGACTGGGTGAAAGAATACAAAGAGGTGTTCAAAGGAATAGGCCGCCTACCAGGCAAACAAAAAATTAGGCTGAAAGAGAATGCAGAGCCAGTCATACATGCAGCAAGAAAAGTGCCAATAGCTCTTAAAAAGTGGCTGAGAGAAACACTAGACTCACTGATAGCAGACGGAGTGGTCAGAAAAATAGAAGAACCAACTGAATGGGTTAACTCACTAGTTATAGTGGAGAAGCCAAATGGAGATTTGAGATTGTGCATAGATCCAAAAGATCTAAATAAAGTAATACAGCGGGAGCATTACAGGTTACCAACAAAATCTGACATAACCAGCACAATGAGTGGAGCAAGCTACTTCACAAAATTAGATGCCAAATCTGGGTTTTACCAAATAGTGCTCGACGAGGAAAGCGCTAAATTGTGCACATTTAATACGCCATTCGGAAGGCATTGCTTTCTACGAATGCCGTTCGGGATTAGCTCAGCCCCTGAAATTTTCCATAGAACTGTGCAGCAATTGTTTGACGGAATAGAAGGGGTGGGAGTTTTTCTTGATGACGTGGTAGTCTGGGGAAAAACAAAAGAGGAGCACGACGAAAGGTTGGCTAGAGTTCTCACACAGGCGCAAAAGTCAGGTATGAAACTGAATAAGAGTAAGTGCCAATTTGGGGTACAGGAGATTACATACCTGGGAGAAAAATTATCTGGGGCAGGCGTGCAACCAGATCCGGAAAAAGTGCGGGCCATAGCAGAGCTGCCAGTACCGCAGAACAAAAATGACTTGCAAAGAGCCCTAGGACTAGTCAATTACATGGGAAAATTTATCCCAAATTTATCAGCTAACACAATAGCTCTTAGAAGCTTGTTAGAGACCAATACAATGTGGCAGTGGATGGCAGAGCATGCCAGAGAATGGGAGTGGCTCAAAAGCAGTCTAATAAAGGAGCCAGTGTTAAAATTCTATGATCAGGACAAACTGCTAAAAGTGTCCACAGATGCGTCCAAAGCCGGCCTAGGAGCTGTGCTATTGCAAAAACATGACACAGAGTGGTATCCAGTCGCATACGCATCGCGCACCATGACAAGCGCAGAAAAAAATTACGCGCAAATAGAGAAAGAGACTCTAGGTGCAGTGTTTGGATGTGAGAAGTTTCATGAATATGTGTATGGACGGTCAGTAATACTAGAAACAGACCACAAACCACTGATTGCGATCTCACAGAAGCCACTGGGTGACGCACCACCGCGCATCCAGCGTCTAATGTTAAGATTACAGAAATATGACTTGAAATTTGAGTTTACACCAGGCAAGCAACTAATTGTAGCCGATGCGCTGAGTAGGGCTAGCTTGAGCAACACCAGCAGCACAACAGAGGAAGCTGTGCAAATACATGTAGACTCTATTAAGGCACACATGCCAGTGTCAGATGCAAAATGGACAAAGATAGTGAAAGAAACACAAAAAGATGAGAAACTAAAAAGAGTAATGGAACAGATACATCAGCCAGGACAGGTTATGATTGACAAGCCTTACCAACACTTTAAAGGTGAACTGTCTGTGTTAGATGGGGTTCTGTTAAAAGGTACAAGGATAGTCATACCTACCTCCATGAGATCAGAAATGGTTAAATTAGTGCATGAGGGGCATTTGGGTATTGAAAAGTGCAAAAGACGTGCACGTGATGTTTTATATTGGCCCAACATGCACAAGGACATTGAGGCATATGTGCAGCGCTGTGACATTTGCCAGCGCCACAGGTATCAACAGCCAAGGGAGCCTATGAGGCCCCATGAGAAGCCTCAAGGGCCATGGAGAAAAGTGGGCATGGATCTATTTCAGCTTAAGGGCAAGGACTATCTGTTAGTCATGGACTATCATTCCACCTACCCAGAGTTTGCAGGGTTGAGTGACACAACAGCAGAAAAGGTGATTGCACATACAAAGACAATGTTCGCACGCCATGGAATTCCAATGACTGTTGTAAGTGATAACGGACCACAATTCACGAGTCAGTGCTTCAAAGACTTTGCAGACACATATGGGTTCAAGCATGTGACCTCAAGCCCTCTGTACCCACAGTCAAATGGGTTAGCAGAGAAAGGGGTGCAAATTGTGAAGCGCATACTGAAAAAGGCTGCAGACAATGCAGAAGACCCACATCTGGCGATCCTGAATTACCGAGCATCACCACTGGAGAATGGACTGTCCCCAGCAGAAATGCTCATGAACAGAAAACTCAGAACGCGACTTCCATCAGCATCTCAAGTGATGGAAAAGAGAGATGTGAGGCGTGATGAGAGGCAAACTGAACTGTACAACAGAACAGCACGACCTCTGAGACCACTTGCACATGAGGACATAGTGCGAGTGAGATGTGATGGAGAATGGGGACCGCTGGCAAAAGTGGTTAAAGAAACAACTCCCAGATCATATGAAGTCATCACAGAGCATGGGAAAACAATGAGGCGAAACCGACGTCACTTACTGAAAGTGCCTCAGACAAAAATGAGAGTCACAGACAGTGAAACAAGCGACATGCTAATTTACAGTCAAACCGAACAACCAGAAATGGCTGAGAACCAAAACTTAGAGACAGACAATAACGAACAGACTGAGGTGACACAAATCAGAAGATCACAAAGGCAAATTGTGAAACCGAAAAGACTGATTGAGGAAATGTAAGGAGTACTGAAATGAAAAAAAAAAAAAAATTAAAAAATGTGTTGATATTGAATTGTAAACAGAGGAAAAAAATGTGTTGATGTTGAATTGTAAACAGAGAAAAAAAATTGAACTTGTGATTCAGTGTACAAGGTTGAAAGGAATGTAAATAGAAATGGAGTTTATTTTGTATATAGAAATTTGAGAAAAAGTTTATAGTTGGACATGACCTTTACTAGAAAAAAAAGGGAGATGTATTGATATGTGAAGTTCATATGGAGTCACCACTAGAGGGCAGTATGACCCCGGCCATGACCTGACTATAAAAGGAGATGTACATGTGCCACTGTGTGGTTAGTTGTTAGTTGCACTTGAAGTGACAAGTAAAAAGTCCTAACTGACACCCGGTGTGTGCGCCTCATCATTACATGTTCCAGGAGAACATTACAGCACAAGACTGGAAAAACTGCATGGCAGGATTAATGGAAAACAAACCTAAAACGTGACTAACTGTGCATAACAAAAAGTGTGAAACAACTACCAGACTTCTTGCTGAGAACTAAACAGTAGATTGCCAGAAAGATTGTGAGATGAGAGCAACAATAAATAGGCAGTTGGTGATTAAACACAATCAGTAGCAGCTGTGAGTAATTAGCAACACAAAGGACCAATAATGAGTAACAACGTGCTGACACCACAAATAAACACAAAATGAAGAGAAAAGCAAGAGCAATGATAAAAAATAGTACAGATAATGATAATGATAATAATAATGAGTCCAAAAGGCAGCAAAAGGTGCGAACAGAGGCTGTGGCCCTGTTCAGACCATGACAGTATGTAGAGTGGCATAAAATGTTTTACAGTTTGCTGTTGGTCCTGTTTCAATATGGTCTCTTTCTCACCTGCAGGACTGCACCAGAGTTCGGCAGTTGATTCAAATCAAGACCACCTCCTTCAGGAGGTCTCGGTACAGTTCCTTTGGTGCGCACCTGAGTGCAATTACTGTGTTCTCACCAGACAAAGGGAACCGCACTAACGGAGAAAAAGAACTTGAGTTCTGTTGAAATGAGCTAAAGCCTGTAGGTGTGAAAGCACCCTCAGTTATTCACCCTCACTGATAAAATATGTTAAATAATTTATTTACAGGTTGTGGTTCTGAAGCACGGCTCAACAGTGTGGAGACAATCACATCCCCTAGAAGTAGCATCCTTGTAACAGCCAAAATCCCTGGGTTTTGTAAGGGGGGTCTTGTTTTGGCCAGGATTTGAACCAGGGATCACTGCAGCCATGCCACCTCCAATTCCACCTCCTGTCTTTTTGTCATTGCCACCATCTCCAAACCGTACATCATAGCAGGTCTGACTACCATCTTGAAAGATAAGATAAGATAAGATGAGATAAGATAAGATAAGATAACCCTTTGTTAGTTCCACAACAGGGAAATTTATGGTATTGCAGCAGCAAAGGGATAGTAGCACTCAAAGTGCCTTTATTGTCATTCCATTGTTAATAAACAATTCAACGAAATTGAGATGCTGCTCCCTAAAAACAAACTATCACACTCATAGTTCACTCATGCATTTAACATTCTTATAATTACAACAATAAATAATGCTTGAAACAATATTACCTAAAAGTTGAATACAATATGTACGTAGCAATAATGAAAACATACCAAGCTCCTCAGTGCACAGTGTGTCCTGCATGGGTTGGGACTGGGACTCCAGCAGAGATGATTGCTCAGCCACCATCCTCCTCTCCCCTATCACCTCCACTAGGTTGAGGCAGTGCCCTAGACCAGAGTCAGCCTTCTTTATCAGCCTGTTCAGTCTCTTCTTCTTGGCACCTGTGATGCTGCTGCCCCAGCAGACCACTCTATGCATGATGGCTGATTCCACCAGAGAGTTGTAGAAGGTCTTCAGGAGTGCCCCCTGCACTCCAAAAGACCTGAGTTTTGAGGTCGACGATTGCAGAGTCATCAGAGAACTTCTGCAGGTGGCAGTGTGGCGTATTATATGAAGAGTCAGCAGTGTAGAGGATGAGCAGGAAGGGAGCCAGAACTGTTCCCTGGGAGGCCCCCATACTGCAGATGATTGCATCAGACACAGTTCTGGGCCCTTGCAAACTGTGGACAGTCTGTAAGGTAGTTTGGGATCCAAGATGACAGGAGGTGGTCTACCCCTGCACACAGCGGCTCATCCCTCAGAAGCAGTGGCTGTAAATCTTCTCTTTCACTCTAGCTGCTATCTTTCTGTCACAAATCACCACAGACACTCGTCTCCACTCACTCCACCCTGCCTGCACTCTCTTCGTAGCCTCTTTTGTACACTGTCCATTTCTTTTGGATGATTGACCTAAGATATTTAAACTCCTCTACCTTCACTACCACTGCTACTTGCATCTTTACTGATACAGCTGCCTGCCTTCACACACAAGTATTCTGTCTTAGTTCTATTCACTTTCCTCTCTAGGTTCTCTTCCACTTTGCTCCCTACTCTTACTAAAGATTACAGTGTTGTCTGCAAATTTCACAGTCCAGGGAGTCTGTTGCCTGACTTCATCTGTCAGCCTGTAACCATTGCAAACAAAAAGAGCTCAGAGCTGATCCCTTATGTAATCCCACCCCACCTTAAATCTGTCACTCTTGCAACACACCTCACCACCGTCTCATTGTCCTCATACATGTCCTGCACCACTGTTACTTACAGCAGGGAAAAAAAGTATTAAACACATCAACATTTTTCTCATTAAACATATTTCTGATGGAGCCTTTGACCTGGGATTTTCACCAGATATCAGTATCCCCCATCCCTCATCAGTATCCCCCATATCCCCCATCGGTGCAAATTAATCTCAGCTGGTTAAGTCCTGACTGATAGCCTTTAAAAAGGTCTGTGAATATCAGATTGTCACACCACAAAGAACTCATGATGGGTAGAAGTAAAGAGCTCTCTCTAGACCTTCACAACCTTATTGTTGTAAAACATAATAATAGCATTGCTTACAGGCACATTTCTAAACTACTTAATGTTCCAGTGAGCACTGCTGGAGCCATCATTCAGAAGTGGAACGAACATTCTCCTGATGGCTGATTCCACCACAGAGTTGTAGAAGGTCTTCAGGAGTGCCACCTGGGGGTGGCTGCGGTGCAGGTGTAGTGTGGCCGACTACTGATCGGAGGGTCAGGGGTTCGATTCCAGCTCTGTCTGCAGTCTACATGTCGAAGTGTCCTTGAGCAAGACACTGAATCCCCAGTTGCTCCTGGTGGGTCAGGCCAGTGCCTGTGTATGGCAGCTCTGCTGCCATCAGTGTGTGTGTGAATGGGTGGATAGCAAGATCTGTAAAGTGCTTTGGTCATCTAGGGATGAGAAAAAGCACTATATAAGTGAACGCCATTGACAGTTTACCATTTAAGCTGGTCATAGCCAGGAGCTCCTCACAAGATTTCTGACAGAGGAGTCAAAAAATTATCAGAAAGGTTATCCAAGAGCCAAAGAATACTCATGGAGAGCTCCAGAAAGACCTGGAGTTAGCAGGTACTGCTCTTTCAATGAAAACAATGAATAATGCACTCAACTGACAGGACTCTATGCCCGCTCACCTTGCATGACTCCATTGCTGAAGAAAAAGCATGTAGAAGCTCATATAAAGTTTACTGCACAACATTTGGGCAAGCCACTAAAATACTGGGAGAATATGGTCTGGTGAGACGAGACCAAAATTGAACTTTTTGGATGCCACAACACACAGCATGTTTGGAGGAGAAATGGCACCACACATTCCACCATGGTGTGGGGGTGTTTTTCAGCACATGGAAAAGCAGACTTCATATAATTGAAGATGAATAGACTAATGTACAGAGATATCCTTGATAAGAACCTGTTGCAATCTGCCAAGATGCTGAAGATGAAACGAGGGTGGACAATGCAAGACAATCATCCCAAACACACAGTCAAGGAAACTCTCAACTGGATCCAGAGAAGGAAAATAGACCTGCTAGAATAGCCCAGTCAGTCACCTGACCTGAATCCAATTGAAAATCTATGGAATGAACTGAAGATCAGAGTTCATAGAAAACACCCACGGAACCTTCAAGATTTGAAGTCAGTTTGTGTGGAAAAATGGGCTAAAATCACTCCTGAGCAGTGTTGGGAGTAACACGTTACAAAGTAACCCATTACCCATTGCTCCGCACTGTGTGTGTTTATATACTTGCATATTTATTCCACCTAGCTGCAATGCTCCGTACTGTGGGTGTTTATATATTTACATATTTATTCCATCTAGCTACAATGCTCTGCACTGTGTTCATATATTCATATATTTAGTCCATCCAGCTACAGTGCTCTGCACTGTGTGTCTGTGTGTGTGTGTGTGTATATATATATTTTATAGTAATATGTACATATGTATATTAGCTGCTCTTGCTTGCTTGTGTTTTTTTTTTTTTTTTTTTTCTTGCCTTCTGATTGTTGCTCTGAGTGTTGCTATCCCTGTGCTGTTGCAATCCTGGAATTTCCCCGTTGTGGGACTAATAAAGGCTTATCTTATCTTATCTTATCTTATCTTATCTTATCTTATCTTATCTTATTACTGTAACACCACTACTTTTGCAGTAATGTGCTGTTTAAAACTTCAGTAATGTGTTACAGTTACTGAAATTTGATCAGATGTGTTACTCCTTACTCGTGTTAGTAATATGGGTAGATATTTTTAGCGCAAATAATTGAATATACAAACTGACCCTACCGTACCTGAGATGTAGCCGTCAGTCGACGTGACCTGTTGTAGAGAGCTGAGTCTTCACTACTGAGCGGAGGAAGAGATGAAGCTACTTTGGTTTTGTGGCAATAGATTATTTTTCCTTTGTCACAATTAAGAACAAAAACATATTGGTGGGTTGCAAACTAAGTGCCGGTTGAGACCTACTGCAATTTTGAGAGGTGCTTCAAGCACCGTTTGTATGGTGTTGCTCAAACAACAAACCCTGGATCAACCCTGAGATAAAAACACTTCTGAGAGAGAAGAAGAGGATCTTCAGGTCGGGGAACAGGGAGATGCTGAAGTCCGTGCAGAGGGAGCTGAGGAGGAAGATCAGAGAAGGCAAGGACAGCTTCAGGAAGAAGATGGAGGACAAGCTGCAACAGAGCGACATCGGCGGGGTCTGGAGAAACCTTAAAACCATCTCTGAGCTCCAGAATACCTCCCCCCAGGCCACGGGGGGCAGGGAGTGGGCGAACAATCTGAACCTGTTTTTTAATAGGTTTGACCAACCGCCCTCCCCCCCCCCCCCGACTGCACAACAACCACTGCTGCCTCTAAAGTCATTGAGACCTGCTGTCCACACCCCACTCTACCAACACCCCCCCCCCCCCACTCCTAGCACACAGCCCCCCAACCTGACCCTCATTAAGACCCAGGTGAGAACGGAGCTGAGGAAGATCAAGGCGAGGAAGGCGTCGGGACTGGACGGCATCAGTGCAAAGCTCCTCAAGTCCTGTGCAGACCAGCTGTGTGGGATTGTGGAGCATATCTTCAACCTGAGCCTGAAGCTGGGGAGGGTACCACAGTTGTGGAAAACATCTTGTGTGGTACCTGTACCAAAGACTTCCCACCCCAAAGATCTGAACAGCTACAGACCAGTGGCCCTGACTTCTCACATGATGAAGACCCTGGAGAGACTGTTCCTTGCTCACCTCCACCCCCTGGTGGCACCAGTGATGGATCCACTCCAGTTCGCCTACCAGCATGGCATTGGGGTGGAGGATGCAATGATCTTCCTCCTTCACCGTTCTCTGTCCCACCTGGAGAAGCCCGGGAATGCGGTGAGGATCATGTTCTTTGACTTCTCCAGTGCTTTCACCACCATCTAACCGATGATCCTGAAGGACAAGCTGCTGTGCGCAGGGGTGGACCAGCACCTGTCATCATGGATCCTGGACTATCTCACTAACTGACCACAGTTTGTGAGAACCCAAGACTGTGTGTCCGACACGATCATCGGTAGCACGGAGTTCCACCAGGGAATGGTTTTGGCTCCCTTCCTGTTCACCCTTTATACTGCGGACTTCTCACACAACACAACACACTGCCATCTACAGAAGTTCTCTGACGACTCTGCGATCGTCGGCCTCATCTCCAACGGCGATGAAGCTGAGTACAGAGGACTTATCCAGGACTTTGTGGACTGGTGCCATCGGAACTGTCTCCAGATCAATTCAAGGAAAACTATGGAGCTGGTGATGGACTACCGCAGGCAAGGACAACCCCTCACAGCACCAGTAAACATACAGGGAACGGACATTGAGATGGTGACATCCTACAAGTACCTTGGTGTTCATCTGAACAATAAACTAGACTGGTCACACAATACCGACGCACTCTACAAGAAGGGACAGCGCAGGCTGTTCCTACTGAGGAGGCTCAGGTCTTTTGGTGTAGAAGAGGCGCTGCTGAAGACATTCTACGACACGGTGGAGGCATCAGCCATCACTTTTGGAATGGTCTGCTGGGGCAACGGCATAAGAGCAGCCGATAGGAAGAGACAGAACAAACTGATCAAGAAAGCTCGCTCTGTCCTGAGGCAATGCCTTGACCCAGTGGAGGAGATGGGAGAGTGAAGGATGGTGGCTAAACTGTCATCTCTGCTGGAGTCCGAGTCCCACCCTATACAGGACATACTGAACGCACTGAGGAGCTCATTTAGCAGTAGACTACATCATCCTAGGTGCGCAACCGAGAGGTTTCGCAGGTCCTTCCTACCAACGGCCGTCAGACTGTATAACCTAAGCAGGGCTGCTCGCAGAGATAGCAAAAAAACGTGATGACCTAATAGTATTGAATGCAAAGGACGCAACAGACTTACACAAATGGTCCCCTCCAGTATACAACTAGGACAATATCAGTCGCTACGGAGGGTGACAATATGTATGGATACATATTCATACTATGTAGGATAACTAAGTAGACGGTTATGCTGTTTATTCCATCTTGCTACAATGCTCTGCACTTTGTATATATATTTATATATTTATGTGTACGTATGTATGTATATTCACTGCTCTTATTTTTATTTTTTTTTATCTTCTTAATTATTGCTCTGAGTGTTGCTATCCCTGTGCTTTTGCAATCCTGGAATTTCCCCATTGTGGGACTAATAAAGGCTTATCTTATCTTATCTAAAACAGCAACAAAGCTCCAACAAAGCTAGTGCTAAGTAATGGCTACGCTAACAACACCATGTTAGTAGATCTACACTATCGGAACATCCACAGCTTGATATAAAGTGGAAATACTCTCGTATCAACAGCCACGGCTTGATTTCAAGCACAGGTATGCACCTGGACAGTTTGTGACCCAGCAAGAATTAAAATGACTGATTGCCAGATACGTCATTACAGACTGAAGACATGATAACAGTGACTGTCCATCAGACAGCTGAGACTGTGATCCACTGAAGTTAAATCACATTTACTTGCTACCTGGATAAAGATTATTCAAAAATGGATTTTGATCCCCAAAAGGAATTTGAGGGACTGGATCATGTCTCTGTCACAGCAGACATTTGGACTGTGGATAATGGACATTTTCTTTGGATCACTGCACATCGGATTAAATCCATATCATAAAGGTAAGATAAACATGGACAGTGTTATGCAGTGTTGCCAATTTTCACTCCAAAATGAGGAAATTACTGGCAATATCATATTGATTTTCTTCAGATTTTTCATACAATAAGAGCTTTCAAGTCAGGACAAAGCAGACTGAACATGTTCTAAAAGCTCTGTCTGAAACAGTTTGTTTTCAGCCTGACATAAATAAGCCCATAATGTAATCCATTAATTAAATTATCTTGCTATGTGTGCAAGATGATTTAATTATGCATTTTAAAGTAATGTGAAAGTTACTTTTCTAAGTAACTAGTTAGTTTAATTATGCAGTGATTGGTAAAGTAACTCAATTACTTTTGAAAAGAAGTAACTAGTAACTGCAATTAGTTACTATTTTTTAGTAACTTGCCCAACACTGTGTGTGAATGGTGAAGGGATTGGCACCACACCGTGGCTGCCTCATCCATCCACGTGGATGCCCTGAATTTCCCTCTGGGATTAATAAAGTATACAAAATAAATAAATAAAAACAAAACAAAACAAAAAACACTGCTCCTGAGCAACGCCTGCCTAGTTTCTCCATATAGGAGGCATCTGGAGGCTCTTATTACCAACAAAGGCTTTTCTACTAAATATTAAATGAATTTCACCAAGCGTGTTCAATACTTATTCCCTGTGTCATTCCATTTTATTGAATATAACTTGTTTTGTGAACACAGTTGCCTCGATTTCTTTGTATGAGAAAAATGTTGACATATTCAATATTTATTTCCCACTCTGTACTTCTCTGCCACGCCTGACTTATTCATATAATACCACACTTCCTCTCTTGGCATCCTATCATGTGGTTTCTCCAGATCGACAAAGATACAGAGATCATCACTTCTATTTGGCCTTCCTTCATTGGGTTCCTATACAATCTAGAATTAAATTTGAAATCCTTCTCCTTACTTACAGAGCACTAAATGATCAGGCCCTTTGTTCTTTAAAAGATTTGAATTCACCGTCTGAGTGAGCTGAAGACAGGTGAAGTTGCCTTGATAACTTCTGCAGCTTTGTTCAACCTGCTGTGGAAATTCCTAAAACACTGTCATTCACAGGTTTACATTATCTGACAAGGGTCTCATCTGAAAAAATTGTCCCCGCCTCCAAATTTCACCTGGATGATGGGTTGTTAACATTGCTAGCCTGCTAGTCTTGTTAGCACATCTGTGACAGGAGTCTGTGGGTAAGAGACTCCGACACGCCGATTCAGCTGCAGAGCTCCTGGTCCTTATGTCTCCAGGTGAGTGTCATTCTCATTTTCAAACTAGTTTACTCTCCATTGTTGATACTTTTACTCCAGTGATAACAGAATCTCCTGGCCATTACTAGCTAGTGCTAGCCCTCAGACGTGAATGCACGAATGCACAAGATTCATGTGTGCTCACCTCTTTCCATTGACTTTGTATGTATTTGGGCCGCCCATTCGCGTTTGGTCTGAATGCACCTTAACAGTTAACTAAACTCCCAAAATGCAGTATTACTTGTATAAATAGAATGTCTTAAAGTACAATAGGAGGAAGAGCTTTCAGTTATCAGGCTCCTCTCCTATGGAACTAGCTGCCAATCTGACTCAGTCTGTGTTTTTAAGAATAGGATTAAAACTTTCTTTTTTGACAAAGCTTAGGGTTGGATCAGGTGACTCTGAACCTTTCCTTAGTTATGATGCTAAAGATTTAGACAGCTGAGGGGCCTTTCACTCCTTTCTTCTGTCTCAATATGTGTTGTAAGATTTTTGCTGTTTATTAACATCTGACTGTTCTCTTCCATAGATTGCGTTCCCATTGTATTTGTTCTTTATGTCTGTTCTTTCCTCCTTCTTCTCTATCCCCTCACCCCCCAGCCACTGGCAGCAGATGACCCTCCCTGAGCCTCATTCTGCTGGAGGTTTCTTACGGTTAAAAGGGAGTTTTTCCTCTCCATCGTCACCAAGTGCTTTCTCACAGGTGATCATCTGATTGGTGGAGTATGTCTGCAATTGTGGGGTATTTGCTCTCCAGTTTGAAAGTGCTATGAGATGACTGTTGCTGTAAATTGATGTTTTATAAACAAAGTTGAATTGAATTGAAGCCTTTCTGACCTTCTTATTCTTCTCCATCAGCACTCTTAAAGCAAACATTGCATCTGTGATACTCTTTCTTGCCATGAAAACATACTGCTGCTCACTGATCATCACCTCTCTTCTTAACCTGGCTTCAACAACTCTTTCTCTCACTGTCAAAATGTGGCTGATCAACTGTATCCCTCTGTAGTTACTACAGCTCAGAGCATCATTCTTGTTCTTAGAAATCAACACCACAACACTTCTTCTCCACTCCTCAGGCATTCTCTTTTGCTCCAAGATTATGTTAAGCAATCTGGTTAAAAACTCCACCACCATCTCTCCTAAACATCTCCATACCTCCACAAGTATGTCATCTGGACCCACCGCCTTTCCCTTATTCATCCTCCTTATAGCTGCCCGTGTAGGTGTGTGTGTGTTTGTGTGTGTGTGTGGGTGGTGGGGGGGATGCACGTATGATTAAATTAAGTGGATGATCATAGGTATGGCAAAACCAATGTTCACAGCTGGTAGCAAATGGGATGCAAATAGCGGCCTCTAGTGCCATTAAACATTCACCCAGCGCTCTTTCCTAAGAGGTTTTTGTGATACATTAACAACATCAAGCAGCTTCCACCTTCGCTTTTGACAGATAACAGTCATAATTCACACAACCGCATGAGGCCCTTCTTAGAAAATCATAAACATAGGTCATTTCAGGCATTCAAACAAACAACAGTGCTGTAGTTTTTTCTGGTGCAGACGAATGTCTACATTTAGCCAATGTCATTTAGTTCAGGAATGTTGGATAACCTGCTACCAGTTTGCAAGCCATGCCTGTTGAGTGTTTGTGTTTGTATCCGTATGTGTGAACATTCCTGACATTGGCAAGCGTTAGAGCTCAGTGCACAGAGGGGGGTCAGTGAAGAACTTGTAGACCAACTCAATGAACCCTGGAGGGCCAGTTCATCCTTCATCATTACCTTGTCCTGAAAGATTACAGAAAGAAAGAGGGATCAAGTTCCCTTCAGTTGTTTGTGTACACACTGAGCACCCTTTTATCGTTCTCTCAACCCTTTAGCTATCTCATAAACCCTGACTTTTCCATTGCCTGTAAGCTACATTACTAAGTCATGTAACAACTGTTGCACACAGAGAACAACAACTGTTCTCTGTGAGGTTGATTTCAAAGTAAAATGCATTTTTTTATTGTTTAAACATCTATAAAGGTTTTTTAAAAAAAATACTTTTTTACCTAGATTTCAGGTTCCCATTTCAACACTAATTATGTCTTTACAAGCAATGTTGAAGCTTTCAATATATTTCTTGAGCATTTGGACTTATTTAAAATTCCTCATTTTCCTAAATAAACTGTATAGGCCTATTTATGTAACACTGTGTCAAATATCTTGGGACGCTGTTTGCATATTAAACAGTCTATCCAAAATAGCACATTCACCCAGGGCTGAGAACTCTAGTATAAACATTTAAAACTCTGTTGCTCTTGTGCACCAAAACTTGAAATAATCTGGATCCACACACTAGTTCCAATATATATGTCACTCTCAAACGTGGCCCCAGTTTTGGGCTCTAACCACACAGCAGAGCAAGACATTCTTAAGGTCCAGGGAGCATCACTGAGGTACAGCTTAGTTTTCAGGACACTGTAATGGTGGGCGCCACTCATCTTGATGGTCATGGATTCTAACCCCCAATCTAATCATTATGCTGTCTTGGCCATGCTGGCATGTGTAGTCATACCTGTGGGTTGAGTCGAAGATGCAGACAGCTAGAGAACTGATATGAGCGTTTATGTTGGGAGAAGCAGCCGTGGCCCTCAGCGTGGTTTTAGTGGAGCCTGTCACGGTAGGTTTGGTGAGGGAAGCAGACATTGGCCTCTCTGGTGCTTGTGTGGTTATAGGCTTTTGTGGTAAAAGCTGATCTCAGCTGCACTGCTACGTGATTTGACTTAGGTTACACCTATATGTCTTTGGGCTAATGCCTTTAGTTAATAGCCAGCCAGCCTACATACAATATATACTAGAGATTCAGTGCCAGGTTTAAGGTTTATAAGTGCTAAGCTGCATGACATTACCATGTGGCTATTTGCTGGGTGAATGAACATTGTTGGTTTGGGTTAAAGGGAGCTGGCGCGGGGAGCTGAGGATGTAGCAGACATTCAGTGGTGGGAAGTATGTGGTAATTATTGTGTTCAGCACTGCCATCTGTCAACTCTCTCTTCTAGATATTTACTGGACCCACATTCCTCTTACTGGGTTGGTGGCTGGGATGGACTATGTACTGTATATGTGTGGATGTGTATGTGTGGCCTAGATATATCTTAACTTATGGGGACATCTGAAATCTGTTTACATACATCATGGAGATGTCTTGCAGAATGGGGACCAAAAATCAGGTCCCTGTAATGTAAATCATTAGGGTTGGTGCTAGGGATAGGGATAGGCAGTAGTAGTTTTTGCTAAGTCTCCAGGAAATGAATTTCAGTTTATGTAATGCCCCCTTAAGTTACGGATACAACTCTCTCTCTCTCTCTCTGTCTCTATCTTTTTCTCTCCATGTGTGTTACAAAGTGGTTCTGATGGTGCGTGCATGAGCTCTGGCCCATCTTCCATTCCAGGCCATCATTGTTCAATTCCTCTCACAACCCTATTTGTATGGTTTACACCCCCGTGCAGATTCAGTTGGTTTTTTTGAGTTATTTACATTTTTTACAGACACAGATATTCGCTAAATACACACATAAAACTCAGTCTGTTTATATGTTGTGTGTATGTTAGATTCCAAACATTCCCCTTGATATGATGTGCAAAGCATTAGTTGCATCAGTCGTGCCTGTCTGCAGAGAGAGGTGGTGAATGCTTTTCATTAGAAAAGCAATGTCCTGTCTACACTGGATAATTGTTAGATGCAGTCTTCAAAACACACACGCACACACACACACACACACACGCATGCACGCACATATGCACACACACACACACACACACACAATTCAGAAATTAGAAACATAAGTCAGACAGTTTGGCTTCAATGTTGTTTATAAATGTTACCTGTCATAATAAGAGCTGGCCTTGTCATCTGTCAGTACAAAAATAGCAAAACAGAAATGTGTTGAGACCTTGTATAATTTTTAAATGGTACTGCAGTCCAAATTCAAAAGAGTAGAGAGGGTTGTCTCTCCTCTTTTCTTGGCCAGAGGCAGGCGGGTTGCCAAGTTTAGGACAGGACAAACAAGAATTATGGCACACAATGGCAAGTGATGATGTCTTCTACACAGTAAGCTGCTCTTTTTTTGGTGTGATAGAAATGCTCCGGTCCTGTTCTCTACTTGTCTCCAAGAATGCAGAACTCAATTTTTTCTCCTAGAAGTCTGCCTGTCTCTTATCTGGCATCATAGTGGGTCAAAAGTTGATACTCTGTTTCTAGGAAACAAAACCTTTCTGTGTGTCATAAATTGCCCCACTGGGCAGAGAGAGACAGGCCCACGCGCCAACTGCAGTTTGTAGAATTTACTGCAGAAAGAACATAAATTTCCAAGGCACACAAAAACAAAGTCCAAAAACGAACACAGAGAAAAACTTACAGACTGGGATTTCTCAGGAAAATTCACCAGAGCAGGATTCGGGCTTCTGAATATGAAGAGAGAGGATAATTAAGACTGCCGCAGTGAAAAGACAGTCTGACAGTCTTTAAATAGTTTGGGGAAGAAGATGACACAATGGGCGGCAGGTGTGGGTGGCATGTGCGGACAGGTGACCTAATTAGACAATAACTCACAGCTGGGACAACTGAGGATCAGACAGTGAGAAAATAACAGGATGGGGGTGTCTGGAAGGAAAGGTAAAGGACTCGCCATACAGAAACAAAAATATAATTCCTACTACAGAGGCTGATAAAATAAAAATGATATTAAGATAACGGTATTAAGGACATAAAAAATTAACAGAATGATAAACTGCCTAGGAAACATCATAACTCCAAACACAGGAAAACAACACAAAGCTGGAAAAATACAGAAAACATTCAGAAATAAATTAAGAGCCTGAGCTCACTGATAACCGTGCTCAGTCTTATGACAGAGCCCCCCCCCTTTAAGGGGTGGATACCAGACACCCCAAGGTAACACCAAAAAAGAAAAAGAAAAAAGCCCCCCCCCCAAAAAAAAAGGTATAACAATGGACCACCCCGGGTGGGAGGTAGGGGGGAACAGGCTAGGAGGGAACAAAAACACATACCCCACTCAGGACCCACACCCATGCAAAACCAGGCCCAGAGGACCCTCAGGCCAAAGAATAAAACAGTTCGGGTGGTCGGCCGAAGTCCCATACCTGACTGACGGCAAGATGGTCCGAGTCGGGTGGCCTACCAGAGAATAAGGACCACCATACCCAACGGCACAGTCCGTCAGGCGGCCAACCAGAGTCCTTTAGCCACCTGGATAGGAGAGGTGGCCCAGGAAGTGGCTCCCCCGTAGGGAGGCCCAACAAAAGGAAGGAGAGCTGAGGAGGGGGAACCACGATGGCATCTGGTAGAGGAGGAGGAACCACGATGGCATCTGGCAGCGGAGAGGGGACCACAATGCCCTTGGACTGGCCAGCAGCACCCTCAGTGGTTCCGGACAGGGACATTACAGTATCCACAGTGGCTCCGGGCTGGAGCGGAGCTGCACCCTCGGTGGTTCCGGGTTGGAGTGGAGCTGCACCCTTGGTGCCTCCAGGCTGGAGCGGAGGTGCACCGTCAGTGGGCCCAGGCTGGAGCAACACTGCACCCTCGGTGGCTCCTGGCTGGAGCAACGCTGCAACCTCGGTGGGCCTGGACTGGGCCATGGCTGCACCCTTGGTGGGCCCGGACTGGGCCAAGGCCGCACCCATCATGGGCCCAGACTGGACCAAGGCTGCACCCACAGTGGCCCCTGGGCTGGACCATAAAGCCCATAGTGGGCCCACACTGGAGCGCAGCACCCAAGTAGGTCTCAGGCTGGGGCGTAACACCCACGACGGTCCCCAACTGGGACACAGCACCCACGGAGACTTGGACTGAGGAGGAGCTGCACCCACAGAGGTCCTGGGCTGGGACAAAGCACCCACGATGACCTCAGCAGGAGGGGGAGCAGCACCCATGGAGGTCCCAGGCTGGGACGGAGCACCCATGACGTCCTCAGCAGGGGGAGCTGGACCCACGGCAATCTCAGACGACGAGCCTGGACCCATGGAGACATCTGGCAGATCAGGAAATACCTCGGCAACCCTGGGGGAAAGCTCAGATAAAACAGGCGGAGAAACAGGGTCAGGGTCACCGGCAGCGGAGGAGTCTGGCGAGGTGAGCTCAGGCGCAGCTGACGGCTGCACCTGACTTTCCTCACCAAGAGCCAGACAAGATTTCTCCAAAACAGACACCAGAAAAACGAAAGAGAGCACTTGCCTGAGCTCGAGCTCCACCGCTGCCCAGGACTCTGTCAATCCAAGTGATGGTGTCTCGGGCCCAGCTCTCTGGAGATCCAGGTCCTACTCTGCTGCAGTGGCCCCAGCAGCAGGTATGGTGGTCAGTGCAGTCCTACGACCCCTCAGCGATGTGGCCCACGCAGATGGCTTACCCTGCGTGGTGCCAGGAAATTGGCTCCCTGCTGGCGCTGCATCCTGCTTAACTGAAGCCTGGGGACTCTTCTTGGACAGCGCAGGCATCAGCTCAGATTCAGCACTCTCCCTCCATCCATTACGTGGCTGTGGGGCTGGAATCAGGTCCTCCAGAGCCGCAGACTCCTCCATTGTCTGGCGGCTCAGTTCTGGGGTCGGTGGACACTGGGGGTGACAGGAGGAGACATGGAGAGGGCAGGTGAGAAGCTCATAGTTGCAGCATTTGGTGAGAACTCAGGGGACTGCAAACCCTAAGCCTCACTACCGGGAATCAGACCAGGCATATCATCATAAAATGAAGGGGAATGAAATGACACTTGAAAGGTTCCCAGGTTCCCAGGTCCCTTGAAAGGATGGGAACCAGGTTCCCAGGTTCCCATCGAAACCTGGGAACCTGTGTTCCCAGGTTTCGATGTTGCCTGCTGCAATGGGTGTGGCGTCGTCCCTCTCCATGGCTACAGTGGATATTGGCTCCTCCGAGGATTGTGGAGGAGCAGCCCCAGTGGGCACGGAGGCAGGTGGAGCCGGGGAAAAAGCAGGCGACCTCTCAGCAAAGGATGAGAGGGCTGAGGAGAAGCAGAGAACAGCAGCTGCACAGAGGGGAGGAGCTGACGATTAAGCCGGAGAAAAGGAACACTGAGTGCACACTGCTGAGGGAGGCTTCTACCTCGGTGAAGGGGAATTTGCTGCCCGAGAGGCAGAAGTATTCCTCCGGCGGTCCGGAGGTGGATGACGCTGGCATTGTGGAGCTGATGGAGCTGGCAGAGCAGGAGCAGGTGATGGTCCGTGACGTTGAGTGGAACGGCATCTCCCAGTGGCTTCTTTCCACCCGTTGTCCCTGAATGCCAGCTTGTCACCACAGCGCTCTTTCCGCTCCGCTGAAAAGAGGACTGACGATTGGGAGGCTCGCTCTGGCAAGGAGGAGACTGATGGCAGTGGCGGTAGTGGAGGAACGGAGAGACTCAGCAGTTGGGGATGGAAGCGCACGCTAGGTTTGATCTCCAGCAGACTGGCAACTCCACCCCAACACAGCATTTTGTCCTCTCGGGATAGGCAGCTCCGAGCACCGCTGCCATGTCCTCAATCATAGAGACAAACTCCAGCTCATCCCGACTCCACTTCTTCCTCCTCCTGTCAGATTTGCAGACTGGAAACATAATTGCTCTGTGGGGCAGGTGAGTGAAAACACACAAAAAAGCAAAACAACGAACTGCAGCGGCTGGGTCTTATTACTGGCGGCAGTCTTCTGTTATAAATTGCCCCTCTGGGCAGAGAGACACAGACCCACGCGCCAACTGAAGTTTGTAGAATTTATTACAGAAAGAACATAAAATTCCAAGGTACACAAAAAACAAAGTCCAAAAACGAACACAGAGAAAAACTTACAGACTGGGATTTCTCAGGAAAATTCACCAGAGCAGGATTCAGGCTTCTGAATGTGAAGAGAGAGTATAATTAAGACTGCCGCAGTGGAAAGGCAGTCTGACAGTCTTCAAATAGTTTGGGGAAGAAGATGACACAATGGGCAGCAGGTGTGGGCGGCAAGTGTGGGCAGGTGACCTAATTAGACAATAACTCACAGCTGGGACGACTGAGGATCAGACAGTGAGAAAATAACAGGATGGGGTTGTCTGGAAGGAAAGGTAAGGCACTCATGTCAAACAGAAACAAAAATATTCCTACTACAGACTGATAAAATAAAAATAAAAATGATATTAAGGACATAAATAACTAACAGAACGATAAGCTGCCTAGGAAACATCATAACTCAAAACACAGGAAAACAACACAAAGCTGGAAAAATTCAGAAAACATTCAGAAATAAATTAAGAGCCTGGGCTCGGTGATAACCACGCTCAGTCTCATGACACTGTGATTGAATGTGAACTCTGTAAATGGAAATATCTGGGCTGTAACATTGTTGTTACAGAAACCAGAATTTTAATTAGTTTCTGGTGACACCTGATGGTTATTTTTATGGTATATAACAAAAATTGTGGACCCATACTGGTCCTAAATTTCCAACCAGTTCAGCCATTTTTAGCAACATTAATGCTTTTTTATTGTTCTTTCACTTTTTCTCATGGACCACAGTCCTTATTTCAGTGTTCACTTTTCACTGTGGAGGTTTTCTCCCTCCCACACAGCATGCCACTCTGTCTCTCTGCTCCGAGCAAACACAGACACATGTAGCTGCACACAGAAAAAGGCCAGGGTTAGCAGTGTAGCCATTAGCAATTAGCAGCCAGCTGCTGACACGACACTGCTCTGTGTAACCGCACCATACTGACTTTTTACTAAGAAAGCGACTAACATGACTTGAGGATGGATTATCTTCTGGCCAATTTATATTATATTCTCACTCAACTTGAGGGCAATAACACTTTAAAGCTTCGGGAGGCCAGACTGTTGGTAATGAACTAAGGTTGCCACCTTCAATGCAGAAAAATAAAGGACACCCCCTACCCCTCACGCCCCACCCCGCAGTGATGTGTGGGATGCTAGGTGTGGTTTATCATCGCTTACTCATTGTTTAAATGACGTTATTAACATAGTATTCATAGGCCAAAGGTTGAAGTACTTCTTTGACAATATTTATAAGTTTCAGTTTAGAAAGACAAAATGTTCCTGTCTACTACAAATGAAAGAACCCCTTCAGAGAAATCTGGGTGTGCAAATAACAATTTATCTAACATTAGAACTGCACAACTTGCTTACCAACATTTGTTTTTATTTGTGTCGAGTACAACTTTGCAGTTTGCCTTGTACTCGTTGTCTTTGATGCTGTCAGGCCAATCATTGAGTTCTTCCCACTCACGTTGGTACCTTTGCAAACTTTTACTTTTGACTGATGGACGGGGCAGCCTATGGGGACATGGTGCAGTATCTAGACATGTGGGTCTGTGAGAAGCCAGCAAGCCACTGCAGCTGCTGCTGAGCCCACCCAGATATCCATCCATCCATCCATCCATCTTCTTCCGCTTAATCCTTTTCGGGTCACAGGGGGGCTGGACCCTATCCCAGCATTTTTGGGTGAGAGGCAGGGTACACCCTGGACAGATCACCAGTCCATCGCAGGGCCAACACAGAGAGACAGACAACCTTTCACTCTCACAATTATTCCTAAGGACAATTTAGAATCCCCAGTTTTGATGCCAATTAACCTAACTTGCATGTTTTTGGCATGTGGGAGGAAATCGGAGAAATCCCGGAGTAAACCCATGCAGACACAGGGAGAACATGCAAACTCCACACAGATCACTGTTGGTCGGGGGCTGGGATCGAACCCAGGATCCCCCGGCCAAGGGTGAGTTGCTGTGCTGCCGCAGTGCTAACCACTCCGCCACCGCGCCGCCCAGATTGAGAATGAAAAACCATTTTCTTGTCTCTCTCCTCCAAACATGCTGTGTGTTGTGGCATCCAAAAAGTTCAAATTTGGTTTCATCTGACCAGACTGACATGAACCGACCCAACAGGGGCGGAAGGAAGACCCAAATGATAACTGTGAGTTTGCAAGGTTTATTAATGAAAAACACAAAATATAACAAACACAAAACTTACAAGGATGAGGAAACAGGCAGAATGACTGAAGGCAAAAAGCACGAAGGCAAAGGTGTACATTAACGTCGAGGAAGACGTGGGGCTCACATCTGGGAAAAAAGAGAAATATGACTGGGGATTCCCGTCTAAGCACTGAGGAAAGATGTGGGATTCACATCTGGACTTTGAGAATGAAAAAGGACAAGAGGAATCACAACAAATGATACACAGGTGTGGTTCAAGAGCGAGAGCAATCAAACCAAAAATACTGACAGCTGACACAGCCCGCAAACTTGAGCTAAGTGGGAAGTAAATAAAGCACATTGTCAAAATAAGAGCACAGACCGGAAGGAAAATAATTCATGATTAATATAACAATACAAAGAGAGACCTAAGGTGAGACCAAGAAAAATACAATTCTAATAAATACCACAGGGAGCTGAAAGCAAAAGGCAAGGGTGGACTCGTGTCACAACATAGGAAGATAATAATTCAAAATACAAGATGATTCATAAAAATATAAACTGAATAAACAAGACTACAATAACAAACTAAGAAAACAGGAACTCAACACAGAGAACAAATGGCAACTCGAATAACAACATACAGAGAAAACCAAACTCAAATACAAAAAAGCCCGAGATGAGGAAATACAGAAAATAATCAGACAGAACTTAAAACCTGAGCATGGCTCTCCACCTGTGCTCAGCATTGTGACAGAGCCCCTTCCTCAAGGGGTGAAATCCAGACACCCCCAAGGTAACATCAAAAAACAGAAAAGAAAAAAATACAAAAAATCCCCCCCACAGGAATAGAAAAATAACCGACCATGGGAGGGAGGTGGGGAAACCCAGGCTAGGAGGGACTGAAACAAAAGACTCACTCATGACCCACAAACAGAACAGATAGGTGACCTGCCGAAAACCTAGGATACCAGGTAAAAGGTAGACAGTTCAGAAGGCCTACAGGAGTCCCAAGACCACCAGTTCATGTGGTGGAATAAATCTGGTGGTCTCCAAAGGTTTCTGAGCCACCCAGGCAAGCGACGAAGTTGGCTGGGTGGTCTTCCTACATCCCTGAGCCAACGGGCCACAGGGCATGACGCGCCCTCTCCTGGAGGCAGCAGCTGGAACTCATGCCTCTTATGGACCGCAGGGACTATGGCGTGGAAATCAGCTGACAAGGATGTCTGATCAGCGGTGAAATCAGACAACACAATGCCTGACCAGCGAGGAAACCAGATGAAGAAGATGGCTGACCAGTAAAGAAGCCAGGCAAAGAGGATTGCTGACCAGGGTGGCTGACCAGTGAGGAAATCAGGTGGAGATGACTGATCAGCGGGGAGACCGGATGAAGAAAACAGCTGATTAGGGAGGAAACCAGGCGGCAAAGACGGCTCATCAGCGGTGACCTCAGGCGATGACTGATGACCAGTGACGATCTCAGGTGAAGACTGATGACCTTCAATGACCTTAGGCAAAGACAGTTGACCTTCGGTGACCTCAGGCAAAGACAGATGACCTTTGGCGACCTCAGGCGAAGGTGGAGGACCCTTGGCGACCTCAGGCGGAGATGGCTGATGACCCTCAGTGACCTCAGGCGAAGGCTGATGACCCTTGGTGACGTCAGGTGAAGATTCGGGCAAGAGAATAGAGACAGACACCGGGTCACTATCACCGGCAGTAGTGGAGCCTGGCAAAGAAAGCTCAGAAGCAGATGGCAGCTGCAACTGACTCTCCCCGCCCAGAGCAAAACAAGACCTCTCTAATACTGACATAGTGAAGACAAAAAAAGAGGACTCACCTTAGCTTGAGCTCCATCACTATCCAGGACTTTGACGATCCAGGCTGGGGTGTCTTGAATCCACTCGACGGGGGCTTCAACCCCGACATGGCCACCTCAGATGGGGAGGAAGAAAACAGCACCGGAACACAGTTATCGGCAGCAGTGGAGCCCGGCGAGGAGAACTCAGGAGCAGAGGGCATCTGCAACTGATTCTCCCCACCACGAGCAAGACAAGATTTCTCTAGATCTGAAGGTGTAAAAACAGAACAGAGTACTTGCCTAGACTGAAGCGCCACTGCCCTCCAGGACTCCGGCAACTCTGCTTCAGCAGCTCTAGCAGCAGGCATGATGGTGGGTGCAGCTTGTGGACCCCCAGACGGGGAGGCCGATGCTGGTGGAACTCCCGGCGTGGCGGCTAACGCTAGAAATCATCTCACCGATGGCACTGAGTCCTGCGATGCTGAAACCAGGGAACACTCTCCTGTTGGCTCAAGCTTCAGGACACAGGAGGTGCTCTCCTCCAGTCCAAGATGTGGCTGTGGGGAAACTTGCCTTAATTCCCGGGGTGTGATGGTAGCTGCTGCTGTGGGAACAGACAAGGTCCTTCCAGGAACTGTGGAGGTCGTCTGGCAAGGAGGCTGAGGAGGGCGAGACGCCGGAGTCAGGGGACGCTTGTTCTTTGGCACAGACCTCGGTGCAGATGTTTTACCTGACCTCCACCCGTGGAGTGACTGTGGGGCTGGCAGAGCGGAGGCTGGAGCTGGCAATTGGCATGGAGCAGATGGTACCAAGGCCAGGGGATGCTTCCTCGTTGGCTCAGACCTTGACTTATTGGTGGGACTCCTGACCCTTACACGGTTCTCCTGCTGCAGGTCCATCACCAGGGTAATCCTCTCCACCCCCTCAGCGTGCTCCATGAGCTGAGGATGACGTTGCACAGCTGCCTCCGCGAGACCCAAGTACCACAGAGCAGATTTAGGAGTGGGAGACAAGCGAGCTGAAGAAATGATTCCATCAATTTCCATCAATGCTTGGCAGAGCTCCCACCCCAGGCTCATTGGGTACCAACATCTGCCTGCTGTTTTCCATGTTTGCCGAAATAACAGCAGAAGCGGACAAAAAAAAAAAAATAGAATGGAGGGAAAAAAGAACATAAGAGCAAACCCATAACTGCTGGTGTTAACACTGGCAGCGTCATTCTGTCATGAACCGGCCCAACAGGGATGGAAGGAAGACCCAAATGATAACTGTGAGTTTGCAAGGTTTAATAATGAAAAACACAAATATAGCTAACACAGAACGTACAAGGATGAGGAAACAGGCAGGATGACTGAAGGCAAAAAGCACGAAGGCGAAGGAGTACGGGAACAATGAGGAAGACATGGGGCTCACGTCTGGGAAAAAAGAGAAATAAGACTGGGGACTCCCATCTAAGCACTGATTTCATGATTCATGTTTGGACTTTGAGAACAACCCTGCACTGAACTGCGGTGCAGCGGTCCTTAAATAGGACAAGAGGAATCACAACAAATGATACACAGGCGTGGCTCAAGAGCGAGAGGAATCAATCCAAAAATACTGACAGCTGACAAAGCCCGCAAACTTGAACGAAGGGGGAAGTAAATAAAGTGCACTGTCAAAATAAGAGCAAAAATCAGACGGAAAATAATTCATGATTAATATAACAATACAAAGAGAGACCTAAGGTGAGGACAAGAAGAATACAATCCTAATAAATACCACAGGGAACTGAAAGCAAAACTTGAGAGCGGAATCATGTCACAACATAGAAAGATTATAATTTAAAATACAAGATGATTCATAAAAATATAAACTGAATAAACAAGACCACAATAATAAACTAAGAAAACAGGAACTCTTAACACAGAGAACAAACGGCAACTCGAATAACAACATACAGAGAAAACCAAGCCCAAATACAAAATAACCCGAGATGAGGAAATACAGAAAATAATCAGAAAGAACTTAAAACCTGAGCACTGCTCTCCACCCGTGCTCAGCATCGTGACACAGACTATATTCTCCCAGTATTTTTTACTGGGGGAGCCAGCTCGCCTCGAGTGGTCTTTGGCTCTTAGATAACTCTTCTGATAATTCTTTTGACTCCTCTGTCAAAAATCTTGCGAGGAGCTGTCATAAAGCTGCCTTCCAGGCAGATGATGATAGATAGCAGGACTCAAAAGTGCAGGCTGGACTTAGGTGCAAATATGATAATTTATTAACAGAAACTTCTGGGGCAACAAAAACACAGCATGAGGGCTGAAATAAGCTCAAGAGTCACTTGTGGCAAAGCTCACAGAGAAAAACCAGGGAACACACGGGGAGCATGACAGGACAAACGACAACGACCCAACACCGAGCACAATCACAATCTCACATATATAAGGAGGCTAATAGTCACAAACACAGTACAGCTGGGCAAACAATCAAGGGCTAAATCAGTGACACACAGGCAAACAGAGACAACAGGTAATGAGAACAGGATGGGCGGGGCAGCACAGACAATCACAGACAGGGGAAGTACATGAAACATTACAATGAACATATAGGACAACAATACAGGACCAATACAGAGAGAAACAGCACAAACATGACTTGAGAAAACAATCACAGTACCAAAGAGTAGGACCTCAACTGCATAACATAATTAGGGGCATGATAATGAAAATAAACACAATGGCCAAACTAAAGCTGAGGCAGGGAAACAGAGAAAACATCATAGCTGAGGGTGGGGACCAGTGTTGGACAAGTTACTCAAAAATAGTAACTAGTTACAGTTACTAGTTCCTTCTTTTCAAAAGTAACTGAGTTACTTTTGAATTACTGCATGATTAAAGTAACTAGTTACTAGGAAAAGTAACTTTCACGCTACTTTTAAATGCATAGTTAAATCATCTTGCTCACCCAGCAAGATCAAGGGCCCCTTGTTCTCATCAGAAAAAAGAAGAAAAAGAAAACTGATGAGAAAACAGTCTCATCTTACAGAGAAAAAATGTCTCAGATTTACACCAACTATTGCAATCAGTAGAAAGTCAGAAATTTACTAGAAATAAAGCTGTGAATTCACAGAGAAAATTTTGGACCCCCTGGTAGGCTGTTTTTGGCCCATGAGCCATATGTTTGACACCCCTGGACCAGCCCATTAAAAACGCATATTTAGAGGATTTACTTCCAGGAAACAGTTGCATATCACAACAGCATCTAAATGAATGAGATAAAATAAAATAGAAAGCACAGATAAATGAAAGTTCACCACTTAGAAGAAGCTGTTCTTTACTGCAACAAATCACAGTCACTTTTTCTCTGTGCATAAGAAAACTTTAAATGCATTTGATGCAGACATTAAATGTCAGCTTCTTGTTCAAAAAATACTCATGTTTACCCACAGAGGTAGGAGCTGTTAGAGGCTACTCACTGCTTGGACAACAGGTGATCAAGGCTTGATATGAGAAGTCGCCACCACCATGGCATTTCTTCACCGGGTTGCGAGTGTGAACTGGGGCAGGACAGGAAATGGACCCACGGAGGAGACTGTGTGATTGCTGCGTCAGTTACAGTGGGGTCAGTTTATATTTATTTGCTTGCCTTTGCCTTTGGCATGACAACCTCCAGTGGCTTGTGTAGCGATCCCGAGCGCAGGTCTGTACCGTGCTTGGGTCGTTTGGTTATTTTCCTTTTTCTGTCTGTATAGTTAGTCTTGATCGTGATGAGGATTATTTGTGCTTTTATTTTGACAGTGCCGTGACAGGACTTAAGCCTGTCAAGTCTGTTCACGGCATGTCACAGCTGTTTGTGTTTGATTAATGACTTTGACTCCACACCTGTTTGTTGGCTGGGTTTTAGTTCGCTCTTTAAGTTCGCTGGCGAGGCTTTTTCCTCACTGCGATCTCGCCTTGTGCTGGCTGGAATCCCCAACCCTGTTTCCAGCCTTTCTTCAGCTTTGGACTTTATTTCTCTTGTTATTTGTAAGTAGCCTTTCATGGTTTTGAAAAAACCATGAAAAGCAGAAGGCTCATCTCTTTTGACGAAGGCTGCAGTGTACAGTCGAAACATGTTAAGAAGGTAAAGACATCGCCTTTCTATTTTATTTTTTGTCTTTTATATGAACAAAAGATAAATAATTTAAAGAAGACAAAATGAACCAATTTGACCTATTACGTGGAAGTCTCTTCTGACGAAGGCTGCAGTGTACAGTCAAAACATGTTAAGAAGATAAAGACATCTCCTTTCTATTTTATTTTTTGCCTTTTATATGTCTTTTTGTCTTTTCTTCCTGCCCTTCAGAGAGAACGGTCACTTTTTCTTCTGCTCCCTCTTTCACCCTCCTCCACCCTCCCTAACTGAGAATCCCAGCTTGCTGTCTTGTCTGCGTCACTGTTCTTCTGGCTGAATCTTGATCCAAATGAAAAAATGGATTTGGTGAGCGGCTTTAATAAAATTAACAACTTTTTACATAAATTTGGGCCAGGGGGAGCCCGTATGGAGAGACCCATGGATTGGAACACATGTGTCTGCATGATTCGACTGATGATGTGGAAACATCTATCTGGTTTAGCACGATCACAGGATTTTTCTGCTGATTGGCTCTGGAGTTTTCCTGGTGTATTGAAAATTTAACTAGAAGAGCTAATCAAAGCGGTCCCGGCGTAGCTGCTTCTTCAACAATTCGACTAGACAGGGGAGAGCACTAACTAACGGCAAGACTAACATGGAAATTACCATCTGGCATGCACTGTAGAGGGATGGACTCTGCTGGACATGCTTCCCATGTTTAGAAGGGAAATATCTGGAGTCGTTTTGGTGCCCTCCAAGAATGGATTTAAAGCCTATGTATGGAAATTATGAACACAGGATTGCAAGAGCTGTAAATTCTATGCTCTGAGTGATCTGTGTTATCAGACCTTGAATTCGGTGCCCTGTTGACTATTTTCCTCCTGGATTAAGACAAAACAGAAGATTGTGCTTCTCTTCATAAACATTCTGGTGTGCTGCAATCTGAACTCTCAAGGACAGTGACTGGCTCAGGAAATTTCCATCTGCCATGCCTCAAGGACATGCTTCCGAGTTTCAGACACTAAGACATAACATCTCGGCTGGGAGAGATTTGCTGCCTCCAGTAACTGATAAACACCCACCTGCATTCAACATACACGAACACACTGACTCATATATACTGAATTACATCCATTCATTCACTGATCCTCTCTGACTTTTGGTTTTGTTGTCTGCTAAATGTGCATTGAGGTTTTTTTTTCCTGCAATCAAAATTCCGCTCACTCACTGAGCGCCATTTTGATAAACATGTTTTTTTCTCTCGCCTACTGTGTCATTCCATATCCCTTCCCTTTTTCTTTCTTTATCACCACTATGACTGGCGCCTAGCGGCTGCCCCGGCCTTGGATGCGCTCTGCAGAGCGTGCCCAAATGCCAAGTCACGTTTCGTTACCTTGTATTCATACATGTGTAATGACAATAAAGTTGAATCTCATCTCATCTCTCATCAAATAGGATACCCTATAAGCCTGGGGTTTGAGCTCTGCCAGGCTCTTATGGAAATTGATGATCTCCTCGCCATAGCTCATCAACGTTCCACACCCAAAGATGCTTTATGGTACCTGGACTTCATGGCGGCAGCTGTGCTGTGTCATCCTTGCCTTTTGGAGTACGCCAAGAGAAGGGAAAGGATGTCCCAGTTGTTGATGCTTCAACAGAGGAACCATGAGTTGGAGAAGTACTCTACCAGGAAGCCTAGATCGGGGCCGACGGGGAGGCACTCCCGGGCCTCAGTTCCATCAACTCTTCACCAGGTTCCTGCTACGGCTCCAGCTCCTGTGTCTCCGGTTCCAGGATACCGTTTCCTAATGCGCCGTAGGAGAAAGGCAGCTGGGGTCCCCAGTGAGGATGAACAGTGGGCAGCTGAATTCATCAGGGGCCATGTGGCTGAAGCTCTCTCCTCCCGTGGTTCGAATAAGGATCTGAAGAGCATGGTGGCAGCAGTCAGGATTGTGGAGGCGCATACCGGTTTAGGTAATTATCCCGAATTTGCTGAGCTGCTATCCACCGTCTCCACTCTCCAGCAACGGTTTCTGGGGTTGGCGATAGGCTCGTCTCCAGCCCGAAGACACTGCCGCCCGGCGCAGAACTCTTCTCCTCCTCGTGACACGGCCGTCCTGAGGTGGATGGAACCACTGGATGAATACGCCGCAAAGTTCCCGTTATTGTCCGCCCACGGGCCGCCAGAAGAATTCCTCCGTCTCCCAGCCAGCAGTTTTTTCTCTGCCATGTCAGAGAGAAATGACAGCAATTTCAGCCCCCAGGCTTTCCTCGTCAGCTGTTTCGCCAGCTCCTTTTCCCCCGGTCATCGCAGCTGTTTACCCCTCCTCTACTGCACATTCTCCAGCAGCTGGGAGCCCAGCTGCTTCTTCTCTGGCTCCGCCCATCACCGCATCTGCAGGAGTGGCTCCTCCTTGTTTTCCAGAGGGTCCCACGATCACCACTACTACAGGAGAGGGAAGAATTGGGCCTGCTGCAGCAAGAATCACCGTACCCCGGGAGAACAGGCAAGTGTTTTTTCATTCTATATCACAATATGATAAATTACCTTGTCTGATTTCTGGGGATGAGGTTCAGTTTATGCAGTCCACTGAGCCCTCACTACCTGCTGCAGCCACAAGAACATTACTTGCTACCTCTGTGTCTGTGTGTGGAACTGGAGCTCAGGCAAGTACTCTCCTTTGTTTTCATTGTTTCTGTTCGGGAGAGATCTTGTCTGACTCTGGGTGGGGAGAGCCGGGTGCTGCCATCAGCAGCATCTGAGCTTGCTTCACCGGGTTCCACTGCTGCCGGTGACCCTGACCCTGTTCCTCACCTTCCTTCTTTCGAGTCTTCTCTCAGGGTCATCGATGATCTGCCAGCTACATCAGAGATCTCCATGGGTTCTGGTCTGCTGTCTGAGGCCTTCGTGAGTTCAGCTCCTCCGACCAAGGTCATTGTGGAGACGCCACCCCAGCCCGGGATCTCCAAGACCATAGTTCTTCTGCAGTCTGGGTCTCCATGGGTGCTACGCTCCAGCCCGGGGTTCCATGGTGGGTGCAGCAACACCTCAATCTGGGGCCACCGAGGGGGCAGCAACAACCCTCAATCCGGGGCTACCGAGCAGGCTGCAACATCTCAATCCGGGACCACCAAGGGTACTGCGCCCATACCTAAGGCTGTTGTGGGTCCTCTGCTTTCTTTTGGTTCCATTGTGGTTTGTCCCCCTCCATCGTTGGTTTCGGATGTCCATCTTCTGGTTCCGGGGGTCCACAGTAAGCACCGGTTCTATCTGCCACCCCCAGGGGGAGGTGGGTGGTGCACTGTGGTCCGCTGGCCCAGAGATGCGGGGAGGCCGCCCAATGAACTTTCTTAGTCGCTAGGGTGGTTTCTGTGTCCTGGGAGGCCACCCGATGGACTTTTTTTTATCTATGTTGGTGGTGCTGGAGACCTGGTAGGCCACCCCACCTTTTCCAGCTGATGGTTGGGTGGAGCCGGGACTCTGGTTGGCCACCAGAACAGTTTTCTTGGCACCTTGTTTTTTCAGTCTGTGTTTTTATTTTTGTGTCTCTCCCTCCAGGCCTGAATTCCCCCACCGCCCTCCCAGGGTTGGTTTTTGAAGTTATTTGTTTGTTTGTTTGTTTTTTTGGGGGGGGGATCTTTCTTCCCTTTGATGTTACTGCAGGGTGTCTGGGTCCACCCCTTAAGGGAGGGAGACTGTAGTGATCCCAAGTGCGGGCCTGTACCGTGCTCGGGTCATTTGGTTATTTTCCTTTTTCTGTCTATATAGTTAGTCTTGATCATGATGATGATTATTTGTGCTTTTATTTTGACAGCGCCGTGACAGGACTTCCGCCTGTCAAATCTGTTCACGGCCTGTCACAGCTGTTTGTGTTTGATTAATGACTTTGACTCCACACCTGTTTGTTGGCTGGTTTTTAGTTTGCTATTTAAGTTTGCTGGCGAGGCTTTTTCCTCGCTGCGATCTCGCCTTGTGCTTGCTGGAATCCCCAACCCTGATTCCAGCCTTTCTTCAGCTTTGGACTTTATCTCTCTTGTTATTTGTAAGTAGCCTTTCATGGTTTTTGCAGTATTTGTATTTTTCCTGTTATCACCCATCGTGGTCTTGTTTATAGCTTTTTGTAATCTGCCCCTCGCGGCGAGTTTTTGTGTTCTTTATTACTTAATAAATAAGCAAACTCATTGCAGGCAGTTGGCGCTTTATTTCTGCCCTGAAAGGGGCATTCATAACAGCTTGAGGCCACTGGTGGTGCTGGGGATGGCAGTCCCGTCAATAGCCACCGAAATTGTGTATTCATCCCCATCTGGCAGCTGATCAGGAGGGTGTCTAGAAACTGTAAGTTGTATGATCGTCTATTTGCGCTAAAAATATCTATCCATATTAATAAAATGAGTAATGCGAGTAATGCATCTGATCAAATTTCAATAACTGTACCACATTACTGATATTTTAAACAATAATTTCATTACACAGCACTTTACTGCAAAAGCAGTGGCGTTACAGTAATGAGTTACTTTGTAACACGTTACTCCCAACACTGGTGGAGAAATGGAATGATGACAGGCCAGGGAACACAGAAGACAAAGACAGAGGACCCAGGGGGACACAGAGGACAAATAATGCAAGTAATAATCATAAATAATCACAGAGAGACAATGAATAAACACAAGGCGTGGGCATGATCCTAAGATCATGTCCAGATATGACATAATCCCTCCTTTAAGGGGTGGATTTCAGACACCCCTAAAAAACAAAGAAACACCAAGACGGACAGGAGGACGGGGACAAGGCACAGTGGGGAAAAAACAAAATACAGGAATCACACAGAGCAGGAGGGGAAAACCCCCCAAAAATGTCCATCAAGAGGTCTCTTTATAGCTCACAGGCTCACCAAACCACAGAATACGGTGAGTCAGGGGGGGCTACCCCAGTCTATGAACCCCCAGACCAGAATACAGGAAAGATTGGGAAGCCTGCCACTGTCCTTAGGCCATCAAATCATAGGACAAGGTAGGTCAGAGGGCCTATTAAAGTTCATGGGTCCCCAGACCACAGCATAGGACTTGGTTGGCCCAAACTGAGGAGCCTTTTGCTCCAAAACCGGCGACTGCAGCACACTGACCTCAGAAACAGCAGGTGGAGGCCCCCTGACCTCTGAAATGATGGATAGAGGCCCTCTGACCTCTGGAGCAATGGGTGGAGAGCCTCCGACCTCTAGAACGATGGGTGGAGGTCCCCTGACCTCTGGAGTGACGGATGGAGGTGTGCCGGCTTCTGAAGCTGATGACGGCTGGGCCTGAAGAGCATCCGGCCCAGACACCTGGAATCCCTCCCTCCGATGCAGTCACCTCGGGCAAGGGAGACAGGCAGGGAGTGACTGAGGTAACACCACTATCACCAGGAACTAGGCAAGTCTCTTCTAATGGTGATGTTAAAAATGAAACAAAAAGAACTTGCCTTAGCTCCTAGTCCTCTGCTGCTGGGGTGACCACTTCGGGGAGAGCTGGAGCAGGGATGTGCACCTCGGGGACAGCTGGAGCTGCTGTGTGCACCTCGGGGAGAGCTGAAGCAGGGGTGTGCACCTCGGAGACAGTTGAAGCTGTGACCTGCACCTTGGAGATAGGGACGGCTGTGGCGCAGGTGTAGTGTGGCCGACTACTGATCAGAGGGTCATGGGTTTGATTCCCTCTGTCTGCAGGTCGAAGTGTCCTTGAGCAAGACACTGAACCCTCAGTTGCTCCTGGTGGTCAGGCTAGCGACTCTGTGTGCATGGCAGCCCTGCCACCATCAGTGTGTGAATGTGTGTGTGAATGGGTGGATAGCAGAATTTGTAAAGTGCTTTGGTCATCCATAGATGAGAAAAAGCACTATATAAATGAATGCCATTTACCATTTGGAGACCACTGTAACTGTGGTGTGCACCTTGGAGACAGCTGGAGCTATGGCGTGCACCTCAGACAGAACTGGAGCAGGGATATGCACCTTGGGGGGAGCTGGAGCAGGCCCGTGCACCTTGGAGACTGCCGAAGCTGCTGCGTGCACCTCGGGGAGGACTGGAACTGGGGAGTGCACCACGGGGACAGCAGAAACGGTAATGTGTACCTCAAGAAGAGCTGGAGCTGGGATGTGCATCTCGGGGGTAGCTGGAGCAGAATCGTGCACCTCGGAGACTGCCAGAGCTGCTGCATGCACCTTGGGGAAAAACAGAGAGAGCAGGGTGGGTGACAGCACACATACATGGATGACAGCAGAAGCACGAGGTGGGGGCTGAGAAGCAGAATGGGGCTGCTGCTGAGACCCCTCACCTGAAACAAGGCAAGACATCTCATTAGGTGGAAATGAGAAGTGAGTATGTACTTGCCTGTTCCGCTGCTCTGCTGTCGCTGACGGAGATGAACCAGAAGTAGTGTCCGTGGCTGCTAGCAGGACAGCAGATGAAGCAGTCTGAGGAGTAGCGGCGGGCAAGGGCACCACCGTAGAAAATATGGGAGCCAGCACTGCAGCTGCCGTGGAAGCTGGTGGAACAACTATCCTGGGGCCGACATAGGAGAATGCTCTGGGGCTGGTGGGCTCCTCAGCGCAGGAGCATACGCTGAAAGTGGCGAGGTGGTGTGGAAACCAGAGCTGGAATGGCATGCCAAGGGGGATGGCGTCTCCCAGAATCCTCCTTCCAACCAGGTCCGCTAAACGCCAAGCGAGATCCCCGGAATTGCTCCCTCTCAGCGATGGTCATCTCCCAAGGAGCTTGTGGTGCAGCGGGCTGCTGCTTGGGAGGTGAAGTAGGGACTGGAGCTGGTGTGTCTCTCACCGTGAAACAATACATGCGCTGGAGGTTCTGGGCAAACATTAGCAGCCCAAGCAGGTCAGGGTAGCTCCACAGGCTGGGGGTAAATTTAATAACTGTGGCTGCCATGTCCAGACACCCCAGGGCTGCCTCCAGCATGCGGGAGGTGCGGGTGTCCGAGACACAATCCTCAATAGTCTGCACTGCCCACACCTCATCTGCCTCCAGTCCTAAACTCCATGCCGACTGGGTCCTCGGATGGTTGGGTCATTTGGTCTTAAAGCTGCCTTCAAGCCAGATGATGGTGGATAGAAGGACCCAAAGGCACAGGCTGGATTTAGGTGCAAATATGATAATTTATTAACAGAAACTTCTGGGGCAACAAAAACACAGCACGAGGGCTGAAATAAACTCGAGTCACTCATGACAAAACTCACGGTGAAAATCCATGGAACACACGGGGAGCATTACAGGATGAACGACAATGACCCGACAATGAGCACAATCACAAACTCACATATGTATTCTGTAATTTCCCAGTTTGGGATCAATGAAGTACATCTATCTAAGATAAGATAAGCCTTTATTAGTCCCACAATGGGGAAATTCCAGGATTGCAACAGCACAGGGATAGCAACACTCAGAGCAACAATCAGAAGACAAGAAAAAACAAGAGCAGCGAGTATACATATGTACATATAAATATATGAATCGGTGAATTCAAAAAGGGCCCAAGTCCCCTACCGTTCAAAAGTTTGGGGTCACCCAGACAATTATTTTGTGTTTTCCATGAAAAGTCACACTTATTTACCACCATGAGTTGTAAAATGAATAGAAAATATAGTCAAGACATTGACAAGGTTAGAAATAATGATTTGTATTTGAAATAATAATTTTTTCCTTCAAACTTTGCTTTCATCAAAGAATCCTCAATCGCACTGTGTTTATATATTTATATATCTATCCCATCTAGCTACAATGCTCCGCACTGTGTGTCTATATAGACACACACACACACACACACACACATATATATATGTTCTCCCTGTGCTGCGTGGGTTTACTCCGGGGGCTCCGGTTTCCTCCCACAATCCAAAGACATGCATGTTAGGTTAATTGGCTGTTCTAAATTGTCCCTAGATATTTGTTTCCTATAGGCCCTTAGAATAGAGGGTTAGTATTAGTGAAAGCGCTTTGAGTGGTCTTTGTGACTAGAAAAGCGCTATATAAGTGCAGGTTAGTTAGTTAGTTTTATATATATATATATATATATATATATATATATATATATATATATATACAGTATACATATATATATATATATATATAGAGAGAGAGACATTATATATATATACTGTATATACAGTATATATATATATATATATATATATATATATATATATATATACACACACATTACATACATACATACAGAGAGAGACATTACATTACATTACATTACATACATTACATTACATATACATTACATTACCTAACCCTAACCCTAACCCTACCCTAACCCTAACCCTAACCCTAACCCCTAACCCTAACCCTAACCCTGTATATATACTGTATATATATATACTGTATATATATATATATATATACACTACCGTTCAAAAGTTTGGGGTCACTTAGAAATTTCCTTATTTTTGAAAGAAAAGCACTTTTTTCAATGAACATAACTTTAAACTAATCAGAAATACACTCTATACATTGCTAATGTGGTAAATGACTATTCTAGCTGCAAATGTCTTGTTTTTGGTGCAATATCTACATAGGTGTATAGAGGCCCATTACCAGCAACTATCACTCCAGTGTTCTAATGGTACAATGTGTTTGCTCATTGCGTCAGAAGGCTAATGGATGATTAGAAAACCCTTGTGCAATCATGTTAGGTCTGCAATGCTGTAATTGCTGCAAATGGAGGATTCTTTGACGAAAGCAAAGTTTGAAGGAAAAAATTATTATTTCAAATACAAATCATTATTTCTAACCTTGTCAATGTCTTGACTATATTTTCTATTCATTTTACAACTCATGGTGGTAAATGAGTGTGACTTTTCATGGAAAACACAAAATAATAGTCTGGGTGACCCCAAACTTTTGAACGGTAGTGTATGTATATTCACTGCTCTTATTTTCTTATCTTCTAAATTATTGCTCTGAGTGTTGCTATCCCTGTGCTGTTGCAATCCTGGAATTTCCCCATTGTGGGACTAATAAAGGCTTATCTTATCTTATCTTTAAAAGGGGCTTCCTTCTTGGACGACACCCATGCAGACCAATTTGATGTAGTGTGCGGCGTATGGTCTGAGCACTGACAGGCTGACGCCCCACCCCTTCAACCTCTGCAGCAATGCTGGCAGCACTCATATGTCTATTTTCAAAAGACAACCTCTGGATACGACACTAAGCACGTGCACTCATCTTCTTTGGTTGACCATGACGAGGCCTGTTCTAAGTGGAACCTGTCCTGTTAAACCACTGTGTGGTCTTGGCCACTGTGCTGCAGCTCAGTTTCAGGGTGTTGGCAATCTTCTTATAGCCTAGGCTGTGGTGACCCAGCACACTGCAGACTGATACTATTCACACTCAGGAGGGCTGGAGGAAACGGAGGACAATTTACATATGGACAGAGAGCCCCAGGGGGCAATCAGAACAATGGACTGTTGTGTATACATCCCGGGATTAGGGAGAGGACATCCGGGCGCCAGTTGGTCACGCTAATAATATGTATTGACTGATAGGTATATCACTATGCTAATGTGCCATGCATTCTCTCTGTCTGTATAACATGTATAAAAGAGCTTGCGATACATGCCTCAGCAGCACTGTAGCTCACTTAGCTACAATGCGTGTCTTATTATGTTGGAGGAAATAAAACCCTGCAATCTTCCAGCTTATCGCATCCCGCCTGATCTTTTACCTCCACACTGGTGACCCTAGACGTGTCATGGTGACGCCAGCATCCTCTTCATCCACACCGGAGCATTCTCTCCGGAGCGGGCAGTGCTGGGACCGACACGCACCATGAACCGAACTGAAGGAAGCAGCCTGAATGGGGAAAATCATCGGCGCCATCTGTGTTGATTTCCACCAAGCTCCCCGACCCTAACTCACTCCGGATAGCGGACCTCCCGTGCACAGAAGCCCCGCACGCACACCACAGGATTACGAGAACAGTGACAATTTAGCCGATTGCTGTCCCCGATGGCTTTAGGGTTGCTTCCGCACATAAAAGCCAAACTGCCAAGTCCCTCACACAGCTGCAGTTGTTTCACAGCCGCTACGCATCCTCGGGGAACTTGGCCATTCGCCTTCCCCACATCCTCACTGGACCGAGCCGCGAGAGGAGTCAAGAGACTTAATTTTTTCACAGCCGCTGCGGATCACCGCCAGGTTGACAGGGAAAGTCCCTCACCATGACGGATCCACACGCAATTTTTGCGCGGCCCAGACACCTTTGACGTCCCGGGCCGGCACTCACTTACTCCCACCCCCTCCCCCTCCTCCTCCACAGCGCTCTTCCCGCACCTCACTCCCTAAAACCGGCCGATCGCCGCTTGGTTCCATTACACACAACATGCACCGGCCCTGTGCGCCCACGATCCACGACCGTTCAACATGCTGGGACCCAGAGCGGAGCACATTGTCTTTTCCACCCCTCCCCTGTCCCCCCCACGGACTGACATGCCCTCCAACACTCCTCTACAGCAGGACAGTTCTACCGGAGCTGGAGCCCAAACGACCGGGGGGGGGGGGGGTCACAGCCCCTTCTGAGCATTCTGGGGGGAGCCATGTGGTGACCCAGCACACTGCAGACTGATACTATTCACACTCAGCAGGGCTGGAGGAAACGGAGGACAATTTATATATGGACAGAGAGCCCCAGGGGGCAATCAGAACAATGGACTGTTGTGTATACATCCCGGGATTAGGGAGAGGACATCCGGGCGCCAGTTGGTCACGCTAATAATATGTATTGACTGATATGTATATCACTGTGCTAATGTGCCATGCATTCTCTCTGTCTGTATAACATGTATAAAAGAGCTTGCGATACATGCCTCAGCAGCACTGTAGCTCACTTAGCTACAATGTGTGTCTCATTATGTTGGAGGAAATAAAACCCTGCAACCTTCCAGCTCGTCGCATCTCAGAAGAATCAGAATCAGAATCAGAATCAGATTTATTGCCATTGTTCATGTAGTACACAAACTAGGAATTTGTCTCGGTGCAATGCTGCAACATTAAACATGATAAAATAAAAGAAATAAACTATACATGCAATAAAGTGTAGAATAAGAGTGAGTAATACTAGTCAGCAGTTTAAATATCTCGCCTGAACTTTTATCTCCACAAGGCCATCTTTATGTAGAGCAACATTTCTTTTTTTCAGATCCTCAGAGAGTTCTTTGCCATAAGGTGCCATATTGAACTTCCAGTGACCAGTATGAGAGAGTGTGAGAGCGATAACACCAAATTCAACACACATGCTCCCCATTCACACCTGAGACTTTGTAACACTAACAAGTCACATGACACCGGGGAGGGAAAATTGCTAATTGGAGACAATTTGGACATTTTCACGTAGGGATGTACTCACTTTTGTCGCCAGCGGTTTAGACATTAATGGTTGTGTGTTGAGTTATTTTGAGGGGACAGCAAATTTACACTGTTATACAAACTGTACACTGACTACTTTACATTGTATCAAAGTGTTATATCTTTGGTGTTGTCCCATGAAACTATATAATAAAATATTTACAAAAATTTGAGGGGTGTACTCACTTTTGTGAGATACTGTATATCTTTATAGGGAGGATAATAATCACAGATGAAATACAGCTGGGCAAACAATCAAGGGCTAAATCAATGACACACAAGGAAACAGAGGCAACTGATAATGAGAACAAGATGGGCGGGGGAGCACAGACAATCACAGACGGGAAGTACATGAAACACAACAATGAACATACAGGACAACAATACAGGAGCAATACAGAGAGGAACAGCACAAACATGACTTGGGAAAACAATCACAGTACCAAAGAGCAGGACCACAACTGCAGAACATAATTAGGGGCATGATCATGAAAATAAACACAATGGCCAAACTAAAGCTGAAGCAGGGAAACAGAGAAAACATCATGGCTGAGGGTGGGGACAGGGAATGATGACAGACCTGGGAACACAGAAGGCAAAGACAAAGGACCCAGGGGGACACAGAGGGCAAATAATGCAAATAATAATCATAAATAATCACAGAGAGAACAATGAATGAACACAAGGTGTGGGCATGATCCTAAGATCATGCCCAGATATGACAGGAGCTTCTGGTTGTGGTTGGTCTATGGTGAAATAATGTTCTTTCCACTTCTAAATGATGGCTCCAACATTTGGAACATTCAGCAGTTTAGAAATGCACCTGTAACCAATGCCATCATTATGTTTTGCAACACTAAGGTTGCAAAGGTCTAAAGAGACCTCTTTGCTTTTGTGGTGTGACAATCTGACACTCACAGACTTTTTTTTAAAGGCTCTCAGTCAGGACTTAACCAGCTGTAATTAATTTGCACTGATGGGGGATGGGATGGCTTCATAAATTCTGATGGATTTCAGCTGTTTTTTTGGCTTTCTATGCTTTTTTGCACCGCTTTTTCTTCATGTGTTTAATACTTTTTCCCTGTGTCATTCTACTTTATTAAATATAACTTATTTTGTGAACATAGTTGCCTTGATTTCTTTGTATGTATGGATTACATGGGTTGTTACTGATACCTGGTGAAAATCTTGGGTCAATGGTTCCATCAGAAATATGTTTAATGAGAAAAATGGTGATGTGTTCAATACTTATTTTCCCCGCTGTACATAGCTTATGTACACATAATGTAGAAGAATGTCCACATTATGGTAGCCATAAAGGGAGAAACTCAAACCGTCAATACATAACATGTAGTTTCTTAAAAATTTGTTTAAAAGCACTATGATACACTATACACTATGATACACTATGATTCGGGTTGGGAAACGGGTCCTGACCATCATTTGTGCCTATGCACCATATGATGTTTCAGAGTACCCACCCTTTTTGGAGTCTGTGACTGGGGTGCTGGAGGGTGCTCCTCTTGGAGACTCCATTGTCCTACTGGGGGACTTCAATGCGCATGTGGGCAATGACAGTGAAACCTGGAGGGGGGTGATTGGGAGGAACGGCCTGCCCGATCTGAACCTGAGTGGTGTTCAGTTATTGGACTTCTGTGCTAACCACAGTTTGTCCATAACGAACGCCATGTTCAAGCATAAGGGTGTCCATATGTGCACCTGGCACCAGGACACCCTAGGTCGCAGGTTGATGATCGATTTTGTTATCGTGTCATCAGACCTGCGACCGTATGTCTTGGACACCCGGGTAAAGAGAGGTGCAGAGCTGTCAACTGATCACCACCTAGTGGTGAGTTGGATCCGATGGCAGGGGAGGAAGCCATTCAGACCTGGTAGACCCAAATGTATAGTGAGGGTGTGCTGGGAACGTCTGGCTGAGGCCCCTGTCCGGGAGGTCTTCAACTCCCATCTCCGGAAGAACTTCAACCACATTCTGAGGGAGTCTGGAGACATGGAGTCTGAATGGGCCATGTTCTCCACCTCTGTTGTTGAAGCGGCAGCCCAGAGCTGCGGCTGCAAGGTGGTCGGTGCATCTCGTGGTGGCAACCCCCGAACCAAGTGGTGGACACCAGTGGTGAGGGGGGCCATTAAGCTGAAGAAGGAGTCCTATCAAGCTTGGTTGGCTTGTGGGACTCCCGAAGCAGCTGAGGTGTACCGGCAGGCCAAGCGGAGTGCAGCTCGGGTGGTTGCTGAAGCAAAAACCCGGGTATGGGAGGAGTTCGGTGAGGCCATGGAACAAGACTTTCGGTCAGCCTCGAAGAGATTCTGGCAAACTGTCCAGCGGCTCAGGAGGGGAAAGCAGCTCCCTGTCCACACTGTGTATGGTGCGGATGGGACACTGTTGACTTCGACTGGGGATATCGTTGGGCGGTGGAAGGAATACTTCGAGGATCTCCTCAATCCCACTGATACGCCTTCCACAGAGGAAGCAGGGTTTGGGGACGAGGGGGATGACTCGCCTATCACAGGGGCTGAGGTCGCCAAGGTGGTTAAAAATCTCCTTGGTGGCCGGGCCCCGGGGGTGGATGAGATTCACAATGAGTACCTCAAGGCCCTGGATGTTGTTGGGCTGTCATGGTTGACACGCCTCTGCAACATTGTGTGGAGGTCGGGGGCAGTGCCTTTGGCATGGCAAACCGGGGTGGTGGTTCCTCTCTTCAAAAAAGGGGACCGGAGGGTGTGCTCCAACTTTAGAGGGATCACACTCCTCAGCCTCCCTGGGAAGGTCTATGCCAAGGTACTGGAGAGGAGAGTCTGGCCGTTGGTCGAACCTCGGATTCAGGAGAAGCAATGTGGTTTTCGTCCTGGCCATGGCACATCGGACCAGCTCTTTAACCTCTTGAGAATTCTCGAGGGTTCGTGGGAGTTTGCCCACCCAGTTTACATGCGTTTTGTGGACTTGGAGAAGGCATTTGACCGCGTCCCTCGGGGTTTTTTGTGGGGGGTGCTTCAGGAGTATGGGGTATCGGGCTTGTTGTTACGAGCTATTCGGTCTCTGTATGACCGTTGTGAGAGTTTGGTTTGTATTGCCAACACTCGGTCGGAGTCATTCCCAGTGAGAGTTGGACTCCGCCAGGGCTGCCCTTTGTCACCGATCCTGTTCATAATTTTTATGGACAGGATTTCTAGGCGCAGCCAGGGAATGAAGGGTGTCATGCTTGGTGACCACAGGATCTCATCTCTGTTGTTTGCAGATGATGTTGTCCTGTTGGCTTCATCCAGCAATGACCTACAGCTCTTGCTGGGATGGTTTGCCGCTGAGTGTGAAGCGGCTGGGATGAGAATCAGCACCTCCAAGTCCAAGTCCATGGTCCTCAGCCAGAAAAAGGTGGATTGTCCTCTCCGGGTTGGGGACAGGTTCCTGCCCCAAGAGGAGGAGTTTAAGTATCTTGGGGTCTTGTTCACGAGTGAGTGGAAAATGGAGCGAGAGATTGACAGACGGATTGGAGCAGCATCTGCAGTGATGCGAACATTGTACCAGTCTGTTGTGGTGAAGAGGGAGCTTAGTTCTAAGGCAAAGTTGTTGATTTACCAGTCAATCTACGTTCCTACTCTCACCTATGGTCACGAGCTTTGGGTAATGACTGAAAGAACGAGATCACGGATACAAGCGGCTGAAATGAGCTTCCTCCGTAGGATTGCTGGACTCACCCTCAGAGATAGGGTGAGGAGCTCAGTCATCCGGGAGAGGCTCAGAGTAGAACCGCTGCTCCTTCACATTGAAAGGAGTCAGTTGAGGTGGTATGGGCATCTGATTAGGATGCCTCCTGGACACCTCCCACTTGAGGTGTTTCAGGCACGTCCCACTGGGAGGAGACCCCGGGGCAGACCCAGGACTCGGTGGAGAGACTATGTCTCCCAGCTGGTCTGGGAACGCCTTGGTATCCTCTCTGAAGAGCTGGAGCAGGTGGCTGGGGAGAGGGAAGTCTGGGCTTCTCTGCTTGAACTGCTGCCTCCGCGACCCGGACCTCCGGAAAAGTGGTAGAAGATGGATGGATGGATGGATGGATGGCACTATGATACAGCGTCACAGATTTATTCCAGTTACACTTTAATTATGAGGCAGCATCATAAAAATGAGGTGACCAAACACCAAGACATTAGTGATAACTCGTGATAATATAGGTTTAGGGCGCTCGCGCACGCAGCGACCAGCAGCCGGTGGCTTGTCACCAGCCTGCAAACCAAATCTACCTACGGGTACAAATAAGTAACAAAAAAAAAAAAAAAAAAAAAAAATAACTCAGCGGAAAAAGCTGAACCTGTAGCAGGTGCCTGTCAGATCACCAATCACTAATGACAAAGAGAGTGTGGAGCATATTCTCCAATTCACAGCCTTTATTAGTGCAAGGACTAACGTTTCAACACCGTCTGCGTTTTCAGAGTCACAATATACTACACTATAAGAAGACACAGATGGTGTTGAAATGTTAGTCCTTGCACTAATAAGGGCTGTGAATCAGACAGTGTGCTCCACACTCTCTTTGTCCTTACCAATATTAGTGATGACTGTCAGAATGTATAGCGATTTAGCACTTAATATAACAAGCTTTTTCAGTTTAACACCTTACCTTCTGAGTTTGCTGTGTCGGTGTCATCTGCCATAAAGTGAGAGCAGCTGTGTGTGGCAGCATCTGTCACCTTCCTCCAGGCCTTTGCTTTTCTTCTGCTGGCCATGTCAAAAATATATTTGTTCTCTCACTTCTGTTTAACTCAAGGTGACTTTAATTGCAGCCTGTGAGAAGTTTTTCTTTCTATTATTTACTTCAGAAAACGTCATATCAACAGGATGTAGTTCTCGGCACCTCCTTATATGGTGGCTCATGGGTGAGGATTTATGCTAATTACTGACTTTATGGAGCACGTGGCTAATTTATGATTGAATGGCATTCATGAACTTACACACGGACCTACGAACAAATCAGTGTTTTAGGCAGCTTCCATGAATCTACAGTAGGTGTTTAGTACTAAGAGGATTTGCTTGAAAATCTACTTACAGATTTATTAACATTTCGTGAATGAGACCCAGTGATGTCAGTACAACTTATGTCTCAGAGTAACAGTTGGCAAACCACCAGACAGGACTGTCAGTAAACACGGCACGGGTCCCTCCAGCGTCTTTGATGATGCCTGCTGTATATACAGCCAGTAAGGTCCAAGCAGCGGTCTTGGCAGTCAGAGTGAGACCCTCAAGAACTTTGTGTTGTTATAGGAAGGGTCCCAAGCCACGGCATTAGCTTCTATTCCCCACAGCCACTCACGACAACCCAGCTGGCTTCAGATGTGGCTTTTCACACACACAAAAGTGGAGTGGTTCAGACTAATATTTTATAGACCTGTAAAAACAGCACCATACACAGAGGCTTCACTAACACATAGGGGGTCCTGTCCTGTAGACCAACAACTCATCAAGGCAGTGATTTCTGTGTATGTGTGAGCTGTCATTAAAATTCTGCCATCAAGACACAGAGTGTTTAATCGTCCTCTGTATGACTGCTTGTGTGTGACCTCAACACTTTATAAAACCTGGCAGAAGGTGCTGCACATCCATGGAGCTCAGTTTAGTCTCCACATTTTTAACAGTGTCAGCAACTGCTATACTCACATCTCAGCTTTTTCTTGAAGAACTGTGTTTCTCAGGGTAATAAATTTTGTGTTGGCCCCCCTCCCACCAATTGGTTTGACTTTCAAAATCACAGGTCCCTGAATCAAAAATTCCAGTGACATGTAGTTCTCTGAAATATTGCATGGTGAAGCCTTCCCAGAATATGATTGTCATTCCTAGGAAACTGGGTGCTAAATCTCAAGAAAGCCTCAGAAACCAGAGTGTGAACCAAATGGTTTCTACGAAAGTCAAATGTGGAACCAGATTTGCACCAAGACTTGGTGAATGACCACAGCAGTGTAGTGGGAAATGGAACAGCTGGAAGTGGGAGGTAGGGGTTTTATTATCACCACATGCCTCATGATTTGCAGTACTTAGATGATTGATCCGCTGGATGAGCATTCTTCCAAGGCGTCCTTAATGGACTAGATACTGGGCACTGAGACCAGCATTGTTTCCCGAGTCACATGCATGCGCACACGCTGCTGCCGCATAGCCAAGCCTGAGTGCCACCGCACATGAATGGAGATAAATGCAGTGAGTGCCTGAGGTTTCCAGCGTGGCTGTGTTATATGAGTAAATGATTAATCTGCATAGTTGGACCCTGTCTCCTGTCTGCAGCGGCATACTCCAAGGCCATACAGCTGGTACCAATTTGCGTTCCCCCGCCACATCGCGATCCAACTGCATGTGTAGGAATCATGGCTTATCGCGGCAGTAATTCACTCCTTCCTTTCATGCCAAGGCTATTCTTGGCCTTTCTGCCTCTTTATTTTTAGTCAGGACTGATTCTCTGGGTCATTTAAATGGCCTTGATGTGGTGTGTTTGCTCAAAAAGATGATGCCTGGGTCCAAAACTGTCATGAATCACCTTCAGGATGCACGCTGTCCGCATCCCGCCAACTGTCTGATCAGCACAAAAGCGGCTTGTTATTGCTTTTAAAAGCCGCAGATGTTGCCACTCACCTGGGTCTGGTGGAACCGAGAATGCATCTGTGTCTTTCAGTCCTTTCATGTGACTCTTTGGATTCCAGGTGTACATTTACAAGAGGAAGCGTTTGTTTGATCTTGGCCCTTCACTCCATCAGGTTTAAATGGTGTCACGCTCAAACAAATCTGAGTCCCATTAAAGTCTTGGCAAATGAGAGCACAAATAAAAATAGACAACTCAGTCCCAGATAAACCATTGCCTGAGCATTGTTCTTTGGGGGAAAAAAGCATCTAAGTGGACTCTAGGGTGTGCATTGTATTTTTGGAAACCCCCGCTGACCCCACAGGAGCAGAGATGGCCTCCAGACTCGTTTGATGACCTCATTCACCGGTCAGCAGGAAATGAACTTGTTTCCCTGTTTTTCTGCATCTTGGCACATCTCTGGGCCTTTGAGTTGATATGAGAGCCACTGAGAACACGGAGTACTCCCAGATTAACATAATGGAGTTAATTGATCAATTAAAGTTCAGTCAGGGGACAGTTCTTGAATGCCGTCACTCCTCTTCTGTTTGTTACTCACTGAGGTCCAAGATTACCTCACTTGGTCACTGCTTCATACCTGAACCTGGGTCAAATAACATATACATGTAAGACAAACTACCTTTTGTCTCTGGTTTACCTTTTCTTTGGGCAACTCTCTTGCTTCTGTTATTTGGGACAATGAAAGGTAATGACAGTAATTTCCATCTGCTGAAGATGGAAATTAGCTGTTTTGCTATAATCGTGCATATTTACATGTGAAAATGTTCATTAACATGCACTGTCCCATTTTTAAAAATAAATAAATTCACAAATCACATAATCTTTGTTTTGTCAGTTTGAATATAAATGAAACATTTCTTAAGATATTAAAGAACTAATTTGATATTTAGTGAAATGTGCTATATGTGAGAAAAGTCAGTCCTGTCACCACCATGATGTTAAAAAAAATGGCCAGAGACCTCGTTTATAAAGCTTGCGTATAAAATTATATGACTGAAAAATGCACCATGAGTCATTTTTGGTACAAAAATTCAAACTTTTTCAAACCAATATGACCTGAAGTTGTGCACATTAGTACATAAACTGGCCCCTCCATATGAGCAGAGATGGAGGAATATGGTGGAACACACAGTTAGGAAGAGAACTGAAGTCATACCACAACAAAGCAGTCGGAGATGACAGACAGGGAGATAAATGTGATGAAACACTTTACTGTACATCATGCATCAACTCACACATTTAAATTTTCTTGGTATTGTACGCTACATACATATACTGTACATCCACTTCATTAAACATCTAGGTTGTTACCTCCGCCAAGGAGGTTGGATGAATTTTTTACCAGAGGAGGCCCTCAGCCTAGAGAAGAACTCATTAGATTCTGGAGGTGATCCAAGAACGCATACCTCCACTAAGGTCCTTTTTTGTTTTTGTGGAGCACAATTATGCAAAAACTACTGGATGGATTTGTGTGAAACTTTCACCAGAGGTGGCCTTGGTCTAAGGATGAACCCATGATGGTTTAGAGGTGATCCATGAGTATTGTACATACCTCTACCAAGGCACTATATTCTTTTGGCAATGTGTTAGCAGGATTATCAAAAACTACTGGACAGATTTGACAAAATTTTCACCAAAGGTGGCCCTTGGGCGATGGATGAACCCATTACATTTTGGAGGGGATGCATAAGTAAATACCTCCGCCAAGGTCTTATCTTGCAATGTACGGTGCGACTGCAGTATGAATGGACAATGAGATGGCAGAATTGAAGGAGGAAAGGATGGATGGATGGATGGACAGACAGTTGGAAGGACGGAACCTTGGCGGAGGTATGCACTCTCTGAGGGCCCTCTGGTTTTTGATATGTTGGCAAAATGACAGTGCACATGGTTGCAGTGGCTTGGCTCTCTCTGTTATTAGTTTTATTTTTGATTTTACAAGCTAAACTAGTGGCAGAACAGCAGCTTGTATATGTGTAAAATATACAGCAGGGAAAATAAGGATTGAACACGTCAACATTTTTCTCATTAGGCAGTGGTGGCCTAATGGTTAGGGATGTAGATAGTCATTTATTAATCATTTTTGCTCTAGTACATATGAGAGTCTGTAAACTAACACCTTCTCCATCCATTTCCCTAAGTGTGACATTAATGCTATTGGCCTGTAGTTGCCTGGATGAGCTGGATCTTTTCCTGGCTTATTAAATGGTAAAATTACAGCCTTTTTCCACCCACTTGGGATAACCCCCTCCTTCCATATTCTGTTAAACAGTTTCAGTACCAGTTGCATTGATTGCATAGGCAACTGCCAGAGCATAGCATAGCTTAACTGATCATATCCTGGAGCAGTGTATCCACTATCTTGCAAAGCTCTCTTAAGCGCTGACATTGTGAGCTCGAGGTCTAATGCAGTCATGTCTTCTTTCACTTCATTTTTTGTTTGCATTTTCTCTGAGTTTATGCTGCCTTTGCTGTCTATGGCTCTCACCAAGATGGTCTCCTCTATGCACTGTTGCAAATGCTCTGCCTAGGACTTCTGCCTTTTCTTTGTCTGATACAGCCATCTTGTCCCCATCCACTAGAGCTGGAGTTTTAACTGATACCCTTTTCCCACTCATTTTTTTAAACGTACCCCAGACATCACCTAGTTCTGTTTTCCTACCAAGTGTGGAACAAAATTCTCTCCATGCTGACCTTTTCCTGTTTTTAATAATCCTTCGAGCTACTGCCCTTTTCTTTTTGTACTCTAATAAGTTTTTACTATTCATATTCTTTCTCAGCTCTCTGAATGCCTTGTTTCACTCTTTTACTGCAATACTACATTTGTCATTCCACCAGGGTACAACCTTCTCCCTATCCTGTGTTGTTTTCTTAGGTATACATGCTATTGCAGCATTCAGAATATGATTGGTTACCTGACTTGAACACTCTTCTATGCCACCTTCTAATGTTACCAAATGACACGATTGAACACAGTATTGCCTAAATTTTCCTCAATCTGCCTTGTCAAAACACCATCTTGTAAAACATCTTCCCTCTTGTATACATACTTCAGTTTTAATGACTGTAAGTATTGGGAAGTGATCACCTCCCATAGTTGTCCTGTTCATAACCGTCCATTCACAGGTACTCACTAAAGAATCAGATACCAGAGTCAGGTCAATACATGATAATGTGCCCTTATGCACATCCACCCTGGTACCTTCACCACTGTTTAGACAAATTAACGATCTTTCATCTAACATCTCTTCCACAACATTTCCATTGTTATCTGTATGGGTGCTTCCCCACAAGCTATTATGGGCATTAAAGTCTCCACACCATACCTCTTTCATATGCCCTTCCCCTGCCATAACACTGAAAATATCTGCTGTTAACTTCCTACATGGGTTGTAATAATTAATCAGCTTAATATTTCCTTGTCCATTTGGAATACATATTTATTACACTCTATATCCTCAGGGGTGGGAATCACCCTATACGCCAGGCTATCATTAATGAAAGTGGCACATCCTCCTCCATTTTCAGTGTTAATTCTATCCTGTCTGATTGAACTGTATCCTGGAATAACAAAATCTAAGTGAGGTTGAAGCCATGTCTCCTGTACACACACTACCTGTGGAACAACTTCTAGTTCGTAAAGATACTTCTTGAGTTCTTGTCCATTTGGTATAAGACTCCTCGCATTCCACTGTAGTACAGTATGTGTAGTACCATAATTAAGGTCTTGTTTCAGCATGTGCAGCCTCCCCAGTTTCAGCTTTCAATAAACCATGAATCTGGTCGGCTGTGATATCTTGGGCGGTGCGGTGGCTCAGTGGTTAGCACTGCGGCAGCACAGCAACTCACCCTTGGCCATGGGATCCCTGGTTCGACTCCAGCCCCTGACCAACAGTGATCTGTGTGGAGTTTGCATGTTCTCCCCTTGTCTGCGTGGGTTTACTCGGGGAGTTCTCCAGTTTCCTCCCACAGGCCAAAAACATGCAGGTTAGGTTAATTGGAGACTCTAAAAGTGGCCCTTGGTGTGAATGTGTGTGTGAATGGTAAAGGGATAGCGCCGTACCGTCATCCATCCAGGTGGATGCCCTCAATTTCCCCCCTGGGGATCAATAAAGTATATAAAATTTAAAAAAAAAAACATCTTTCACATCTAGGAAGCTTCCTGCTGCTTCCACAATGGTTTTGATTCTGTAATTTTTTTTCTTTAGTTGTGCAGCAACATTAATGGTGTAAAAGCTATAAAGTTTGTCCTCTTAACTATCAATGTGTCATCATCCATTTTGCATTTGTGAACACAAACATTCTTTGCAGCGGCATGATCTTGTGCTTGTTCAGGTTCAGGTTCAGGTTACTTTATTTGTACCCGTAGGTAGATTTGTTTTGCAGTCAGGTGACATCCATATTTACAAATCCCAATTACATTCAACATGAACACAAACACAGGCACACATGAAGCTGACTATAAACATGATAAAAGTACTCAAGGCTCCACCAATCAGGACATAGGACAAAGAGATAAGAGAAAAAACAAAGAGAGAAGAGAGAAGGGTCATATTAAAAAGTTAAAGACTAGTCAAAGAGGTTAAAAACTCAGAAGTCTAAAACCCAATAAAAGATTTAGAACCCAAATAAAAAACCTACAAAAATAAGTAAATATAAAATACAATTAATAAATAAATAACTAAATTATGTGCAATATATTGTTACATCTTGTTCAACTCTTTAACAGCAGCAGGAACAAAGCTGCTTTTGTTGTGCTGTGTTTTACTTTTTGGGACAGCAAACCTCCGTCTGGAGGGAAGAAGCTGAAAGTGGCAGTGCAAAGGGTGGGAGTCATCATTTAAAATGGAGGTAGCCATCCTCTGTACCTGTCTGGTGTACAGGGATGTCAGGCTCAGCTGTTACTCACCAAGCAAACGACTGAACCATCTAACTACCTGATCCAAGGATTTCCTCTGTTTCAGTTTTATCTGACCAAACCATGACACTAAAGAAAAGGATAAAACAGATTCAATAAAAGTCCGATAAAACATTGTCATTATGGTTCGGTCAATCTGGAAGCGTGCAAGTTTCCTTAAACAATACAACTGTTGCTGACCCTTTTTGCACACCCTTTCACAGTTCTCTTCAAGGTTTAAATTACTATCAATAATCGTCCCAAGATATTTGTAGGATTGTACACATTCAGTGGTCTGGCCTTTTAGTACAGTGACTTCGTGCCTGGGAGTTTTCCTCCTAAAGTCATTAATCATATCTTTAGTTTTTGTCGTATTCAGCTGCAGGTAGGAATCCTCACACCAGTGAACAAAATGATCAACTACTGGGCCGTGGCCACTCTCACCATCCTGGAGGAGACTGACAACAACTGAATCATCAGCTTACTTTATAATGTGTCTGTTGTCATGTCTGCTCCGACACATGTTTGTGTACAGGATGAAGAGTAGTGGTGACAACACACACCCCTGCGGAAAGCCAGTAGAAGAACACTTTTGGTCAGACAATGTACCATTGACCCTTACTCTCTGTGTCCTGTTGGTTAAAAAATCCAGAATCCAACCCACCAGATTATTACTCAAATCAAAGTCCACAAATAAAAGCCTGGCGTGTGTCCCATAAAAATCCAGATGTTCAAAAAGCATGTTAAACAGAGTGACAGTGGCATCCTCCACTTCTCTGTGAGGCCTATAGGCAAACTGCAAAGGATCCAATACATGCTCAGTCTGCTTTAGGACCTCAGATCTGACCAGTTTTTCAAAAATTTTCATTAAAATTGTAGTCAAAGCAACCGGTCTAAAATCATTTACCATTTTAGGACAGCTGGATTTTGGAATGGGGACAACCACAGCATCTTTCCAGATCTTAGGTATATGTTGTGTCTGTAAGGACTTATTGAAAATGTAGTGAAATACAGGACTCAGTTCATGTGCACAGGACTTTACCAAGCGCCCACATATATTATCAGGGCCCTGACTTTTGTTCACTTTTACAGCACAGAACGCCCTTTTAACATCCTGCACCTCAATATTAAAGTGCTGATTATCTTTGAGTTTCTGTTTCAAACCTTGGGTTTCTGTGCTAAAATCAAAGGAGTCAAAACGACCATAAAAACAATTAAGAGCATTAGCCAGCTCTGTGTCTGAATTAAAACCATCTAAAAACACACGATTACTGCGCTCTGTGCTCTGAAGGCCTGCAATAGTTTTCATACTGCCCCAGGCTGAACCAAGCTTCTTTGTTGCCATCTTGCTTTCCAGCTCTGATTTATAATTCTGTTTTGCTCTTAAAATTTCTGCCTTCAGCTCTTTTGCGGCAACCTGCAGCTCAGAAACAACCCCCCGTTTAAAGGCAAGTGCTTTCCTCTGTAAGCAGGATTTAACTGATTTTGTAACCCATGGCTTGTTGTTGGGATATATTTTGATACGTTTACGTGGAACGATCATGTCTCTACAGAAAGCCATGTATGAGCATGTCACGTCCACTAAAGAGTCCAAATCATCTCTGCAGGACAGTGTGAACACCTCCCTGTCCGTACAATTAAAGCATTCCTGGAGGCAGTGCACTGAATCCTCTGTCCACATGTTTATGTCTCTGGTCTTCGCCTTGACTCTTCTGAGAGCAGTTTTATATGTGGGCAGCAAATGTACACAGTTGTGATCTGAGGATCCTAAAGGAGGAAGGGGAATAGATTTATAAGCCCTCTCTATGACCTGTGACAGGTCCAATGTCTTTTTTCGCCTGGTTGGGCAGGAGACATACTGATAAAAGTTTTTAAGTGTCTTCTTTAGAGACACATGGTTAAAATCCCGAAGAATAAAATTTGGAGCCTCTGGGGAAATCGACTGCAACCGCTGTACCACATCAAAGACGGTGCTGGAGGTGGAGGCAGCATCCGCCCTCGGGTGAATGTACAGTCGTTATGAAAAGTTGGGGAACTCGCGGGGCAGATAAAAGGGGCGTAGTGACACGGACAGAAGCTCCACATCTGGTGTACAGATGCGCTCTCTGACCGTGACAGATGTACAGTACTCTTTATTAATATATAAACATACGCCGCCCCCCTGACGTTTCCCCGTTACCTCTTCCTGCCAATCCGAGCGAAGTGGTGCTCCAAAGCCGTCAATCCACAGGTCCGCATCCCGGTCATGCGCCGTAAGCCACGTCTCCGTGTGAGCCATGACACAGCAGTTCTTGTGTGCTTGGGTGGGATTTGTTGATGGCTGAGCTTCCATTTGAACTGAACTTCTTTGAGGAAGGCCTGTTGTGTTTCTGATTATTCCTACCTCTCTGTCTTTAGAGCTTCTGCATATGATATTTTCTTAGTTATTCTGATTTCCGGGGCTTGTCTAGCTTCCCTTTGCACAACACATCCTCCATACACAGCACTGCACTCACCCCCGCAGTTGTAACACTTTACTTTGGCGTCCTTGTCACATTTACCATATTCGTGCTCCCCTCCACATCTAGTACATCTTAACTTTCCCCTACATTACTGAGCAGTGTGACCCATCCTTTGACTTTTGTAGCACCTGAGTGGTTTTGGGACATATTCTCTGACACTGTAATACATGTATCCTATTAGGATTGATTTTGGGAGTGTTTTCTCAAATTGAATCATGATAGATAGTGTGTCCTTCAGTAAACCTTCTCTTTTACTCTTTAGCCTTTTCACATCCTTCACCTTTCCTCCTTGGATCTTGTTTTTCACTTCTTCCACAGACATGCTCAAAAGGACACCTGATCTAACTCCCCTCAAGTTAGCTGTTGCACCAGGCACATGCGCCTTCATTTGTTCTCCGTTTAGACATGTCATTGCCAGTATTTTCTGTTGCTGTTGTTTACTTGTTGCATGAATTAACAGCCGGTTATTATTCAAGAATTTTGCAAACTTAACTCTCCCAATTTCTTTTTCAATTGCTTTTGTTAGCTTAACCGGGTGATAGTGCCCCCCACCCTGACCGAACTCAATGACAACCTTCCAGTCATTCCCTACATCCTCAAACTGCCATCCATTATGGCTAGTTTGTGTCACGCCGCGCCGCTCATCAGCGGCGCCACCTGCTCGCACACCTGTCCATCATCAGCGGCGAGGGATATAAGCCGCCTCGCCCTGAGCTTCAGCCTGAAGCCGTCAGACTTCATTCCCCGTCTACGTGACGCAACTCTTTCATCAGCACGACGCTGTGCGGTAAGAACCACTTACCTCATATTCTCCAGTCTGCTCCCCTGTGCACAGGTGGATTCCTCGGCGGCGGACAACTCCGTCCCTCGTCCTTCCTCGCTGCTGCACCGAGTCCTGCAGGTGGCTGTCTCCCGGGGTCCCGTCCTTGTTGTGCCAGTCATCTGTCCCAAGCAAGTAAGCTTCTCCCTCGCCTATTCTCCTCCTGTGTTGGTGTGTGCCCATCACCCTGTGTCTCTGTTCTCTCCCATAGGGTTGCCGGCTGTACGGTCTCCTGCCTCTGTGCCTGAAGCAGACGCCGCCACCAACACATTAACATTCCGCAGACACACACTCATACACCCCTGTTGTTAATAAACAGTTTGAACTACTCTGAGCCTGTGTGTGTGCGTCTCCTGAGCCGAACGTTATGTCAGTACGGCTTCAGCAGAACGGCTCGGCAGACGGCGGGCTCGCACACCGGTTTTCCACTCTCGAGGCTCGAGTGGATCAGATTGTCTATCAGCAACAGGTGATTTTTAATCAGTTAATTACTATAACTAACCGGTTGGACCGCTTGGACCCCCAACAGCCGTTCCCCCCGGCTCGTCAGGGTGGCGCAGCTCCTGCTGTTCCAGTGGCCGTCCAGCAGGCTCCGGGTGCACCGGTTCGGCTCACGCCCATCCCGACCCCCGCCCGCTTTAGCGGTAAGCTCGGCGGAGCGCGGGGGTTTATTATGCAGTGTGAGTCCGTTTTCCACCGGGCGCCCGGGGACTTTCCCTCAGATCATAGCCGAATTGGTTATATCGGGAATCTCCTGGAGGGGCGAGCATTAACATGGGCCTACGCCGTAATGGCGAGGCCCAGTTATGCCACCCTCACGTATGACCAGTTCGTGAGACGCTTCCTGGAGGTCTTTGACCATGCTCTCACCGAGACGGTCCAGGTCGATCGGCTTCTCGCCCTCCAGCAGGGAAGCCGGTTGGCAGCGGACTACGCGGTCGACTTCCGGGTAGCGGCAGAGGAGTTAGGCTGGGAGGAACGCTCCCTCTGCGGCCTTTTCCTTCGCAGTCTCAATGATGATCTGAGGGATGAACTAGCTGGGCGGGATATCCCTGAGACGCTAGCGGAGCTAACATCTCTAGCGATCAGTTTGGATAACAGGCTGCGCGAGCGCTCCTCGGGGCGGAAGTCGTCTTCTTCTCGCCCTCGCGAAGCCTCGCCGCGCCTGTTCCAAGCTCACCCCCTGGCGGCGCCGCCACCATCGTGCCCCGAGGAGTCAGAGCCGATGGTGACGGGCTGGACAAAGCTTTCCCCTGCGGAGAGACAACGCCGCCGTGAGTTGGATCTCTGCATGTATTGCGGAGATGACCAACACACGGTGAAGCTTTGTCCATGGAAAGCCAGTCGGTTGGGTCCGCGAGTCACTGTAGGGGGCCTCGCGGACGTCAACCGGTTAAATCCACTCACCCAATTGAAGCTGCCCATCCGTTTCTGCCACAACCCCACTGGGCTTCTCACCCACGCACTGGTGGATTCGGGCGCAGAAGGCAGCTTCATTTCACAGAGCCTGGCAACCCGTTTGGGCATCCGCTGTCAGGCACTGAAGAATCCCATCTCCCTTGTCAACCTCTCCCGTGCCTCCCTTGGGAGAGTATCACACCAGACCATCCCCGTCCCAGTCATCATCTCGGGAAACCACCGGGAGGAGATGACCTTTTATGTCCTACCCAACTCTGTGTCGCCCGTCATCCTGGGGTATCCCTGGCTACGCCTTCACAACCCTGTCCTGGATTGGAAGTCAGCTGGGGTATCGGCATGGAGCACATTCTGCATGGGCACCTGCCTTCAGTCCGCTGCCTGCTCTCCGTCCGCTTCTCCCCCTGCGACGGACGCTGCACCCCCGGACCTGTCTCTGGTGCCCCCGGAATTTCACGACCTGGGTATGGTGTTCAGTAAGACTAAAGCTATGTCTCTCCCCCCTCATCGGCCCTATGACTGTGCCATCAACCTCCGCCAGGGGGCCCCCTTACCTTCTGGTCGGCTCTATAGCCTGTCAGCGCCGGAGAAGGAAACAATGAACGCCTACCTGAAAGAATCATTGAGCGCTGGGATAATCCGCCCATCATCGTCACCCCTGGGGGCAGGGTTCTACGTCAAACAGGTTCATTTTGTCTTCTTTCAATTATTTATCCTTTTTTTTTTTCCTTCTGATGAAGGCTGCAGTGCAGTTGAAACATGTAAAGAAGGTAAAGACATCTTTCTATTTTACTTTTGTCTTTCAAAGGAAAAAAAAAAAAAAAAAAAAGGGGCAGGGTTCTTCTTCGTGGGAAAAAAGGATGGGTCCCTCCGCCCTTGCATTGACTATCGGGCCCTTAACGATATCACTGAGAAGGACCGTTACACCCTGCCCCTCATGGACACTGCCTTCCACTCCCTCCAGGGGGCGACCTGGTTCACCAAGCTGGATCTACGCAGCGCATACCACCTCGTCCGGATCCGGGAGGGAGATGAGTGGAAGACAACCTTCCGTACCCCGAACGGCCACTTTGAATACCTGGTAATGCCGTTCGGGTTGACCCACGCTCCTGCCGTCTTTCAGCGCCTCATTAATGACGTCCTCCGGGACTTCATCGGCCTTTTCGTGTTCGTCTACCTGGACGATATTCTCATCTTCTCCAAGTTCAGGGACGAGCACCAGGTCCATGTGAGGCGGGTCCTCCAAAGACTGCTGGAGAATCGGCTATACGTGAAGGCTGAAAAATGTGAATTTTACGCCAGGACTACATCCTTCCTGGGGTTCATCATCGCCCACGACAAGGTGCTCCCAGACCCAGAGAAGGTGAAGGCGGTGGTGGAATGGCCTACACCTGCGTCCCGGAAGCAGGTGCAACAGTTCGTTGGCTTTGCCAATTTCTACCACCGCTTTGTCCCCAACTTCAGCTCCATCGTCGGACCACTGATCCGCCTCACGTCCCCTAAGGTCCCATTCCGGTGGACCGAAGAGGTCGCTGCTGCCTTTCAGGCGCTGAAGGCGGAGTTCTCCTCCTCCCGGGTCCTTCGCCAGGTCGACCCCGCGCTGCAGTGCATCGTGGAGGTAGACGCCTCGGACACAGGAGTGGGAGCAGTGCTATCCCAGCGGTCGCCGGACGATGGCACCAAACGGCCCTGCGCCTTCTTCTCCCGGCGCTTGTCCCCGGCGGAGAGGAACTACGATGTGGGGGACAGAGAGCTCTTGGCCATCAAACTCGCCCTGCAGGAGTGGCGCCACTGGCTAGAGGGGGCGAACCTGCCGTTCGTGGTCCTGACGGACCACAAGAACTTGGAATACCTACGATCTGCCAAGCGCCTGAACGCCCGCCAGGCGCGCTGGTCCTTGTTCTTCGCCAGGTTCCAGTTCTCCATCACCTTCAGGCCTGGCTCCAAGAACGGCCTGCCTGACGCCCTCTCTAGGCAGTTCACCCCCGTGGAGTCGGAGGAAACGCCCCACACCATCCTGCCCAGGTCGTGTGTCGTGGGAGCCATCTCGTGGGACATTGAGAGCAAGGCGCAGGAAGTGGAACCTGACCCTGGCGGCGAACCGGAGGGGCGGCTGTTCGTGCCATCCGCGGTCCGAGGAGAGGTCATCCACTGGCTGCACACCTCCAAGCTCACCTGTCACCCTGGCACCTCCCGGATGATAGACCTCCTCCAACGGTCCTTTTGGTGGCCAGGCCTGCGGAGGGACGCAGCCCGCTACGCCCGGGCCTGCCCAATCTGTGCCACCTGCAAGTCGGGAAATGCCCCTCCAGCGGGTCTGCTCCAGCCCCTGCCCGTCCCTGGCAGGCCCTGGTCGCACATCGCATTGGATTTCGTCACCGGACTCCCCGTCTCCAACTCCTATGACACCATCCTGACCATTGTGGACCGTTTCTCCAAGGCTGTGCACTTCGTCCCCCTGCGAGGTCTCCCTACTGCCCTGGAGACGGCGGATCTCCTCGTCCAACACGTGGTCAGGCTGCACGGGATTCCGGTGGACGTGGTCTCGGACCGGGGCCCCCAATTTTCATCTGAGGTTTGGAGGTCGTTTTGCAATGCCATCGGAGCCAAGGTGAGCCTCTCCTCCGGCCATCACCCCCAATCCAACGGGCAGTGTGAACGGACCAACCAGGAGCTGGAGGCTGCGCTCCGCTGTGTGACCTCATCCAAACCCACGTCCTGGAGCAACCATCTTGCCTGGGTTGAATACGCCCACAATACCGCTCGCTCTTCTGCTACAGGGATGTCCCCCTTCAAGGCGTCCCTGGGTTATGACCCCCCACTGTTCCCGGTGCAGGAGAGTGAGGTAACTGTTCCCTCGGTTAGGGCACATCTCAGGCAGTTCCGCTCCATCTGGGCTGCCGCGCGCAATGCGCTTTTACGCACAGCGGAGCGCAACAGGACTGTGGCGGACCGGCATAAAAGACCTGCCCCGGCGTACAGAGTTGGGCAACTTGTCTACATATCTACCCAGGACGTTACTCTAAAAGGCGAGAGGAGGAAACTGGCACAGCGGTTCATGGGTCCCTACCCAATCACCCGGATCATCAACCCGGTGGCTGTGCGCGTGGCTATTCCCCCCTCCCTCCGCATCCATCCCACCTTCCACGTGTCTAAGGTGAAGCTGGCAGTCACCGACCCCCTTTGCCCTCCTCCTGCTGCGCAACCCGCGCCCCGGATGATTGGTGGCCATCCGGCCTGGCCCGTCTCCTCCATCCTAGACTCCCGGCGCCGGGGTCGTGGGTTGCAGTACTTGGTGGACTGGGAGGGCTATGGGCCCGAGCATCGACAGTGGGTGCCCCCGTTGTTCGTGTTGGACCCATCGCTCATCGCTGACTTCCACCGAGCGCACCCAGAGAAGCCATCGCCAGGAGGCGCTGCTAGAGGGGGGAGTACTGTCACGCCGCGCCGCTCATCAGCGGCGCCACCTGCTCGCACACCTGTCCATCATCAGCGGCGAGGGATATAAGCCGCCTCGCCCTGAGCTTCAGCCTGAAGCCGTCAGACTTCATTCCCCGTCTACGTGACGCAACTCTTTCTTCAGCACGACGCTGTACGGTAAGAACCACTTACCTCATATTCTCCAGTCTGCTCCCCTGTGCACAGGTGGATTCCTCGGCGGCGGACAACTCCGTCCCTCGTCCTTCCTCGCTGCTGCACCGAGTCCTGCAGGTGGCTGTCTCCCGGGGTCCCGTCCTTGTTGTGCCAGTCATCTGTCCCAAGCAAGTAAGCTTCTCCCTCGCCTATTCTCCTCCTGTGTTGGTGTGTGCCCATCACCCTGTGTCTCTGTTCTCTCCCATAGGGTTGCCGGCTGTACGGTCTCCTGCCTCTGTGCCTGAAGCAGACGCCGCCACCAACACATTAACATTCCGCAGACACACACTCATACACCCCTGTTGTTAATAAACAGTTTGAACTACTCTGAGCCTGTGTGTGTGCGTCTCCTGAGCCGAACGTTATGTCAGTTTGTGTTTTCTTCGCATTGTTACTTCCTCCCGCATCACTCTCATCTGATCCGCTTCTAGGTCTTGTTGCCCCCCTAGCTGCTCTTTTCCACCCCCCCAGACCTGGATAGTGTTCAGTCCACCTCATCTTTATTATACCCGTCAGAGCTAGATGCCATAATGTTACAGTCAGCGTACAGTTTTTGCTATCCATCACGAAGAAATCACTCCTACCGCCAGCCGAACACAGATGTAAATGTGGTCCCAACCTCCTCCTCCTCATTCTTCTTCTTCTTCTTCTAACAGTCCAACTCGATTCCGGCTTTGCTTCGAGTCTATTAACACCACTCTTCGGCCCGCTCTATATATGTCCGTCTTTCTGTATGTCTGTTTTTCCTCATAACTTTGTGACATTTTCCTCATAGCTTTGTGACATTTTCCTCATCGCTTTGTGACATTTTCCTCATAGCTTTGTGATGTTTTCCTCATAGCTTTGTGACGTTCTTCTTCTTCTTTAATCTCGTATCTGCATCTCATCTCATTATTCTTCTAGCTGTAGTCCGTATCTGCATCTCATCTTATTATTATTCTTTTAGACTTGATTGGCGGTTGATCTGTCAGCCCATGATGTCTTTGAACTTAAAGCTCCCCCACTTAACAAGTCCTCAACTGCTTCCCAATGTAGCCCCTTAATGCCAAGATATTTTTCTGCTGCTTTCACAATGATTTTGATTTTTTCTGTTTTCTTGGAAGTCTGCGCAGTGCAGTTTATCACATCTACCACAAATAAGACAAAATTATTTTCCTTCAAAACCAGAGTATCTTCCTTAATTCTACTGCATGCACTGCAAGTCTGCACACTTTCCCTGTTCGAGTCCACGCCCACTTTTTTGGCTGGCACCTTTTTCGCAGCTTCTGCACTACAGATTTCTTGAATTTATAGAGTGATAATTATCATTACTATTATTATCATTAAGTGTCCCTGTGTTCTCTGATCATTAGTCTGTCATGTCATGTCATCCCCTGTTGTCTGTGTCTTCTTCTTTTAGATTTGATTGGCAATTATCACTGCCTCCTATCTGTGTCAGGAAACAAGAATATGATAATACAAATACACAGAATGACTAAGAACAAACTAAGGTAAGGCAAGGATGACAATAATAACCAAAATAGAGCCCAGATCACAATCCAAATGAACAGAGAATCATACAATAACTTAAAGCAACAGTGTGGGTTGACTCATGTCCAGTACAAGAAAATATAATTTATAACAAGGTGAGCGCATGAGCTCAACCCACACTCTGACAGCACCTAGTTTCTCCATACAGGAGGCATCTGGAAGCTGTTATAACCAACAAAGGCTTTTCTCTTAAATACTAAATGAATTTCACCAAGTGTGTTCAATACTTCTTCCCTGTGTCATTCTACTTTATTAAATATAGCTTGTTTTGTGAACACAGTTGCCTTGATTTCTTTGTATGTATGAATTACCTTGGGTTGTTACTGATATCTGGCGAAAATCTCAGGTCAATGGCTACATCAGAAATATGTTTAATGAGAAAAATGTTGACGTGTTCAATACATATTGCCCCTGCTGTAACTGATCCCAGTTGCTTTTAATCAGGGACCACTCCACAACTCCTCATTTTGATGCTACTTCACTTTCCACAGCGATCTTGCAATTGCCACCGCAGGCAGTGAAGGGAGACAATACAAAAGCAGGGGTGTGTACGAGGATAAAGGCTAACCTGCACAGACCAGTGTTTCTGTCCATTCCTCATCAACTTCAGGGTTGCCTCCTAAATGATTCACTATTATTTACTCACAATACAGGAAATTCAAATGTGAAGTGGAGATGAAACTGAATAATAACACTTGCTCAACTCATATTCTGAATGCCATTAAGTCAGAAATACCTTGTATTTTGTAGCAAATCTACTGTATATCATGTCAAGTCTATTTTCACACATTATTCCACAAAATATTTTAAGATAGTATCACACTCCTCTCTCTCATCTGTTTTGTGTGCATTGCAGGGGCGAAAATCCCATTTCACTGTTGGGAGGAACAATAAACAGGAAAATTTGAGAGCTTAGTTTTTGAGGGGGACATAAAAAAATGCAATTTTTGCTGTGTTGTCTGATAATTTCTCAAGTGTCTTATATTATGATGTTAGATGATTATGTCATTGTTCCTTATTAGCCCATATCCTACCTGTCTACAGGTTTTCACACAATCAACCAGCAATACCAAAAATTGTATTGGGTGGTCGGTATCAATTACACCATATATGATCTAACAAAATGTCTTTGCTCACCATGAACACTGGTCTGATCCCCACCACAGCAACTTTACAAGAATTTAAAACTCAAAATTGTCATAAATACCCTTCAGGGCAGAATAAACAATAAAGGCTCCAATCGCCGGCTGTCAGTTTTCAGGGTTTAATAACAAAAATGCACAAAAGAACAAAACAGGAGCCAATCAAAAATTAGTAAACATAAGGCACAGGTACAGCAGGATGGCTAAGCTTAGGTGACCAGAGTCGCTGGCCAAACCAGAAAATAAAGAAACAGGTAAAGCAGGAGAGCTAAAGCTAAGGCAAGAGGAATCGCCAGCTAACCTGAAGAAAACTAAGCGTGGAGCACACGCTAGAGTAAAATAGAAAGAGAAACTTACGTTCGGAGAACGATGGTAGTTGATAGTGGGGCGCTGTGCCATACAATGGCGCAGAGCCCCTTAAATAGGGATAAGGACCCATTAACATAACAACCAACAGTTGTGGGTACCTATATGGGCAGGAGAAAGTGAGGGTACCTGATAGGGATCAGCTGAGTGGTGGGAGGGAGGTGAACTGAAAACTGACAGCTGACGGGGCACGCCCACATGAAACGAAAACGCCCCTGACAGCTGTCAACAGTCAGAGAAGAAAATAACATATCAAATAAATATAAATAAATACAACATAAAAAATAACACTAACACAAACTGGGAAAATGGTACACAGAGCAAGAATACATAACCCCAAAATGCAACAAAATGAATAAGTAAGCAAAGAAAGCCATGAAGCTGAGTCTGGCAGAAAATCTCCAGCCCTCGGCTCATGACAAAAATAAGTTCTAAAACTAGAAGAAATACTTTAATGAATAACTAAACTACATCAAACTATTCTTCAAAAATATGTATTTATTAACAAGCAACAACAAAACAAAATCTCAATATGTCTTAAAACTAGGGCTGTCAAACTAACATTTTTTAATCTGATTAATCATAGTGATACTGTAGATTAATTTACAGTAATCGCAATTAATACCCATCCATGATTACTTATGTTTCTTTTTGTGGAGGCAAAAAGACTCATGACTGAAGAAATTAACAAATATAGGCAAAAATGCATCATTTGAGTTTATGTAAAACATGCCAGTGTTATGCCGAGAATTGCTCGCTTGCCAAGAATTGCATCCCACCGTTGCAAGCAGGTGTTTAGTGTAAGTGAAGTCTATACAACTATATACTTTGAAAATACTTTGAAAAAATTATTACCCTTTTTACCGACAATGCATAAATGCAAAATCTTGATTATGAAGATTGTAAAACATGGAGATGGATCACTATGATTTCTAACCCTCTTTGAAACATTAAAACGTCAGATGAATAAACATAATTTAAAGATAATTTACAAGAGGTAATAACAATTTTTACGTCAAAAAATGTATAATGGGTACTTCTAAAAATGCACAAATGGTTACAAGCCTGGTTGTAGTGTTATATTTTATAGTTTTGACGGATGGGAAGCAATTCTCGGAAAGTGAGCAATTCTCACAATTCTCGGCATAACACCAGCAGACTTTGGACAAATGAGATGAAATATCACTTTTCATGTTCTGTATGTGACTGTTGAAAACATGGACTGATAAATAACTTATTAACCCTTCACTCATTAAGCTTTCAACGCACTTACTTTCCGCTCTCTGTCTCTCTGTCAGTGTGTGTATAAGGAGCTGCAGCAGCCCCACCTGTGGGGGGGAAACAGATTGGACTAAACCACTGTGAGGATGGTTGATTTTTTTGGGGGGGCAGCTTTATGGAAGGGGGGGATATGACACCTGCACCCCCCCCCCCCCCGGAATTTATTCCCCTGGTGGTTTGCATGATGGGATATATAGGCTAAGCTGATGACTATCAATTGGACAATATACTTTTTAAGCCTCACATGTGTGCACTATGGGGTAACTGTACTGAAATAGGAACACATTTCAGACACAGACAATCATATCCACCAAAATAAATTGGCTTTCTATCTGATTTTATGGCTTTTACTTGCTCAGTGCCTTATTTTATTATTTATTTGAAGAGATCTCATGCAAAATTCCAATGTACCACTTATTGCATAGCGATGATAAATTCTGATCCTCATGTTGTCCTCTTGTTTTGAATCCTCACTGTTACCTTAATAACACCTAACTCAGAAATTAAATCAAATGTGTTTAACAAGAAACAATTTCAATCATCACGATATCCTTTCTATTATCATTTTATTATTTCTCTCTCTTTGCATGCACCAGTACAGTGCCTACTTGTCGTTGTAACTGCCTTCATGGAGTTGTCCACATTTGACGAACTGTGTGCTATGCTGAGCTGTTTCTTGCATTGTTCCAAACGCACCTCGCAGGACCAAGGTTGAAGTTATTGAGAAAGGTTTTCCTCTGCCTGCGAGGGGTGCATTTTCTATTGAACTGTCCACTTAGGCTCAGATCTTCAAGTGTCTCTTTTCTAACTGAGTCTTCTTCTTCTTCATTTAGATTTGATTGGCAGTTGGCAACCAGCTTACAGGTGCATTACCGCCACTGACTTGATTATCATCACTCTACGTATATCTTTGTATAAGGAGTTCTGAACAACTCTTGGACTGTGTCCTGGACTGGTCCTACTGCGCCAAGAAACTTCAATTGTCTCTGTTGGATCATCTATAGCAGGTCTCTCCCACGTCCACCTCATAATAGAACATCTTCATTTCTAACTCAATCCATGTATGAGATCCTGAGCATGTGGCAGTAAAACCATATTTGTATTGCGGTGATGTTTTTAGAGTTTCCACTGTGAAGGTCCAAGATTCATATGCATACATTAGAGTTGACCAGACAAAGGGTTTAAGTAGTTGCATTCACTATGCTGATCCTTCTTCAGATTTCCTTTTTTTACAGCAACCATATGAGGTGACTAGAGCTCTGAGGTAATTGAACGAGAAGATCTGTTCTACAGTCACATTCCTGTGTTGCAGATGGCATGCCCACTAGTGCAGACATACTACATTACTGTTTGTTACTGATTTGTCACAGCTTGAGACTTTTACATTTAAGAACTTAAGAAAATTAAGACCCATAAAATAAAAGTATGCAACCTACCTATTCATGTCCAAACTGATACTATATCAGACTAGTTTGAAGGCGTTGATATGATTGCTTGTTGGTTTAGAAAAAACTAAATTGTTTTGCACATTGTAGGCACCCCAGTTGCTGTAATAAAAGTAGTGTTCAAAGCACATTTTAACTTCTGACAAGCTTTAATGTCGAGCAACTGTTGTTTGCAGTGGAGAGTTTAAACAAGACAATCTATGAACTGTGAACAGGACAATGGGAAATGGACTGAAGAAGTCTGATCCATTTCATCTCCAACTTAAAATTAACAAGATCTAAAGATCTGCTACAAATGCCTCAATGTCAGATTCCACAGGGCACCTTCAGATGTATTGTACAGTTGTTTTGGTGGCAAAATAAGGGACCAACAGCATATTAGACAGGAGTCGTCATAATGTTTTGGCTCATCTGTGTATAAAATACTGAAAAGGCCTCTGTATTTCAGCCCATTTTGGGAGCCAAAACTGTGTTTAAAAAAACCTCAAGCGACAAGAGAAGGTCTGAGAACGCAAACGCTTACAGATTCTTCATGTCTGCTGTCAAAACAATTTTGCTTGAATGGCATCTATACGATGCCAAGTTTGGACTCCTGCACACATATGCATGCAGGTATACACAAATTCCCACACATCACATGATTATGGAGAATTCTTGATAGCTTAGGGATTCTCATACTGAGAGGATTGCATAGTTGCTCGTGAAAATTAAGTTGCACTTTGGCTTGTCACATCCAATTAGCAGTCAATCTGATGTTGATGCTTGAGCTGACTCCAGAACTGTCATTAGTCTAGTTTTATATGGTCCAAGCAGAAGTACCCACAGGGGATATTTGGAGAGCTGTCTCCTCATGGATAAGCCAAGAAGCTGTTCCTCTTTCATTTAGTCTTTCTTTTGCATTAATGCTGCACTAAGGTTATTTTCACATTACCAGCCTGAAATGACAGAAATCCCATTTGCTATCCTAATGTGACACAGGTCAGACTTTTTAGAGCTGGTTGAATGTACAAATCTGATCTTTCAGATTAGATGCTGTATGTGATCGTAGCTCAGATATAGAGTATATCCTATACATGGTCATGTCACTTGATTGAGAACCTCTGCACATGCGTACGGTACTGATGTCATCACTTAACACCAATGTTGTAGTTGAGTCACCACACTCCGAGATCGAGTCCAAGTTCGAGTCACCACATTATTTAAGAGGCCAACTTCAAAGTGCTTTGCAAAATTTCCATTTTACCCTGTGTTTCCTTCTCTCTTTCTCCTTGTATTCCTGATGATCGGTGAATCCAAACTGAATGATTTGTGATTTGGAAGACATATCTGACTCAACATATGGCTTTTTTTCTTGATAAGGAGCAGCGTCGCAATAACTCGTGTAAGAGAGGTCAAAATCAGACGTGTACTGCATAACACGGTACTACTTGCAGAAGTCATGTATGCATGCACTGCATAATGTATGCATACACTAAGCGCAGCCAGCATAGCAGCAAAGTAGTGCATAATGTTTGCCCTCGCATGAGGATGGATAATTTTTTCACACATAAGGAGTTGTTCAGAACTCCTTATAAAAACTCCTTATACAAAGATATAGAATGATGATAATCAAGTCAGTGGCAGTAATGCACCTGTGATCTGGTTGCCAACCGTCAATCAAATCAAAAAGAAGAAGAAGAAGATTAATCGCCCATGTACATGTACTAGTACATGAACGGTACTACACTGTACAAGTGCTAGTAGTTGCAGAGGTCATGTATGCATGTGTTGCATGTGCACAGTATGTGCTAAGCACAGCCAGAGTAGCAGCAAAGTAGTGTGGTGCATAATGCTTTGCATGGTCATTATGGTGCTTATGCACCACGTACTTTTACCACATGCAAGTTTACATTGTGAACAAATCAACAAGCAAAAAGATTAATCCACCTCAGCCAAATCTTATGGCTACACATGATACCAGTCTACGGGAAAGCCAGTGATGAGCAAGTAGAGATACCAACAAGGGCGTAACTTTGTGTCAAGTTCTCTGCCCATATAAGGATTTCTTAAAGCAAAAAAAGTCAGCATATGTGTCCTAGTGTGCAGGAAGAGTGCAAAGTCATTAACAAAAAGGACAAGGTTAATTTATCTCTTTATTTTGCCATTATGATATTAATAACAGTAGTAAAATAATTTCAGTCATTTACCAAACATATCTTCAGCCTTGTAATGGTCTATTTATGCTACTATGAAGCAGCAGACCTACTTAATACCTATTATGTGTTAAGTATTTCAGCACTGGCAGAAATCAAGCAAGCAAGTTTTGACTATTGTTACCTGGTCATGGTGTGCCTCCTGTGTCACCTCTCTCTCTCTCTCTCTCTAGTCATCAGTGCTGTCTGTCTCTCCCTCCTACTTTGTTCATCCTACTGCTGCCACATTCATACTCCCACTTCTTCTTCTTCTTTTAGATTTGATTGGAGGTTGGCAAGCAGCTTGCAGGTGCATTACCGCCACACACTCTATATACAGTATGTCTGTCTGTGTGTCTGTTTTGCTCTTTATGTAAGGAGTTCTTATCCATTCATACTCCTGATACAAATAAGCTCAGTTATTGTTCAAATAGTTTAAAAGAGGTTCTTCACTGACAGTTTTGGAGGATATAATTCATGCTAGATTTCCCCACACCAAAAAACTTGGAAAGATGTAAAATGTTTTTTCCATCCTTCCCTCTCAGCAGCATCAACTGAGGTTAATGCAGTCGCTGAATGTGGATGAGACTTAATTGGGTCACCTGTGATTAACTGTCACAATCTGAGCACGGGGGGGGGGGGGGGGGGGGGGTTCTGCTGTGCTGTTTCTCTTTGCCTTTTTTTCTGTATTTGTAGGGTGTTGTATTTTGAATTCTTATTCCTGTTATTTTATCTTTGGTTGATTTTCACATATTCTGTATTGTTTCTTAGTATGATTTATTTTAATGTTTACGTTCATTATCATTTTGTTATTTACATATTTGGATTTACTTGTCTTGATTTGCCATCATATTATTGTTACAACCCGAGTGCTGGTTCCGTCCGCACTCGGATCTTATATCATTTCCAGGCTTTGACAGCAGAGGATTCCTTCTAGCTCCCCGGGCTCTTATTGTGACAGCGCCCGGTGGAGCTCCCTGATGTCAGAGTCAACAGCTGTGCTGCATTCGGGGTCATTAGTGACCGGGGTTAAAAGCAGGCACTGAATGCTCCCTGATGCAGCAGTCTCTGTTAAACTTCCCGTTAAACCACCTCTTTGGATATGTTCGGTTAAGGTACTTTCTGTATGACATCTCCTGTTATTATACAGTCTGTTGAGATACCGTCTGTTATGATACCGTTTGTTATTCTCCGTCTGTGTTCCTACCGTCTCATCGTCTGACGCATTGGGCGTTCCCCGGCTCAGACGCTGTTTGTAAGTTACCCTGTTATTGTCCTACCCGCACTGTTGTGTGTGTTACTCTCTGTTCCTGCACCTCTTAATAAACATCACTGCAACTCACTGGTGACTGCTGGCGTCTTATGGTGGCTCGTGAGGGCCACCGTGACAATTATATTTGTATCTTGCGTTTTTTCTCTTCTTCTCCAGGGCTGCAGCTGTCAGTGACACTTCTGGGTTTTTTGCTCCATTGTTGGGCGGTGCTCCTGTCAGCTGTCAGTCCCCTCTTCTCCCCTCTTATTGCTCCCAGCTGACCTGAGTTGCTCATGGTATCCACACCTGGCATCATTTGTGTTCATTTGTTTCTTGCCCTATTTAAGGACTGCGATTTCTCTCCTTGATTGTCCATCCATCCATCCATCCATCCATCCATCCATCCATCCATCTTCTACCGCTTAATCCTTTTCGGGTCGCGGGGTGATGGCGCCTATCCCAGCATCATTGGGCGAGAGGCAGGGTACACCCTGGACAGATTGCCAGTCCATCGCAGGGCCAACACAGAGAGACAGACAACCATTCACTCTCACAGTCATACCTAAGGACAATTTAGAATCCCCAGTTTTGATGCCAGTTAACCTCACCTGCATGTCTTTGGCATGTGGGAGGAAACCGGAGTGCCCAGAGTAAACCCACGTAGACACGGAGAGAACATGCAAACTCCACACAGAGGGGTCACCGATGGTCAGGGGGTGGGATCAAACCCACGATGGTCAAGGGTGGAATCGATCCCATGACCTTCTTGCTGTGCTGCCACTGTGCTAACCACTGTGCCACCGTGCTGCCCTTCTCTCCTTGATTGTTGGAGTCTTAATTATTGTCTGTGTCTGAACACTGTCCCCATTCTCCGTTGTTGTCTTTGTTTGTAAGTTTTTGCTTTGTGCACTGTTTTAATTTTTGTGCTTGTGCACAGTTTGGACTTGATGATCGTTAATAAATGTCTCAACTAGCAGTTCCACATCTGGGTCTCTCTCCTCTTTGCCCTGAGGGGCATTTCATGACAGAAGACTCCAGCCAGTTAGAGACCCAGCTGCTACTAGTTTGTGTGTTTTTGTTTTTCACTCACCTGTTTTGTCTGGAGCGTTGATCATGTCCCCAGCATGCCAACCTCCAGCAAGCAAAGGGAGATCAGCAGCGGAATCTTCAAGCACAGAGGAGCAGTGGGCTGCCGGATTCGTCCAGAACTTCATGGATGAAGCTCTCCCCTCCCACAGCCCTAAGAAGATCTGGGAGAGCATGAATTCGATGACTGTTATTATCGAGGTGCACCCAGGGTTGTGGAGGTATTCCCAGTTCGCGGAGTTGTTGGCCACGCTCTCCGTCCTGCAACAATCTTTCCCCGGGCTGACTTGGGGCCCGCATCCAGCAAGCCCGAAGCCAACAAGGAAGCGCGTCCCAAGGAAGACGCCCTTCTTCACCTCCAGTGCGCCCATTCCTGCTCCTTCTCTGCCGGCTCCTACACACCACCACCCAGCTTTGGACGACCCCTGCCCCTCTGGCAGCATTTTTTCCGATGCCGAGTCAGTCTACTTCCGCAGCAGCTCCCCTTTCTGGTTCATCTTCGCTGACTGTCCCGTCAGCCTCCTGCTCCTCCATGGCTACTGTGACCCTCATCTCCTCGGCGTCTCCTCCTGCTGCAGAGACCCCGGTCGTTTCTCCTTTGGCTCCGCCCGCCACCGTGTTTGCTGAGGCGGCTCCTCTGAGGGGTCCACAACAACTGTAGCCACGGAGGGGGCTGATCCAAGATCAGCTGCAGCAGTTACCAACGTGCCCCAGGAACACAGGCAAGTGCTTTTTCATTTTCCATCATTAACATATGAATTACCTTGCCTGATTCCTCCGGGTGAGGCTCAGCCATTGCAGTCCTCTGAGTCCTCACCTCCTGCTGCAGCCATAAATTCTTCACCTGCTCTCTCCATGGCTCCTCCTATGCCCCCTGAGTGTCCGTCAGCTCCAGGACTGAGCCGCCGGATGGAGGAGGAGCCTGCGGCTTTGGAGGACCTGGTTCCAGCGCTGCAGCCATGGTCTGGATGGAGAGAGAGAGCTGCCAGTGGTCCAGAGCCTGCGCCGATGATTGGGCATCCCCAGGCTCCAGCTGTGCAGAATCCAGCGTCAACAGGGAACAGACCTCCTGCTGGCACACCAGGCGAGCCACCTGCGTGAGTCACTTCTCTAGGGGGTTGCAAGAATGCATCGACCACCATGCCTGATGCTGGGGGCGCCACAGCAGAGTCAGAGCTGGACCTCCAGAGGGCCGGGCCCGAGACGTCGCCACTTGGATCAACAGAGTCCTGGGCGGTGGTGGAGCTTGAGCTCAGGCAAGTGCTCTCCTTTGATTTCATTGTTTCTATGTTGGCGAGATCTTGGCTGGCTCTTGGTGGGGAAAGCCAAGTGCAGTCATCAGTTGCACCTGAGTTCACCTCGCCGTGCTCCACTGCCGCTGATGACCCTGGCCCTATCTCTCTACCTCTCAGAATCAGAATCAGAATCAGCTTTATTGCCAAGTATATTTACAAGTAAACATACGAGGAATTTGACTTGACATTGGACGCGCACGTTAGGCGCATCCAATGACACGGCAGCCATGCAAGGCGCCTGTCATACAGTGGGGGTAAAGAGGGGAAGGGAGGGGGAGGAAAACACAGTAGGAGAGAGAAAAAACATAGTTAATCAGAATAACGCTCGTATAAGCTCATATAAAGCTCAAATGAGCCAAATTTTGACTACACAGAAAAAAAACCTCTATGCACAATTAGCAGACAATATAGATCACACAAACAAGAGTTGAGAGAGGCAGTGTATGTATGAGTCAGTATATATGTGTCAGTTCGTGTAATGTTGTATACATTTGTGTAGTGTAGGTGTGACAGTTGCTAGTGAACAGCAGACGGCGCCTCCAGGCAGTGGATAGATGTTATAATCATGTGACTTATAAACAAGTCCGGAGTCTATCTCTTCGCTTGCAGATGAAGGCACATGGACTGTCCTTGAGAAGTTCATCCGCTGAAACAACAGCAGCTGTCTGTCGATTGTTTGGGTTAGCAGCCGCCACTTCTGCTTATCTCATCAAGGAGGAATGTAAACAGGGCATCAAAACAAGGTCAAATCTACACAGCTCAGAGCCCACGGAGAATAGAGTTTTCCTCTCTCATGCGCTTGTGCTTCATAATTTTAATATTAATATACAGGCTTAAACAGGCATTCCATTCCATGGAGAGCACAGGGCTCCAGATATATTCCTCCGCTGAATCACTGTCATTCAGTTCACCATTTGCCGCTACTCGTGCCCTCCCCAACTGGTCGAATTTGATGAAGGAGCTTGCCGGGTCCGCTTTGATCAGCTGTCTCACCTTCCTTCAATTTCTGATACATCAGGGAACTTCACAGCCAAAAATAGAAGTCCTGAGATCATAACCAATAATGTTTCCTGCCAAATCTCCACAGACGCATGAATTCCAATATCCATGAGTCTCCTCGTTGGGTTCCTGCTGACCCGATCTTCTTTTGAAGTGGTGACAATCACAGTTAAGCCGCTTTCCAGATCCATAATTTCCATTTAGATTAAGATTCAGCAGAAGAGCGACTAAACACAGACAAAAATGCAACATTGCAAGCTGGGATCAGAAAGGAAAAGAGAGGATTAGAAAAGCATCTACTCTCTCTCAGAGCCGGAAGTGAAGGCCGAGCCTTTCCCCAGGGTCACCGAGGTTCATCCAACTGCGCCAGAGGTCTCCGTGGGTCCAGCCTCACCACCTGAGATCTCCGTGGGTCCAGCTCCCCCTACCAAGGTCGTTGCGGGTGCTCCATTCCAGCCCGAGGCCTCCATGCGTGCAGCTTCCCCATCAGCCAAGGTCTTTGCGGGTGCTCTGTCCCATCCTGGTACTTCCGTGGGTGCTGCTCCCCCTCCAGCTGAGGCTGTTGTGGGTGCTCTATCCCAACCCGGGACCTCCGTGGGTGCAGCTCCTCCTCAGTCCGGGTCCCCGTGGGTGCTGTGTCCCAGTCGTGGATCGTTGTAGGTGCTGTGCCCCAGCCTGAATCTAGCATGGGTGCTGCGCTCCAGTGTGGGCCCGCCGTGGACGTTACACTCCAGCCCGGGGGCCACCGTGGGTGCAGCGCTGGCCCAGTCTGGGCCCACCATGGGTGCAGCTCTGGCCCAGTCCAGAGCCACTGTGGGCGCAGCGTTGCTCCAGCCCAGAGTCACCGTGGGTGCTGCCTTGGTCCAGCCTGGAGCCATCGCGGGTACTGCCTTGCTCCAGCCCGGAGCCACCACGGGTGCTGCCTTGCTCCAGCCCGGAGCCACCATGGGTGCTGCCTTGCTCCAGCCCGGAGCCACCGCGGGTGCTGCCTTGCTCCAGCCTGGAGCCACCGTGGGTGTGGCTTTGCTCCAAGCTGGAGCCACCGAGAGTGCTGCAGGCCATTTCAAGGGCGTCGGGGTTTCCCCTCCTCTGCCTGATGCCGTTTGGGTTCCCCCTCCTCTGCCAGATGCCTTCATGGTCCCCTGTCCTCTGTCAGATGCCGTGGTGGTCCCCTGTCCTCTGCCAGACACCATCTTGGTTCCCTCTCCTCTACTAGATGCCATCGTGGTTCCTCTCCTCCGCCCAAAACCGTTGTTGTTCCCTCTCCTCTGCCCGAGGCCATCGTGGTTCCCTCACCTCTGCCCGAGGCTGTTGTGGTTTCCCCTACTCCTCCATCCTCCTCTCTGCTGGTTGTCCCTGTTGGGCAGCCACCCCCTGGACCACCTTTTCTGTTTAGGCAATTAAAGAACTCTGGCAGACCACCTGACAGACTGTGCTGTTGGGTTGGGTGGGCCACATTTACTGGCAGACTGCCCGACTCTTACCATCAAGCCGTCTGCCAGGTCTGGGACTTTAGCCGGCCTCCTGAACTGTCTAGTTCTTTGGTCCAGGGGGCCTAGTGCCTTGGTTCTGTGTGGGTGTGGGTTCTGAACGGGGTTTTTTTGTTTCCTCTTAGTCTGGGTTTTGCTGGGGTGTGAGTTCTGTGATTTTTTTCTTATTTTCTCTGGTGTGTTCCAGTCCCTCCTTGCCTGGGTCCCCCTCCTCCCACCCGGGGTGGGTTCTTTGTGTGGGTGGGTCCTTTTCTTTCGTTGTTGCCTGGGGTGTCTGGTATCCACCCCTTGAAGGAGGGGCTCTGTCACGATCTGAGCATGGGGGGGAGAGGGGGGATTCCGCCGTGCTCTTTCTCTTTGCCTTTTTTCTGTATTTGTATGGTGTTGTATTTTTGAGTTCTTATTCCTGTTATTTTATCTTTTTTTTTTTTTAATTATTTATTTTGCACCCGTAGGTAGATTTGTTTTGCAGTCTGGTGACAAACCACCAGCTGCCGGTCGCTGCGTGCGCAAGCGCCCCTTAACTCCCTAATCTGCATGCTTTTGGCATGTGGGAGGAAACCGGAGAAATCCCGGAGTAAACCCACGCAAACACAGGGAGAACATGCAAACTCCACACAGATCACTGTTGGCCGGGGGCAGGGATCGAACCCACGATCTCACGGTCCCCGCGATCCCCCGGCCGAGGGTAAAACTGTGCTGCCACAGTGCTAACCACTGCGCCACCGTGCAGCCTATCTTTGGTTGATTTTCACATATTCTGCATTGTTTCTTAGTATGATTTATTTTCCTGTTTACGTTCATTATAGTTTTGTTATTTACATATTTGGATTTACTTGTCTTTATTTGCCATCATATTATATTTGTATCTGGGGCTGTAGCTGTCAGTGGCACCTCTGAGTTTTTTGCTCCGTTGTTGGGCAGTGCTCCTGTCAGCTGTCAGTCCCCTCTTCTCCCCTCTTATTGCTCCCAGCTGACCCGAGTCTGTAATCATTGTTTCCTGTTGCCCGTTTATGGTATCCACACCTGCCATCATTTGTGTTCATTTGTTTCTTGCCCTATTTAAGGACTGCGATTTCTCTCCTTGATTGCTGGAGCCTTAATTATCGTCTGCATCTGAACCCTTTCCCCGTTCTGACGTTATTACCCTTGTGAATACTGTCTTCTCTGTTGTTGTCTTTGTTTGGAAGTTTTTGCTTTGTGCACTGTTTTAATTTTTGTGTTTGTGCACAGTTTGGACTTGGTGTTCATTAATAAATATCACAACTAGTAGTTCAGCATCTGGGTCTCTCTCCTCTTTGCCCTGAGGGGCACTTCATGACATCAACCACCGTTATTCTTAACTCATTTTATTTCATTATTAATCAATTGTGGTGATTAACACATTTATTCTGACAGGACTAATGTTTATTCATTAATGCATCATATCACCACCTCACTCCGTGGCTATTTGTCACCAAGCAGACGAACTAAGGATCGGTTTGTGATTTAGTCAGCTAGAAGGGTAACAGTTGTCCAGCCAGCAGAAACATGAACACACCACACCACACCCTGTCATTAACACAACATCAAGAACAAATTTGCTTGATAGAGAAAAGCTAATCATTTCCCAGAAATTATCAAAATAGTCAAAACAACTCAGAGAAGCAGGCCTCCTATCTCATTCCAAAGCAAAACTGGTCAAATGATATGGAGAAGTGAGCTAGCATGACCTATCTAGACATCTTTCTTTTATTACTGTACAGTACCAGTGCTTACACTCTGAAACAACTAAGATCCTACAAAGGTCTAGAACAGGGGTGTCCAATCATGTGCCATGGACAGCCAAGACCCTGCAGGTTTTACCTCCAACTAGTGTTTTCAACTGCTGAGTTCACTGAACTTCTTGCCACTGATTGCTGATCAGTGAAAACACCTGCTGAAGAGACCTGGGTAGAACAGAAAACCTGAAGGGTCTTAGCCCTCCATGGCACATGATTGGACACCCCTGGTCTAGAAGCTTATAATCAGTTTGTAAGTGGCCAGGTCTGAGACATGGCAGTATGCGAAATCAACAACCTTTGTGTGCCCGTAGCCAAGGAAAACAAAACCTTTGATTTTTGGGGGGTGAAAAAGTAGAAAAAATAGGATTGTTCACTTGCAAATATTTTGCAAAGTTTTACACAAAATATTTAAAGGCAATAAAACATGGGCCAAAGCACCTGTTGAGCTTTTTTTTTTTTCTTTTTTTTTTAACTGTTTAGCATGTAAAAATTGAGAAAAACATCAAGGCTAGTCAATACCATTTTAAAAGCCAGAGCAATATTTATAAAAACAGTAAAATCTTCTCTTATCATGCATGTTTATCCATATATCAGCCCATAAATTATTCATAGAGCCCTCAACTTAATTTCTCCTGTTTTTTTCTCTGTTTTTGCTCTCATTTTTTTAAATATGATCTAATTTGAATTAGCATTAGCTTAAAGCTAGCTTAAGCACACTCACCTGTCCAGGTGCTTTCAGATTAAGTTAGACATCGTTTTGGTGTCTAATCATTATCCTCATTGTTAACAACAAGCAGTTAATTTTTAGACTCCCAGGTACTTGTAATAATCCTCAAAGCCAAAGGCTAATTAGCCAGGGTTGTGACTTTTTGGCATACAGTCATGTGAAAAAATTAGAACACCCTGTATAAGCCTGTGTTTGCTTGTTTTTTACTTATTTGGACATATGGATATTTAAAAAAAACACATCAAAAACATTTCAAACATAATCAAATTCAATCTAAGAAATTTTAAACCAATTAGATCATCGCTGATAGTTAATGCAGCCAAAAAGTTTCTGCATGCAATGATCTTCTCACACATCAATTACTGTTTTACCAACTGGTCACTCACTGGTGTAACCATCATCAAACCCATTGAATCCTTATAAAAAAAAAGCCATAAAAGTCTTTGATAAGAAAGATCCCACATATCATTGTTGTCACATTTACAAGAAATACAATCTTATGTCTTTTGAATGTAAATGGTACATGGTGATGACCAAAGTGCTTTACAGCTCTTGCTATCCATCCATTCACAGACACATTCACACACTGATGGTGGTGGCACTACCATACACAGGCACTGGCCTGACCCACCAGGAGCAACTGGGGGTTCAGTGTCTTGCTCAAAAATACTTCGACATGTAGACTGCAGACAGAGCGGGAATCGAACCCCTGACCCCCCCCCCCGATCAGTAGTCGGCCACACTACACCTGTTCCACAGCCTGCCTGTTCAATTTATAAAATATTAAATTGCTATGCAACCCCCCCTTCCCTGGGAGAATATGTCAAACTGAAGACTGTCCCCGGTACAACCACCAGAGCAATCACGAAAGGAGACTGTGAGATTCCCTACAGATGCACCACATTTGCTCAATCTGTGCTATCAGTGAGGGGCACCAAGATCTGGAATACTATACCATCTGCAATCAGAAAACATACCACGCTAAACACTTTTAAGACTCATTTTAAAAACTGGATTTTAAACAACCAAAACTGGATGCATAACTAGTGGATGCTCTGCGGCATGCACATATGTTATGCATATGCTTCCGGTTCCGGCGCCACACGAGTTGGCTGCCTTTTGCAACAGCGGCTCAATTCTGAGTCTTTTTATCTTCCTTCTTCTTTCTGATCCGGCACACCTTTCACTCTATATATATCACGGACACACAGATCGCCCCAAAGGTCTCCCCAGTCGGCAGACGGAGCCTCTGTTTACAGCAGGAGATGATACAGCAGAGAAGAGCTAGCTAGCACTCAACCGCCACCCGGTGCTAACGGAGAAACTCGACATACTGGGAGAACTGAAGTGAAAACAACGCGGGTGCCGGGCTGGAGTTTAGGCGGCGTGCAAGAAATATAAGACAGAATAATAAAGAGCGATGGCTAGAACCAAGCAGACCGCCCGTAAATCTACTGGAGGAAAAGCCCCCCAGGAAGCAGCTGGCCACCAAGGCTGCTCGGAAAAGTGCTCCGGCCTCTGGCGGAGTGAAGAAGCCTCACCGTTACAGGCCCCGTACTGTGGCTCTGAGAGAGATCCGTCGCTACCAGAAATCCACGGAGCTGCTCATCCGTAAGCTGCCCTTCCAGCGCCTGGTGAGGGAGCTCGCTCAGGACTTCAAGACCGACCTGTGCTTCCAGAGCTCCGCCGTCATGGCTCAGCAGGAGGCCAGCGAGGCCTATCTGGTGGGTCTCTTCGAGGACACCAACCTGTGCGCCATCCACGCCAAGAGGGTCACCATCATGCCCAAAGACATCCAGCTGGCCCGCCGCATCCGCGGAGAGAGAGCTTAGACTTTCTGCTGCACATCCACCAACCACAATGCTCCGCACTGTGTGTCTATATATATATATATATATATATATATATATATATATATATATATACAGTGGGGCAAAAAAGTATTTAGTCAGCCACCAATTGTGCAAGTTCTCCCACTTAAAAGATGAGAGAGGTCTCCAATTTTCATCATAGGTATACCTCAACTATGAGAGACAAAATGAGAAAAAAAAAATCCAGAAAATCACACTGAAGGATTTTTAATGAATTAATTGGTAAATTCCTCGGTAAAATAAGCATTTGGTCAATAACAAAAGTTCATCTCAATACTTTGTTATATACCCTTTGTTCGCAATGACAGAGGTCAAACATTTTCTGTAAGTCTTCACAAGGTTTTCACACACTGTTGCTGGTATTTTGGCCCATTCCTCCATGCAGATCTCCTCTAGAGCAGTGATGTTTTGGGGCTGTCACTGGGCAACACGGACTTTCAACTCCCTCCAAAGATTTTCTATGGGGTTGAGATCTGGAGACTGGCTAGGCCACTCCAGGACCTTGAAATGCTTCTTACGAAGCCACTCCTTCGTTGCCCGGGTGGTGTGTTTGGGATCATTGTCATGCTGAAAGACCCAGCCACATTTCATCTTCAATGCCCTTGCTGATGGAAGGAGGTTTTCATTCAAAATCTCACGATACATGGCCCCATTCATTCTTTCCTTTACACGGATCAGTTGTCCTGGTCCCTTTGCAGAAAAACAGCCCCAAAGCAAGATGTTTCCACCCCCATGCTTCACAGTAGGTATGGTGTTCTTTCTCCTCCATGTTATGACCCAAGCGCCGGTTCTGATCGCGCTCGGGCTAAGTTCTTCTCGCTGCCGGCCTTGACAGCTGCGGGCTGTATTCTGGCCTCACCGGGCTCGGTGGGGTTTCTGCTTGTCAAGGGCCGGTCAGCTGTTTGTCATTACCGTCGTTAGTGTTTCGCCCTTTTAAGCCCGGCACTAACGACGGTGAGAGGGAGGAGTATCGTCTGACTTTTCTCGTCAAGTCTGGGTGTACGCCTCGTCGTGCTTGAGAGTGCCGTAGACCTTCATGTCAGGTTCATTGTTATAGCTTTGTCACAGTTTAGCTCGTAGCGGCTGGGGTTAGCCCTACGAGCCCAAGTCTCGTCCATGTCCGAGACTTGGGCTCGTAGGGCTAACTCGTACTGTCATGTGGTGATCCGCGAGGATCACCACATGACAGTATACTCCTGCCTGGTCGCCTAAACGGAGGCGCCGCATCAAGACGCCGTTTCACCGTGAGTTTGTGCCATATTTGGACTGTTTGTTCTTCTCGTTTGGGTGTCAACGTCTGGAGAATGCCGTCATCCAGGGGCCGCGGTCGGCGCGGGGTCCGACGAGGGTGCATCGGAGGCCCAATCGGGGTCCACCGCGGGTGCGGATCCGACCCAATCGGGGTCCAACGAGGGTGCACCGGAGGCTCGATCGGGTCCACCGCGGGTGCGGTTCTGGCCCAGTCGGGGTCAAACGTGGGTGCAGCTGGGACCCAATCTGGGTCCAGCGGTGATGCAGCGCGAGCATGGTCCATAGGCGGAGGAGGAGCTGCTGGCCCTTCTTCGTGGAGCGGATTCCTGGCTCGTCACCGCCCCTATTCATCATCGCCAGGGGCCATGGGGGTCCCTGTTCGCTCGCCCCGGTTCTCCCGAGTTTTGTTCTCGTCAGGGAGGCCGCTGCGGGTTGTTGATGCCCTGGACTGGTGGCTGAGGGATACGGGTCGACCGCTGGAGGGACTGTTTCGCCAGTTTGGCGCCTCGGTTCGGCCACCCGACCTGTTGTGTGTGCCTTGGGGCAACCTGGTTTGACCACCGGCGGAGCAGACGTGCGGGATTTTGGACTCTGGTGAGCCGCCTGGTCTGCCTCCTTTGACCACTGGCCGGCTGTTGGACGTGGGGAGACCACCTGTACTGTTTCTGTGGCACTGGTCTCTGCCGGTCGAGATAAACTGTCGGGGGGGTAGTGGTCCCTGGGTTTGTCTCAGTGTTTGTGTTTTTTTTTTCCTTTGTCCTGGTTATTTTGTATCTGGCGTTCATGCCTTGCAGTAGCCTTGTTGGCACATGTATAGTCTGGGTTGAGCGGGTAGTGCTCTGTTTTTGTTTCATGTATAGTCTGATATGAGCGAGTAGTGCTCTGTTTTTTGTTTCATGTATAGTCTGATGTGAGCGAGTAGTGCTCTGTTTTTTTTTGTTTCATGTATAGTCTGGTATGAGCGAGTATGCTCTGTTCTTGTATTTAATTTTTCTGACCCTGTAGTTCTGGTTTTTGTTTTCTTTCCCTTGTGCATTTTGTTAGTCTTGTCATTGTCCTGTATGGTTTTTTTTTCCTGTCTGTTTTGTTCCTGGGTTGGTTCTCTCCCTCCGCACCTGTCCCCAGCCTCCCACCCTGGGGGCGGGGGGGGGGGGGCAGGGTGGTTACTTTGGGCGTTCGGAGTCCGCCCATGGAGGGAGGGTACTGTTATGACCCGAGCGCCGGTTCTGATCGCGCTCGGGCTAAGTTCTTCTCGCTGCCGGCCTTGACAGCTGCGGGCTGTATTCTGGCCTCACCGGGATCTTATTGTGAAAGTGCTCGGTGGGGTTTCCGCCTGTCAAGGGCCGGTCAGCTGTTTGTCATTACCGTCGTTAGTGTTTCGCCCTTTTAAGCCCAGCACTAACGACGGTAAGAGGGAGGAGTATCGTCTGACTTTTCTCGTCAAGTCTGGGTCTACGCCTCATCGTGCTTGAGAGTGCCGTAGACCTTCATGTCAGGTTCGTTGTTATAGCTTTGTCACAGTTTAGCTCGTAGCGGCTGGGGTTAGCCCTACGAGCCCAAGTCTCGTCCATGTGTGTGTTTTGCCCTAAGGGGCTCATAGCTTTGTTGTGTCACGTCTGTGAATAAATAACATCTTAGCCAAACTCTCTGGTGAACTCTGTGGCGTCTCTTGGTGATCCGCGAGGATCACCACATGACACTCCAAACACGACAAGTTGAGTTTTTACCAAAAAGTTCTATTTTGGTTTCATCTGACCATATGACATTCTCCCAATCCTCTTCTGGATCATCCAAATGCTCTCTAGCAAACTTCAGACCGGCCTGGACATGTACTGGCTTAAGCAGGGGGACATGTCTGGCACTGCAGGAATTGAGTCCCTGGCGGCGTAGTGTGTTACTGATGGTAGCCTTTGTTACTTTGGTCCCAGCTCTCTGCAGGTCATTTACTAGGTCCCCCCGTGTGGTTCTGGGATTTTTGCTCACCGTTCTTGTGATCATTTTCACCCCACGGGGTGAGATCTTGCGTGGAGCCCCAGATAGAGGGAGATTATCAGTAGTCTTGTATGTCTTTCATTTTCTAATAATTGCTCCCACAGTTGATTTCTTCACACCAAGCTGCTTACCTATTGTAGATTCAGTCTTCCCAGCCTGGTGCAGGTCTACAATTTTGTTTCTGGTGTCCTTTGACAGCTCTTTGGTCTTGGCCATAGTGGAGTTTGGAGTCTGACTGTTTGAGGTTGTGGACAGGTGTCTTTTATACTGATAACGAGTTCAAACAGGTGCCATTAATACAGGTAATGAGTGGAGGACAGAGGAGCCTCTTAAAGAAGAAGTTACAGGTCTGTGAGAGCCAGAAATCTTGCTTGTTTGTAGGTGACCAAATATTTATTTTACCGAGGAATTTACCAATTAATTCATTAAAAATCCTTCAATGTGATTTTCTGGATTTTTTTTTTGCATTTTGTCTCTCATAGTTGAGGTATACCTATGATGAAAATTGGAGACCTCTCTCATCTTTTAAGTGGGAGATTTAAAGATTGGAGACCTCTCTCATCTTAAAAGATGAGAGAGGTCTCGTCCCTCAAGTCACCGACATAATGAGGCCTCGCTTGCTACGGTCACATGACTGTGGGCGTGTTGAAACAGCGCTCCCATGCACTGCTCATGACACTTCCACTTTATATTGCTCGAATCAGCGTGGAGTGGGCGGTGTCGAGCGTAACTCCTGCCTGCATTTGGGTCCTTTTCACCAACTTAAACCCACACTTTTGACAATATGAGTTTCATGTTTTGAATTGAATTACTAAAATAAATCAAATTTTTGATGACATTCTAATTTATTGAGATGCACCTGTATATTGTATTGGCATTGGTAAAAACTAGTTTTAAACTATCGGCATATCGGCTATTGGCAAAAATTCTACTATCCTGCATCTCTAGTGAAAGTACTGAAGTTGCCATTGTTCAATATTTACCTCCGCCAAGGAGGTTATGTTTTCATCGGCGTTGGTTTCTCTGTCTCTTTGTCTGTCTGTTTGTTTGTTTGTTTGTTAGCAAGATAACTCAAAAACTTATGGACGGATTTTCATGAAATTTTCACAGATTGTCAGAAATGGGGTATCCTACAGATGATTACATTTTGGTGGTGATCCGGATCACCGTCCAGAAGAAAATCGCCATTACAGAAAATGCCATTTTGGTCAATAACTACTGAACCACCAATCCTATCATTGTGAATCCAATTGCTAGTCATATGTTTTCATGGTCAAGGAATCTGAAAACGTACACACAAACACTGTATGGGGGGAACTGTGGCGCTAAACCACCATTACGGAAAATGCCATTTTCGTCAATAACTACTGAACCACTAATCCTATCATTGTCAATCCAATTGCTAGTCATATGTTTTCATGGTCAAGGAATCTGAAAAAGTACACACAAACACTGTATGGGGGGAACTGTGGCGCTTGGCGGAGGTCTGCGCTCTCCGAGTGCTTTTCTAGTTATTATTTTGGCAGCAATTTGGCAGCGCAACAGCAGAGTCAAACCAGCATAAGTACCACCATAAGTACCAGCACAAGTATAAATGCTGACAACTACACAGGCCACTTGCAAAGGCTATGCCATGGATTCTATGCATGGTCAACGGAGAAGTATAATTCGGGCATCAGACTCAAATTGAACTCCTTTGAAATTTTTTGGAGTGTCCCATTACGAGGAGACCCAGAATTTGCTGGAATGCTTTTATATTTCAGTTGGCCTGGGGACATCTCAGTATTCTTCCTGTAGAGCTAGAAGACAGTTGCTGGGGAGAGGAAACTGGATGGATTGATGTTTCAATCTATTGTGTCTCTCAGGCCTTGCCAAATATCATTCTCTCTCTGTGAACAGCTTTTGAGCCCTACTAAGAGGTCATTAAATAAGAATGTATTTACTTACTCTTTAACCTGCAAACCACTCAATGCTGGCCAGGCTGATACATACTTTAAAATGCCAGCAACTAAACAATAGCAACAGTATTTTTTCTCTGACATGCAGACAGCTGATCTCTTCTTTGATTCCCTTATTGTCTTTTCTCTGCCCAGAGGCTCTTCGTCCTCTTCCTTTTAGTAAAAGCATAAGTGGACCCCGCACATGTTTGCAAGTACATTGGTTTATACAAGTCTGTGTTTGTAATGGGTGTAGCAGTGGTGGTGGTGGTGGTGGTGGTGGTAGGGTTGTTGGGCTTCTGCTTCACGGATGTCATAATTAGGAACTGGAATTCTATGAATTCCTGAGAAGGTTACACAGTCCTGGGAGACTTTTCATCTGCTCCATCAGCCCAGCCCTCCTCTCTGCCGCTGGCTTTATGGAAAAATCCAACTTGTTCCAACACACCCCATCACAGCAATCAATTACCCCTAACTGTAAAAAACACATCGTAAACAACAAATATCCCTAAACATCCCACAATTGTAACCTCATGGCACTGAGGTTCACAAGCATGTGTGACATGCTGGTTTGATCTTGACCCAACCACTAATTCATGAGCTAGCTAATTAACCTCAACTATTCTAAATATATCATGTGCTTCATTTATACCACTATCAGAAAATAGTTCCTGACTTGGTGTTTCTGTTTTCCAAATAAGAAAAATGTGCTAAATGCATACAATATTCTTCAGCAGTACAATAAAATGCTTTCTTTACAAACAAGTTGTTTTATGTAAGCTTCTTATATTCCCATAATAACTTTCTGCAAACACAGGTGCCAGAAGAGAAACAATACTCTCCAATCAAGTCATGTCAAACCACACTTTTCTAATGAGCTTCCTATCAGGATTATTTTTGCTCACCGACACACAGCCTTGTCAAGTCTAAGATGGACCTACAGTGCATCTGGAAAATATTCACAGCACTTCACTTTTTCCACATTTTGTTATGTTACAGCCTTATTCCAAAAGGGATTAAATTATTTTTTCCCCTCAAAATTCTACACACAATACCCCATAATGACAATGTGAAAAAAGTTTTTTGAGATTTTTGCAAATTTATTAAAAATAAAAAAAAAAAAGAAATCACATGTACATAAGTATTCACAGCCTTTGCTCAATACTTTGCTGATGCACCTTTGGCAGCAATTACAGCCTCAATTGGGGGCACGGTGGCGCAGTGGTTAGCACTGTGGCATCACAGTTTACCCTCGGCCGGGGGATCGCGGGGATCTTGAGATCGTGGGTTCGATCCCTGCCCCCGGCCAACAGTGATCTGTGTGGAGTTTGCATGTTCTCCCTGTGTTGCGTGGGTTTACTCCGGGATTTCTCCGGTTTCCTCCCACATGCCAAAAACATGCAGGTTAGGGATACGGGGCGCTTGCACACGCAGCGACCGGCAGCTGGTGGCTTGTCACCAGACTGCAAAACAAATCTACCTATGGGTACAAAATAAGTAATTAAAAAAAAAAAAAAGTCTTTTTGAATATGATGCCACAAGCTTGGCACACCTGTCATTTGTGATGACTCGCTCTATGCCTTTACCGCCCACAGCTGCGCGCACACCGGCTTCCCATCACTCCCGGGCTATATAACTCACTCTGCCCTCAGACCGGCACGAAGCCGTCTGTCTCCCTGGCTGCATGAAGCACTATGCTCGTCTTCCCAGCCAACCTCTCAGCCTTCGTCATCCTTGCCACCTCGGCATCATCCCTTGGAAGGAATTCCCTCTCAACCAAGTAAGCCTTTTGTCTACTTACCTGTTCGTCCCTTATCCCCTGCGCACAGGTGGAGTTCCCAGGCAGCGGAATCGTTCCTCCAGGCGGCGGTCTCTGCCTTCCTCCTCTCCGCTCACCATCCTGCTCCAGCGGTGTAGTGACAGCAGGCGCTGTCTACCTGGCGTTAGCCTCCGAGCCAACTGGTGTTCTCCATCTCTCCTGGAAACAGGTTGCCAGATCAAATGGCACTCTGCTCACTCCCCGCTACGACGAGTCTCCTGAACCACGCACCCACATTCACTTACACTTCACACACACGCACCCACACACACTCACTGTTTCAAATAAAGATTATTGAATCCATTCTTGAGTCTGAGTCTGTTCTCTGGGTCTGCCAATTATGTCAGTGCGGCTCCATCAGAACGACCCAACGAACAGCACGCTAGCGCGACAGATTAACAACTTAGAGGCTCGAGTGGATCAGATTGTTTACCAGCAGCAGGTTATCTTAAATCAGCTGGCTCAAATTAACAGTCGGTTGGATCATCTGGCGGGACAGCAGGCGTTTCCTCCGGCCTCTGGTGAGTGTTTCAGCTCCTGTTAGCTCACCTCCTAGCCAGGCTAGTCAGGCCCCCTCGGCCCGACTCACACCGGTTCCCACGCCCTCTCGGTTCAGCGGTAAACTAGGGGAGGCTTGTGGGTTCCTACTCCATTGTGAGATAGTCTTCCAGCGGGTCCTGGGGGATTTCCCAACTGACCACATTTGCATAGGCTATGTTGCTAACCTACTGGAGGAGCAAGTGCTAGCCTGGGCATACGCAGTGATGGCTAGGGCGAGTTATGCTAGCTTAACCTACAGCCAGTTTGTTAGCGAGTTTAACGAGGTATTTGACCACTCTGATCACAATAACGTGCTCAACACTCGGCTGTTAAATCTTCGACAGGCAGGCAGGTCCATAGCGGACTATGCTGTCGATTTCTGGGTGGTGGCGACGGAAGTGGGGTGAGAGGATGCCTCGTTATGCAGCATCTTTATTAGGAGACTGACCCCTAGTCTGCGGGATGAGCTGGCCCGCCTAGATAAGCCAGAGAAGCTAACAGCGCTAATTTCCCTAGCTATCAACTTGGATAACAGACTGAGGGAGTGGGCAGCTGAGCGGAAGGCTTCCGGACACTCAGGCGCCCAGTTTCATCACTCCTCTCAGTCTCCTTTACTGGCCTTGCCTTCGCTTGAGTCCTCGGATGCACCAGAGTCTATGGTAATGGGACAGACCAAGCTTTCTTTGGCTGAAAGGCAGCACCGCAGGGAGCTAGGTCTATGCATGTATTGTGGTAGTGAAGAGCATGAGGTAGAGTCCTGCCTCGTCTGGCCAAAAGAGGGGGTCCGTACGTCGCAGCAGGGGGACTCATGGACTCACCTCTGCCTAATCCCCTGTCCAAGTGCCTTCTACCCATCAGATTCATTCACAATCAGATTGAATATTGCACACATGCCTTGGTTGACATGGGAGCTGAGCAGAGCTTCATTTCGGGGGAACTGGCAACCCGATTGGGGCTTCCCTGCCGTTCTCTGGAGACCCCCCTGAGGCTCATTGCCCTGTCCAAAGCGTCATTGGCAGTGGTGTCTAAACGAACTGCCCCAGTCTCAGTCATCATCTCTGGGAACCATCAGGAGGACCTGAGCCTATTCGTCCTGCCGGTCGCGGCCTCCCCGGTCATCTTGGGCTACCCCTTGCTCCGGCTCCACAACCCATCCTTTGACTGGCGCACAGGAGGTGTGGTTTCCTGGAGCTCCTTTTGCCTCAGCGCATGTCTGCAGTCCGCCGCATGTTCTCCTTCCATGCCACTGGTTGCTCCCGGCACTCCTCCTCCCGATCTGTTCAGGGTCCCCCCTGAGTATCATGACCTGGGGGTAGTATTCAGTAAATCCCAGGCGTTGTCTCTTCCCCCCCACCAGCCCTATGACTGCACCATCAATCTCCGGGCTGGAGCCCCGCTGCCGTCGAGCCGTCTCTACAGCCTGTCTGCTCTGGAGAGGGAGACGATGGAGTCGTATATTAAGGAGTCCCTCAGCTCAGGCATCATCCTCCCGTCATCTTCGGTGGTGGGGACGGGGTTTTCTTCGTTGGGAAGAAAGACGGCTCCCTGAGGCCGTGCATCGATTTCCATGCCCTCAATGACATCACCATCAAAGACAAGTACACTCTTCCTCTGATGGACACGGCCTTTGATTCCCTCCAGGGGCCTCTGTCTTCACTAAATTGGACCTCCGGAACGCGTACCATCTGGTGCGGATCAGGGAGGGGGATGAATGGAAGACTGGTTTCTGGACCCCAAGCGGACACTTTGAGTACTTGGTGATGCCGTTTGGGTTAACCAACGCTCCGGCTGTTTTCCAACGGTTGATCAACGATGTGCTTTGTGACTTCCTGGGGTCATTCGTCTTCGTCCACCTTGACGACAGCCTGATCTTCTCCCGATCCCTGGACAAACATCAGGTTCACGTGAGGCGGGTCTTACAACGGTTCTTGGAGAACAAACTTTATGTGAAGGCTGAGAAATGTGAGTTTCACGGCGCTAAGACATCGTTTCTCGGCTTCATCATTTCCCACAACCAAGTCCTCCCGGATCCTGGCAAGGTAAAGGCGGTAGTGGATTGCCCCTCCTCCTCCTCTAGGAAGCAACTTCAACAGTTCCTGGGGTTCGCCAACTTCTACCGTCGCTTTATTAATAAGTACAGCATCATTGCTCTTCCCCTGACCCGCCTCACCTCCCCGAAGGTGCCTTTCTGGTGCATGGAGGAGGCTGCAGCAGCATTTGTTGAACTCAAGGACCATTTCTCTTCCTCTCCCATCCTGACGCAGGTGGACCCCGCTCTGCAGTGCCTGGTCGAGGTGGATGCCTCAGACTTGGGGGTGGGAGCCGTGTTGTCCCAGCGCTCTCCGGTGGATGGGGAGGTCCGGCCTTGTACGTTTTTTTCCCGCTGTCTGTCCCCAGCGGAGAAGAACTATGACATTGGTGACAGGGAGTTCCTGGCAGTCAAGCTTGTGCTGGAGGAGTGGCATCACTGGTTGGAGGGGGCCGCCCAACCCTTTGTTGTCTGGACGGACCATAAGAACTTGGAGTACCTAAGGACGGCCAAACGCCTGAATGCCCGCCAGTCCCGCTGGTCCTTGTTCTTTGGCTGTTTTAACTTCACCATCACCTACCGTCCCGGGGCCAAAAACACTAAGCCAGACGCCCTTCCCAGACAGTTCTCCCCTAACGTGACGGAGGCGCCCGTTCTCCCTATCCTTCCGTCATCATGCATCGTGGGCGCCCTCTCGTGGGAGATCAAGGAGAGGGTCCTGAAGGCGCAGGAGGCGGAACCGGACCCAGGCGGGGGGCCAGTGGATAGACTGTTCATTCCTTCTTCTGTTCGGGGTGAGGTGATCCACTGGGCCCACTCCTCCAGACTGGCATGCCATCCGGGGGAGGTCCCGCACGGTCAGGATTCTCCAGAGGACATTCTGGTGGCCATCGCTCCGGAGGGACGTCACCAACTACATCTGCACCTGCCCTCAGTGCACCATCGGTAAGACACCATCCTCTCCCCCTGCGGGGCTGCTCCACCCCCTCCCTACCCCCGGCAGACCTTGGCCCCACATTGCTTTAGACTTCGTCACTGGCCTTCCCCCGTCTGACCAACACACCGTTGTCCTCACAGTTGTGGACCGCTTCTCCAAGGCCGCCCACTTCATTCCCCTGCAAGGGCTACCCATGGCGAGAGAGACATCGGATCTACTGGTGCAGCACATCGTGAGGCTACATGGCATACCTGTTGACATCGTCTCCGATCAGGGTCCTCAATTCGTGTCTCGGGTATGGAAATCTTTCTGTAATGCTCTGGGAGCCACGGTGAGCCTGTCCTCCGGCTACCACCCGCAGAGCAATGGTCAACGTGAGAGAGCTAACCAGGAGCTGGAGGCTGCGCTACGCTGTGTCATCTCCTGCAACCCTGCATGATGGAGCGCCCACCAGAATACGCCCACAACTCCACGGTGTCTTCAGCCATCAGCATGTCCCCTTTTGAGGCTTCCCTGGGTTACAACCTCCCGCTTTTCCCCGAGAAGGAGGGGGACATCGCCGTGCCATCTGTCCAGGCCCATCTGAAATGCTGTCAGCAGATATGGAGGATGGTCCGGACGGCGCTTTGACGCACGGCGGAGCGCAGCTCTAGGGTCGCTAATCGCCACAGGAGACCGGTTCCACCCTACCAGGTGGGTCAGCAGGTTTAGCTCTCCACGCAGAACATTAACCTCAAGGCCGAGAAGAGGAAGTTGTCGAAGCGCTTCATCGGTCCATTCCCCATTGTGCGGATTATTAATCCTGTGGCTGTGCGCCTGGCTCTCCCCCACTCCCTCTGTATCTGTCCCACATTTCATGTGTCTCAGATAAAGCCATTCTTTTCCAGCCCTCTCTGTCCCCCTCTCAGGTCTCCACCTCCACCGGTGGTGATTGACGGCGACCCGGCGTGGAAGGTCAACGTCATCCTGGACGTCCGCCGCTGGGGTCACGGATTGCAGTATCTAGTGGACTGGGAGGGGTATGGTCCCGAGTGGCGGTCCTGGGTCCTTCGTGTTGGATAAACAACTCATTAGGGACTTCCACCGGATGCATCCAGGTAGGCTGGATCAGGTGCCAGGAGGCACCTCTCGGGGGGGGGGGGGTACTGTGATGACTCGCTCTGTGCCTTTATCGCCCACAGCTGCGTGCACACCGGCTTCCCATCACTTCCGGGCTATATAACTCACTCTGCCCTCAGACCGGCACGGAGCCATCTGTCTCCCTGGCTGCATGAAGCACTACGCTTGTCTTCCCAGCCAACCTCTTGGCCTTCGTCATCCTTGCCACCTCGTCATCATCCCTTGGAAGGAATTTCCTCTCAACCAAGTAAGCCTTTTGTCTACTCACCTGTTCGTCCCTTATTCCCTGTGCACAGGCGGAGTTCCCAGGCAGCGGAATCATTCCTCCCAGCGGTGGTCTCTGCCTTCCTCCTCTCCGCTCACCATCCTGTTCCAGTGGTGTAGTGACAGCAGGTGCTGTCTTCCTGGCGTTAGCCTCCAGGCCAACTGGTATTCTCCATCTCCCCTGAAAACAGGTTGCCAGATCGAACGGCGCTCTGCTCACACCCTGCTACGACAAGTCTCCTGAACCACGCACCCACATTCACTTACACTTCACACAAACGCACCCACACACACTCACTGTTTCAAATAAAGATTATTGAATCCATTTTTGAGCCTGAGTCTGTTCCCTGGGTCTGCCAATTATGTCATCTTTGGGCAGTTTGGCCCGTTCCTCTTTGCAGCACCTCTCAAGCTCCATCAGGATGGATGGGAAGCGTTGCTGCACAGCCATTTTCATATCTCTCCAGAGATGTTCAATTGGATTCAAGTCTGGGCTCTGGCTGGGCCACTCAAGGACATTCACAGAGTTGTCCTGAAGCCACTCCTTTGATATCTTGGCTGTGTGCTTAGGGTTGTGTCCTGCTGAAAGATGAACCGTGGCCCCAGTCTGAGGTCAAGAGCGCTCTGGAGCAGGTTTTCATCCAGGATGTCTCTGTACATTGCTGCATTCATCTTTCCCTCGATCCTGACTAGTCTTCCAGTTCCAGCCACTGAAAAACATCCCCACAGCATGATGCTGCTACCAACATTGAGGTGGTTATGAATGGTGCCTGGTTTCCTCCAAACATGATGCCTGGCATTCACGCCAAAGAGTTCAATCTTTGTCTCATCAGACCAGAGAATTTTGTTTCCCATGGTCTGAGAGTCTTTCAGGAGCCTTTTGGCAAACTCCAAGTGGGCTGCCATGTGCCTTTTACTAAGGAGTGGCTTCCATCTGGCCACTGTACCATACAGGTCTGATTGGTGGATTGCTGCAGAGATGGTTGTTTTTCTGGATGGTTCTTCTGTCTTCACAGAGCAATGCTGGAGCTCTGACAGAGTGACCATTGGGTTCTTGGTCACCTCCCTGACTAAGGCCCTTCTCCCCGATCACTCAGTTTAGATGGCTGGCCAGCTCTAGGAAGAGCCCTGGTGGTTCCAAAGTTCTTCCATTTGCGGATGATGGAGGCCATTGCACTCATTGCGACTGTCAAAGCAGCAGAAATTTTTCTGTACCCTTCCCCAGATTTGTGCCTCGAGACAACCCTGTCTTGGAGGTCTACAGACAATTCCTTTGACTTCATGCTTGGTTTGTGCTCTGACATGCACTGTCAACTGTGGGACCTTATATAGACAAGTGTGTGCCTTTCCAAATCATGTCCAATCAATTGAATTTACCACAGGTAGACTCCAATTAAGCTGTCGAAACATCTCAAGAGTGATCAGTGGAAACAGGATGCACCTGAGCTCAATTTTGAGCTTCATGACAAAGGCTGTGAATACTTACATACATGTGATTTCTTATTTATTTATTTTTAATAAATTTGCAAAAATCTAAAAAAAACCCAACCTTTTTTCACATTGTCATTATGGGGTATTGTGTGTAGAATTTTGAGCAATTTAATCCCTTTTGGAATAAGGCTGTAACATAACAAAATGTGGAAAAAGTGAAGCTCTGTGAAGACTTTCCAGATGCACTGTATAGGAGCAGTAGGGTAATCAAACCTCCAAATGAAAGGTTGCATAATGTCTGCTTTGGAATGTACATACCATATCCACATACAATCATGTTGAGACGTTGGTGAAACGTAAATTAAATATTGTTTCTTTGCGGTTTTGGCACTGGAGACCACAAGTGAGTGATTTTTTTTTTCAGCACATTTTCAGCAGCTTATTTACAGTATAAACTGGGGTTTTGGTTAAGAGTCTGGAATTATGTTGGTGATTAACACAAGTTTTTATGTGTGATTTTTGGAGTTTTGTGCGATGGCTGGAAACACCAACAGTTGGTTTCTTTGTTACTGCTAAATAAGTATCATAATCACCCCTCTCCCCCTGTTTTTTGTTAAGCCCTTAATCCAATTTACAGTGTGTAGTGTAATTATTTATAATATAATGTGAGGCACAGGGTGGTGGCTCCGCCTCCCGGTCACGCCACCACCCGTGACTATAAAAGGGCTGCAGGCAGGAGGGACTGCCTCTTTGCCATCCTCTGCCTGGCGGCTGTGTGTTGCATCTGTGCCCATTCAATAAACGTGTGTTTGGTTCTACACCTGGCCTTGTCCTTGGCTCCATATCAGACATAACATTTTGGCGACGAGGAGAAAAAAGGATTAAGAAGGTATGGAAGCGTTTGGGTTTGGAGTTTGGCTGTTTCTGGAGCTCCCGGGCCGGCCACCTGTTTCCTGGCCGAGACGTTGCACTGCCTTCCTGGCTTACATGGTGGCGATGAACCCGGGAAGAATGGACAGGATGAGGGTAAGCACGTTGTTAGTGCGCATTTTGGGAACTGGAGGCCAGCGGATACTGAGCACGCTTGGCAGCTCGGACAGCTTCGAGGCTGTGGCTGAGCTGATGGCGTGCAATTTTCGCGCCCTGGAAGATGTCACCATCCGGAGAAGCGGGTTTCGACAGCGCTGCCAACAGGTGGGCAAGCATATCCAGTGGTTCAAAGCCAACTTCAAACTACTGGTTAGTGTGTGTCGGTTCGGACCGTTGGAGGAGGAGTTGGCTCGCAACCTGCTGAGCAAGTGTTTGTCACGTCGACGGCTGAAGTTTCCTGTTACCACACGAGTAGCGGACCCGGACAGCGATGGGAGCCTGAAAGAAGATGCAGGAGATGCCAAGGCTGTGGATTTGAGATCTGCCCCAGGGAAGCCCATGCGTATGGACTGCGGGTCCATGAAGTGCTGTTTCAGAGCCAGAGAGTGTTCGGCAAGAGCGAAGCGCTGCGGCAAGTGTGGCCACTTGCATCATTTTGCCAGGGTATGCCACAGATCCGAGCAAGGAAGTCCGTGGCACGAAGAGGACTCTCTCGCCCCATGGTTGTCCACACTGTGTCCCCGAGCACCAACGGACACACGTACTGACACGTACTGTATGGTGGAGTTGGACGGGGTGGAGGTGCCTTTATTGATCGATGCGGGAGCGGTGGGCTCTGTGTTGGGTTGGACGACTGTGAGATGTTTTTCCCCACACTACAGGATTGGGGGTGACCCAGCGCCGCTTTGTGGTTGTGGAGGAGGATGGCTGGCCATGGTGGGAATGCTGAGACTGACGGCTCAGTACAAATCGGCCAAGATTTGTGACCTGGAATTCACTGTGACAGCCCGTGGAGAAAACATAATGGACTGCAACCTGCTCTATGGTCTGGGCTTTGCCATTAAAAGTGGTGCTGGGGAGAATGGTCGGGCTGTGGATTGTGGGACCAACCGATCCCGAGAGTGGTAGACGGTGCAGTGTGGGATGAGGAACTGCCTGGAACCCTGGAGGGTATGCAAGACCAATATCGCCCAGGGTCATCACAGGAAGGTCCCTGTGCCAGAGCCCAAGTCGCCCTGGATGAGGGTACTGGACGGCACGGCAGGATGCCTTAGATGACAGGCAATGTTGAGAGGTTGGTTTCACCCATTTCCGGATCTCGGCTGAAGTGGGCCGGTGAACAAGGGACCACAACGGTGATGCCAGCTGTGAATTTACAAGAGGTTGGGGCCAGACCGTCAGGCACGGCAGAACGACGTGCCAAGCAGAGACCTTGCAAGCTGAGTGGGATCCCTTTGGGGGTCAAGGACTGGATTCGGAAGGACAGGCGATCACGGCAGATACTGGCCGGTCAACGATTGGAGGTGCACCAGGGACACTCACGTGTCGTGGCCAGATAAATAGGTCAGATAAATAGGTCAGGGACACTTAAAACTCCTGTTCTTAATGACTGCTGTTATATATTTATGTATGTATGTACTTGTATTATTTATTGGGTTTTATTTCATTTATTATGTACTACATCCATTGTGTATGTGTGGATTGTGTGGTTGCAGCACAGGTGACAAGCCCAAGACAAATTTCCCCTTGAGGGACAATAAAGTTTATCCTATTTTATCTTATCTTATCTTATCTTATCTTATCTTATCTTATCAGACAGGAGGACGCTCATCTCCAGCTGCCAGACTGTTCATGGAGGCACCCGAACAAGCTGCGGCATGCCTGGGAGGGGACTGAGGGACATGGTCCTGGATGAGAGGAGCAGCCGGTGGTGATGAAGAGGAGGCGCACTGGTGCTGAGGCAACCTGCTGAGGCCCGGGAGGCTGGCTGCCTCCAGGGACGGACTGATGACAGGGCAGTCCAGGGGACCACGGACTTGTTTTCTCTAGCCATATGTATATAGGTTAACTGTTGTGCATATGTTTGAATTAGTTATGTGTGTGCTATAGACTGATTGTTATGTATAGGTACTTTGTGATGCACGTGTTTAGACTGTTTTGCTGTTTCTATGTATGTAGTTTTGGGGATTAATTTGGACATTTTAGTTTAGTTTAGGAGACATGGCAGTTTTGGTTTTATATGAACTCTCATTTCGTTTAAGCGGCAGAATAATCCGCTTAGGCGTGTAGGGTGGGACGGCAGTCCACCTGTCCCCCCTAGCTTTAGTTGTTTTGGTTTGAATGTGTTAGGCCATTTATGTTATTTTGCTTTGTCATTTTAGTGCGTGACTCAGATCCTAAATTGGGGTGGGTCTGAATTGTGTGTGTGTGTTTTGGACTTCTGTGAAGGGGGGAGGGGTGTAGTGTAGTTATTTATAATATAATGTGAGGCACAGGGTGGTGGCTCCGCCTCCCAGTCACGCCACCGCCCATGACTATAAAAGGGCTGCAGGCAGGAGGGGCGGCCTCTTTGCCATCATCTGCCTGGCGGCTGTGTGTTTCACCAGTGCCTATTCAATAAACGTGTGTCCGGTTCTACACCTGGCCCCTATCATAAATGCCCTTCAGGGCATAATTAAAGGTACCAAACGCCGGCTATGAGTTTACACGTTTATTAAGGCAGAACACAAAAAACACCACAGAATAATGAAAGCAAGCTAACCAAACACAGGACGAGGGCAGGCTTCAACAACGAGAAATAATAAGATGAGGAACGCTCGTCTGAGACAACCAGAGGAAGCGTGGAACACACGCAGGTTGGATACAAAGGAAAAACACAAGAAGCAAGGCACAAAGAAGCTGAGAACTTATGTTCGTTCGTAGAGTAGGGGCTGCACAGTGGCGCAGTGGTTAGCACTGTGGCAGCACAGTTTTACCCTCGGCCGGGGGATCGCGGGGACCGTGAGATCGTGGGTTTGATCCCTGCCCCCGGCCAACAGTGATCTGTGTGGAGTTTGCATGTTCTCCCCGTGTTTGCGTGGGTTTACTCCGGGATTTCTCCGGTTTCCTCCCACATGCCAAAAACATGCAGGTTAGGGAGTTAAGGGGCGCTTGCGCACGCAGCGACTGGCAGCTGGTGGTTTGTCACCAGACTGCAAAACAAATCTACCTACGGGTGTCACGCCGCGCCGCTCATCAGCGGCGCCACCTGCTCGCACACCTGCTCGTCATCAGCGGCGAGGGATTTAAGCCGCCTCGCCCTGAGCTTCGGCCTGAAGCCGTCAGACTTCTTCATGCATCGCTGTGTGTTCCTTCACCCTCAGCGGATTCCTCTGGTAAGAAGACCTTACCTCCTTTTCCCCCCAAGTCTGCTCCCCTGTGCACAGGTGGATTCCCCGGCGGCGGACAATGCCTCTCCATCGCCTGTTCCTCGCTGCTGCACCGGGCGCTCCAGGTGGCTGTCTACCGGACCTCGTCCCTTGTTGTGCCAGTCATCCGTTCTCTCCAAGTAAGCTCCTCTCTCGCTCTTATTCCTCCTGTGTTGGTGTGTGCCCGTCACCCTTCTCCTTGTGCTTTTCCCATAGGGTTGTCCGGCTGTACGGCCTCCTGCCTCTGTGCCCGAAGCAGTACGCCGCCATCAACACATTTACATCCCGCAGACACACATCCATACACTCCTGTTGTTAATAAACTATTTGAACTACTCTGAGCCTGTGTGTGTGCGTCTCCTGAGCCATGCGTTATGTCAACGGGTACAAAATAAGTAATAAAAAAAAAAATAAATAAAATAAAAAAGAATAGGGTGCTGCACCGGACAACAGTGCACAGCCCCTAAAATAAGGCTAGAGACAAAATGAAACAAGTGGTAACAGGTGTGGGTCACTTGAGCGGGCAGGAGAAAACAAAGATACAATTTAGACCAGCTGGGAATAATGAGAGAGGAGGGAGTGATCGGAGCTGACAGCTGACAGGGCCACGCCCACGCAGAGCAAAACCCCAGAAAGCCACCAATAGCTGTCAACCCCGAGAGAGAGAACACAACAGAATACAAATATAATGAGATGGCAGAAAATAAAGACAAGTAACCTCAAAAATGTACAGGTGCATCTCAATAAATTAGAATGTCAACAAAAAGTTGATTTATTCAGGTCATTCAATTCAAAAAAATTAAACTTCTACATTATATAGAGTCATTACAAAGAGAGTGATATATTTCAAGTATTTATTTATTTTAATTTTGATGATTATGGCTTACAGCCCATGAAAACCCCAAATTCAGTTTCTCAAAAAATTAGAATATTGCAAAAAATTAATTTTAAAAAATAGTTTTTTAATAGAAATGTTGGCCAACTGAAAAGTATGTCCATGTACACATTTAATATTTGGTTGGGGCTCCTTTTTGGATTAATTACTGAATCAATGTGGCGTGGCATGGAGGCGATCAGCCTGTGGTACTGCTGAGGTGTTATGAAGGTCCAGGTTGCTTTGATAGTGACCTTCAGCTCGTCTGCATTGTTGGGTCTGGTGTCTCTCATCTCTTGACAATACTCCATAGATTCTCTATGGGGTTTAGGTCAGGAGAGTTTGCTGGACAATCAAATACAGTGATGCCATGGTCATTAAACCAGGCTTTGATACTTTTGGCAGTGTCTGTGGGGGGTGGGGGGGGTGCCAAGTCCTGCTGGAAAATGAACTCAGCTTCTCCATAAAGCTTGTCAGCAGAGGGAAGCATGAAGTACTCTAAAATTTCCTGGTAGAAAAGGAATGGAATGAAACTCAAAATGACAACACAGTACAAATATGAAAAAAGGCAGAAAGACTGAGCCCAGTGGAATTCCCCCGCGCTCAGATTGTGACAGCCTCATCCTTGGCTCCATATCAGACATAATACAGTATAATGTGTTTTGTTTTTTGTTTTTTTTCAATGCAAGGTGTTCTTTGGAGACCGATTTTGTTTAGTTGTAATCGGGTGGTGTTCTTTTAAGAACATCATTAATCCTGAATCCTGAATCCTGAATCGTAGACTGCATCTGACCAAACACCGCTATTACTGCAATTACTTTAAACAACTGTTTTTTTGAGTCTTGTGTTTCAGGTTCTATCTTTTCATTTATTTAGTTTTTTTTTATCCCCCACCAGTTGAAAACCAAAGAAGGATTATGTTATGCTGATGTTCGTCTGTCCTTCCATCTGTCCCACAAAAAGTATGTGACGGTGAAATCAACTCCTCCTACAGTTTTGTTCAAAATGTTTTCAAACATGGTACCATGGTTTGATTTAAACCGATGATGCACGTCTTACAATTTTGCTCCAATCGGATGATTTTTGCGGGCATCATATCCCCCAACTTGTGATGTTATATTTTTACCTCATTTAATAATTTTGCCTCATAACCAGTTTAGTTTTTTTTTTACCTGGCTGTGACACTTAAAAAATAAGCACATAATAAGCACAATTAAAAGTCCCAAAAGTTTTTCAGCATGAATAAAAAAGGCATATTTAGAAAAATGGTAAAGGATGGTTAGATAGATAGATAGATAGATAGATAGATAGATAGATAGATAGATAGATAGATAGATAGATAGATAGATAGATAGATAGATGTACTTATTATAGCCACCAAACAAACTGTAATGAAAACAAAAATGGACCACTGAAAAACAAGTCAGGTTTTGCCATGGGGACAAACGTGTATGTTTGACAGTTGATCACTTGTTTCTACCACGGTAGAAACACTGCTTGGATACCAAAGCTCTCCAGTATGAGTAAAATAAAGGTCAGTGTGACGTCAGTGTGAATTCACCTCAGTGACTTATATGTACTGAATTTACTTAATAGATTTTCTTTATTACCAGCAAGTAAATAAGTGATTACAACATATACTAGGCAGCCATAGGCCCTCTCAAACACATTTATACACTGAGGCCAACATTTTGCTCTTACAATGGAGAAAGTTATTGTCCCACAACAATAATAATGTGAGCCAGCTTGTCTTCTAACACAGTCTAATAAGGCAGGAACAAATGAGTATCCACTCTAACACTCTTTCTCTACGTGCACTTCTCTGAATATCACCGATTATCCCCCATGTCTTGGCTGACCTGACTCCGAATATGGGTCACAGGCTACACAATCACCTGGTAATTACCAGAGAGTAAACAAGCCAAGCCAGGGGAGAAGTTTTAATGATTGTCAGGCTGCCACAAAGAACTCTTCATCTCTAATGAGGGGTAAGTGTGTCATATTATGTTGCACAATTGTTGGACCTGACCACAATGATAAATATAGCATCCCTGGAACCAATATTATGGGACAAAGGAAAGTTTGGGTGCAATCAAAGAGAAATGTAACCCCAAAAGACTTCCTTTGCCTCAATGATGCTGTCCAAACCGATCTTACATAATAAGCATTTTGCCCAGTTCTTCAATTGGATGATTAAGTGCTTGCCAGTCTTTTCAGCAGCTATGACACCATGTGCCACCAACGTAGTTCCACTCTGGCCTCATGTCTCACTCTCATTAAATGGGGCCTTTGTGTCCCAACTTCTCTCTTTTTGTCCCAGCGTGCCCACCTATCAGAGGGGACGACCCCTGAGTCTCAAACCACGATGACATCACCTCTGACCTAATCAGGGTTGGGGCAGCCAAGGTGAGGGTTCTCATGGGCAGCTACAGCCCATCTCTTCCTCCTATCACTCAATAACTCCTTTGTGCTGGCCAGGCCTGTGGGCTTATATGAACAGTAATGAGACAGAGCACTTTGTAATCTCCCAGCACTGTAGCAATATAACCCATACAGGGCAAGCTCTATAATAGCACATTGTTTGAGGAGAGTTAAGTGAGGGTCTGAGATGTGGCGCTTTCACGCCGGTTAGAATCCAAGCCCAGAGCTAGCCTGCTGAGCTGGGCCAGTAAAAACTCTCTTTTCACAAGTCAGGTGAGTTAGCACACCAAGGAACACATTAACCGGCAGAGACAGAGAGAGGCTTTGCTGCTCGTTGCTACCAGAGTGCACATTTTTATGTTGCAGTTTGCTGCACACACAGAAAAATGCGACAGTCGGGTTTTTTTTTTAAATGCCTAGGAGACATTTTGGATGAAAATAAAAACGTACAACCGGTGTCCTTAAATAAGTTAAGAGGTCAACATTTCCAGGATACACACACATGCACACGGGAATGCACACAGTCGTAAACCATTCCAAAATTAGAAACGAAGATATCATGTTCAAGTTCCTCGAAGACCTTGGTATGTGATATTTTACGGCTTCTTCTTTGCACAGCCTTACTCTGTTGCTTTCGCAGACATGCTTTTCTCTAAAATTAAGTCCAAGCTTAATAGTAAACTTATTTATTTATTTGTGGCCTTATCCACACCACTTAGAACAGTTTGAAGTTATAATCTTATATCTTATAATCTGTGTGTGTTTATATATTTACATATTTGTTCCATCTAGCTTCAACGCTCCACACTGTATGTGTGTTTATATATTCACATATTTATTCCATCTAGCTACAATGCTCCGCACTGTGTGTCTATATATTTATGTTTATATGTACATATGTATACTTGCTGCTCTTGTTTTTTTCTTGTCTTCTGATTGTTGCTCTGAGTGTTGCTATCCCTGTGCTGTTGCAATCCAGGAATTTCCCCATTGTGGGACTAATAAAGGCTTATCTTATCTTATCTTATCTTATCTTATCTTATCTTATCTTATCTTAGAGTGGTGCTATATGTTGGAGTAGCGAAGGCAAAATCTGGCCAAAGAATAATAAAGAAAACAACCGTTATTCAAAAATGCTGGAATTATCTTTATATTAGTTTCCCCCATTCACATATGTTCTTACCTTTACCTTTACAGGTATTCATGATTTTGTTCATTCATTTTCATTTATTTTGCTGGAGTTTACATATAAGAAGGCTTTCCTTTGCCTTTTGTCATAAAGTCAACCTGACATTTATTGCTTGACTGATGCCAAGCTCACACCAGCAGGATGGCTTAGCTTGGCTGTGTGCAGTCATTTCAAACTGCCCCAGTGTTATCTGCAGGTTGGCGCTTTTTGAAGAACAGGAGTACATCATCTGCAAAAAAAGTGCAGCTCTGCTCCTGAAATCAGTGAAAATCAAACCTTGCACACTTTGGTTTCAAGGTGCCATAACAGTTTAAAAAGAAAAGATCAGAGTCAGTGACAAATGGCATGTCTGGTTGAGTTCTAAGCAAAGCAAGGAAAAGTTTGATTTTGGTCATCCAGGTTTCTGTACTTAGGAGAAAAAATAGGCAGTTTGAAGTACATCATTACCCTCACTTAAGGTCCAAAACAAAAGAGAACCCAAGTGCCACAGTTCATCCTTAAATATAAAGGAAACTTGCCATTACTCAGCATGCAATTTGGCCCAAATATGTCAGAAATACCATAAGATTTTGAGAGCACCATGTGTGGGGTCACTCAGCAATTTATTGTTGAGTTGCTTCCACTGCAAAGCTCAAACGTGTTTCTAAATTATACCCACATGTTTCCACTAAGGTACTGTACGGAGTCTGTAAACTAGTTACATTAATTGCTGTTACAGAAGCCCTCCTGCCAGTGAAGCATCCCCTTAATTCATACACAAATACACACAAACACACCCGCACACACCCCATCTTGGCCTCTCTGTTGTGGTTTCAATGGTCAGTCACTTGCCAGGGCCCCAGGGATTCCAACTCGGAACACATGTCTGCTTTCTGTATGTTTACAGTACAGCAGTCAAACTGAATGAATGTTACGGCTGTCAAAGCACACTTGTCCATTTTCTGGACACTGTCACCAGAAGAAGACAATGCCTTTGTGCTATTTAAATATGAAATATATTTTATATACTTCAGTATAGTGCAAGTACCTGGACAGAGCTTACACTTTAGATAGGTACTTCAGACCTTAGGCAGTCACAGCTTTGTGTTGAATATACAGCTGTTTGAGTTAGTACAATAGTGGAGGCTAAAGTGCTTAATATAGAGGGCATTGTCTTTATCACCATCTGCAAATTTAAGTTTTAAGACAGCATGAATACAACTCTATTTAAATGAAACTCAGCAGTATTTTTAAATTGTCACTTGAGGTTTGCTTCAAAAGTTTACAAAGAACTACTTGTTTGTGATGTTCAGTATTATACATGAGATGAACCACATACAGTGGTGTGAAAAAGTGTTTGCCCCCTTCCTGATTTCTCATTTTTTTGTATGTTTGTCACACTTAAATGTTTCAGATCATCAAACATATTTAAATATTAGCCAAAGATAACACAAGTAAACACAAAATGCAGTTTTTAAAATGAAGGTGTTTATTATTAATGGAAAAAAAATCCGAACCTACATGGCCCTGTGTGAAAAAGTGATTGCCCCCTAAACTTAATAACTGGTTGGGCCACCCTTAGCAGCAACAACTGCAATAAAGCGTTTGTGATAACTGGCAATGAGTCTTTTACAGCACTGTGGAGGAATTTTGGCCCACTCATCTTTGCAGAATTGTTGTAATTCAGCCACATTGGAGGGTTTTCGAGCATGAACTGCCTTTTTAAGGTCATACCACAGCATCTCAATCGGATTCAGGTCAGGTCTTTGACTAGGCCACTCCAAAGTCTTCATTTTGTTTTTCTTAAGCCATTCAGAGGTGGACTTGCTGGTGTGTTTTGAATCATCCTCCTGCTACAGAACCCAAGTGCACTTCAGCTTGAAGTCACGAACAGATGGCCGGACATTCTCCTTCAGGATTTTTTGGTAGACAGCAGAATTCATGGTTCCATTTACCACAGCAAGTCTTCCAGATCCTAAAGCAGCAAAACAGCCCCAGACCATCACACTACCACCACCATATAAGATAAGATAAGATAAGATAAGATAAGATAAGATAAGCCTTTATTAGTCCCACAATGGGGAAATTCCAGGATTGCAACAGCACAGGGATAGCAACACTCAGAGCAACAATCAGAAGACAAGAAAAAACAAGAGCAGCGAGTATACATATGTACATATAAATATATAAACACACAATGCGGAGCATTGTAGCTAGATGGAATAAATATATAAATATATAAACACACACAGTGCGGAGCATTGTAGCTAGATGGAATGAAACAGCATAACCGTCTACTTAGTTATCCTACATGGTATGATTATGTACCCATACACATTGTTGCCCTCCATAGTGACCGGTATTTTCCTAGTTATATACCGGAGGGGACCATTGTGTAAGTCTATTGCATCTTTGCATTCAATACTATTAGGTTGTCACGTCTTTTTGCTATCTCTGCGAGCAGCCCTGCTTAGGTTGTACAGTCTGACAGCCGTAGGTAGGAAGGACCTGCGAAACCTCTCGGTTGTGCACCTAGGATGATGTAGTCTGCTGCTAAATGAGCTCCTCAGTGCATTCAGTATGTCCTGCATAGGGTGGAACTCGGACTCCAGCAGAGATGACAGTTTAGCCACCATCCTTCTCTCTCCCATCTCCTCCACTGGGTCAAGGCGCTGCCCCAGGACAGAGCTAGCTTTCTTGATCAGTTTGTTCAGTCTCTTCCTATCGGCTGCTGTAACGCCACTGCCCCAGCAGACCACTCCAAAAGTGATGGCTGATGCCACCACCGTGTTGTAGAATGTCTTCAGCAGCACCCCTTGTACACCAAAAGACCTGAGTCTCCTCAGTAGGAACAGCCTGCGCTGTCCTTTCTTGTAGAGTGCATCAGTATTGTGTGACCAGTCTAGTTTATTGTTCAGATGAACACCCAGGTACTTCTAGGATGTCACCATCTCGATGTCAGTTCCCTGTATATATATTTTACTGTTGGTATGATGTTTCTTTTCTGAAATGCTGTGTTACTTTTACTCCGGATGTAATGGGACACACACCTTCCAAAAAGTTCAACTTTTGTCTCGTCAGAGTATTTTCCCAAAAGTCTTGGGGATCATCAAGTGTTTTCTGGCAAAACTGAGATGAGCCTTAATGTTCTTTTTGCTCAGCAGTGGTTTTCATCTTGGAACTCTGCCATGCAGACCATTTTTGCCCAGTCTCTTTCTTATGGTGGAGTCATGAACACTGACCTTACCTGAGGCAAGTGAGGCCTGCAGTTCTTTGGATGTTGTTGTGGGGCCTTTTGTGACCTCTTGGATGAGTCATTGCTGTGCTGTTAAGGTAATTTTGGTCGGCTGGCCACTCCTGGGAAGGTTCACCACTGTTCCATGTTTTTGCCATTTGTGGATAATGGCTCTCACTGTGGTTCTATGGAGTCCAGAAGCTTTAGAAATGCCTTTATAACCTTTTCCAGACTGATAGATCTCAATTACTTTGTTTCTCATTTGTTCCTGAATTTCTTTGGATGGCAGCATGATGTCTAGCTTTAGAGGATCTTTTGGTCTACTTCACTTTGTCAGGCAGGTCCTATTTAAGTAATTTCTTGATTGAGAACAGGTGTGGCAGTAATCAGGCCTGGGCGTGGCCAGAGAAATTGAACTCAGCTTTCCAAAGATGTGATAAACCACGGTTAATTTATGTTTTAACGGGGGGGCAATCACTTTTTCCACACAGGGCCATGTAGGTTTGGATTTTTTTTTACCCTTAATAATAAACACCTTCACTGAAAAACTGCATTTTGTGTTTCCTTGTGTTATCCTTGTCTAATATTTAAATGTGTTTGTTGACCTGAAACACTTAAGTGTGACAAACGTACAAAAAAAAGAGAAATCAGGAAGGGGGCAAACACTTTTTCACACCACTGTAGATACAGTTGAAACCAGTATACATACACTGTGTAAAAAGGCACAAAACCTTTTTTTTTCTCACTGTCTGACATTAAATCAGACAAACCTTTTCCTGTTTTAGGTCAGTTAGGATTACTAAAAATCATTTCCATTTGCTAAATAATTTTTATATTTGCTAAATAATTTTTTAGAGAATTTTTTTTTAAAATCAAAAAGCCTTTTTCACTGTGCTTGTAATGAATTTTTAACATATAAAGTTTATCTTTTTAAATTATGGGCCATTGTAAAATCTTAAAAAAAAAACCAAAACATGAACTTTTCACAATATTGTAATTTAGTGAGACGCATCTGTCCATTGCACTCACCCTATTGTGTTATTCATAGTTTGGTAAAGATATTTCTGACTAAAAACTCCAAATCCTCCTGCTCAAGAGCTGCGTTCCGATCATCCAATAGTATACGCCGAAGTGGACTGCACAGGGTATCCACCATATTAACTGAGATTCCAAATCGAAGTGGAGCGAACAGTCTTCAGCTCAAAGGGAACTGAGAACTGTGCAGGGAAGAAGTGAACGACGGTATATCACTTCACCGGAAGTTAACAGGAAGATTACCCATAAACCATTGCGTCTCAAATAAGAGCAAAACAAACTATTGTTGCTAATGTTATTAACAAGCTAAACTGATGTTAGTTATTGTTTATATTAACTGAGTGTAATAAAATATATTTGTATTAATATTTTATTTAGGAAATATATTACGTGTCTATGATTACCATGGTAACACACAGAGGAGGGAGCCAACCGTTACAGGGTGTTTCAAATGGAGAAATTTTGTGAAGGGCAATTCACTTCAATGATATTCCCTGAGAACAGAGCAGGGAGTCGGGAATACAGTTACAGTAGGAAATACACTGTGGATCGGAATGTAGCTAAGAACTGTACTTAACACTTGTTAATGTTGCTAACAGGATCTCCAATCGCCAATGAAACTAATGAAATCCTGTGATTTGATTGGTCTGATGAAAACGTGAAGCTACGTAGCTTCCTTTGACACAGTCCTGATATCCTCATATCACCTAGAAGGAGTGCAATACCACGTCTCACCACATATTCACAATGTGTCCCTAATTCTAAAATAATGAGAAATGGGATAAAATCAATGTCTCCCTCAATACAGAGACAGAAGAGACATTATAAACCATAATGTATTGCATTTTAACATTTATTTTGAATGAGAAAATGTGTCCAGACTTTTGACTAGTACTGTAATAATTCATTTGACATGTTGTCTCCACTGTAGCGTCTACATTTCTGAACGGATTTACTTCAAATTTACACAGAAGCTTTAACTCATCAGTACCTTAGACACATTTGATTTTCAGACTCATCTAATGAGGGGTTAAATATATTCAGGGGGAAAGGAGGTGGTCTTTTTATGTTGTGCAGCTGTGCCCAAGCTTTTGACTGGTACTATAGATGCAATCAAAATCATTCAACCCCCACTGCAAATAAGATTTATTGGCAAAATGTACAAACCAGCAGCTGTTTGCAATAAACAAGAAAAATTTAAATAGCTTACAATATTACAAGTGGTTTCCCTAAACTCAACACAAAATGCCACTTTTCCTGACTACTGCAGTCTCAAAGTTATTCAACACCTTCATGACAAGCATCTTTAGAAGTTAGTCGCACACCTTTTTGCTGTGATGATCTACTGCATATGTGATACATAGTCAGACAGCTTCTGGCAGCATTCCTGAGGAATCTTAGCCCATTCCTCATGGGCAAAGACCTCCAGTTCACTAATATTCTTGGGTTTGCGTGCTGCAGCCACATTTTTCAAATCCCGCCAGAAATTTTCAGGGGAGTTCAAGTCAGGCGACTGTGATGGCCACTCTCGTATCATCCAGGTCTTCTTCTTAAACCAAGCCTTGGTGGATTTTGAGTTATGCTTGGGATCATTGTCCTGTTAGACAGTCCATTGATTCCCAAGCTTCAGCTTCTTCACAGACAGCATTTCATTTTCTCCCAGGATTTCCTGATACTTGATTGAATCCATTTTGCCCATCACACGCTTCAGGTTTCCAGTGCCAGAAGAAGCGAATCAGTCCCAGAGCGTCATTGAGCAACCCCCATGCTTTACTGTTGGCAGGGTGTTCTTTTCAGTGTTCGTTTCATTCTTCCTCCTCCAGACATACTACTGATTCATAGGCTTATATATCATTATCATGATATAAGATTACTTAAATCAGGTTATGAATTTAGGTGATATTGTACAGCCCTACTTCATGGAGTAGTTTTTGTCTCTCACCCTGTCTTCAGTTAGCCACTTGTTCGCCTGTTCAGTCCCTGGCTCCCTCTCTAGAGGAACCACCAGACCTGAGTCACATGTCTGAGGCATTCCATGACCTCACAGAGGTCTTAGCAAATCCTGTCGTTACCACCTCACTGGCCCTACGACTGTGCTGTTGACCTCCTCCCGGGTGCACGGCTCCCATCCAACCACTTCTACAACCTCTCTGGCCCGGAGAGGGAAGCCATGGAAAAGTAGATCAAGGAGTCCCTGAGCACTGACATTATCCACCCATCCTCTTTGCAGGTTGGGGCAGGATTCTTTTTTGTGGAGAAGAAGGATGCATCACTGCACCCTTGCATTGACTACTGTGAGCTGAATAATATTACCATCAAGAACAAATCTCCCCTGGCACTGTTAAACTCTGCTTTTCAGCTGCTCCAAGGTGCCACTGTTTTCACCAATCTGGACCTCTGCAATGCCTACCAGCTGGTCTGGATTGGCCAGGACAACAAATGGAAGATGACATTCCAGACCCTTCTCAGCCACTTTGAATATCTGGTAATGACATTCATACTCACCAATGCACCTGCTGTGTTCCAACACCTCATTAATGACTTTCTTCAAGATATAATTAAACAGCTTGTTTTCATATACTTGGAAACCATTCTATTTTTTTCTTGTTCCCCAGATTAACATGCAATTCATTTCAGAACAGTGCTACAGCGGCTGCTGGAAAACAAATTAAATGTTACAGAAGAGGAGTGTGAGTTCTTTGTTCCAACCATCTCATTCTTGGGTGTCAAAATTTCCAACTGACAGATAAAACTGCACCCAGTGAAAATAAAAGCATTAACTGATTGGTAAATTCCTCAAACCTGAAAAGAGTTACAACATTTCCTGAGGTTTGCCAATTTCTACCATTGTTCCATTTGTAACTAGAAAAGCACTTGGAGAGTGCAGACCTCCGTCATGCGCCACAGTTCCCCCCATACAGTGTTTGTGTGTACGTTTTCAGATTCCTTGACCATGAAAACATATGACTAGCAATTGGATTGACAATGATAGGATTAGTGGTTCAGTAGTTATTCACGAAAATCGCATTTTCCGTAATGGCGGTTTTCTTCTGGACGGTGATCTGGATCACCTCCAAAATCTAACCATCTGTAGGATACCCCATTTCTGACAATCTGTGAAAATTTCATGAAAATCCGTCCATAACTTTTTGAGTTATCTTGCTAACAAACAGACAGACAGACAGACAAAAAAACAGACAGACAGACAGACAGACAGACAGACAAACCAACGCCGATGAAAACATAACCTCCTTGGCGGAGGTAATTACAGCAAGATGGCAGCCCCCGTAACACAACTCACCTCTCCTAAGGAATATCTCCGCACGGCCAAACACCTGAACTCTCGCCAGGCTTGCTGGGTCCTATTTTTTTGGCCAGTTTCAATTCACAAAAACCTGCAGGCCAGGATCTAGAAATATTAAACCCAATGCTTTCTCGCCAGTTTTCATTCAATTCACTTGCTTTGTCTGGTGAACATATTATTCCTACATCCTGCATCCTGGGGACCTTCTTGTGGAAGATCGAACAGTTGGTAAGCAACGCTCAACAAACAGAGCTGGACCCTGGCGGGGGACCCAGGGGTCACCTCTATCTTCTATTTGCAGTGCAGGGAGAGGTAATTTATTATGGGCATTTGTCTGGATTCACATGCTACCCTGGTATGGCTCCTACTATAGATCTCTGAAGAGCCTTCTGGTTTCCTACGTTGACTTCTGGCATTCATGAATACATTCGTGCTTGTTACATTTGCTCTGCTAATAAGTCCCCCTCCTCACCTTCCCCCTCCACCCAGGCACCCATGGTCACACACTGCACTGGATTTTGTTACTGGTTTACCTCCATCTGAAGGTAACACTACCATCCTAACGTCAACTGACTGTTTTTCTAAAGCTGTACATTTTGTGGCTCTTTCGAAACTTCCAGTGGCTACTGACATTGCAGAGCCTTAGGTTCCACAGTCAGTCTCACTTCAGGTTACGATCCCCAGAGCAATGGACAGTGTGAGCTGTAAGAAACTGGAGGCAGCTTTACCCTGTTTCATCTCACGCAACCTGACTACCTAGAGCACTTACAGTACCTACCTTGGATTGAGTATGCCACAACACCACCCCCTCACCACCACAGGTCTCACTCCCTTTGAGGCCCCCCTATTCCACACCATGATGGAGCATGAAATCATCATCCCTTCAGTGGAGCATCACATACGGTACTGCTCTGGAGGACCACCAGCCCTGTGGAGGACAGTGGAGCACCATCCTGTGACTGAGGATGAACTCCACCATCACCAGCCACAGGAGGACTCCTTCCCCACATTATTCCACAGGCCAAAAAGTCTGGTTGGTCACTAAGAACATTAAATTAAAAACTGATTTGAAGAAACTCTCTGCATCTTATACTGAACCCTTTCCTATTGTAAAGATCATTAACCCTGTCTCCATGCACCTTGAGTCCTCCCTCCCTCAGGAACCACACCACATTCCATGTCTCTCAAATTAAACCTGTGTAATCCAGTCATCTCTGCCAGAAAAGCTACTTTTTCTGTGTATGTTACAGGTTTTTTTAAGTGTGGGTAAAATGGATGCCCTGGCAGAGAGAAGGAAAGTAGCACAAACAGCACCTTGTAGTGGTAAGTTTTTAAGTGGAGTCATTTTAAAAATGCTTGAAAGGGAGCCCCTTACCCTACCATTACCCTAACCATTACACTACAGAGAGCATTTTACTCTTGACACAGACGGGATAACCTCCCACCAGCCCACACCCAATTCTGCAGTACGTAGGCAGTCAGGGCATTTGAAGCTTTTCAGAAGCAGTCTCACAAAGGCTGACAAGAGCAAAGGCAGGAGATAGTGTGTAATGGCTATGCATTGGAGGGAGAAATCATGACAGTTACACAGTGTAGGGCTATGGGGTTGGATTGATTTGTGACACCTGCCTTCCTTTTTGGTGAAACAGACACAAAAAAATACATTTGTGTCCATATCATCTACAAGAGATGGTGATTTTTCTGTTGCCTGAGTTTGATAAGAACTGTCCCTGTCTACAGTATAGCACTTAAAATACCGCTTGATACCTCTTGGAACCATTCCCCCCATTACAAACTGAATGCAGCATCAGTAGGCAGTGGTGAGGCACACACTATTACAAGCCTGTGGTCCACTGCTGCTCGCTGATTGGGCCAAATCGAGGGTGTGTGGACAGCGTGGGCAGCTTTTAACAGACGTGAATTGAGCAGGAGATTCCAGTTTGTGGTATAGACATAACTGGAAAGGCACATCTCCAGACGCACGTCACGCTGTGTGAACATGATGGAAATCCAGTGGACTTCAAAAATCTTGCTGTGTTGCAATTTTCCAGCTTGTGACACAGAGACTGACTTTTTTGTGCAGAATGAGGCAATGGTGTTATTTATTCAATTGAAACACACCATATTAATACTCCACTTAACTATCATTTGCAATAGAGTTATGATTACTCACAGAAGACAAAGAAGCATGGTAGAAGAAGTCTACCACATTTAGTAGAATATAATGGGAATATTGAAATGTTGAGGTTTTCTGTGCTGTACCATCTCCTGGCCCAAATACCTCCCATTTCTTGGCTGTGGTGACTTCACCAAAAGCTTGTTCCGCAGACTAAAAAAACCTCAATTAAAACGAAAGATACTGCAGTCTCAAGATAATAATTATCTATATTTAGAGCTATAAGTGATCATCATTTTGGTTAAAGTGGGAGTCCGAGTCCCGCTCAAAGCTAATTTGAATGAGGGATCTAAATATAGCTTAGGTTTGTAAAGTTTCTTCCAGTAACTAGAACCAGTGCTTCCCATCAAAATGGATTTTATGAAAAAATAAATAAAAAAGCTGTAATAAATAGCTTTCAAAGGCAGAAATCTATGAAATTTGGCAGCTACGATCAGAAGCCTTGTTGTCTGTCTTTCACACACACACAAACGTTTCCCCATGTTCACTTGCAGGACGCCTGAGCAGTGGTGTAATGTACTTGTTGGGGAGTGGGGGTAGTCAGGCCTTTTACCCCCCACCCCCCACCCCCACACCAACTTATCACACACAGGCACCAAACCACTTCCTTGCTCCCTGTTATTCTATTGCAGTGTCAGGGAGGCTGAAGTTTCCTCCACACCTGAGAGTTTTAACAGTAAACCACCAGCTGTGGTTTTAGGAGGTTTCCCTGAGGTGCTCCCTCGATTCAGAGATGCACAGTTTTGATTGTACTACATGTGTTTGTGTGTCCGTGCAGCCCATGATTAGTGTGAAGTTTGGATGTTGGGTTCATCATGGTGATGTCTCTTACTGCTGTGTTCTAATTAAGCAAGCAAAGAACGAAACAATTAGTGTCAGTGGGCCCCCTAGAGGCTCGAGATCTTAGTGCATATCCCTATCTTCTGACAGTCCTTCACACTGGCTCAGTGGTCTCGCTTCCTTCCCACATGCAGCAGCAACTCTGGCACATGGGGCAATGTAGCAACACTTTGATCACACCACTGGTTCCTATAGAAGCCCTTACCTGAGAAGTATAGAACCAACATGAGGTCACTGGAAACATTTAGAAGATGGAGACTTAATGTTCCCTCTGCAGTCAGCACACAGTTACCATCCACATGGCATCCTCAAGTGTTGCTCTTGAAAAAGATTCCTCAAGCGTTTCCAAATGTGTTGCCCTGCCAAAGTTTGTCCTCTATTCTTAGATCACTCCCTGTAGTAGTGGTTAACAGACCTCATTGTCACAGACTAAACTGGGCATTGTGTAACTGACCTCCGCATACTTACCTCCCCATAAAAAGCTAAGGCATTCTAATTATAGGAGCCTTCAGCTAGCTGCAAGGAAGCAGATATCACAGCATCTTAACATCAACATGGTATTATTAAAGGGACACTTCACACCAAAATAAAGTAACACTCAGATTCTAACTAACAGTGCTATTTATCTGTCTAGATTTAGTTTTAACCACTATCAGCAGTAAGGGATGTCAACTTCAATTTGAATTGGCAAATTAAATGATTTGGAAATAATGTAATAATTCAATGACAATATCCTCACCGTAGGATTCCTCAGTATAATCAACAAACCCTGGTTGGAGCAGTTTTCTGTCCACCCAGTCAATTGATCCATGTCAGGTTTATGAATTATTTAGTTGATTGATTGGTTACACAACAGAGTAATGATTTCTTTTAAAGAGACACTGTGTCATGAGCTGAGCACTGAAGGTTTCCGCCTTGCTCAGTTTCATGGCTTTTTCTCTACATTTATATATTTGTTGTATTTTGTGCTTTATGGGTTTCTGTAATTCTTGTACTGTTTGCTATTTTCCTGTTTATGCTTTAGTTTTGTAACACATTTACTTTGTATTAATTTGCATTTTTTTGTTGATATTTTATTCTTTATATATTTACTGTTGTGTTCTTTCTCGGGGTTGACAACTGTCAATGGCATTTCCGGGTTTGTGCTCCGGGTGGGCATTGCCCTGTCAGCTGTCAGTTCCAATCGCTCCTCTCTCATTACCCCCAGCTGGTCTAATTATGAATCATTGTTTCCTTCTGCCCGCTCATGTGACCCACACCTGTCGTTACTTATGCGAATTGTTTTGGACCCTATTTAAGGGCAGTTATTTTCATTTCCTGTTGTCGCTGTCTTGAATGATTTCCTATCACTTCGTCTCCACCAGAACCCAGTCCCTGTTCTGGTGCGCAATCCGTAAGTTTATTCCTTGCTTGTATTTTGTGTTAGAGCACTGTTTGGACTTATGTTTTGTTACTTTCAATATACCTCACAAACTCACAGTTCAGCATGTGGGTCTCACCTCTCTGCCCCAGAAGGGCAATTCATGACACACTGTTGCTATATTTGGAATGCATTTCTACTAGCTACTTTAAGCACCAGATTATTATTAAAAAAAAAAAAAGTTTCCCAATTATTTAAGTCAATGTTCTTCAACCTTTTTTGAGCCAAGGAACCATTTTTACATTGAAAAAAATTTCAGGGAACCCCACCAACCAAAAGTTAGGGATGCACGATAATAGAGTTCTACCAACAGCCAATATGCCGATTGTTTGAAAGTAGTTATTGCTGATTGCCGATGCCAATACTGATATACTATGCACATATTTTTCCCACCTATTCACATCTCCTTTGTCTTACAGTGATGATTAGCTGGCATATAAATATAGATTCACCAAGTGAAAATAAGACAACTCCCTCAACTTATTATGAAAAAAAAAATACATATTTATTTTTAGCAACATGTTCAACAGAACTCTAAACATCCTCCTTTTAATAGGCTTGGAGGATACTGTTACTGTGACTTTCATTACAACATCCACAATCAGGGCAAGAGGAAACATCCACAGCAGGAAAAGGGTAAGTATTGAACGTGTCAACATTTTTCTCTTTAAACATATTTCTGATGTAGCCATTGACCTGAGATTTTCACCAGATATCAGTAACAACTCAAGTAATCCAAAATTACAAAGAAATCAAGGCAACTGTGTTCACAAAACAAGTTATATTCAACAAAGTGGAATGACACAGGGAATAGGTATTGAACATGCTTGGTGAAATTCATTTAATATTGAGTAGAAACACCTTTGTTGGTAATAACTGTCAAAAGGCTGAGTGGTGGAGAGGACCCAGGCACAGGCAGGATATGATGCAAAACAATGATGTATTAAACTGACTCTGAACACAAAGAAATGGAAGCATGAGGGCTGAAAAACAGAATATAAACTAAATTAAACAGAACTTACTGGGAAATAAACAACTCACGGACTGGACTGGCAGAGGAAATCACAGGCAACACAGGGCAGAAACATTATTGGCGCCACACCAGACAGAGACAGAACACCAAATAAATAGACAAGAGGATAAAAACATAACACAGGGCAGGTGGGCATATTTTTTTTTTTTTTAATTTTTGATTTTGTGTACTTTATTGATCCCCAGAGGGGAAATTGAGGGCATCCACCTGGATGGATGAAGCAGCCACGGTACAGCGCTATCCCTTTACCACTCACACACACATTCACACCTAGGGCCACTTTAGAGTCTCCAATTAACCTAACCTGCATGTTTTTGGCCTGTGGGAGGAAACCGGAGAACTCCCAGAGAAAACCCATGCAGACATGGGGAGAACATGCAAACTCCACACAGATCGCTGTTGGTCAGGGGCTGGGATCGAACCAGGGATCCCATGACCAAGGGTGAGTTGCTGTGCTGCCGCAGTGCTAACCACTGCTCCACCGCACCATAATCAAGACAACATGGCACAGGTGGAGAAATCAATAATCACAGACAGCTGACACATGAGGCGAGAGGGAATGACAAGTGAGGGCGGGCGGGACTGAACACACACACACACAGAGGGAGACAACACATACTCAGGGAATCAGGGGAAACACGACAACAGACTAAGGACAAAGTGGGGATAAATAATACAAAATAACAACCACAACTGAAACCTGAACATGAACAAAAAACACTATCAAATTAAATCCCAGGCCAAAAATGACAGGAATAATAATACAGAAGATAAATCCCAGATGCAAATAATACTAAACACAGAGAATACAGAAATAATTCAAAGAGTGGGTATGGCCCTATGGTCATACCACCGACCATGACATAGCCCCCCCCCCCCCAAGGGGTGGCTTTCAGACGCCCCTAAACACCACAAAGAGAAAAAAAACACCTTTCCAGGGAGGTTGGTGGGGGCACAGGCCAGGCATGTCGAAACTCTCTATCCGCCCACCACAGAGACCAAAACAAAAATGCAGCTTGGGGAACCAAACAAAGCCCCAGGCCCAAACCCAATATACACAACAAGTCGGGTGGCCTCCCATTGACCCAGGGCCACCGAATCAGAGAGTAAGGCAGGTCAGAGGGCCTATCCAAGTCCATAGGGCCCCAGACCCAAGCACAGAGTGAGCCGGGTGGTCTCCCAGAGTGCTTAGACCACCGGACTGGAGAACCAACCAGGTCAGGGGGCCGAACCCAGTTCATGGGCCTACAGATCTCAGAATATAACCCTGAGTACCAAGACCACCAAACCAGAGAGCAGAATGGGTCCAGAGATAATTGTACGGGCACTTTAAACTCAAGAGAAAATGACATGAAACTTTTAAACTGAGAAGCTGACAACAAAGAACCCTCAAACTCAGAAGCTTAAACTTCAAACTCAGGGGATGACACCATGGAAGTCTGAAACTTAGGAAGAGTCAACATGGGCAATAACACAGAAACACCACACTCAGGGGAAAAGAGCCCTCCACTCCGGGGACAGCGACAAAGGGGTTTTAAACACCATAAGAGCTTCTGGCTCTGGCAGTACCAAAGAAGTCTTACACACTGGAAACAACACAGAAATTCCAGGTTCTGGTGATAACACGGGAATCCTTAATTCAGACACAGATAATAGAGGAGTATGGAGCCCCGATGCAGGAATATTTAGCTCAGGGGACATGGATGCAGAAATTCCCTGCTCAGGGGACACTGATGCAGGAGTTTCAAATTCAGGAGACAGATACAGAAATTCCAAGATCAGGAGACACAGATACAGGACCCCTTAGCTCAGAAGACACAGATGCAGAAATCTCTGGCACAGGGGACACAAATGCAGAAATTTCTAGTTTAGATTCAAGATTCAAAGGCTTTATTATCATGTGCACAGATAAGAAATGCTACATTTCCTGAGCATTGAAATTCTTACTTTGCTCTCCGAACGAATGCCAAGGTAAAGGTACAGAAACAACAATTCTAATAGCTCATGACACACTAACACAGTAGCTCAATCCTAATACTAATGGATGCTAATAACACACACACCAACACACAGTTAGGCAATTAGGACTCCTTAAGCCCACCTTGATACTAAATACTAAAACTAATGGGTACTAATAACACACACTAGGCAGTTTGGACAGTTAAAGCAGTCAGACAAGAGGAATGAAAATGAAAATTCACTTGATGGCTAAAGTGACAGTGGCATATTGATATCAGAGATGATGTGAACCTGAGATGGCATGAACCTACGTATGTACAGTGTGCAAATGAGCATTGTGCAGCGAGCAGTGTATAATTACAAATTGCAAATTAGCACCCGGTGCTAATCTCTGTAATGGTAGTTCCAGTAGACTGTGCATGATAAGTAGTAGCAGAGATGATATGGACATCAGACGGGTAAGACTATATCTACTGTACAGGTGAGCAGTGTGCAAATTTAGCAGCCGGTGTGTGAGTTCCTATATGCAAAGCTGTGTTGCGGAGTTTTGGGAGTTGTTGTTGGGAGTTGTTATCTGTTCAGGAGTCTGATGGCAGTGGGAAAGAAAGAGTTCTTCAGTCTGTTTGTCCTGCATTTCACACTTCTGTGCCTCCGGCCTGAGGGTACAAGTGTGAACAGTCTGTGCTGGGGGTGGGTGGTGTCCCGGAGGATGGCACCAGTTCTCCTTTGGACTCTGTGGTGGTAGATGCTCTGCAGAGAGGGGAACGGAGTCCTGATGATCTTCTCCGCTGTCTTCACCACTCTCTGCACGCATTTGTGGTCCAGGGCAGGAGACACAGATGCAAGAACTTTTAGCTCAGGGGGCCCAGATGCAGAAATTTCTAGTTTTGGTGACACAGATACAGGGATTTTTAGGTCAGGGTACCTGGATACAGAAATTTTTAGCTCAGGAGACACAGATGCAGAAATTTCAAGCTCAGGAGACACAGATACAGAAATTTTTAACTCAGGGGACACAAAAGCAGAAGTTTCTAGCTCAGGGGACCCAGATGGAGAAATTTTTTAGCTCAGAGGACACAGATGCAGGAATTCTTAGCTCAGGGGATACAGATACAGGAGTCTTTAATTCACAAACAGCTGACAGGTGAGTTATCAGTTCCATAACTGGTGAGGAAGGTGCCTTACACTCTGTAGCAGGCGGCTGGGATGCACAGTCCTCAGAAACAGCTGACAGAAGTGCACTGGACTTTGGAATAGATAATTGGTGCACACTAACCTCAGATATTAGTGACAACGGCGCACTGACTACAGGGACAGATGACAGCAGTTCACAGTCCTCCAGAGTGGATGTCAGCAGCGCACTGAAAACAGAAACATCAGGCGAAGGTGTGCTGTCCTCAGAACCAACCGGTGAGTGTGCGCCAGGCACTGGAACAAACGACGGATGCACACCATCCTCAGGAACAAGCAGTGCGTGCGTGCTGACTTCAGGTGCTGAAGGTTGTGGTGTGCAGATCTCCAGCAATGGCTCCTGAGATGTGTGAACATTCGACCTCACAACAGTCACGTCGAATGAAGGAGAGAGGCAGGGAGTGAGAGAAGCGTCACCACAGTTACCAGGAGCTAGGCAAGTCTTAACTAATATTGGTGTTAAAGTAAAGAAAAGCACTTACCTGAGCTCCTGATCCACAGCTGCTGGGATGAGCGCCTCAGGATGAGCTGCAGGAACTGGAGCATGCACCTCTAGCTGAACAGGAACAGGAGCGCGCTCCTTGGGAATGCCTGGCACTGTGATGTATGCCTCAGAGACAGCTGGTGCTGTGACATGTGCCTCACGAACAGCTGGAGGAGCTGGCTGTACAGGCATGGTGCCAAGTGAAACTGCAGACATGGTGACCAACGAAACCTCAGGTGAAGCTGCATGCTTATTCTCAACAGGTTGAACTGCAGACTTAATTACAGGCGAAGCTGGTGGAGTGCACGCAGGTGAATGCACAAAGGAGGAAGCTGGAGCTGACACAGGAGCTTTGGAAACAGCTGGCACCTCCATAATCAGTCTGTTCCCACCCAGTATCAGCAAACACTCTGAAAATAGCTGAGAAGGAGCTGGGGAGATTGGAGGGGACTGTTGGGACCTCTGTGTCATATGGCGCTTAACCGATGCTTGCTTCCTAGCAAAGCCTCTGGTGGCCAGCCGATCCTCACCCCGCTGAGAGACAAAATCCGGGAGTAACCAAGGTTTATGGTCCAACATATTTTCAGTCTGGGAAAGCAAAACTTGCCTGTGCTCCTCCAGCTCTTCTCCCTTGGCCGCACAGGAGGGCACAGTCGCCGTAAACCCGATCCGACACACAGCAGGGTCATTGGGCGTAAGCAGAGATGGCGGAGGAGATGTGCGTAACGGTGCCAGGAAACGTCTCATGGAAGGCACTGGGTCCCATAATGCCAAAACCAGAGGACGCTCTGTCATTGGCACAGGCTCCGGTGTAAATGGCAACCCCCTCTCTCGTGACGGTGGGACTGGTGAGTGGCGTGGAGATGAGGGCAATGTTGGAGTCAGGAGACGCTGTCTCGTCGACACATTCTTCATCTCACCTGGAGAGCTTTCCTCCTGTCTGTGAAAGGATTGTTGGTCTGGGGTGGTAGGTGTGCCAGGGATGCGCCACACCTCCTCCTGGTACATGTGTCGGAGGTGGGTAACTGAACCCAACAACCCGGCCAACTCAGGGCAGTTCTGTAAACCAGGGTGCATCCTCACTACTTCCGCTGCAGCACTCAGACACCCCAGGGCTTCCCGTGGTGTGTGGCACTTGTGGGAGCTCGAGACAAGGGTCTGGATGAGTCTGGCTGCATAAGCCAGATCAGCATCCCACTCCAAGCTTCCAAAATCTCTGCTTGCTGAGTCCAAAGCTGGTGGTTCCATTCTGTCAAAAGGGTGAGTGGTGAAGAGGACTCAGGAGCAGGCAGGATATGGTGCAAAACAATGATTTATTAAACTGAATCTGAACACAAAGAAATGGAAGCATGAGGGCTGAAAAACAGAACATAAACTAAACTAAACAGAACTTACTGGAAAATAAACAACTCACGGGCTGGACTGGCAGAGGAAATCACATTAGACACAGAAACATTAATGGTTCCACACCAGAAAGAGACAGAACACCAAATAAATAGACAAAAGGATAATAACATAACACAGGGCAGGTGGGCATAATCAAGACAACATGGCACAGGTGGAGAAATCAATAATCACAGGCAGCTGACACATGAGGCAAGAGGGAATGACAAGAGGGGGTGGGGCTGAACACACACACAGAGGGAGATAACTCATATGCAGGGAATCAGGGGAGATATGACAACAGGACTAAGAACAAAGTGGGGATAAATAATACAAAATAACAACCAAAACTGGAACCTGAACATGAACAAAAAACACTGTCAAATTAAATCCCAAACCAAAGATGACAGGAATAATAATACAGAAAATAAATCCCAGATACAAATAATACTAAACAGAGAGAATACAGAAATAACTTAAAGATTGGGTATGACCCTACGGTCATAGCTCAAACCATGACAATAGCAGATTCCAGACGCCTCGTGTATGGAGAATCTAGGCACAGGCATTGCTCAGGAGTGATTTTAGCCCATTCTTCCACACACACTGTCCTCAAATCTTAAAGGTTCCGTGGGTGTCTTCTATGAACTCTGATCTTCAGTTCGTTTCATAGATTTTCAATTAGATTCAGGTCAGGTGACTGACTGGGCCATTCTAGCAGCTTTATTTTCCTTCTCAGGAGCCAGTTGAGAGTTTCCTTGGCTGTGTGTTGGGATCCATGTCTTACTGAAATGTCCACCTTCGTTTCATCTTCAGCATCTTGGCAGATGGCAACTGGTTCTTATAAAGGATGTCTCTGTACATTTGTCCATTCATCTTTCCTTCAATCATATGAAGTGGGCCTTTACCATGTGCTGAAAAACAACACCACAGTGTTGTATAGTGTTTTCGCACATTATTGTGAAGTGCGGTGTAATGATGTGCACTTCTGTCACGTCACTGCACCGCTCTATATAAGGCGGAGGGTGCCCATATTGCGGCCTCTTTGACCGGTGCCTTCTGCCAGGTGCCTACAGTGCTACCGCTGTTCTACATCCATCAATAAAGCTGTGTTCGTCCAGTCTTCTTGCCACATCCTTCACCCAAGGTATTTCACATACATAGCATTTGGCGATCGAGTATTAACTCATGGAGGCGTGTATCACACCACTTCGCCCCTTTCTCGAGCTCCCGGGTGAACCGCCGATGCCTTGGCCCATGTGGTTTGGGGATTTCCTGATGTACATCACCATGCTGGACTTGGGTAAGCTTGACAAGCTAAGAGCACGTGTGCTACTTGTTCACAACCTGGGTCTTGAGGGCCAGTGAGTCCAACGCACACTCAGAGCTTCGGACTCTTTTGAAGACGTTGTGGAGCTACTAGCCAACCATTTTCACACCCTGGATAGCATGACTGTTTGGAGGATTCATTTTTGGCAGCAACATCAGCGAACAGGTGAGCCTATTTATCAGTTTGTCGCCGACTTGAGGCAGCTAGCTAGCGAGTGTCGCTTTGGGCCGTTGGAAGATGAAGTGGTTTGTGACCAGCTTGCGGAGCGTACGTGTAGTGCCGCATTGCGGGCTACGCTACTCACGGAGCCCAATGACTTAACATTAGCCAGAGCTGTCGAGCTAGCTCTTCAGTTGGAGGCCGCAGACAAGCTAGCTTTGGAGGTAACCTGGCACCAGTCACAGTGGCTGCCAGAGCCTCTTGCCGCGGCAAATGTTGCAGACTCGGATAGCAAAGATAGCATGGACGATGATACCACAGAAGCCAACGCTGCCAGTCAAAGGTCTGCCCTGGGAAAACCCCAGTGCAAGGGTTGTAGGTCCGCAACACACCACAATAAAGGTAAGGACTGTCCAGCTAGGGGAAAATGTTGTAGCAGATGTGGACGCTTGAACCATTATGTTGAAGTGTGCCGTGTATCTGAACCGGAGAACACACGGAAGAAATCACTCCGCCCACCCTCGATGACCATCCATACAGTGTCCCCCAGTACCAACGGGTACACGTTTTGCACAGTGGAATTGAACAGTGTGGAGGTGCCGCTGCTGCTCGACACAGGAGCAGAGGGGTTGTTGCTGAATTGGGCCATGGCGAGAAAGTTTTTCCCCCACTACAGGATAAGAGGCAACCCGGCACCATTGTATGATTATGGAGGTGGCAGGCTGTGCACAGTTGGGACTTTGGAGTTAACGGCTTGATACAAGTCTGCAACGATGGTTGACATCACGTTCCACGTGACAGTGTGAGGCGACAACATCATGGACTTTGGTATGAATGTGTTAGGCCATTTTAGTACTTTGTTTTCATTATGTTAGTGCGTGATTCGGGTCCCAAATTTTTTGGGGGGGGATGTTGTATAGTGTTTTGGCACATTATTGTGAAGTGCGGTGTAATGATGTGCACTTCCCATCACGTCATTGCACCGCCCTATATAAGGCTCTGCCAGGTGCCTACCGTATTACCGCTGTTCTACATCCATCAGTAAAGCTGTGTTCATCCAGTCATCTTGCTTCATCCTCCACCCAAGGTATTCTACATACATAACACACACCATGATGGGATGTGCAGTGCCATTTCTTCTCCAAACATGCTGTGTGTTGTGGCATCCAATAAAGTTCAAATTTGGTCTCATCTGACCAGACTATATTGTCCCAGGATTTTACTGACTTGCCCAAATGTTGTGCAGCAAACTTTAAATGCGCTTCTACATGCTTTTTCTTCAGCAATGGAGTCTTGCAAGGTGAGCAGGCATACAGCCCATGTTGGTTGAGTGCATTACTTATTGTTTTCTTTGAAACAGCAGTACCTGCTAACTCCAGGTCTTTCTGGAGCTGTCCACAAGTGGTCTTTGGCTCTTGGACAACTCTTCTGATAATTCTTTTGACTCCTCTGTCAGAAATCTTGTGAGGAGCTCCTGGTCGTGGCCAGTTTATGGTAAAATGATGTTCTTTTCACTTCCGAATGATGACTCCAACAGTGCTCACTGGAACATTCAACAGTTTAGAAATGCACCTGTAACCAATGGCATCATTATGTTTTGCAACAACAAGGCTGCAAAGGTCTAGAGAGAGCTCTTTGCTTCTACCCATCATGAGTTCTTTGTGGTGTGACAATCTGATGCTCAGACCTTTTTAAAGGCTCTCAGTCAGGACGTAACCAGCTGAAATTGTGGGGCGGCTGTGGCGCAGGTGTAGTGTGACCGACTACTGATCGGAGGGTCATGGGTTCAATTCCCATTCTGTCTGCAGTCTGCATGTCGAAGTGTCCTTGAACAAGACACTGAACCCCCAGTTGCTCCTGGTGGCCAGGCTAGCACCTGTGTGTGTATGGCAGCTCTGCCGCCATCAGTGTGAGAATGGGTGGATAGCAGGATCTGTAAAGCGCTTTGGTCATCCAGAGATGAGAAAAAGCGCTATATAAGTGAATTCCATTTAGCATTTGAAATTAATTTGCACTGATGGGATAGCTTCCTAAATTCTGATGGATTTCAGCTGGTTTCTTGGCTTTCTATGCCTTTTTGCACCTCTTTTTCCTCGTGTGTTCAATACTTATTCCCTGTGTCATTCTACTTTATTAAATTTAACTTGTTTTGTGAACACAGTTGCCATGATTTCTTTGTATGTATGGATTGTGTGAGTTGTTACTGATATCTGGTGAAAATCTCAGGTCAATGGCTCCATCAGAAATATGTTTAATGAGAAAAATGTTAATGTGTTCAATACTTATTTTTCCTACTATAAATAAACACAATCTGTCCACAGGGATCACGTAAAAATGAAGGGCATTCAGTGTACAACTGTACAACATCTAAAACAATTTGCACCAACATAAATTGTGTTATATTTTTACACTACAGAGTAAAGAAGCACAAATCAGGCTGCATGTGTTTTAGCGGCTTTTAAGTCAACATTATATAAACTGGATAAAAAAATTGCTTCAGAATAGGAGCCTACAAGCAGCTTCTTTTGAAAAGAGTAACTTTGAACCACCTCAATGTGATGTGAAAAAATTACAGCTTGTAACTCAGGTAAGGTCAATTCTGAAAATTACCTGCCACTGGGTGGGTGTGGCGGGCTAGTTGGCAGTCCGTGGTGGAGGTCTGCCAAAGTTTGCAGTAAGTGGGAGCGGCTGGTTTTCAGGAGCAACCGAGGCTGCAGCTTAAGTTTTCTGTCTTTCTCTTGTTGGGCTTTTAAAGGATTAATTCTTCCTGTTGTCTATTCCTCGCACATTTGTAGGCCCAGACATGTTTGTCTACGCCGCCTGATGGATGACATCATTCCTTCACGCTGCTGGAAAACATCACAGCCAAGTATCACTCCTGACCATGAGCTGTAACATTATTGTATCGGCTGTAAATATTAATTTTTGCTAATATCAATGAATAACTTTAGATGCTTTATCTGCCAATACTGATAGCGTGCTGATATATATTGTGCATCTGTACCAAAAATATTACCAAATGTTAAAAAACTCATGCACACATGGCCAGCACTTTGCCCGGCGGCAACCATCATATCTCAGTGTGGCGCAATAAGATTTTATGCTCCACTCCCATTTCCTTACATAAAGATGTATGCAGCTTTTCAGAGGTCTTGTCTTTGCAAAGTTTACCATCGACACAACATCATCCAATACAGGAGGTAGGTCTGCTATATAAAGTCTTGGGAACAAGCATCTCACGATGCAAAAACAGTCCGTGACAACATCTGGGTATCTTGGGGGCACCCAACCATGGTGGCTGCTCCATCATTACAGGGCCCAGTTCCTCTTCAAATATTTATCCATCGCACAGCGACTGCTAGTACGTCTTAACAAGGTCATTAATCTCTGTAAAACACATGAAGAAGAAGAGGGTAGCCATTATTATTGCATTCATACTGCCACCTAGTGACATGAAAGAGACACTACAGGCACCCATGCGCAACAACGGCAAATTATTTGCAATTTTTTGGACCCGTGAAGAAGTGAAGTTAGACAATTTTCCAACAACTCCTGAGCATTCTCGCAATAAGGATTTAAGGCACATATTTCTACAGCTGAGTACCACGTTACAGTAAGACCACTCCTATAAAGAATCTATAGTTTACAGGTAGGTTAATAATCAGGTTATTAATGCTTTATAACATACAAACAGTGTTGGGGCAGTTACTCAAAAAGTAATCCATTTCCAATTACTAGTTACTTTTTAAAAATGTAATCCCTTACTTTACTTAATTACTCATTGTCAAAAGTAATCAATTACAGATTACTTCTGGATATCTTTCAGATAGTGTCAGTGAAATGTACCATATTTCCACATAAGTTAAACTGCATATGTGCAAACTACACATTTTTATAGCCTATACCAACAAATAAGACAAAGAAAAAGCTTTTTTACTCTTGTGTTTTTAATATAAAATTAAAATTTCCCTGATGGCACTTAACAGGAATGCAAAACATTACTGGAAGTATGCAAATTTCACAAAATAAAAGCTTGAAAACGTTGCACAAAGCTATATCCCTTTTATATATTGTGGCCAAGTGCAAACTTCATTTTTCAACATTTCAAGAATTAAACCTTGAAAAAATGGGCAGTTCCTGCCATCCAGTGTAAACATAAATTATACTGTTACCAGGGTAACTTAGTTTAAAAGTTTGCACATTACCGTCGTGTTCTTGTCCTTTCGCTCAACATATTCAAAGGCAGGCGCATTGGATTTGGAAAGAGGCCGGACTTACTTGCCCGCTGATATTTATAGGAGCGTGGCGGAAATGGAAGTGGGTGCCACTACTGCTTCTTCTTCTACTGTTTACTGGCAGTGCAGTTGTTTTCACGTTTTGTAAGTTGTTAAAAAGAAACGCTAGTAACGCGATCTTTTCAGATGAGTAACTGTAATGGGATAATTACATTTATCAGACTAATGCGTTACATTACTGCATTACACCGAACAGCAATCAGATTACTGTTACGCATTACACCCAACACTGCATACAAATAAGCTATTATAAACAAGTTATAAGAGATACTTTATATATTGATGCAGGATCACTACTGGGCAAGATCAAGGGACTTTTTGTCTAGAAATGCTTAAAGCAGGTAAATTATCGACAAATATCTGATGGTGAAAGTACAGCTGTTGAGAAAATGGTGATTTAAATAAGCATTTGGGGTTTGAGAGAACATAAGTGTGGCCTCAGTATTTGTCAAGAAAGAGAATACTAGTTCCCTTTAGCTCATATGTTGTAACTGCTTATTAATGATTTCTTAATGTTTACAACCACTTTAACCTAAATATAACATGCTTATAAGCTAATTATCAATCATTTATTAGAGTAGTGTTATTGTATAGTGTACCCGAGTGATGAACTGACATTTTAATAGATTATTATGATGCTCTACTATTACCTCCACCAAGGAGGTCATGTAATCGGAGTGGTTTGTTTGTTTGTTTGTCTGTTTGTTAGCAGGATTATGCAAAAACTACTGTATGGATTTTGATGAAATTTTCACCAGAGGTGGCCCTTGGGCCAAAAATGAACCCATTAAATTTTGGTGACGATCTGAAAGTGCATACCTCCACCAAGGTCCTTGTTTGTATTTGTGCAGCAGGATTACACAAAAACTATGGGGTGGATTTGGATGAAATTTTCACCAGAGGTGGTCCTTGGGCTAGAGAGGAACCCATTACATTTTGGTGATGATCCAAGAATGCATACCTCTGCCGAGGCTCTCATCTTCTCGCAGTGTGTTAGCAAGAATACTCCAAAAACTACTGGATAGACTTTCATGCAGTTTTCACCAGAACTGGCTCGTGGCCGTCACACAAACCCATTACATTTTGGAGGTGAGGTGAGGGACAGATGGCGCCTTGGTGGAGCTGTGCGCTCTCTGAGTGCTTTTCTAGTCACTATTATTATTATTATTAGTAGTAGTAGTAGTAGTATTGTTGTTGTTGTTGTGCAAAAACCTTTTTCCAAGTGAATGATCAGTGTTTCCTCTACCTTCTGTGAAAACAGCAGTCAGACCTTACAGACACTGTATTTATTGTAACCACTACGTTGCAATAATGACTTAGATTATCATAGATCCGCTAACTTAGAGGGTTTGATTATGCCAAGAGCTTTGGTATCATGGCCAGTGGCTTGGTAAGCTTGGCAATTCTTCCTTCAACCCCTCTTATTACTGGTCAAAGCAGTCTGCTGCAACTGCAATAGACCTAACAGACAAACTTTTTTTTTAAACATGCAGATACAGAATGACGTTGTTTTGTTTGTTTTTTTAATGCAAAGCTGAGACATCAATTATCTCCCTGGCTTTTGCAGATTTTGGTTTGTAAATTCATAATCCTGCACATGTCCAGTCAGCCCACTCGCCAGCGTTGCTGTGCAGGGACAGTTTTATGGGAAAAAGGGGGACTTTCACTGGACACTCCCCTAAAACCTTGGACGCGGATTTGCGCGCCTCTGATTGGCTGCGAGGCCCCGACCGACAACACCTGCTTAACTCCTTCATCCAAATTGACACCCTGGGGCTCTGGGAAATATAGGCAGCATCCCTTGCAGCTCATGCGTTCAGACTTCAGCGCTGCCCCCGTCTGCAGCAGTCCAGGTCCGGTCACTTAGAGCCAAGGTTCCTCCGCACTGCCGCCGGATCGTTGCAGGGGCGACGAGCGCATTACCGGGGAGAGAGACGCGATGTTGGCGAAACTGGCCGTGGTGCTGCTGCTGCTGGGCGTGCTGGAGCGGGCGGTGGGATCGGATATTACCGACGTTCACGACGGCGCCCCGGAGAAGCCCGTGAGCCAGAAAGGACGCCTGTCCCTGCAGAACACAGGTAGGGAGTGAGAGGGGACAGAGGAAGAGGAGGAGGAGGAGGAGGAGGAAGAGGAGGAGGTGGTGGGGGGATGCGGAGACGATCCCGGGTGACACGTGCTTCCGCGGCTGCCGGTGAAACCGCGCATAATCCGGTGGGTTTTTTTGGCGTTCGGCGTCACTCTCGGAGGCGATTTTCTATGACTGCAAAAGGCGATAGTTTGTAAATACTGTCAGACGGAAATTCAATACGTTAGTAAACTATTAATAGAACTGCGCAAGGTAATGGGAAATGAATACGGCAGCCGCGCGTGTAGGTGTCCGCGCGCGCTTTGGCAATGTGATTATTGCGAATAAAATTTTTAAAAAAAATGTGGTGCGGCACGTGCTGTGTGGCTCATCTTGTGGGACAGATGTGAGAGCGTCCGCGCGCATCAGGAGCGCAGGAGCGTGGCGGGCTGACTTCATTTCTAAGCCAAAAAAAAAAAAAGTCCTCCCGCACTTCCGTCCCTGAAACTCGCAGACCTCGGGACTGCGGGGCAGCCGCGTGAGCCCACGTCGGAATGTCTCCCGCGTGGTCGTTGTCTGGCCTCCGGTACCGGGAACAACTGGGCGCCGGTGGCACCGCCGTGAAATTTCGGCGCGCGCGTCGCCCGGTCCGGCCAGGCGCATTCCCGTGACGCCAAAACAAGCGCTGCTGACAGACGCGCACTTCTCCTGCGCACTGAAGTTCAACTCATAGCGCCCCCCCCCAAAAAAAACAAAAAAAATAAACAGAAGCTCTTTGTTGACGTGCGTGATCCGTGCTGCCAGCCGCGTGCTTGCAGCGGTGGTCAGTGACTGAATGACGGACGTAACAAAGGCCGTCAGTCAGCAGCTGCAGGATGGCGCACATGTGCGCCGCTGCTTTATCTTCTTCATCGCCAAACTTTGCATTGCCTTCTCACCCCGACTAAAAATAGAAGCACAGCGTGACACAAAGGCTGAGCACTTTCTCTATCAAGTTTTTTTTTTCCTAAGTCAAATGCCTCATAAAATGTCTGTCTTTAATTAAAGTTTTTTTTTTTTTTTCCCGGAAACAGAACAAAAACAGCACTTGAGGATGAGCCGGCAGCTTGCGTTCAAGTGAAATGCACGGAGATATTTCAGTGGTTTTCGACCCACCGTAAAGCTGGTGTTGCAGCCTTACTGCGTTTACCCTGTGCAATCATGGGCTGTCGACAGCTGCTATAAGGAGAGACTTGTTGATTCGCCTGGTCCAGCTGAGCGGACCGCATTTCTACTTCCTCCTCAAGTAATAGTAAGGCAGTATCTGCAATGCACCATCCTATCTCAATGCTAGGCAATGCAGATGGATTGTGCTGCAGAATGACACAGTAATATCTGTCACCAAGCGTTTCTCTGCAGGAATCCCTCAGCCTGGGAGATTAGACTTCCTCACCCCCTGCCTCCGTTTTCTCTATTAGACTCCAGGTCATGAGCACATGAACACCCAGCTGCCTCCGTGGAAACGGTTACACGCCACATCAGCTTTATGGTTCGTGCGGCAGTGAGGGCTGAAGCGGAGTTGTGCCTCGCGCCCGTAGCGGTCCCACGCGCCGTTTCTGCTGCGGACACGCGATAAGGTCCCTCCTTCTAACCTGTTCTCTACTTGCAGCTGAGATCCAGCACTGCCTGGTGAGCACAGGGGATGTCGGCTGTGGTGTGTTTGAGTGCTTTGAGAATAACTCCTGCGAGATACGAGGGCTACAAGAAATCTGCATGACGTTCCTGCACAACGCTGGCAAATTTGACTCTCAGGTACTAAACTAGTCTGAATGTGTGCAAAAAAAAAAAAAAGTATAACCAGAGGCAACATTCCTTCTGCTTTTCATCGCTTCACTACTCCTGAATCATCACTTTTCTACATACACATATCCTTTTTTTTAGGGGTGCAGCCACACATGTAGTTCTCTAATCGTCTCTTTTCATTTATTGGGAAGCTGTCTTGCCTCTCAGTGAGCTTATGTGTGCACACTTAAGACCAAGGGTCATGAGCCAGCTGGCCAGAAGCCCAGTTAGCTCCCTTTTCATACATGGCGGAGGCTGAAGTGCTGCCAAGCCAGGCTTGACTGGGGTGTTAATATATCTATAGGGTCACATACATCACTGGCAGGCTAATGCTGAAGATTTTGCCAAAAGAACAGCACAGTTTGGCTATTCATGCAGAATTTCTTCTCGTCTTTGTTTTTTTTTTTAATAATTATATACAGTATAACACACAGGTGTATGTCACACCCATAGCACAAACTGTTGTATGCAAGCAATGGTGCTACTTTGGTCCCAGATATCTTCAAGGCACTCTGTCCACGTGTGCACGTAGGGGAAGTCCTTCATCAAGGATGCTTTGAAATGCATGGCCCACGGTCTCCGCCACAAGTTCAGCTGCATCAGCCGCAAGTGTGTGTCCATTAAGGAGATGGTGTTCCAGCTGCAGAGGGAGTGCTACATCAAACACAACCTGTGCTCCGCTGCTAAGGAGAACGTGGCTGTCATGGTGGAGATGATCCATTTCCAGGATCTGTTCCCTAAAGGGTAAGTGAGCCGTGGTGAAGTGCACATTTTCTTTTCACTTCTCCCTTCTTGCATTCTGTGTTCTTGCCTCGGTGTCTCCCTGTTGTCCATCCAAAGTTAATTTGCTTCTTTCTGCCCAGTCCATATGTGGAGCTGGTGAATATTCTCCTGAGCTGCGGGGAGGAAGTGAAGGACGCACTCACTCGGAGCGTCAGGCTACAGTGCGAGCAGAACTGGGGGGCTCTGTGCGACAGTCTCAGCCTCTGTTCTGACCTGCCGCCGTCCCCTGCCGCCTCCGCCGTCGAACAGCGCCGCCACCCTTTGCCTTCTCACCCCGAGCCAGAGCACCCTCGCAACCCCCGCCAAGGCGACAAGGACAAAGCCGGCAAGGCCAGCTTCGGCGCTCACCCGCGCGCTCGCAGTCAAGGACACCGCCGCCATGCTCCGGAGGCCAGCGTGGCGGCCGAGCAGGAAGACTCCAAAGCCACCGACATCCGGAGGTGAAAGCTCGGGAGGCCATGCTGACCGTTGACCCCCCACCCCCACCACCATTTAAAAAAAAAAAAAAAAAAAAAAAAAAAGCCACACTCTTCAGACTTCTGCACACCTCCACACAGTGACACACGTACACACGCAAACACGCACTTCTCGACACACACACACACGGATCACCAGACAGACTGAGCGCCAGGAAAGAAAGCCCTGATGTTTTCTGTCCTTATTCCGCCTTCTCCAGTCATTCCAGCAGTCCGACAGTATAAATGTGCAGGGTAATTGTGGTGTAGCTTGCCAGACTGTAGGCCACAATTTTTTTTTTTTAATCAAATAACAGTTGTTTTTATCGTGATTATTTTAGAACTATTTTGGCTCTAATATAGCATTTCTCAAATCATACTGTAAGATTTGATTATATTTGTATTATTTATTTTATTCTTTATGCAATGTTAAAATATCAAAATGTACATAGAATATCTATATTTATATCAACATGTATAAATATAGCTACAATATGCAATACTGTTATACTATAGGTGAACTAGTATATGGCGTGCCGTCTGTTCTGTTCACGGTATTGCACCCATCACACATTGGTCTGTAGATATGTAACATACACCTGTATGCTGTTTCAAAGTGGGAATATGTATGATAACTATAGATACTTGATAACTGAATACAAATTGTACAGGATATAAGTCCAGCTCTGGCACATATGAGTTTTAGTGCATGACGGTACATCCTTACAGTGAAAATCCACTCGGAAAGACGATGTGAATGGAATACTATGAATATGAAGGGCTACAGTGGATACAGGACGTGTGCACGCCCCAGTTTAAGTGCCAAGAGGATGATAAATCGTTTACAGATGTTCCCAGCCTTTATTGTGACCTATGACCTGTACAGTGCAACTGAAAAAGAAACAAGTCTCTTTTGGGGGGGATTAAAATGTGCAATAAGCTACTTGCATAAGTGTGCACACCCTGAAGCTACTACTTTGTTGAGCCTTTTGATACAAGTGTGTACATTTTAGGAAAATTTTTAGCGTTAATCGGTGTCTTTAATTAATGGCAGGTGTATACTTCCAAAAAAATCCTTCAGTCTTAAGGTGCTTCCACATGTTATTAGTTTAAGGGTGTGCACTCTTATGCAACCAGCTTATTGCACTCTTTTTTTATTCTATTTCTCCCCTAACAGATTTGTTTAATTTTCAGCAGAATTATACAGATTATAGGTCACATTAAACATGGAAAAAGTTTGGATTTTTTTTTTTTTTAAATCTTGGTCTCATTTTTTTAAATATGATGAATCCTGGCACTTTAACAGGAGTCTACACTTTTTGCTCCACTGTAGTGGTGAGCATTGAAGCGGTCTCTTTCAAAGACTTACCACTGAAGTCGTTGAACGGGAGCCGGCATGGCGGATGCTTTTTAATGGTATTCGATATATTTTACCATGTGTCTTACTTAAACGCTAAAGTCATCAGATTACTTTCATTCATTATTAACAGAGACCCTGCAACTGTCTCAGAGATATTACAGATTCACGTAATGTGTGTCGTTTTTGTAGACACTGCTCATGTTTACATTTGACAACTGAACTGTCAGATGATTTTTTTTTTCCCCCATTTGACTGTCAACAGCAGAGTGAGGATGTTCAGTTTAAAAATGTTAACGGATCACAAACATTAAGGTGCCTACAGATGTCCGCAGTGACCGCTCTTCTGTGATTTAAGTCAATGGATGATACTGTGTCATGGGGGGATTGACCGTTTAAGCTATTTTACAATGGTGCTGAGCCACAAAAGTCTTTGATTTTGCACTTCAGATGATTGTCACTTTGTGTTGCTGTGCTGCAGCTTGAGAAGGAAGGTTCGCGTTGGCAAACTAGAGGCTGTTTCTTTTGAACGGCTTTGGTCACTTATTAATAGCAGCACCAAAACAACAACAAAAAAAAGTCCTTTGGAGCAGATCGAGCCCTTTCTTTAATCTTGAGTGAAGAAATGCTACTTGATGTCCATGTGAGCAAGGAAATCTTCCTCTAAATTAGCTCTTCTCCCTCATCAGTCCCTTTCCTCGGTCACACATGGAGGACTGATATTCTTCCCATTTCAGAGCCGCAGGCAACACAGCAAGGACCCAGGAACTGGGTTAAGTCCACAGACGGGGGCTCTGGCGCTGTTATTCTAAATGTTATATTTACAGAGACCACCAGAGAATTCCTCTGGGTCCAAGCCAAGAGCCAGCAACACACGGAGGCAGAGAGGAGGGGAGCAAGAGGGACACATGTGGTGTTTTTGCTCCTTTTTTTTTTTTCCCTAATGTGATGATTTGCTCCGTCTTTACTTCTCCTTAGTGCTTTCTTTCTCCTCCTCCTTTTGGTCACAGATGCAGGCTTTTTGACCATTTTGGGCCAGTCATATGCTTCGGTTGTGGAAGTGAACACATTGTACCACATGCTGAGGACGGCTTGGCACGAAAAGAAAACACACTCGAATTTTGTGGCTCAGTTGAAGGGTTTTTCTCTTCGAGTTCCCCCTCTGTATTTACAGTCATGTAAAACCTATCCCTCCCGCTCATTTAGAGACGATCATAAGTGAGGCTTTTTATTTTTACTCTCATTATTATTAGAGTTATTATTATTGGAAGTTGGGATTCCTGTGACATCCCAGCATGAGACATAAGCTAATCCTATTGAGAATGTACTGTACGTGTGTAAAGTGACAATCTGTTCAGCTCTCTGTCATTAGGTTTGATATGCCTTTTTGTAATAATAATAATATAGTGTCTTGAATGGCTTTTTGTGCGTGTCCAGAGGGAAATAAAACTAATTTCTTGTATTGTTGGTGCGCCGTCACCATGATGTTTTCCTCTCTTAGCCACATGGACTTTCACTGCTCTGAAATACAGGACATTGTCCGAGAAGCTTGTAACTCACATCCGAGACGTGGGGTTGTAACCCCATCAACACCTTTGGACTCCTTAATTCAGATGTATCTTATTCATTAAAGTATTTTTGTCTGTATTTTGCACATTTTGCCTCTTTCTGTATAGTGCTCCTTGATGTTAAAGCGTACAAAATGGAAACTTTGAGAGGCGAAATCTTCTCTGACGGAGTTAGCAGAGAAGGCTTCGGTGTCTCAGGTGTACACGCAGGTTAAAAGACACCCCATTCTCATTTGACTCGACTCCTTCCCTGACCATGTTTAAAGTTTCAAGGACTGGAAATATCTTTTCTATTGAGAGAGCCCAAACGGTTGCGTCAGCAGCTGCGGCTTGTGTGCGATGCCGGGGAAAGGTTTAGGGTGTCAGTTTTTATGAGTCGCTCCGACAGTGTACATTGCCTCACCAAACATTTAGACAGTGCTCAGATTTGGAAGGTAGACTTCCCCCTGTGTTTCCAGCGCTAAGAGTCTCCCCAGATGTATTCACAGACAGTATGTGGGCAGCTGTGGCACGAAATCGACCCGCTGTTTCTTAAGTCGCAAAGTGTAGCAGGGGAGAAAGGCGCCTTAAATAATGAAGCTCCTGTAATATCCACTAGCAGACTGGTGATCGCCTCTCCCTGCCCTGTTGAGAATGTTTCACTAAGGTGCCCACTAGAGTGGCTAAAGCAAGAGGAAGTTCCCTATTGGGGGAAATGATGGTGGGCCCTATATGATGACCTTTTGCAGACTAAATTTTAATGGCGTGTGCTTTATAGGAGGAAAATCTGATCATGTCTTAGTGAATGACCTTCTAGGGAAGAAAATCTGATGCTGAAACCTACAAGGTGCCTTGTGGGTGCTCTTCTACTGGAAAAGGGTGGTGTTAGGAAGCTCCAACATGACTGACCCAAAGGTTGCCCTTAGAAGAAAAAAATGACATGCAGAGCTTTGTGAGAAAACGTAAATGGCGCAATTAGGGCACCGCTATAGTTCCCTTTGCAGTGAAGTACCCCTCCAGTGGAAACTTCCTTACGTTAAAGCAGGGATGGTCAAACGTGTGCCAAACCCTGCAGGGTCTCTGTACAGCTAGCCACTAAAGCAGGTTTTTTCACCGCTTTGTAACGACCAGAGTGGTGGCCTAGTGGTAGAGCATCAGCCCCATGCCCAGGAGGTTGTGGGTTCAAACCCCAGCTGGGTCATAAAAAAAACAAAAGTGGTACTTTCTAGCTTGGTGCTAAACATGATACTGTGGGAGGAAACAAAAACATTTGCCTCCTTCCTGATTTTGTTAACTGTAAATGGAGGGCTTGAGCTTGAGGTCATGAACCGATGGCCAGAGATTCTCCTGCAGGATTTTCTGGTAGAGAGCAGAATTCATGGTTCCATCAATTACAGCAAGTCATGCAGGTCCTAAAGCAGCAAAGCAGCCCCAGACCATCACACTACCACCACCATGTTTGACTGTTGGTATGTTCTATGAAATGCTGTGTTAATTTAATGCCAGATATAATGGGGCACACACCTTCCAGAAAGTTCACCTTTTTTCTTGTCAGTCTACAAAGTATTTTCCCAAAAGTCTTGGTGATCATCAAGAGTTTTTTTTGTTTTTTTGTTTTGCAAATGTGAGATGAGCCTTTGTGTTCTTTTTGGTCAGCAGTGGTTTTCTCCTTGGAACTCTCCCATGGATGCCATTTTTGTCCAGTTTCTTTCTTATCGTTGAATCATGGACCAGTGTCCACACTGAGGCAAGCAAGGCCTGCAGGTCTTTAGATATTCTTCTGGGTTTTTGTTTCTCATCTGTTCTTGAATTTCTTCAGACTACAGCATGATGTGTTGCTTTTTTGAGATCTTTTAGCCTACTTCATTTTGTCACACAGGTTCTATTGAAGTGATTTCTTGATTCAACAGGTTTGGCAGTAATAAGGCCTGGGTGTAGCTGTGAAACTGAACTCAGCTTTCCAAAAAATGCGGTTAATCACATTTAATTCATGATGTAATGGGGGGGTGTTACTTTTTCACATAGGGCTAGGTAGATTTGGATAGTTTTTTCCCTTATAAATTAAATCATTTAAAAACTGCATTTTGTATTTACGTGGGTTATCTTTGTCCAATATTAAAATTTTTTGATGATCTGAAACATTTAAAGCAGCGCTGTGTAACTTTTTTGTTCCAGGCAGAGAGGGGGAAACATTATTTTAAGATGAAAATCTTACATAGTGTTGCTTTAAGTGTGACAAATAAGCACTCAGGAATACCTTTCCACAGCTTTGTAAATAGAATGGGGAAAGGAAAGTTGGTCACCCAGCCACAGGGGTGAGTGCAAAACCAGTGCACTCCTAGTGCCGGTCCCAAGCTCGGGTGAAGTGGGAGAGTTGTGTCAGGAAGGCCGTCAAGCGTAAAAATTCTTGCCAAATCAAATATACCAACCCAAGATGCGCTGCGGTGGAGTATGGGGAGTCAGCGACATCTGCTGTAGAGAGACTGGCTGGGAAGAAAACCTTTCAGGTCTTGGCCCTCCATGACCCAAGATTGGGCATCCTTGTTCTTGAAAGCATGCCCCCACAAGAAACCCTGAAATGAACATTTCACGGGTTTGTAGTTCACTGTCTTTTTATCATCAGTGTTTTTTCAAACTAACCTAAACGTGTCAAATTAATTCTAGTATTAAACATGATGCATCATAGCTATGTACACGTCATTACCTTTGCAGTCTGCCATGGTAACATCAGCAGCTCTATGATCCCAGTCTGCACGCTCAAGTCACGTTCCCACAGGCCAACTCTGGGTGTAGTGATAGTTACTGACCACTAGATGGAGGCCTCGCTCTGAATGTTGTCATAAAGGCGGCAGGTGGGAGCTTTACATTTTTAATATTTCTGGAATTAATGAGGATTTAAAGTTAAAATAGCTAAGGTGTGCTAGTTCAGATTTTGATTTCAATGGTGTGATTCTATTAGTAGCTAAAGTAGCACTACTGTATGTCTCCAAATAGTCCAGGGCAAGTCTGTGGGAGGAAATCACTCCTAACTGTCATGCTTCCTCGTGCGCACGAGGGAAGGAATGGAAAACCCAATAACGAGAGTAGAAAGTGCCATTTTATTAACTTAAACCATGAAAATAACAAGTCCAGCTTAGACCACACAAATACAGGAAGTTGCAATGAAACTGAAGTGATCCGGGGCTATCCATGCAGTCTGGTGGAAGAAAAAGTGAGGTAGAGTCAGCTGCTAACATCCAGGAAAAAGCCGTCTGTGAATGTCAGGCTGAACACACAAAGGTGGTTGTACAACATTCATGGAGGAACACACTGCCATGAATGAGGGTGAATGCTCGGACAATCTCTTTCCACAAGGCAAGGTATTTATAATCCTGATGCAAACGAGGAAAGAGATTGCCGGTGTGAGGAAGCGTGGGCTGAACATAACTGAACCAGGTGTGTAGGAGTGCATGTATGAGCGAGTGAATGGGAATGAATGGAGTGTGTGTGTGTGTGTGTGTGTGTGCGTGTGGGAACACCCATGATGAAGTGCAGCTGATGGCACTTGACAGGAGGAGGGGGCGTGCCCGAGCTGTCAGGGAGCGAAGGACCCAAACAGCTCCTTGACGCGCCTGACGGAAAATAGGGCAAAAATAAACAATAAGTCAGAACTCATGACAGCCCCCCTCCCCCCAGGGGTGGATTCCAGAGACCCCAGTACCATCAACCAAGAACAAAAAGAAAAGAAAAAAAACACACCTCAAGGACCCCCCCCCCCCCCCCAACAATAAACAACCCAGGGTGGGAGGTGGGGGAAAACCGGTTAGGAGGGAATCAACCAGTGAAAAACACAACAAATAGTAAACAACTAATGAGCAATGCCCCTCCTAGCAACTCCCCACCACCACCTAGGACACTAACCCCCTTCCCCAGAAGTCCAAAGTTCAGGGGGTCGGCCAGAGCCCCAGGCCCCCAGCATGGCAAGGCATGACTGATCGGGTGGCCTGCCCAAGTCCCAAGTCCAGCGACCGGCCCACCACATAGTGTGCAGCGGTCTGCCCAGGCCGATGGACCACATAACCCGAAGGCCAAGTCTTTCGGGTGGCCGACCAGCGTGGTGAAGCCACCAGAACTGGAGGGGAAAGCGAAGAGGCAGCCTACATGCTGGGGAACTTTGGTGGCCAAACCAAGGGACAGGAGTCCCCCCGCCGTCGGAAGCCTGAAGCAGGGGGACGTTAGCACCAGTGATGGTCCTGGTCTGGGACATGGCTGCACCCGCAACTGTCCCAGTCTGGGACGTGGCTGCACCCACAACGGTGGGCCCCGGCTGGACCTCTGCTGTGCCCGCGATGTTGGACCCTGGCTGGAGTTCTGCTGCGCCCGCGACGGTGAGCCCTGGCTGGAGCTCTGCTGCACCCGGGATGGTGGGCCCCGGCTGGAGCTCTGCTGCACCGCGTTGGGCTCCGGCTGGAGCACCGTTGCGACCTCATTGCTCCCGCGGTGGCCTCCCCAGCGAGGGAGGTGAGGCTCCTCATGTCCCTTGGCGCTGGACTCCGATCCTCCGAGGTCTCTGGTGGGATCAGCTGCTCTCCAGTGACCCCATTAGGGGGCTCCGAGTCCGGAGAGGGAGAAAAAGAGACTAGGTCAGGGTCGCCGGCAGCAGCAGAGCCCGGGGAGGTGGCTCTGAGGGCTACTGTGAGCTGCCACGGGACATTAACATGATTGTTAACGCTTCATCCATCCAGGTGGATGCCCTCAATTTCTCCTCTGGGGATCAATAAAGTATACAAAATCAAAAAAAAAAAATCAAATAATTGACATGATGGAGCACACTTGCCTGAACTCGGGCTCCACCACCGTCCAGGACTCCGGTGATTTAGGGTGCGTAGTGGTAGTCGGTTCACTCGGTGCTATTTCCCCATTGACCTCCTCCAGAATCACTAATCCCATGTCATCATCCATGGGCAACCCAGGTAGTGGCAGCTCCTCTCCGGCGACCCTAAGGATGGAGCTCAAAGGGGATAAGAGAGGAGGAGCGGTTAGGGTTGCCGCCAGCGGCAGAGCCCAGCAAGGGGAGTCCAGATGCAGCTGGGAGCTGCACCTGACTCTCCTCCCCAAGAGCCAGACAAGATCTCTCAATCATTGGCAAATGAACTACAGGAGAGATTACTTGCCTGCACTCAAGCTCTACCGCCGTCCAGGACTCTGACGATGAAGTTCCGGGTCCCATTGGCTGGAGGTCTGGTCCGGGAAATGACTCCGCTGCGGTGGCCTTCGCAGCAGGTGTGATGGTGGTTGCAGTCGCGGTACTCTCGTGCACCGTCCTCCATGCCTCCGGCTCCTTCGGCATGGCGGCCGAGGACGACCTCTCCACTAACCCCTGGGCTGAACCCTCCTGGGCCTCCGGCTCCTCTCCCCTCGAGCGACCTGGATCCAGAACCAGTGGGCTCATAGAGGCACGCACAGAAAGGAGTTGGTGAGGTCAGGTACAGGAGCATTATATGCCGCTGGGGGGAAGCACTCAGGGGAATGCACACCCTGAGTCTCCTCGCGAGGAGGCAGGCAAAATTGTTCATTAACCGTGAAAGTTAAATGAGAAAAAAAACTTGCCTGTTCTCCTGGCACTGGATGTCTTCAACGGCCTCCGGAACGTCCTCTCCCCTCTCCTGGCATTCCTGATCGGGTTGCGGCTCCCCCTCCTTCAGGGAGAGTTTATTTAATCTCCCAGCCATCTCCGGGAGGAGCCATGGCCTCACCTCCAGGATGAGGTCCGTCTCAGCCAGAAGAGCCAGCCTACGTTCCTCCAATTCCCCCCGGGATGGAGCAAAGCATGGCTCAGAGCGGGGAGGCAGGGCTGTCGTAGGTGGGGCTGGGCGCTTCTTTTGACGGGAGTTCCTCCTCCTCTTTCCCCCAGACAGCTCCGGAACCAGATAGTCTGGGACATGAAGCGTCATGCTGGACCGCGAGTCAGCCATGCCGAGAAGCTCCGTCTTCTCCGGGGAGGGATACGGAGTGGCCGCGGGAAGCTCGGGCGCTGGGGGATCCTCATCCGGTTCCTCCTCCATCTGGCAGTTGAGCTGGGCCAGTCTCTGCTCCTTCTTCACCTGGCGTTCCTCCTTAACCCGGCAGTCTAGCTGGGCGAGCAGGGCCAACCACTCCTTCTCCGTCGACAAGCCCGTGGATTGGGTAGGCACGGGGGGTGGAACCCTCACAGCCAGGGAAGCGCGTCCTCGAGCCTCTCTCTGGCGGCGCTCCTCCTCAACCCGATGGTTTACCATGGCCAGCAACCCCAGTCTCTCCTCCTCCATCATCACGTCTGAGGATTGGGTAGGTCCCGGCCCGGGAGATGACAGTGATCTGAGGGGAGAGGAGGTCTTCCTCCGACGGGAGCGTCTCTTCTGTCTGGAAAGGGAAGGATGGTGGAGAGGATGGCGTCCACCCTAGGAATAACCCGGAGGTTAGGATAGTGCCGCTCGACGTCCTCCGCGATGAGTCGTGCCCACTCCCTGTCCTCGGGAAACTGAGGCCACTGAAAGGCGAAGATCACCTCCTCCAGCAGATCCTGGGCTCTCTGCTCCTCATCCGTCCAGATCATAACACCAAAAACTCGAGGAGGAAGGGGAAAAGAGGGTGAAAGGAAAAGAAAAAACACAAATCTACTCCGCTGGGTTTTTTCTGTGGTCGGAGCATTCTGTCATGCTTCCTCGTGCGCCACGTTATGGCGCACAAGGGAAGGAATGGAAAACCCAATAGCGAGAGTAGAAAGTGCCATTTTTATTAACTTAAACCACGAAAATAACAAGTCCAGCTTAGACCACACAAATACAGGAAGTTGCAATGATGAGTTAAACCCCCAGACATGCAGGACGCCACCCGGACGCTCAACAGCCCAGCGACAGGAATGCCTAGTGCCACAGAGCTACTGTTGACACGGGGAGAAAGGCAAATATAACTTACAGAACTGAAGTGATCTGGGGCTATCTGTGCAGTCTGGTGGAAGAAAAAGTGAGGTAGAGTCAGCTGCTAACATCCAGGAAAAAGCCGTCTGTAAATATCAGGCTGAATACGCGAAGGTGGTTGTACAACATTCATGGAGGAACACACTGCCACGAATGAGGGTGAATGCTCCGACAATCTCTTTCCACGCCACGTGCAATATTTATAATCCTGATCAGAATCAGAATCAGAATCAGAATCAGATTTATTGCCATTGTTCATGTAGTACACAAACTAGGAATTTGTCTCGGTGCAATGCTGCAACATTAAACATGATAAAATAAAAGAAATAAACTATACATGCAATAAAGTGTAGAATAAGAATGAGTAATACTAGTCAGCAGTTTAAATATATTAGCGAGCAGCAGATAATGTAGAGAACCATATAGTGCAGTCGGTAATGCAAGAAGAAAACAGTGATGATTGACATGAGTCTGGTTGAGCTGCTGTACATAGTGCACGAGAGTCAATAAGTCACTTATGTTCAGCAGTCTGATGGCAGAGGGGAAGAAGCTGTTCATGTGACGGGAGGTTTTAGTCTGAATGGACCGAAGTCTTCTACCTGAGGGGAGAGGGGCGAACAGTACGTGACCAGGGTGTGAAGGATCGGCTATGATCCGGCCAGCACGCCTCCGGGTCCTAGAGATGTACAGATCCTGGAGAGATGGGAGCTTGCAGCCGATCACCTTCTCAGCAGTGCGCACGACGCGCTGCAGCCTTAGTCTGTCCCTGGCAGTGGCTCCTGCGTACCACACGGTTATGGAGGTGGTGAGGATGGACTCGATGATGGCCGTGTAGAACTGCACTAACATCTTGGTGGGTAGCTTGAGCTTCCTCAGCTGCCGCAGGAAGAACATCCTCTGCTGGGCCTTTTTGATGAGGGAGCTGATGGTCGGCTCCCACTTGAGGTCCCTGGTGATGGTGGTGCCTAGGAAGCGGAAGGAATCAGCAGTGGTGATGGTAGAGCCTGTGAGGGTGAGGGGGGGGCAGAGGAGTTGTGACTTTCCTGAAGTCCACAATCATCTCCACTGTCTGTCTGATGCAAATGAGGAAAGAGATTGCCAGTGTGAGGAAGCGTGGGCTGAACATAATTGAACCAGGTGTGTAGGAGTGCATGTATGACCGTGTGAATGGGAATGAATGGAGTGTGTGTGTGTGTGTGTGTGTGTGTGTGTGTGGGAACACCCATGATGAAGCACAGCTAATGGCACTTGACAGGAGGAGGGGGCGTGCCCGAGCTGTCAGGGAGCAAAGGACCCAAACAGCTCCCTGACGCGCCTGACGGAAAATAGGGCAAAAATAAACAATAAGTCAGAACTGGGTTTGGAACAACCAATCCCAGATTCATGACACTAGCGTCCCCAGGATTGTGTCACAACCCCCTCCCTTTGAAAAACCTTTAAAATCTCGCTTGTTTTGGACACAAACAAAGGACAAAGGCTGGGGAGCAATGATCCAGAGAATGGTAGTCATGAAAGTTACCCAGATATGGAGCTAAAAGTCTGTCTGGAGTGAATGAATAATGGACTCATTGCAACCTCTTTGAGATGTCACTTGACATGCAAAGCAAATCTAATCCATTACTGTTATATAACTAACCTTATGTCACTCCAGTTTTTGTTGTTCTTATAAAATATCTCTTGGAGTAAAATTCTACTATGGATTTAATTTTCCGTTATATACATATAAATACACTTTAAAAATGAAAAGGTTAAAAAACTCATAATTTTAAGGCAACGTGCTGCAAGAGATTTATGAATTTTGAGGCCAACTCAAACTTCTGCACTTTAAAGAAAGTCATTTTGTTTCAGCTAATTATCTTTTGTCTCAATAACTTCAATATAATGTGTATAAACAACTACATAGTAAGAAATAAAAAAAAAAATTCCTGCCAACAGAATTTTGTCAAATACTCCATTTGTTCCATACCCAGGAGGCTACTTCTGTGTCTTTTCTTAACCTTGTGTGGTCTCACTGTTCCAGTACAGAATCAGTCCTATGAACACCATTAATATTGTCGGTCAGGGAGATGATAAGCAAGGCCACAGTGCAGCAAGTTACAGATGTTATGCTGTGTCACACTTTGATATTCATAACAATACTACTGACCTCCTGACCAAACAATGGGCTTCTGGCTGGGCCAGAAATCTTAGTGGTTGGTATGGCAACAGAGCTCTTTCAATATGGACGTGACCAATATTCCATCTGAGAAGAGGCTGAGCAGCAGAGGAGAGGCTCTGTGTGGAGAAACCTGAGCTAGTCAGCCCCAGGCGCTTTGTGAGCGTCTGCCCTATACTGCTCCCATGTAAACTAATGAATAAATGACTGGGTGCCTAAGTTTCATGGATGAATCATTTACGAACCATCTGGGGTGAATGGGCTCACCCCACCTTGGCTCCCGTAGAGCCTAAATGACAGTTGTCCGAGAAAAGCACATCGACATTTCAAAAAGGTCTACAAAATAAGAGTATCATAACGAACATAACCTATTTATATTAGGGTCAGCCATGTGTGCTCTAAGTGTAACCTTATTCAGTATGGAAAGTTTCATCTTCCCTGACTCAACTGCATCTGTGCTACCTAACAGCATGTGTTATCAGGGAGGGAAAATAATGACAAAACTTATATGTTGTAGCTCTGAAGAGGCTTATGGGAGACATCAGCACTGAGTATGAAGAAATCACATTATCATCTGCCAAGGCTTCACTCATTCAGCGGACATTGACAGCCAGAAACAGCTGGATCAACCGTCAGTTACTTCAGCAAGTGCTCAGAAGCCAAAAAGCCGCTGTTGAACCACCCCAACTGGCCCTGCAAGACCTGACAATGAGGTGACGGAATGCACTGCTGCTGGATGTAAGTGAAGGGTGGGTCTGCCATGGGAGACGGCTAAAGGTATATTCCCATACACTGCTTAACATTTGCTCAAGGGGGTCAGTGAGTGAAAAATGTCGCATTTGTAGGTTTTGACTGTCTGAAATGAGTCTACTGTGTTATGTGTGGAAATAGCTGGGTGAAGCATGAGGCAGGATGATGGTTGGCGAACACAGCTTTATTGAACTATATAAAAGACAGCAAACACACGGTATGCACCAGCGTGGTCATCTGGCAAAGAGACTGTAAGATGGACATCCTCCGCCTTATATAGGGCGGTGCAGTGACACGACGGGAAGTGCGTGTCACTACATCGCACTTCACAATATTGTGCCGGAACACAACACCACAATCTCATCCCCCCTTAGAAAAATCCCAAACCATGCACACAATTGAAAACCTCCCTAAATTTGGGACCCGAATCAAGTACTAAAATAATGGGAACTAATGTACTAAAATGGCCTAACACGCTCACACAGAACAACTAAAATAAGGCTGATGGGTGGACTACCGTAGAGCCCACACGGCGGGGTGGATTATTCTGCCACCCATAAACTAAAAAGAGTCTTTATTAAAACTAAAAATTACAGCCGTGCTCCTGAATAAAAGCAAAATAAAATAAACCCATATCATAACATGCATGCAAAACACCAAAGAACTATATAATAAAGTGCTACCGCACAGTCATTTGGGTGAAAAAAACTGGAACTTGCATGGGGGGTCCAGGGCAGCCCCTCAGCAGGCGCGCACCTGGAGACCACAGACCCCAGGAGCGATGGCCGATCCTCTGGATGACGGCGCCTGGATCCCACACCGCCATCATCGACTCCCGTCTAGCCTCGCCACCTAGAGCGTCTCCCCAGACACGTGGAAGCTGATTGGCATGCCTCGGTGAGCCGTAGGACAACCTGAAGCACACTGCGCCCAGCTTAGCCACAATACGCAGACACCCTCGATGTTTTGCTGGCTGTCATTTGGCCCATCTTCGCCGTGGATGTCCTTCACCCTGAACTCGAACCAAGTCCATAACCTGGAGTGGAATTTCACTCGGCCCAATGTGCTGCTGCTGAGCATGCGGTAAATGCATGCTCGTTGGTCTGGCCCCATCCTCTTCTATGAACGTTGTAGTATTCACCGAAGTAGCCACAGACCCCCCAACCAACTGTGGCCAAGAACAGGAGACATCTGGGGCGAGCACATTGGTGTTACTCGCCAGCATGGGTACCAACCCTGAACAAGAACTGGTCGACTTGAAAGCGAGGGTGTCCGTTAGCTCTTTGTACCGTTCGCTCCCAATGTCTGTTGGGGGCGAGCGGGATGATTTCTCATTAGCCTTCTGTTTTCTTATTAAAGACAAAGATGGAAAGGAGATGTTTTTACCTTTTCATGTTTCGACTGTCCACTGCAGTCATCATCAGAAGGGGTGATTTCTCCCTTGGGTTCCCCGGGTAAGACAAACAGCACACCCTGGCGTAGTGATTCAAGCGTCCACATTTGCTACGTTTTCCTCTAGCCGGGCAATTCTTCGCTTTATGGCAGGGCATTGTGGACCCACAACCCCTGCAACAGGAGTTTCCCGGAGCAGACCTTTGGCTAGCAGCATTAACTTCCCAAAAATCTTTGTCTGAGCTTTCCTCGCTATCAGGGTCTGCAGCATTAGCTGAGGCAAGCGGTTCCGGCATCTTCTGTGGCTGGCGCCAATTTAGCTCCACTGCTAGCTTATCAACAGCTTCCCACCAGAGAGCTTGCGCCATTGCTTTTGCTTAACATCAAGTCATTAGGCTCCATTAATAGCCTAGCACGCAGCTCAGCATTACACGTGTGCTCTGCTAGTTGGTCGCGTGCCATATCATCTTCAAGCAGTCCAAAATGACACTCGCTGGCTAGCTGCTTCAAGTCAATGACATATTGGCAGATAGGCTCACCTACTCACTGGCGTCTTTGGTGAAAACAAATTCTCTGAACAGTCACATTGTCTGGGGTGGAGAAACGTTTTGCTACCAGCTTCACAATGTCCTCACATGAGTCCGCCGTGCCAGGCATCCACAGGACCCTCCAGCCCTCCATACACAGGTTGCAAATGAGGAGCGCCTGCTCTCTCACCTTATTAAGTTCCCCGAGGCCCAGGGCCGTAACATACATCTGACAGGCCTCCCACCAATGCAGCCATGAAACCTGTGGTTCGCCCGGGAGCTCGAGAAAGGGACGAAGTGGGGTGATGCACGCCTCCATGAGTTAATCCTCGATCGCCACATGTATGGAGATACCTGAGTGAAGGATGAGGCAGGGTTATGGTTGACAAACACAGCTTTATTGAACTGCATACAAGACAGCAGATACAGGGTATGCACCAGTGTGGTCATCTGGCAAAGAGAGGCGTAAGATGGACGTCCTCTGCCTTATATAGGGCGGTTTAGTGACGTGACGGAAGTGCACGTGACTACACCACACTTCACAATAATATGCCAGAACATGACATCACATACTGGTCACCTAATTATCAAAAAAATTTCAAAACAGTCAATTTTCTTAACGAAAATACACAGCCTTGATCTCGTTTTTCACTCCCAGAAACATTTTTGACTATTCCGACTAAATCGTATACGTCGTGTTTAGAAAAAGCCAACCCACAGCCGCCCTTGAGACCCGTCCACTGCTCTGTTATTGGCCCACCTAGCTGTCTGTCATGTAGATGGAAGGGGTGCTAAAGGTAGCCTATTAGCCCCTAAGCTATTAGCCCCAAGCTAATACTGGTACCAGGAAGCTCAAACCAAGCATTGCTCATATTGTTATTTTTTTCAGATCATAGTCACCCTAATAACCATCTGAGTTTCCACCTGGTTCACCAGTCCGCCACGTCGCTACGGCCCATCTCCCAGTGGTTTTGCCATGATTCCACAGCAGGTTGCCAGTGCCAGCATGCCGGTCACAGCAACTGCCTACGCCGCGAGCCGAGGCTGCTGCCTGGAGGTACTGGCTTTCACGGCCAGCTCCCCCACCATCCTCCGGGGCTCCGAGCGACTCCACTCTACTCTCACAGGAAACGTAGGGGAGCCGCTTCATGACGGGGAATCCCCCAGCTGGCAGTGGGAAAAGAGCAGAGTACCGCAGAGTGACACACTGCCCTTTGAGATCCTGTGGCTTGGCAGCTCGGCTCAGCCAACAGCCTCGGGTAGTGATGATCGGTGGGCCGCCTGGCACGTGGTGCTGGCGATTTGTTGTGGCATCCCGGCGAGGTTGTTGGGAGATGGGCCATAGTGGCGGGAGATACACAAACGACTGTGGATCAGTGAACCAGCACAGCTCATCCAAGCTAGAAGGAGGCTAGAAGCTAGTCAGCTAATGGCTAACTGATGTAAGAGGGAGGGCGGAGTTGAATAGTTGAAGGATGTTTTTAAGGAAAGGAGGTTCAAGGCCTTCTAATGTGCAGATTCCTTTTGCACCTTGCTGTTATGCTTTAATGTTTTTATGTAAAGCACTTTGAATTGTCTTGTACACAAATGTGCTATGCACATAAACTTGGCTTGCCTTGCCTTAAACTGACAGGCTTTAAAGCAGTGTTTCAAGAAAGCCAGGAAAAAATAGCTTCAATAATTTAAAAAAATAAATAAAATGTGAACAAAATATGTCACAAACACTTCATTAAGACATGAATGAGCTATTAAAATATGGAAAAAAAGTGCAGTCAATGACCCCTTTAAAGAACACAAATAAAGGGATTTTTTGCATGTTTACTTTGAAGTTAATGCTTTCAGCGACAAATCAGCAGCTATGCTGTTGTGTGCTTTCAGATAAGACTCTTTTTCGTGGTTTAAACACAAGTGATTGTACTCCCACTTGAGTAATGCATACTGTGGGTAGCAAGAGTACTTCTTTATAGCAGGATACCCTTTCATCTCTTGGTGAATAGGTCAGTATGACCCACAAATGCATCTATGGGATTCTTCCCTCTTTTGTGCAGGGAGCAAACATATGAAAGAATAATTTTCTGAGGAAGTACTGAGAAAAAGAATGATATGGTGACACGATTAGCACACAACAGAGACCAAAGTAAAATTAATCAAACTCCATTATGTGCTGAAAATAGCAATAGCTTATTTTAATGAGATTGCTATGCAGTACTGTGCTGTGCGTCCAGATTACAGCAGTTCAATAAAATGTAATCTGTGCCTACACTCAACAAAATATAAACACTTTTATTTTAGCTGTCATTTGAATAACATTTTTTACTGAGCACACAAAAGACACATTTCTTTCCAATTATGAGCACTTTTTTGTAAGTTTGTGTTACTGAGCATGTCTCCCTCGCCAAGATTTTTCATGCTTTTGTCACGTTGTCATTATGGGGTATTGTGTGTAGAATTTTGAGGAAAAAATGAATTTAATCCATTTTGGAATAAGGCTGTAACATAACAAAATGTGGAAAAAGTCAAGCGCTGTAAATACTTTCTGGATGCGCTGTATAGCCACTATCCCTCCTCTGCACATGTCCAAACCCTCTCAGCCTCGTCTCGCTTACTTTATCTCCAAACTGCTCAACCTGAGCTGTCACCATGGCAAACAAGAAGGGCCACAGAGCTGATCCCTGATGTAATCCCACCCCCACCTTGAATCCATCTGTCTCTCCTACAGCACGCCTCACCACTGTTTTGCTGTCCTCATGCATGTCCTGCACCACCGTCACATACTTCTGTGCCACTCCTGACTTCCTCATACAGTGTCGCAGTTCCTCACTTGGCAAATGTTGCAGCTGCAGTACTTTCTTGGCATGAAACCATACTGCTGCTCACTGATCGTCAGTCCTCATAACTTCACACTGTCTGATGGACTTTATGCCTTTGTAGTTACTACAGCCATGAGCATCACTCTTGTTCTTGAAAGTCGGTGCCACAACACTTCTCATCTCCTCAGGCATCCTCTTCTCCAAGATTCTGTTAAACAATCTGGCTAAAAAAGCGTCCACAGTCCTCTCTCCAAAACATCTCCATACCGCCACAGGTATGTTTTGCTTCAAACTGGAGTGAAAATCGTGAAAAATATCTATATATGATAAACAATGATTTATTTTGAAACAGTCTTCCAGAAAAGAAGTACCAGATAGTTGCAGTAGATGTTGGCAAAGCTGTGCAATCCGCCGGTTATTCGTGTTCCTACTAAAGATGTGTTTTACAGTTTTATCAAGGTTTAAAGATCACCATTTCGTCTGGATAATTTTAACTTTCCCCCACTGACTCCTCTTGTTGAAGACATCCTTATTTGGGAGGAGAAAGTCCGTCGCCAGTGCATATGTTGTTCATTGAGGGGGACTGTGGGCGGTCACCTTAGATCAATTATCCAATCAGATTGTAGATTTGAGTTAAAGTGGGCGGAGCATCGGTGGGAAATCCTGACGACCAGTGGCCCGTTACAGAAGGCGGGGGAGGGGCTTGTAGACGGAAGTGTCTCCCGACTGGCCCAGCTGTCATCTAAGAAGAGAGAAGAGACCATTTACACCGGCTGCATAGGAAATGCTGAAAAAAGGGTGAAAAAACCCTACTAAAATATGGAAACATCGGAGCGATAAAGGTAACCGTGTCCAACACGCCGCCGCACATTGCTTGTCGACGGGTCAGGGCGGCGGCCGAAACTGCGATGCGATATATTCGAGCTGTTAGGAATGAGAGGGGCTGCTGGGCTGTGTGACATTGAACATACAGGACACGAAACAGACGAGGTCGTTTAAAGAGCCGCTACACCGACTGTCAGCGGAAAATTCAGCGATTCTAAGCAGACCGTGGAGGGAGTTTGTAGCTGCTGAAGTCGCCCCGCTGCTGTTAGCTGCCGTGGTCTCCTGCTAGCGTCCTAGCCTCGGCGCTCGGTGAAGGCAGCTACCCCAGATTGAGAACAGACTGGAGACGTCACCAGCGTTTCTCCCGTGTTTAAATGGTTCCCTTCGAGGAGGTAATTGTTGTAACGACGGGTATAATTCGGTGTGTGCATAGGACCGCATGCCACGCTGCACTTGAGCGTCCAGGTTAGCCGTGTGGCGCACACACGTACATTAAAATGGGCAATATTTTCTGTGGCACATGAGCAGCTGTTAGCTTTTTGCGGCTAGCTGCATAACGACCTCTTTTTTTTTTTTTTTTTTTTTTTTTTCCCCTGATACGTCAGCTTCACCGGTTCAGGCTGCTGGCAGCTTCCAGCTGGTCAGTCGGGGTGTTTTCCGTGGCTGCTCGCCTGCTGTAGTGTTCCGTTTCATCCAGGCCTCTCAGTGGGCCAGTCAATGATTTGATATCACTGATTGCATCACAGGACCAGGCAGGGTGCAGGCCAAGCACATCCACAGCCATTGGTGTTGTCCCCCCCCCTTTTTTTCTTTTAAAAGTTTAATCTTCCTAACCAGTACTTCCTCTCTTTTCCCTCTTTCTCCCTAACCCACATTTTAGGATTAACAAGCCAAAAGTGTATTGAAGATTTACTGGCTGTCCTAAATGGGGGACTACGGGTTTGGAGTTCTGGTGAAGAACAGCAGCGGTAACAAATCTGCTTTCCCTGTTCGGATCCCTCCTCACCTTCAGCCCCAGCACTCTCACCTCCCGTCCAACCCCCCCAGCCCCCCCTCCTTCGTAAACAACACCTGCTCCCCCAATGGGGGCAGTGCCTGGCTGTTCCCCGCTGTAGCCCAGCACAGTACCATGCAAGATGAGATTCTGGAGTCGGACAAGTCCAAGGCCTTGGACCTCCCAGATATGCAGGAGAAGTCTCAGGTCCAGGCCCAGCCTCAGGCCCTCTCCCCGGGCCAGCAGGAGGCTGGAGGAGGCCTAGGAGAGCTTGAGGGCGCTCTTCCTGAAGATGGCTCATTGGAGAAGGGTTCATTGGAAAGTAGTGGTGGGAAGGAAAAGCTGCGGATGGAGTCCCCGGTGCTAGGTGGCTTCGACTACCAGGACACCCTGGGAATGGGTACAAGCTGTGCACAATCCACCTCGTCCTCTTCTTCATTAACCAGCTTTAACAACTGGTCCCCTGCGGTCCAATCCACCCAGTCTTCGGTAGTTGGGGAAGACGTCGGCGGGTTCTTTGGTCCTGCCGGCTCCAATGCCAATGGACCTCCCCTACTGTTCCAGAACTTCTCCCACCATGCCAGCCCTGGTTTTGGAGCAGGTGGGAGCTTCTCCCCGCAGATTGGCTCAGTCTCTCAGCACCACCCTCCCACACCTCACCCCCAGCACTACCACCCCCATGGGCAAGGGGTTCCACAGCAGCACCAGCGCTCCCCCGCTAGCCCTCATCCTCCCCAGCCGTCCTACCCTCCTCATCCACATCGCACAGGACCATTCACCCAGCTGCCCCACCTTGCTGCTGCACAGAGTAAACCACCTTCACCCTGGGGAAGCTACCAGAGTCCTTCCACTCCCACATCCACCTCCTGGAGCCCAGGTGGATATGGTGGCTGGGGTGGCACGCAGGGGGTTCGAGAGTATCGGCGGGGGGTAGGTGGAGGGATGACGGGCCTCAATTCCATCTCGCCACTGAAGAAGTCCTTCCCCAACAATCAGGTAAACGGGGATGTTGTGACTAATTTTTCAAATGGATCACCATTGTATTGGCTGATGGTGCATTTTTGGCTGGCAAGCCTGTCTGAAACATATCACCCTCTCCAGGTTCCTTTGCAGAAATTCCCCAGAAATGGGTCTGGCATCAATCATAAGGGCTGGGTGGAGGAGAATATGAGCCGCAATGACAGTGTTTATCCTTTTCAGGTAGGCATACAGGTGATGAAATTTCATGCATGTTAATTAAAATGATGAGATTTCAAGTGATTAAGATAATCCTGGAGATAAAGTGAAAGAACTGGACATTGGTGCATATAATTAACTCGTTATATAACTAGAAAAGCACTCAAAAGAGCGCATACCTCTGCCAAGGCTCCTTCTGTCCCTCATAGATCACCTCCAAAATGTAATGGGTCCGTGTGTAGGCCCGGAGCCAGTTCTAGTGAAAATTGCATCCAAATCCATCCAGTAGTTTTGGAGGATTCTTGCTAACATGCTGTGAGAAAATAAGAGCCTTGGTGGAGGTATGCACTCTTGGATCATCACCAAAATGTAATGGGTTCCTCTCTAGCCCATGGACCACCTGTGGTGAAAATTTCATCTAAATCCATCCAGTAGTTTTTGTGTAATCCTGCTGCACACATACAAACAAGGTCCTTGGTGGAGGTATAGACTCTCAGATTATCACCAAAATTTAATGGGTTCATCTTTGGCCCAAGGGCCACCTCTGGTGAAATTTTCACCAAAATCCGTACTGTAGTCTTTGTGTTATCCCACTAACTGACAAACCGCCCCGATTACATAACCTCCTTGGTCGAGGTAAAAACAAAACTCACACATTTATGTGGTCATGTGTATCGAATGCTACAAACAAGCAACTGATCCATCTTTTGCCTTTTGCTCAGTCTACAAAATGAAAAACTGAAACTTATTTTTTTCTGCTTCTGTTTGAGATGTTATCTAGATCATTTGGTTGAGAGAGAGCAGCCTCCTCATCCGCTCTGATCACATGGCTTTCCTCTTGTTCTGACTTGAGAAGTCTTGGGTTCTACTGCAGCTTTACATGCTCTCGGCACTTTTGCACGCAAATGCACAGTCACTTGTTTTGTGACTGCACTGAGCATTATATATTGCTCAGATTTTTTTGTTTTTAATTGCCGCCAAACTTAATATTTACTTTACTATAGGCTTTTTGATTCAATTATGTATTCATTTTAATTGGGATAACCAGAGGCGTATTTTAGCTTTTTTTTCTTTAATATAGCTTGTCTTGCATAAGACTAAAATGCAGCATTTTTATGCTGTGTCTATAGTCAGTCTTTGTATGTCAATAATTATTAGCATCACAGCAAACTCTGTCTGGGATCTGCTACCTTGTGCTGTGTTTTGGCTGATTTTGATGTGGGAAGTGCGGAGTCTAACTGTTGTCTTCCTCTCTTTGAGCAGGAGAGAACACGGTCCTTTGATGGCTTCAGTATGCACTCTCTGGAGAACTCTCTGATTGACATTATGAGGGCTGAGCAGGATTCCCTTAAAGGTTGGTTCCCACACTAAGAATTGCAAGTAGGGCTTGATTCTCCTCACCGTTGCCTGAAGATAAATCCAGCAGGTGTTGGTAGTGGTTATTGAGTAGCTTTTCCAGAATTTTGCAAGTACGTTGCCTGCAGTGAATGTCTGAAAATGCATGCTGCTTTTTACCATGCCTATGTTTTTAAATTCAAGAACATTTTGTAGCCGCATAATTTGATATGATTATTTCCTAAAGTACAGTACAAAATCGGACAACGTTGGGATGGTATGGATTGCAAAAAGTGTTTTGTCCCTTTCTTCCTCCAAATGTGTGCTATAGTATTTTTTTTATTATTTTTTTATTACTTATTTTGTACCCGTAGGTAGATTTGTTCTGCAGTCTGGTGACAAACCACCAGCTGCCGGTCGCTGCGTGCGCAAGCGCCCCTTAACTCCCTAACCTGCATGTTTTTGGCATGGGGTATGGGGTAGTCTGGACTTTTCCATTTCAAAATTCTCCACACATTCTCTGTTGGGCAGTAGGGCTGTGCAATATGACCAGAACTTCATATCACGATACAAGTCATCTTATATCACGACATACGTTTTCTGTATATTCTACAGTTTAGATAATCACATAAAAATTACACTTTTTTTTGACATTTTAAATTGCATACTAAAAAAAATCACTGTGTACAAATTGAAGAAATTCGTACACGCTGAAGACGCCATTGTGGTCTGATTTAACCTGTTTGCTTCTTTGTAAAAATCTTTCAGATTGGTCATGATCTGAAAGTCAAAGACACAAAGGGTAATGTAAAAAAATACATGTGGTGATTTTAACTTTATTCATTGTCACTACTGGACTAATTAAATTAGAAATCAAATAAACTACATTAAGAGCCAATTTGCTCCGACGACACTTTTTAATTTATTTTTTTATGTGTGTCAAACTTTTGCAGCTTCAATAAATATTTTTTAGAAAAAACTAAAACTCAGGAGTAATTTAAACCAAAGAAACAATGGTCTGATACACTCAGTGACAACTTGGCATCACCATTTACCATTTGCTGTTTATTAATTAGAGTGAGATGATGTTAATGTGACTTGCCTGCAGTTAAAACTGGGTTAGAAGACTGTCCTGTGATGCAGCACGGTGGGAAACAGCCCCGCATCCCTGATACACAGCAGTGGCTGTCTGACCAAACCATTGGTTTCGAGTTGGCTGCTGTGCTAATTACCAAAATGAAGCCCGGCCACTCACCCACACAGTTGTTCTGCTGCATGCACTGGGGAGAGAGGCGGGGCGCTGACTAGCAGTGTGTGAGGAGTTCTGCTGATGAAATGGAGTATATGCATTTTAAATCCCGATACAAGCGATAGTGTTAGATGAAACGATAGGTGTTTTTATTTTGTCATCCGATATATATCATATCGCACAGCCCTATTGGGGGGGGGGGGGGGAGCGGTCAAGGCAGCAGGTAGGTCTGTGTGGGTGCCTCTACCATCTTGAAGGTAGCATATGTTGCTCTAAAACGTCAAAATCCTCTTCATTAATGCTGCCATCACAGAAGTATAAAGTCCTTGCCAAGGGCACCGAAACAACCCCATACCATGACGGACCCTGGACTTAACAGTCTGGAAGGTTCTTATCATCTTTGGTCCAAAGCACACCTCTTCTTCTGTTTGTTTTTAAAAACTGCAGTGACTGGGGGGCTGTACCACGAAGCTCTTTCAACTTACCCAGGCTTTGTGCTTGGAACCTTGCTCAGCAAAACTGAATGCTGTGATCAGAGTTAACGGGTATCACGAAGGTAGTTCTAAACGTCCTGTCAACCCAGGCTTTGTGCTTTAGGCTGCGTGTGCATTCGCAGGAAAAGGGGCATTAAAATGGGTCATGTGACTCTTTCTCCACACATATGTGGACCGATATGAACCCGTTTGTAAACTCTTAAATTAATGGGCTTATTGTTTTTTTTTTGTTTGGTTTTTTTTAATTACAACTGCAGCTATTCATATCTTAAATTTCGTTAAAGGTTTAAGTTTATCTAATATAACAGCTGTGTATCTGAGCCATTTACTTAGAATATACTGTATATATTTTGAGTGTAACGTAAAAAAATAAAGATAAAATATTAGTATAATTCCACCCTTTAAAGAGACCTGCAAATGATTTTTTGCCCAAAACAAAATACCCAGTTAGGATTCTCTTTGAGAAATACCAGCAATCATTTTCATAGTAGGCTATCGCCGTGTTTGAAATGTTCACTGGTTCCCTGTATAGTGTACTACAGTGCATCCAGAAAGTATTCACAGCGCTTCACTTTTTCCACGTTTTGTTACAGCCTTATTCCAAAAGGGATTAAATTCATTTTTCCCTCTAAATTCTGCACACACAATACCCCATAATGACGATGTGAATTTTTTTTTTTTTTTTTTTAAGATTTTTGCAAATTTGTTAAAAATAAAAAACTAAGAAATCACATGTACATAAGTATTCACAGCCTTTGCCATGAAGCTCAGAGTTGAGCTCAGGTGCATCCTGTTTCCACTGATCATCCTTGAGATGTTTCTACAGCTTAACTGGAGTCCACCTGTGGTACTTTTAGTTGATTGGACATGATTTGGAAAGGCACACACCTGTCTATATAAGGTCCCACAGTTGACAGTGCATTCCAGAGCACAAACCAAGCATGAAGTAAAGGAATTGTCTGTAGATCTGTGAGACAGGATTGTCTCGAGGCACAAATCTGGGGAAGGGTACAGAAAAATTTCTGCTGCTTTGAAGGTCCCAACGAGCACAGTGGCCTCCGTCATCCATAAATGGAAGAAGTTCGGAACTACCAGGACTCTTCCTAGAGCTGGCCGGCCATCTAAACTGAGCAATCGGGAGAGAAGGGCCTTAGTCGTGGAGGTGACCAAGAACCCAGTGGTCACTCTGTCAGAGCTCCAGCGTTCCTCTGTGGAGAGAGGAGAACCTTCCAGAAGAAAACCATCTCTGCAGCAATCCACCAATCAGGCCTGTATGGTAGAGTGGCCAGACGGAAGCCACTCCTTAGTAAAAGGCACATGGCAGCCTGCCTGGAGTTTGTCAAAAGGCACCTGAAGGACTCTCAGACCATGAGAAACAAAATTCTGTGGTCTGATAAGACAAAGATTGAACTCTTTGGTGTGAGTGCCAGGTGTCATGTTTGGAGGAAACCAGACACCGCTCATAACCATGCCAATGGTGGTGGCACCATCATGCTGTGGGGCTATTTTTCAGCGACAGGAACTGGGAGACTAGTCAGGATAGAGGGAAAGATGAATGCAGCAATGTACAGATACATCCTGGATGAAAACCTGCTCCAGAGCACTCTTCACCTCAGACTGGGGCGTTGGTTCATCTTTCAGCAGGACAACGACCCTAAGCACACAGCCAAGATATCAAAGAAGTGGCTTCAGGACAACTCTGTGAATGTCCTTGAGTGGCCCAGCCAGAGCCCAGACTTGAATCCAATTGAACATCTCTGGAGAGATGTGAAAATGGCTGTGCAGCAACGCTTCCTATCCAACCTGATGGAGCTTGAGAGGTGCTGCAAAGAGGAATGGGAGAAACTGCCCAAAGATAGGTGTGCCAAGCTTGTGGCATCATATTCAAAAGGACTTGAGGCTGTAATTGCTGCCAAAGGTGCATCAACAAAGAATTGAGCAAAGGCTGTGAATACTTATGTACATGTGATTTCTTCCTTTTTTATTTTTAATAAATTTGCAAAAATCTCAAACTTTTTTCATGTTGTCATTATGGGGTATTGTGTATAAAATTTTGAGGAAAAAATGAATTTAATCCCTTTTGAAATAAGGCTGTAACATAATGTGGAAAAAGTGAAGCGATGTGAATACTTTATGGATGCACTGTATATAGTGACTCAGCTATTTTGTAGTGCTCTTCAAAATCTTAATATAATGAATGAAATCATTTAATGTACTCAAAATATCCCACAATGCATTTTGAAAGGTACTGTACAGCCGTTGGCCACTACATTAGCCACTGTATCCCATAATGCAATGGGCAGCCAACGGAGCAGTGATACCATGTTCAAAATGTTGACCCACTCCCTCCTCCCTACTTACTGTATAGTAAACTCAATGTAACAACATTTTCAGCTTTCCAACACTACTGTTTATTCCTCTGCGACATTAATGATGTCGTTATGGTAAGACAGAAAAAACTTAACAGATTGATGTAGTTAAAAAGTGAATACCTACATGTATTTTGTAGTAAATGTATATTAAATCATTTTTACTATAATAATAAATGCCTTAAAGGTGTCAGTGATTGCACTTTTTCCACATTTTAACAGCTCATATATCTTGATGAAATGTTTGACATATTTTGTTCAAAATTCCCTTAATTATTTAATTATTGGAGCAAATGTGTTTAACTTTTGCGGCCTTTCTGAGAATTGCTCATTCTGGTACATGTCCTTTTAAAATTGCTCAGTCTGCATTCTACTCCATCCACCCTCTTGCATCACTATAGCCAACGTAGCGCTTCAGCTAAGATTAGCTTGGGTGGCGGGCATGAGCCATCCCCTGAACTACAGTAAGCATTTAAAAAAATATGTGAATGAGTGGCTAAACGGGTAGCTTCAGCTAGCTGCCTTTGGTCCCGCTATAGATCATACTACAAGAAAATAAGCTAAAATAATGTATAACAATACATATGGCCAAGTGTTGTAGATGAACAAGGATTCCAGTGGGGATGAACAGAATTGATAGAAAATGGTGATCAAAACATAAACTGCCTTAAGGTGTTTATTTATTTATTTATTATTATAGTAAAATCCATTTAATTTATTTACTACGAAATACATGCAGGTATATCTTACATTTTACTGGCTCACTATAATGATGTCCTTAACATTGCAGGGAAAATAAGCAGAGTAGTGTCTGAAAGCTGAAAATTTTATTGTTATAAATACTTTGCAAGCAGTTTCATGAAATGGTCAGTCAGAAAGCAACTCATACCGGCTCAGACGTTGCCCGGGTTAACAAAGTCAGGAGTTCCTGGCAGCGGAGGGCAAAGGACAGAGCTGCGTGGAGGAATCTGATCAGACCTAAATGAAACGGTCATTGTCGCCCCTGACAGACTATGATGATGATTAAAAAAACAAACAGTAAATTAAGACATATTTAAATCAGTTTTATGCTTTGATACAAAATATTAAATACGTGAAGATTCCTGAACTAGCAGATGCATACAGTAAGATAAGATAAGGTAAGCCTTGATTAGTCCCACAATGGGGAAATTCCAGGATTGCAACAGCACAGGGATAGCAACACTCAGAGCAACAATCAGAAGGCAAGAAAAAACAAGAGCAGCTAGTATACATATGTACATATTAAGATAAGCCTTTATAAGATAAGATAAGCCTTTATTAGTCCCACAACGGGGAAATTCCAGGATTGCAACAGCACAGGGATAGCAACACTCAGAGCAACAATCAGAAGGCAAGAAAAAAAAAAAAAAAAAAAAAGCAAGAGCAGCTAATATACATATGTACATATTACTATAAAATACACACACACACACACACACACACACACACAGTGCAGAGCATTGTAGCTGGATGGAATAAATATATGAATATATGAACACACAGTGCAGAGCATTGTAGCTAGATGGAATAAATATGTAAATATATAAACACCCACAGTACGGAGCATTGCAGCTAGGTGGAATAAATATGCAAGTATATAAACACACAGTGCGGAGCAATGTAGCTAGATGGAATAATATGTAGATATATAAAAACACAGTGCGGAGCATTGTAGCTAGATGGAATAAATATATAGATATATAAATATAAACACACCCAGTGCTGAGCATTGTAGCTAGATGGAATAAATATATAGATATATAAATATAAACACACCCAGTGCAGAGCATTGTAGCTAGATGGAATAAATATGTAAATATATAAACACACACAGTGCAGAGCATTGTTGCTAGGTGGGATGAAACAGCATAACCGTCTATTTAGTTATCCTACATGGTATGATTATGTGCCCATACATATTCTCACCCTCCATAATAATTTATAAATTAATATATATATATATATTTATATAATATATATATTATATCTAATATATTTATATATATATATATAAATAAATTTATAAATTATAAATTAATATAAATATATATATAGACACACAATGCGGAGCATTGTGGTTGGTGGATGTGCAGCAGAAAGTCTAAGCTCTCTCTCCGCGGATGCGGCGGGCCAGCTGGATGTCTTTGGGCATGATGGTGACCCTCTTGGCGTGGATGGCGCACAGGTTGGTGTCCTCGAAGAGACCCACCAGGTAGGCCTCGCTGGCCTCCTGCAGAGCCATGACGGCGGAGCTCTGGAAGTGCAGGTCGGTCTTGAAGTCCTGAGTGATCTCCCTCACCAGGTGCTGGAAGGGCAGCTTACGGATGAGCAGCTCCGTGGATTTCTGGTAGCGACAGATCTCTCTCAGAGCCACGGTACCGGGCCTGTAACGGTGAGGCTTCTTCACTCCGCCGGTGGCTGGAGCGCTTTTTCGAGCAGCCTTGGTGGCCAGCTGCTTCCTGGGGGCTTTGTCTCCAGTAGATTTTCGGGCGGTCTGCTTGGTTCTAGCCATCACTCTTTATTATTCTGTCTTATATTTCTTGCACGCCGCCTAAACTCCAGCTCGGCACCCGCGTCGTTTTCGCTTCAGTTCTCCCGGTATGTCGAGTTTCTCCGTTAGAACCGGGTGGCGGTTGAGTGCTAGCTAGCTCTTCCGTGCTGTATCGTCTCCTGCCGTAAACGGAGGCTCCGTCCGCCGACTCGGGAGACCTTTGGGGCGATCTGTGTGTCCGTGATATATATAGGGTGAACGGTGTGCCAGATCAGAAAGTTATCACCGGATCAGAAAGAAGAAGGAAGATAAAAAGACTCAGAATTGAGCCGCTGTTGCAAAAGGCAGCCAACTTGTGTGGGCCCAGAGAACTAACTTTCTGGACATGGCAAACATAAAAGCCTCTTTTCTGCACAGTAAAGTTTTAAGTGTTATTCATGAATGTTACTCCACATTGTAGTGTTTGACAAAAGTTTGCCAAAGTAATTCCTTGCTTATGGGGTTATACACAGTATAGTTGATTTCCAATTGATGACATTTGTCACTATGGGGGCAGGCCAAAACAAATGTTTATGATCCTGCAGAACTCAGATTTGGACTAGGTAATCTTTTTTTGCCTGTTCAGATATTACACCCAGCAGGTTGCTGATCTTCAGCCAGGGATCTCTACATTTCTTCCATGGCAATGCAAATAAAGCCTTTTTAGTAAGACTGGTGTTTTCACCACTACACACTTGAGCAATCCACTTGAGATACTGCAGTGTGATTAAAATCTTTGACGGCCACAGTCTTTGTCAATTTAAAAATATCTTCATTGGAATAAACAAAGTGAAATGCATCTTCCTCACCACAAGCCTTCTGGCGCCAGCCTCCTTTCACCATACTTCTTAGGCATTGTGTACAGCGTACTTCAAGTTTGGCATTTTGCCTGTCATTAGGGAACCACACTTGAGTGCCATCTAGACCGAACGCATGCTTTTACGATCTTTCGTCTCGTGTACATAGATGCCCAGCAATCAGTCAGCACATTACGTAGCTCATTGAACTTACTGTAACTGTTGCACAGGCTACACGGTGTTTGGTAAAGCATCTGTCCTCCGCCTTGGTAACAGTCTGACCAAGATGGCAAAACTGTGGTACATTCTCAATGGCATGACCTTCTGTATAAAACAGTCGTCTGCTTTGCAAGGGCTTGGTCGTTGAACACTTGAGTATATTTTCTTGAAAGATATTGTTTGCCGAAAACGCTTACATGTCTCACTGAGGATACTGAAAACTTTTTCTGCCTCATGGATGGACTTAAAGAACAGAGCAACATTGTCGGCATACAAGATCCACTTCACAACTTCCATCCCTCGCAGCCAGCCATGACAGCGCTGTTCTCGGTGGGGTATGTTGTATTCAAGATTAATTCTCCATCTGTGAGAGAACGTCTTATTAGTCTCACTGGCTCCGACTTTTAGCACGAAGTCAAAGTAACAGTTGAACAGACAAGGGGATTCTTGGCCTCCCTGGTGGCATCCTATACATGCATCAAACTTGGACTTCATCCCACTGATGGATGCTGTTGTGTTCATGTAAAGTGCTTGTAATGTCGATGTGAGCCGTGCTACACCCATTCATATACTCTGCACTTGAAAGAGGAAGTCATGAGGATTATTGCATCTGTTTAATACTGGCGGAATACTAGCTTCACTGTTTTGTACGCTTCCTTAAATCGGTTTGATGATTTTTGCGAGAATGACTCATATTTGCTCCAATGGACAGACTACGATATTTCTCAGTGACACTCAGTTTACCCTTCTTATATAAATGGATAATATTGGAGTGAAGCCACGAGCCAGGAACCTTAACTAGTGTCCATATCAATACCATCAGAGATGCAGTACATAGGATCACTCTAATTAGTTATTTACTCTCATTATACTTTAAATACTTGGTTTTTAGCTTATCCGTTCCTGCAGTTTTGTTGTTCTTAAAGCTTTTCAAAACGTCACAAACCTCCTCCTCTGGTACCTCTTCATTAATATATATGGCCTCATCACTGAGATGTAAGAAGTCACACGGGTTTGCAAGCTCAGGTGGAGTAGCTAGCTCCCGCTGCTCAAAGTGCTTTTCGACGTGTTGCTTGAGTTTGGACTTCGATATTGCATGCTTAGATTTGGATTTCAATATCTTGAACTTCTTCGCTAATGCAAATTCCTTTTTAGCTGCCCTCGCTTCAGCAGCAGAATTTATGTTCGCAGCCATTTCCTTATAGTCATTTTTTAACTGCCTATGTCAAAGCTTGATGGATTTCTGTAGCTTTCTAGCCTCCTTTTGATTGGTGCACTTCCGCAGATCATGTACCATTTGCGAGAGAGTCAAATCTTCCCACGGTTCTTCTTTGTGTCAAAGTATATTCTAGGATTCTCAGCACATTTCTTAACTGTAATAACGATTCATTAATTTAATTCATCCACATCTTCCAGGTCCATTTCTTGTCCAACTTCTCTGTTAACTTCTGCTGCAGTAGTTTATACAGGGTAGTTCCACTGAGAGGCAACCTCTCTTTTTCAAGGATGCCCTGTTCACACTCACACAGTTACCTCACGAACCGGCCTCAGTTTGTGAGAACCCGGGACTGTGTGTCCGACACGATCATCAGTAGCACGGGGGCCCCCCAGGGAACGGTGCAGGCTCCCTTCCTGTTCACTCTTTATACTGCGGACTTCTCACACAACACAACACACTGCCATCTACAGAAGTTCTCTGATGACTCTGCGATCGTTGGCCTCATCTCCAATGGAGATGAAGCTGAGTACAGAGGGCTTATCCAGGACTTTGTGGACTGGTGCCATCGGAACTGCCTCCAGATCAACGCGAGGAAAACTAAGGAGCTGGTGGTGGACTGCCGCAGGCAAGGACAACCCCTCACAGCACCAGTAAATATACAGGGAACAGACATCGAGATGACATCCTATAAGTACCTGGGTGTTCATCTGAACAATAAACTAGACTGGTCACACAATACTGACGCACTCTACAAGAAGGGACAGCGCAGGCTGTTCCTGCTGAGGAGACTCAGGTCTTTTGGTGTACAAGGGGCACTGCTGAAGACATTCTATGACACGGTGGTGGCATCAGCCATCACTTTTGGAGTGGTCTGCTGGGGCAGTGGCATTACTGCAGCCGATAGGAAGAGACTGAACAAACTGATCAAGAAAGCTAGCTCTGTCCTGGGGCAGCGCCTTGATCTGGTGGAGGAGATAGGAGAGAGAAGGACGGTGGCTAAACTGTCATCTCTGCTGGAGTCCGAGTTCCACCCTATGCAGGACATACTGAATGCACTGAGGAGCTCATTTAGCAGCAGACTACATCATCCCAGGTGCACAACCGAGAGGTTTCGCAGGTCCTTCCTACCTACGGCTGTCAGACTGTACAACCTAAGCAGGGCTGCTCGCAGAGATAGCAAAAAGACGTAACAAACTAATAGTTTTTTGAATGCAAAAGACGCAATAGACTTACACAATGGTCCCCTCCGGCATACAACTAGGAAAATACCGGTCGCTATGGAGAGTGAGAATATGTATGGGCACATAATCATACCATGTAGGATAACTAAGTAGACGGTTGTGCTGTTTCATCCCATCCAGCAACAATGCTCTGCACTGTGTGTGTTTATATATTTACATATTTATTCCATCTAGCTACAATGCTCCGCACTGGGTGTGTTTATATTTATATATCTACATATTATTCCATCTAGCTACATTGCGCCGCACTGTGTGTGTTTATATACAGTGGTACCTCTACTTACAAATTTAATTCGTTCCGGAAGAATTCTCGTAACGCGAAAAATTCGTAAGTAGAGGCGCATTTTACATGTAAATGCCGTAATCCGTTCCAAGCCCCCAAAATTCGGGCATAAATTTTTTATAAATCGTAAAAACGCATCAAAACATGTAACAAATACATGTTACAATTAGATTACTGCACAATAAACATAAAATGAGAGTTTAAAATGAGAGAATAATAAAAGAGAGAATAATAAAAATAATGTTCATTTACCTTTTAACTGCGATCGTCGGCGTCAGCGTCACCTTTTGCCTTCTTTGGTTCATGTTCTGTCTCATCAGTGGTTTTTGCCTGACGTTTTGTGATGAAACGATCCAAGGACGTTTGCTTTTATCGGCTTGTAAGGGCTTCCTTTTGTTTTAATACCGTGCTGATCGTTGATGTTGTTTTTTTTTTTCCCAAAACTTTATTAAGAACAAGGTGACGTAGATGGTGATAAACATGGCAGTTAACAATTTTTTTTCTCTAAATTGTGTAGTTCAGTCAACAGTCTTACAAGAGGTAAGAAGGATAAAATAAAGTAGTAAGAATAGTAAATAATAAGATAAAGCGAGATCAACCAAACGCACCCATTCGTGGCCAATGGGATACCAGGAAGATGCTAGGCGATAGCCAATGGCAGAGCAGCTACAGGTATGTTTACGTTCGGTAAAATACGGGAGCTGCGAGGAGCGCGTACTTTTTTTGCCTTTCGTATCCTGAAATTTTGCTCGTAACTAGAGGCAATATTTTCCCGTTGAGGCGTCTCGTAACCTGAAAATTTCGTATGTAGAGACGTTCGTAAGTAGAGGTACCACTGTATTTACATATTTATTCCACCTAGCTGCAATGCTCCGTACTGTGGTGTTTATATATTTACATATTTATTCCATCTAGCTACAATGCTCCGCACTGTGTGTTTATATATTCATATATTTATTCCATCCAGCTACAATGCTCTGCACTGTGTGTCTGTGTGTGTGTATATATATATATTTTATAGTAATATGTACATATGTATATTAGCTGCTCTTGCTTGCTTGTTTTTTTTTTTTTCTTGCCTTCCGATTGTTGCTGTGAGTGTTGCTATCCCTGTGCTGTTGCAATCCTGGAATTTCCCCGTTGTGGGACTAATAAAGGCTTATCTTATCTTATCTTATTAACACCAGGAAACTGCCCAGTACAACCATAGACTGACCTGTGGCCACTGAGCACAGGTATTAGGCTATCTCTCAGTACCTGATGGTCTGTAGTACTTTCTGCAGAGTGCACTTGACATTTGTGATTTAACTCATGAAGGTTTCTTTTTGATAAGGGGAATCTGATAGCAGTATCGAACAACACTGAAGGACCAACAAACACTCAGCACGATTGAACAAATCTGGATACCCATATCGCTGTGCAGATGTAATCAACTCATTTCCATTTACCGGTAGCAGCATGCTGCCATATCTCACGATGTATTCTTTTTGTTGTAAAGACGCTGTTCATTATCCTCATTTTGTTTTTCAGACACCACGTTGACATATGTTCACCATCATCATTAGTTGTAACTCTATCAGAGTTGCTGTGACAGAATGTGTTACCCCATGCTACTGATTCCTTACTTTCTGAGGAAATTGTGGCATTGAAATCACCAAGGGTAACAAGTTTGAACTTTGGATTTTTGTCAAACTCTTCCTTTGCTTTACTCATGGCTGCATAGAAGGCAGATTTTGACTTGGTTGAATCAATCGGAGTATGCATTTAAGATGGATAATCTCATCCCATTCACATGCACTGTAGTTGATATTATCCTGGCAGGTAGATGTTCCTGATGGCATTCTAGTTTCACATGTGGTGCAAGCAGTATCCCTACTCCCTGCTCATGTTTCTGTTTGTGACCATCCTCTCAGGGACTCGTCATCGAATGTCATCATTCCTGTCGATGTACATCTGACTTCTTGTATATCAGCAATTGATGAATTAGGGTTCTTGGTGCAGTGCCTTCTGAGGGATTGATCAAACTCCACCCAATTCCTTGACTCATTTATTTCTATTATACACCGAGGGTTAAAAAACAAATCCCTTCCTGTTTTTCTAGGAGGAGCATTGTTTTTAAACATTGCAATAATCTTTTCTTGCATTTGTTGGCCTCTACTCATTAACATTTCAAATGTATCAACCCAATACCTAGGAAGGTTGGCAATGATGGAAATTAGAATCAAAGCTGTACACTCCCCTCCAAAAGTATTGAAATGGTGACACAAGTTTATTTTAGCAGTTTACCAAAACATAGTCAAGATTCCCATTATATAATCAATATGGGCTTAAAGTGCAGACTCTCAGCTTTAATTTGAGGGTATTAACATCCAAATTGGGAGTTATGGTTTAGGAATTGCAGCCATTTCTATCCCCCGCTGGCCAAAAACCAAAGACAGACAGGGTGGGGGGGGGGGGATTATGTTATGGGGCGGTCTGTGTCACTTTTGTGAAATCAGCTCCTCCTATAGTTGTGATTGTTTTGAAACTTGGTACCAGGGTCTGATAAACATTGATGATGGGCATATTGCAATTTGACTGATCGGATGATTTTTGCAGGAATTATAAACGTTGAGGTCAAGCTCTAAGGCCAGTTTTTCCCTCAATCTTATAAATGTGATAACTACTGAAAGAAATGATGTAGGCTTTTCAAATCAATACCGTAGCTGTCTCTGGGACGGATCTTGGATGGCTTACACCCTGACCTCAAAGGTCAAGGTTGGCATTTCCTCTGCCCTATTACTATACTGACATTCCCTATGCCCTATTACTATACAACAAGTAAAGCTAGGGCCACCAAACTTGGTACACAGGTTCATCCTGAGACTATGACATCCGACTATGGATTTGAGGTCAAAATGCCCTCTTACAATAGGAGTAAAGCTCTTTAGGGTCACCAGATTGACTACACGGGTTCACCTTGGATCCTCACCTACAACTAAGGGTTGTATAAAAATTTTTGTTATATATTCACAGATGATAGGCTTATCATAATATGGTTCTGCCTCAATTACACATGTGGACAAAATTGTTGGTACCCCCCTGTTAATGAAAAAAGAAAACCCACAATGGTCACAGAAATAACTTGAATCTGACAAAAGTGGTAATAAATAAAAATTCTATGAAAATTAACCAATGAAAATCAGACAATGCTTTTGAATTGTGGTTCAACAGAATTATTTTAAAAAAACAAACTCATGAAACGGACCTGGACAAAAATGATGGTACCCTTAACTTAATATTTTGTTGCACAACCTTTTGAGGCAATTACTGCAATCAAACGATTTCTGTAACTGTCAGTGAGACTTCTGCACCTCTCAGCAGGTATTTTGGCCCACTCCTCATGAGCAAACTGCTCCAGTTGTCTCAGGTTTGAAGGGTGCCTTCTCCAGACAGCATGTTTCAGCTCCTTCCACAGATGCTCAATAGGATTTAGATCAGGGCTCATAGAAGGCCACTTTAGAATAGTCCAATGTTTCGCTCTTAGCCATTCTTGGGTGTTTTTAGCTGTGTTTTGGGTCATTATCCTGTTGCAAGACCCATGACCTGCAACTGAGACCAAGCTGTCTGACACTGGGCAGCACATTTCTCTCTAGAATACCTTGATAGCCTTGAGATTTCATGACACCCTGTGCCAGATGCAGCAAAGCAGCCCCAGAACATAACAGAACCTCCTCCATGTTTCACAGTAGGGACAGTGTTCTTTTCTTGGTATGCTTCATTTTTGCGTCTGTGAACATAGAGCTGATGTGCCTTGCCAAAAAGTTGCAGTTTTGTCTCATCTGCCCATAGAACATTCTCCCAGAAGCTTTGTGGCTTGTCAACATGCAGTTTGGCAAATTGCAGTCTGGTTTTTTTATGATTTGTTTTCAACAGTGATGTCCTCCTTAGCAGTCTCCCATGAAGTCCACTTTGGCTCAAACAACGACGGATGGTGCAATCTGACACTGATGTACCTTGACTTCGGAGTTCACCATGAATGTGTTTAGAGGTTGTTCTGGGCTCTTTTGTTACCATTCGTATTATCCGTCTCCTCCTGCGGCCACATCCAGGGAAGTTGGCTACAGTCCCGTGGATCTTAAATTTCTGAATAATATGTGCAACTGTGGTCACAGGAACATCAAGCTGCTTGGAGATGGTCTTATAGCCTTTACCTTTAACATGCTTGTCTCAGGAGATTAGAAAGAAAATTATAGACAACTCTCTCCTTTGCTTCCTCTGGTCCATGTTTAGTGTGGTAAACACCATGTCAACAAACAGCACAGTGACTACTTGTCACCCTTTAAATAGGCCGACTGACTGATTACAAGTTTGTAGACACCTGTGATGTTAATTAGAGGACACATCTTGGTTGAACATGTCCCTATGGTCACATTATTTTCAATCTTTTCTAGGGGTACCATCATTTTTGTCCGGGCCTGTTTCATGAGTTTGTTTTTTCAAGTAGTTCTGTTGAAGCACAATTCAAAAGCATTGTCTGATTTTCATTGGTTAATTTTAATAGAATTTTTTCTTTATTACCACTTTGGTCAGATTCAAGTTATTTCTGTGACCATTGTGGGTTTTTCTTTCATTAACAGAGGAGTACCAACAATTTTTGTCCATGGCTGTGTATGGCAAAAGTTGAAAACTGCTGTCCTTCAATAACATATTGGAGTCTTCAAAGAAAATGGAGATTGCTCTCACCTCAGAGTGTTCTTGTTATACAAATTCTACTTATTTCAGGTGCTCGAAAGTAATAGAACAATTGACTCAAAAGCAATTTTGTGAGCTGAATGGGCTATTCCCTCATTAATCTGTCATCAGTAAAGCGGGTAAAAGGTTTGGAGTTGATTCCAGGTGTGGCATTTGCATTTGATAGCTGTTGCTGTGAACCCACAACATGCAGTCAGAGGAGCTCTCAGAAGTGAAACAGACCATCCTTGGGCTGGGGGAGGGGGGGGAAACCCATCGGAAAGATAACAGAAATGGGGAAGAAGGCACTGGTGATCTCAGGAGCTTAAAAAGGCCTGGACATCCATGGAAAATGACAGTGGTGGATGATCACAGGATCTTTCCCATGATAAAGAAAACCTTCAATATCCACCCAAGTGAAGAACGTATAGTGCATCCGGAAAGTATTGACATCACTTCACTTTTTCCACATTTTGTTATGTTACAGACTTATTCCAAAATGGATTAAATTATTTTTTCCTCAGAATTCTACACACAATACCCCATAATGATAATGTGATTTTTGAGATTTTTGTAGGTGGTGGCCTCCATCGGTCTATGATGACCATGGAAGAGAATCCTAAACGTCTACTCTGCTGGAACAGCACCACCTGTGGCTGAACAGGCCGATGCGCACCGGTGTTCTACCTTCCAGCGTTGGGCATTGATAGGATTCAAGCCTGGGCGGGAAGATATGGAGGACAAGATGTTACCCATGCAGCATGTCCCCCCTCTCCACATCACTGATGAATCCAAAGGAACAGCAGGGCTGCTATAGTTTGGCACCAGTGCCGTCGCAGGAGCTGCCAGAAAGAGATTTTTGTAGCTTTATTAAAAAATAAAAAACTAAGAAATGACTTGTACATACGTATTCACAGCCTTTGGTCAATACTTTGTTGATGCACCTTTGGCAGCAATTACAGCCTCAAGTCTTTTTGAATATGATGCCACAAGCTTGGCACACCGAGCTTTGGGCGGTTTTGCCCATTCCTCTTTGCAGCACCCTTCAAGCTCCATCAGGTTGGATGGAAAGCATTGGTGCACAGCCATTTTCAGATCTCTCCAGAGATGTTCAATTGGATTCAAGTCTGGGCCCTGGCTGGGCCACTCAAGGACATTCACAGAGTTGTCCTGAAGCTACTCCTTTGATATTTTGACTGAGTGCTTAGGGTTGTTGTCCTGCTGAAAGATGAACAGTCGCCCCAGTCTGAGGTGAAGAGTGCTCTGGAGCAGGTTTTCATCCAGGATGTCTCTGTACATTGCTGCATTCATCTTTTGCTCTATCATGACTAGTCTTCCAGTTCCTGCCACTGGAAAACATCCCCAAAGCATGATGCTGCCCCCACCATGCTTCACTATAGGGATGATATTGGCCTGGTCATGAGCGGTGCCTGGTTACCTCCAAACATGACGCCTGGCATTCATGCCAAAGAGTTCAGTCTTTCTCATCAGACCAGAGAATTGTTCCTCGTGGTCTGAGAGTTATTCAGGTGCCTTTTGGCAAACTCCAGGCAGGCTGCCATGTGTTTTTTTTTTTTTTTTAACTAAGGAGTGGCTTCCATCTGGCCACTTTACCATACAGGCCTGATTGGTGAATTGCCGCAGAGATGGTTGTCCTTCTGGAAGGTTCTCCTCTCTCCACAGAGGAACACTGGAGCTCTGACAGAGTGACCTTCGGGTTCTTGGTTACCTCCCTGATTAAGGCCCTTCTCCCCGGATCACTATTTAGACAGCCGGCCAGCTCTAGGAAGTGTCCTTTTGGTTTCAAACTTCTTCCATTTACGGATAATGAAGGCCACTGTGCTCATTAGGACCTTCAAAGCAGCAGAGATTTTTCTGGACCCTTTCCCAAATTTGTACCTTGAGACGATCCTTTCTCGGAGGTTTACAGACAATTTCTTTGACTTCATGCTTGGTTTGTGCTCTGACATTCACTGTCATCTGTGGGACCTTATATAGACAGGTGTGTGCCTTTCCAAATCATGTCCAATCAACTGAATTTTCCACAGGTGGACTCCAGTTAAGCTGTAGAAACATCTCAAGGATGATCAGTGGAAACGGGATAAGATAAGATAAGATAAGCCTTTATTAGTCCCACAATGGGGAAATTCCAGGATTGCAACAGCACAGGGATAGCAACACTCTGAGCAATAATCAGAAGGCAAGAAAAAAAAAAACAAGAACATCTAGTAAACATATGTACATATTACTATAAATGTATATATATAGACACACAGTGCGGAGCATTATGGTTGGTGAATGTGCAGCAGAAAGTCTAAGTTCTCTCTCCGCGGATGCGGCGGGCCAGCTGGAAGTCTTTGGGCATGATGGTGACCCTCTTGGCGAAGAAGAGACCCACCAGGTGGGCCTCTCTGGTCTCCTGCAGAGCCATGACGGCGAAGCTCAGGAAGCGCAGGTGGGTCTTGAAGTCCTGAGCAATCTCCCTCACCAGGCGCTGGACGGGCAGTTTACAGATGAGCAGCTCCGTGGATTTCTTGTAATGACGGATCTCTCTGAGCCACGGGCCTGTAACGGCAAGGCCTCTTCACTCCGCCGGTGGCCGGAGCGCCTCTCCGAGCAGCCCTGGTGGCTAGCTGTCTCCTGGGGGGGCTTCTTCCTCCAGTAGATGTTACGGGCGGTCTGCTTGGTTCTTGCCATCGCTCTTTATTATTCTGTCTTATATTTCTTGCACGCCGCCTAAACTCCAGCCCAGCACCCGCGTTGTTTTCGCTACAGCTCCCGGTATGTCGAGTTTCCCATTAGCACCGGGCGGCGGCCAAGTGCTAGCTAGCACTAGCTCCTCCCCGCTGTAACGTCTCCCGCTGTAAACAGTGGCTCCGTCCGCCGACCCGGGAGACCCCCGGGGCGATCCGTGCATCCGTGATATACTGTATATACAGAGTGAAAGGTGTAGAAAGAAGGAAGATAAAAAAAAAAAAAAAAAAAAAAAAAAAAAAAGGCTGTTGCAATGGGCAGCCGACTCGTGTGGCGCCACCGGTCTGGCGGAACCGGAACCGGAAAAAAAGGATGGAAAGGAAAAAAGGATGCACCTGAGCTCAATTTTTAGCTTCATGGCAAAGGCTGTGAATACTTATGTACATGTGATTTTAGTCTTTTATTTTTAATAAATTTGCAAAAATCTCAAAACTTTTTTCATGTTGTTTTTACGGGGTATTGTGTGTAGAATTTTGAGGAAAAAATGAGTTTAAAGAACAGCCTGCGCTGTCCCTTCTTGTAGAGTGCGTCGGTATTGTGTGACCAGTCTAGTTTATTGTTCAGATGAACACCAAGGTACTTGTAGGATGTCACCATCTCAATGTCTGTTCTCTGTATGTTTACTGGTGCTGTGAGGGGTTGTCCTTGCCTGCGGCAGTCCACCACCAGCTCCTTAGTTTTCCTCACGTTGATCTGGAGGCAGTTCCGATGGCACCAGTCCATGAAGTCCTGGATAAGTCCTCTGTACTCAGCTTCATCTCCGTTGGAGATGAGGCCGACGATCGCAGAGTCGTCAGAGAACTTCTGTAGATGGCAGTGTTGTGTTGTGTGAGAAGTCCGCAGTATAAAGGGTGAACAGGAAGGGAGCCAAAACCGTTCCCTGGGGGGCCCCCATGCTACCGATGATCATGTCAGACACACAATCTCGGGTTCTTACAAACTGTGGCCGGTTAGTGAGGTAGTCCAGGATCCATGATGACAGGTGCAGGTCCACCCCTGCGCACAGCAGCTTGTCCTTCAGGATCATCGGTTGAATGGTGTTGAAAGCACTGGAGAAGTCAAAGAACATGATCCTCACCGCATTCCCGGGCTTCTCCAGGTGGGACAGAGAACGGTGAAGGAGGAAGATCACTGCATCCTCCACCCCAATGCCATGCTGATAGGCGAACTGGAGTGGATCCATCGCTGGTCCCACCAGGGGGTGGAGGTGAGCAAGGAGCAGTCTCTCCAGGGTCTTCATCATGTGAGACGTCAGGGCCACTGGTCTGTAGCTGTTCAGATCTTTGGGGTGGGAAGTCTTTGGTACAGGTACCACGCAAGATGTTTTCCACAACTGTGGTACCCTCCCCAGCTTCAGGCTCAGGTTGAAGATATGCTCCACAATCCCACACAGCTGGTCTGCACAGGACTTGAGGAGCTTCGCGCTGATGCCATCCGGTCCCGCGGCCTTCCTCGCCTTGATCTTCGTCAGCTCCGTCCTCACCTGGTTCTTAGTGAGGGTCAGGTTGGGGGGCTGTGTGCTGGGAGTGGGGGGGTGTTGGTGGAGTGGGGTGTGGACAGCAGGTCTCGATGACTTTAGAGGCAGCAGTGGTTATTGTGCAGGGGGGGGGGGGGCACTGGTCAAACCTATTAAAAAAAACAGGTTCAGATTGTTGGCCCACTCCCTGCCCCCCGTGGCCTGGGGGGAGGTATTTTGGAGCCCAGAGATGGTTTTGAGGTTTCTCCAGACCCCACCTATGTCGCTCCGTTGCAGCTTGTCCTCCATCTTCTTTCTGAAGCTGTCCTTGCCTTCTCTGATCTTCCTCCTCAGCTCCCTCTGAACGGACTTCAGCATCTCCCTGTTCCCCGACCTGAAGATCCTCTTCTTTCTCAGAAGTGTTTTTATCTCAGGGTTGATCCAGGGTTTGTTGTTCAAGCAACACCGTATGGTCTTGGTGGGTACGGTGTTGTCCACACAGAAGCCGATGTAGTCCGTGATGGTGTGAGTGAGGCCATCGTTGTCCTCACCATGTGGATCGCAGAGCTGCTCCCAGGCAGTTATTTCAAAACAGTCCTTTAGTGCGTCCATTGCCTCCTCAGACCATAACTTCACCGTGCGCATGACCGGAGGTTGTCTGTGTACTAAGGGTTTGTACACCGGCAGAAGATGAACCAAGTTGTGATCCGATCTCCCGAGTGGGGGGAGTGGTGATAAGGTGTACGCCTCCTTAGTATTTGCATAGAATAAGTCCAGTGTTTTATTGTCTCTAGTGTGGCATGTGACATACTGGGTGAATGTGGGTAGAATGAGACAGTGAAATATGGTTGAAATCACCTGAGATGAGGAGAAGAGCATCTGGGTGTTCTGTCTGCCAGCCTTCCAGTAAATAGAAAAACCATATCCCAAAAAAAACATCTAAAGAAGCCAGCCCAGTTCTGGAACAACATTCTTTGAACAGATGAAACCAAGATCAACCTGTATCAGAATGATGGGGAGAACAAAGTATGGAAAAGTCTTGTATCCATCCATCCATCCATCTTCTACCGCTTTTCCGGAGGTCTGGGTCGTGGAGGCAGCAGTTCAAGCAGAGAAGCCCAGACTTCCCTCTCCCCAGCCACCTGCTCCAGCTCTTCAGAGGGGATACCAAGGCATTCCCAGACCAGCTGGGAGACATAGTCTCTCCACCGAGTCCTGGGTCTGCCCCAGGGTCTCCTCCCAGTGGGACGTGCCTTGTAACGGAAAAGTCTTGTAACGGGTTATAATCCAAAGCACACCACATCTTCTGTAAGACGTGGTGGAGACGGTGTGATCGAATGAGCATGCTTGTCTCCCAGTGGGACTGGGTCACTAGTGTTTGTTGATGATGTGACAGAAGATGGAAGCAGCCAGATGAATTCTGAAGTGTATAGAGATATACTGTGCTCAAAAATACAGCAAAATTGATTGGATGGTGCTTTGCAATACAGGTAGACAATGACCCAAAACATACTACGAAAGCAACCCAAGAGGTTTGTTTTTTTTTTTGTTTTTTTTTTAAAGTGACACTCTGCCAAAAATTGAGTGTTTTTCTTAACATTTCTGTAACATGTTTATTACTTACAAGACATCAAGATTTAAATCACTCACATTTCTCGTCTGTTTTTTTTTTGTTTTTTTTTTTTGCTTTAAAGTTTTACTACTGTCCCACCCCCTGAGAAAAGGCGAGTCTAGATGGAGTGTTTTTGATGACGCAACTATACACAGCGCTGCCACGTCTGCAGTGTTGAACCAGTCAGGACTCTCTGGCCTAACTGAAGTTGGCCTTTAGGCCAGTTAGCATTTATGACAGCTGCTTTGAAAACTTGACCAAGTTAAGGTGGGTTTTGCCATTAAACTGCTTTTAAGGACAGATGCAGTTTGTCATTATCCTGGGCCACCGTGCATACAACTGGGTATGTCCTTGAACCAGTAAGTCTTTTATCACAGGATTTATTCTGTTTAATATAGCATTGGCCACCATTAGCCTTGTGGTATGTGGGTGGCCCTAGTCAGAGTTGCTGGTGTTTAAAGATTTTGACATGAAACTGTAAAACAATAAGTGTTGGTTTTTTTGTTTTGTTTTGGATTTTTTTTAATAAATTGGCATAAGATACCATTTTAGACTATAAAGATTTGATTTTATAGGGGATTTATATCCACCAGAGTACATCTTTAAGGCAAAGAAGTGGAATATTCTGCAATGGTTGAGTTAATCACCAGATCTCAAACTGAACAGCATTTCACTTGCTTAAGACAAAATTTATGGCAGAACAACCCATAAACAAGCAACAACTGCAGACAGCTACAGTAAAGGCCTGGCAAAGCATCACAGAGGAAAGCCAGCATGTGGTGATGCCCATGGGTTCCAGACTTAAGGCAGTCATTGCCTGCAAAGAATTCTCAACAAACTCTTAAAATGAACATTTTATTTATGGTAATATTAATTTGTTCCATTACTTTTGAGTCCCAGAAATAAGGACACTGTATAAAAATGGTTGTAATTCCTAAACCGTATCTTGAATTTGGGTGTGAATACCCTCGAATTAAAGCAGTCTGCACTTTAAGCCCATATTGCTTATATAACAGTATCTTGACTGTGTTTTGGTAAACCGCTAAAATAATAAAACTTGCATTACTGTTCCAATCTTTTTGGAGGGGAGTGTACATCTTTGATTCTGCTTTCCATCAATGGCAACCTTTCTAGGTATTGGGGTTATACAGCTGGAATGCTGATGAGTAGAGGCTTCTGTTTGTTAGCTCCTACCAAGACACTTCTGGTACACAATCTGGCCAGTTTACATTGATATCAATGTTCATCAATTTGCACTGTCCTTTAAAACGGCAATTTACAATTTACTTGCCTTTGTCAATGGGAAGAGATCTGTGAAGACTATATGTGGGTGCACTCGCATCATCTTTTATCATAATGACCAACATTTGACATCCAGAGTCATGATCAATAAAAAAAGGTGTAATCACTCTGTACTGTACTCGAGTACGGAGCTCTTCTTCAGTACAGACATGATTGGAGGATGTATGCTTATACAAGGAATAAATGCAGATGCTTTGCCCCCTCTTGCTGCTCACTTTGCATCCCCACACAGCATTATGCTGTATCATCTGTTTGACTGTGCAGTCATGTGATTGTAGAAAGGAACAAAGTTCGTGTGTTGTAGAGCTCGCGTGTTTACTGCAAAAAGCCAGTTGGATAAACTCCCATCAGAATGAAACGTGTATCCAGGAAAATTCACAACCACACTTCAGTGGTGGAGAGGGGAGGAAAGACGTCAACACAGTATGGACTAATTGTACAACGGTGTGAGGGGTGGAGGGACACCTGTGCTTCAGAACAGAGCAACTGCTCCCAGTGTGAGTGTGCCCAAGGTATATGACCACCAGTAAAATCTGTTTCTAATGAAGCACATCCTTTCTTCAGATGTAGTGTTAAAATCACAAAGGGCCACAAGATTTCACTTGTAAAATACATTTCTCTTTTGATCCACATGAAGCTGTGAAGCCAAATGCAGTGGATATAAAAAGTCTACACACCCCTGTTCAAATGCCAGGTTTTTGTCATGTAAAAAAGAGACAAAGATAAATCATTTCAAAATGTTTTCCACCATTAATGTGACCTATAACCTGTACAACCCATATGAAAAACAAACTGAAATCTCTTAAGGGGAAAAATAAAAAATAAAAAAAACTTACAGTAACCTGTTTGCATAAATATGCACACCTTTAAACTAATACTTTGTTGCAGCACCTTTGGCTTTTATTACAGCACTCAGTCTTTTGTGGTAGGAATCTATCAGTGTGGCACATCTTGATGTAGCAATATTTGGCCACTCTTCTTTGCAAAAAATTTTCCAAGTCTGACAGATTGCAAGCGCATCTCCTATGCACAGCCTTCTTCAGATCACCCCACAGATGTTCGATCGGATTTAGGTCTGGACTCTGGCTGGGCCATTCCAAAACGTTAATCTTCTTCTGGTGATGCCATTCTTTTGTTGATTTGGATGTGTGCTTTGGGTCATTGTTGTGCTGAAAGATGAAGTTCCTCTTCAGCTTTCTAGCAGAATCCTGGAGGTTTTGTGCCAACACTGACTGGTATTTGGAACTGTTCATAATTCCTTCCACCTTGACTAAGGCCCCAGTTCCAGCTGAAGAAAAATGGCCCCAAAGCATGATGCCGCCACCACCATGCTTCACTGTAGGTACAGTGTTCTTTTGGTGAGGAGCAGTGTTGTTTGCACCAAATATACCTGTTGGAATTGGGGCCAGAAAGTTCAACCTTGGTTTCATTGGACCATAACACGTTTTCCTACATGCGTTTGAGAGTTTTCAAATGTATTTTTGCAAAATGTAGCCAGGCTTGGATATTTTTCTTCGTAAGATAAGGCTTCCATCTTGCTACCCTAGACGGGAGATTGTTGTCACATGTACTAAATAGCCAGTACTTGCCAGAAATTGCTGCAGCTCCTTCAGTGTTGCTGTCGGCCTCTTGGCAGCCTCCCTGACCAGTTTTCTTCTCGTCTTTTCATCAATTTTGGAGGGATGTCCAATTCTTGGTAATGTCATTCTTGTGCCATATTTTCTCCACTTGATGACTGTCTTCACTGTGTCCTGTGGTATATTTAATGCCTTGGAAATTCTTTTTTACCCTTGTCCTGACTGATACCTTTGAACAATGAGATCCCTCTGATGCTTTGGAAGCTCTCTGTAGACCATGGCTTGCGTTGTAAGATGTGACTACAAAATGTCAGGAAAAGCCTACTCGAACAGCTTAACTTTATTTGGGGTTAATCAGAGGCACTTTAAATGGTGACAGGTGTGTGCTGACTCCCATTTAACATGAGTTTGAATATGATTGGTTAATTCTGAACACAGCCACATCCCCAGTTATAACAGAGTGTGCATATTTATGCAACCAGGTTATTGTAAGTTTTTTATTTTTTCCCTTAAAAGATTTCAGTTTGTTTTTCAATGGGGTTGTACAGGTTTATACAGGTGCATCTCAATAAATTAGAATGTCATCGAAAAGTTGATTACATTCAGTAATTCAATTCAGACAATGAAACTCCTATATTATGTAGATTAATTACACACAGGGATATATTTCAAGTGTTTCTTTTAATTTTGATGATGGCTTACAGCTCAAGAAAACCCAAATTCAGTTTCTCAACAAACTAGAATATTATATAAAATTAATTTTTAAAAATTGATCTTTAATAGAAATGTTGGCCTACTGAAAAGTATGTCCATGTACACACTCGATACTTGGTCAGGGCTCCTTTTGCATGAATTACTGCATCAGTGTGGTGTGGCATGGAGGTGATCAGCCTGTGGTACTACTGAGGTGTTAAAAAGGCCCAGGTTGCTTTGATATTGGCCTTCAGCTTGTCTTCATTGTTGGGTCTGGTATCTCTCATCTTCCTCTTGACAATACTCCATAGATTCTCTATATAGTTGAAGTCAGGCTAGTTTTATGGCCAATAAAGCACAGTGATACCATGGTCATTAAACCAGGTTTTGGCACTTTTGGCAGTGTGGGCAGGTGCCAAGTCCTGCTGGAAAATGAAATCGGCATCTCCATAAAATTGTCAGCAGAGGGAAGCATGAAGTGCTCTAAAAAATTTGCTGGTAGACAGCTGCGCTGACTTTGGACTTGATAAAACACAGTGGACCGACACCAGCAGATGACCTCTTTTCAGATGAAAGTAAATTTTGCATTTCATTTGGAAATCAAGGCCCCAGAGTGTGGAGGAAGAGTGGAGAGGCACAGAATCTAAGTTACTTGAGGTCCAGTGTGAAGTTTCTACAGTCAGTGATGATTTGAGGAGACATGTTATCTGCTGGTGTTTGTCCACTGTGTTTTATCAAGTCCAAAGTCAGTGCAGCCATCTACCAGAAAATTTTAGAGCACTTCATGCTTCCCTTTGCTGACAAGCTTGATGGAGATGCTGGTTTCATTTTCCAGGAGGACTTGGTGCCTGTCCACACTGCCAAAAAGTACCAATACCTGGTTAAATGACCATGGTATCACTGTGCTTGATTGACCAGAAAACTAGCCTGACTTAAACTCCATAGACAGGGATGGCAATTTTCCGCCGATCCGCGGATTTCCGCCGATTTATTTTCAAACTGATCATTTCTGTGAATCGTCTAAATCCATTGAGAAAATTTTAGGGGGGGGGGGGGTATGGTACCTTATTGTTACCGATTTTTAGCGAAAATCAACACGATTACATAAGCGCTCGGCGCTTCCCCGGGTCAAGTCTCCTGCGATAACCCGGATGTTATGTACTCAAGCTACTGCTGTATTGTAAACAGCCCTGCGATTGGATAGTTGCAAACGATTGGACCAATCAAATGGCTCGTTGTATGCTTTGTCAAAAATTCATGGCGGCGTGTTCTCAGGGATGTGATTTTTTTTTTTTTTTTTTTTCCGCTAATTCGCCGAATTCCGCTTTATTTTATCTTCCAGGAAGATAAAGTATGTTAAGTACGTTAGCGGCTTGTGGTCCACGAACATAGTGAAGGTGCGCCCTTTCAGGCAGAACTGGAAGTGGCGTATGGCCAGGTGGAGAGCCAGTAACTCTGTCAAACACGCTGTATTTACGCTCGCTGTCGTGCAAAGACCTGCTAAAAAAGGTGAGCGGCTGCCAAGAACCGGCAACGCATTGCTCCACGACGGCCGCTATGCCCATGTCCGAGGCGTCAGTAGTGAGCGCTATCCGAGCCACCGGGTCTGGGTGCGCCAGTAGTGCAGCATTCGCCAGAGCTGTTTTAACCTCAGAACTCCCGCTCAGGAGTCCAGTCGACTCTGTCCGCCGGTTTCCATTTCTTGAGTGCGGCGTACAACGGGTGTATGAGCTGGGCTGCGCGGGGGAGGAAACGGTTATAAAAGTTAACCATCCCCAAAAACTCCTGCAGCGCCCTGACATTGATGTTGAGGAGAAAAAAATAGCAAAACAATTTATTGGATTACTTTTATGATTCCAAACAGTTTGAAATTGACAGTGCACAGTGGACATTGACTCATAACTTTTGAGTATTTCTAAGACTTGGCTACATCGGTGATTGTGCAAAATGAACTGCTCAAGACTCAATGGCGATTGAAACTGGTGATCTGAAATGAATGCTGAAATTATAAAAAGTAATGGTATGCTGGAATTTTATTTCTGTTATGGAATAGATAAAATTAACTGATTTTGATTTGATCAAGTGTTAAAGCATGTGATGGATAATGCTTGTTGGAATATTTTAGGAATGCTATCTTCTTGGAACAGAAGTCAATATTATACAGTAATAAGTGGCATTCAGCTGTTTGTTTTATGTCATTTAAGCACAGTTCTGGTACTTAAAAATCATAAAAACCCAGGAGCTTCGGGGGGCTTTGCCCTCCCTTGCACTCCCACCGGGGCTCTGCCCCGGACCCTGCTGGGGGACTGCATCCTCCAGACCCCCTGCTAAATTTTCAGATAATTTCCCCAACCCCAAATCACATCCCTGGTTCGTGTTGGAATTCTGAGCTTTCGGTATTGTTTTCAGCGGAATTATGAGATTTTTATCGAAGGATCAGGAGTCATCAGTGCTAGAAATAGACAAAAGTGTCAAAAATAAGTTCCGATGGTATTGACTTGAGAGAAAAGTGACGGTAAAGGTGAAAATCGTCTCAAAGTTTGACGAGGTAACAGAAACACTCGGACAGTTTCTGAAGAAACCAGAAAAGGAGATGAAGTTCAAAGTTCAGAGACTGACACAGCTTGCTGCCAAAAGGAAGAAAGTTTCACATTAGAAGTGACTTGGTGACCAGTGTAAATAGTGTAATAAACTCTTATAGAACTGTTAAATATGTTGGACTAAAGACAGTGAGACAACATTGAAGAAAAAGTAAGTTAACTTTTCATTAAATTTAATGATTTATCTAAGTCTAGTATTTCATTTTTTTTTTTATCATTTTTTTTCAGTCTAAATTACTTCTGTTTTACTGAAAACCTCCCAGCTTCAGGGGGGCTGTGCCCCCCTGCCCCCCCCATAAGTCAATCAATCAAATTAGATTTCAGCTGAAATCAGAATTTCCTGTTGCCATCCCTGCATAGAGAATTTATGGAGTATTGTCAAGAGGAAGATGAGACACCAAACCCAACAATGCAGACGAGCTGAAGGGCGCTATCAAAGCAACCTGGGCCTCCAGAACACCTCAGCAGTACCACAGGCTGATCACCTCCATGCTACGCTGCATTGATGCAGTAATTCATGGAAAAGGAGCCCCAACCAAGTATTGAGTGTGTACATGGACATAGTTTTCAGCCGGCCAACATTTCTATTAAAAAAAACAACTTTTTTTTAAAAACTAATTTTATGAAATATTCTAATTTTTTGAGAAACTGAATTTGGGGTTTTCATGAGCTGTAAGCCATAACTATAAAAATTAAAAGAAATAAACACTTGAACTACATCACTCTGTGTGTAATGAGTCTATATAATATAGGAGTTTGATTTTCTGAATTGAATTACTGAATTTAAATAACTTTGACATTCAAATTTGAGATGCACCTTTAGGTAACATTAATGGTGGAAAAAAAAAGTTTTGAAATTATTTATCTTGGTCTCGTTTTTTTTTTTTTTAACATCACAAAATCCTGGCATTAGAGCAGGGGTGTGTAGACTTTTTAGATCCACTGTATCTGTAGCAGTTTTTATATTGAAAATTAACCTTCTCTTTAGATTAGTTTTTGGTCAAAAAGGAACCGTTAAGTCACAGCCAACTAACTTGAGCAAGTGGATGCACATGGTCTGTTTGACAATTCTTTATGCATGGAAATGTGGCTCTGTTAATAATCAGTTAGGGTGTTTTCCTATTCATTTCTCCATAATCTGATACCCACAAATGATTTGTATAGTAGTCAAACACTAAGCACATTTTTGGGAATATTTCAGTATTTTCATCCATATGACATTAGGATTCACATTTATTTACATTCATTGGATACATATGAAGCTTTGTCAAATGTATCAAACGAATACTCTCCTCCTCCTTTCCCTCTGTGCACAAAATGGATTTCATCAAACCATTCTGGTGTCACGTCAGTGATTTGGGATACATTGTATTCATGGAAAGGGAGCGGGGTGTAAAACTTCTACTTGTCATCCGTTAGTGACATCAACAAGTTCCACACCTTTGGTGAATCCGTATGCATGCGTGGTTGTTTCTGTGATGTGTTTTTTGCGCGCAGATCTTTCTCCAGTTCTAAATGAAAATGTTTTCACATGCATCAGGCCTGCATTACTTTGGAAAACTCTTATAAGACTTCTGTTCTTTTTTTTGTGTCATTCAGTGCGCTACAGTTTCTCCCACCAGGGTGGAGATGGGCCTCTTCCTTTGAATGGTATGTAAATACTCCTATGCAATCAAGTATTTTACCGACCATATGTAGGATTGTGCCTGTTTCTCAAAGTCAGAATTTTCATGTAGTTAGTGAAATTTGATTAACATCTTGTTATTATGATGTGAATTTTCAAAAAGCCATTTCAAGAGTGTTTTGTGTTGTTTTACATGCAGCAAGAAGCTATGGCAGAAGACGAGGTAAAGCTTGATGATGTTGACTTTTTTGTTAATCAGAGCATATCAATGACCCTTGACCTAATCACCTGTTTTTCCTGTGTGTCTGCTTGATCTTTGTTGACCTCCCCAATTTGTCTGCTTTTTTGTAAAGAAGGTATACGGCCATTTTTGTATAAGGCATGTAACTTTTTTTTAGAAATTGCCTTCCATGATTGAGTAAATTTATAGTCAATACTAGGGCTGCCACAATATCAATTTATACTACAGAATTATTGTGACTTTAAATATGAAAACAATGAGAGGATACTATTGTTTTATCTGTAGCAAATATAGAAAGAACTCATTTAAAATGGTAAATGGCTAAATTTTAACTTTAATAGGCATATGATGCACTGTCTAAATGAAATTACAGTTCTTAAAGGTCGTAATAAAATGTCTGTGACATGCTTTGGTCAGACTCAATCAGCCTTTAATTTTTTCATCACCATTTTCAACCCAACTGTAACAGGCTTCCTGAGAACTATTTTCAGTGCATGCTTCTTTAAATGCTCATGAGCCCCAGTTCAACCCATCCTCTTTTCCTCGTCACTGCGTGAAGTTTGTGCTGGCGGGTGCCATTTTGAGGCTAATGTTGACTGGTTTGCTGTTGTATTCAGATGGCAAAAATGGAGCGAGATAACTAATATGACTAATGTCTGAATGTGAGCCCAAGTAAATCATTGCCGGGGGTAAGGGTGTGTGGTGTGAGTGGTTGGAAGGATATGACTGAGTGAATAGCTAACACTGCTAATGTTGGGCAGGCTAATCAATCGCCCTCTCTCCGCTGAGGTGATCTCCAAGGTGGGAGGGTCACCGACCTCAGCTGGCTGGGTGGGAATAGGGATATTTATTGGGGTGACTAGAATTTAAAAGAAAATGGCTATATCAACCATAGTTGTCAAGCTGATACTATAGCAGCCATAGTAGCACTGTTGGTATGGGTTTGGATATTCACAGGGATCCTTCCACCATTAAAATGGGGTGGAGATGATGCTGGGAGAGCGGCATCATTCCAGTGAGCTCCAGTTCTCATGTCACAAATGGAGCAAAGTCAAAACTGCTTGTTTAGAGAAAAGTACTGAGACACAACGGCTGACCCTAGCAAAGCGACAGCATTATCTTTTTTGTTGTTGATAGCCCTTCTGGATGTCAAAATAGATTAAGTTATTTACATATGTCCCCTTTGAAAAATACTGTGTGCAACTGTACAAAAAGAACAGTTGCACTTAACAATTATGAGAAGGCTGCAAGATGATGCATAATATGCTGCATGTGTAATAGCACAATATCAGTTAACACAATTTTAAATATTGTGGCTGTTGATATTGTGATGCTGTAATTTTTAATAATGAATTTATTTCTTGAAATTGCAATCCACTTTGCAACATATCCCCCCTGCGACACAAAATGACAGTTCCTTAATCTCTATAGTTGTGAGCCAACATGTATTAACCAAGTTATTCTCTCCTCCAGGGCACTCATCCCTGTTCCCCATGGAGGATGAGCGGTCTTTTGGGGAGGATGAGTCAGGAGACCAGGGGCTCGCTGGCCTTGGTTCAGCCCACTGTTTCCCCAACCTGAATGGTGAACGTGTGGAGAGATATTCTCGCAAGGTGTTTGTTGGAGGCCTGCCGCCAGATATCGATGAAGGTAAAGGGAGTAACAAAGAATGTGAGATGTTGACAGAATGTTAAGCTATTTTTTTTAAATTTGTATTGTATATTCAGAACCATATTTTTACTTGTTTGCAATGTCTGCATCTTTTTAAGATGGAATTGGAGTTTACTGTGATTCTTTAATGCCATTATCTGTTGATTTGATAATTTTTCCGAGTTCTTTTTTCAGATGAAATCACTGCCAGTTTCCGTCGATTTGGCCATCTTTTTGTGGATTGGCCACACAAAGCAGAAAGCAAGTCTTATTTTCCACCAAAAGGTGTGCCGCACCTGTTCCATTTGATCATCTTATTTTTTCTTTAAATCACTTGTTTACGTGCTCTTATTCTGGATGTGTGTACCCCCCCCCCCCCATCCCCTAGGATATGCTTTCCTGCTGTTTCAAGATGAGAGCTCTGTTCAGGCCCTGATTGATGCCTGCATTCAAGAGGACGGGAAGCTTTACCTTTGTGTTTCCAGCCCCACCATCAAAGACAAGCCTGTGAGTGTGCCACTTTGTTCTGGCTGTTCATGGTCTGAGCCAACATTGAAACCTATAACAGATTTTTGCAGGAGTTGTAGCCCCTGACGTATGAGGCCCCATTTCATCTGTTAGACAGTAACTGTCTAGTGAAATCAACTCCTCCTACAGTTTTTTTTCCAAATATTTTGAAACTTAAGAGTTTGACATACACTGATGATGCGCATAGTGCAATTTGTCTCTGATCGGATGACTTTGAGATGGGGCTGGGCGATATGAAAAAAAAATTAATAATAATACATCAGTCTTATATAGCGCTTTTCTAAATACTCAAAGACGCTTTACAAAGCAGCATAGGGACAAACATGCAGAGAATGGGTAAACACATACACGTAGGTACACAGGTAGAAGAGGCAGTCAGTTTTTATAGGTAGATTTAAAAAGATGGGTTTTGAGTTGACTTTTAAAAGAAGCAAGTGTGTTGGCAGACCAGATGTGAAGGGGCAAGGAATTCCAGAGGGTTGGTGCGGCGATGGCGAATGATCTATCACCCAGGGTGCAGAATTTTGTCTTGGAGATGGGGGTAAGAAGGTGAGCGTCAGCAGAGCGGAGGAGACGAGTGGGAGAATGACGAGACAGAAGGTCCGTTAGGTATGAAGGGGCGAGGTTATGAAGAGCTTTATAGGTGATGAGGAGGATCTTGAAGTTGATGCGCTGTTGAATGGGGAGCCAGTGGAGCTGATGGAGGAGAGGAGTGATGTGGTCTCTGGAGCGGGAGTGAGTAAGTAGGCAGGCGGCTGAGTTTTGGACATACTGTAGTTTTTGGAGGATGGTGGAAGGAAGTCCATACAGAATGCTGTTACAGTAATCAAGTCTGGAGGTGATGAAGGCATGGATAAGTATTTCAGCAGCAGAGGGTGAGCGGGTGGGACGGAGGCGTGCAATATTACGAAGATGAAAAAATGATGTTTTGGTGATATGGTTGATGTGAGATTTGAAGGAGAGGGTGGGGTCCATGATAATGCCGAGGTTTCTGGCCAGGGGGGAGGGGGTGACTGAGTGACCATCGATTTGGAATGAAAAGTTCTGGGAAGAGGGTAAAAGAAATTTTGGTCCAAAAATGATGATTTCTGTTTTATTGCTGTTTAGCTTGAGAAAGTTGTTAGTCATCCAGGTTTTTATGTCTGTAAGGCAGTTGGTGATGGTGGAGAGAATGGCGGGGGTGATGGATTTAGAGGATGTATAGCTGGGTGTCGTCGGCATAGCAGTGAAAGTGAAGACCATGTTGACGGATGATGTGACCAAGCGGAAGCATGTAGAGAGTGAAAAGGGTTGGACCGAGCACAGAGCCTTGAGGGACAAGGCTCAAGAGGAAGAAGAAGAAGAAGAAAAGAATTCCAGTCATGATATCGATTATATATTGCAAGATGACTCAAATCACTATTTCTGTCAAGCTTAGTTTAGTTTAATGTTTATTTGAAAGGGACGTTACACTTTAATGGACATTAATACAAACGCAAGTATGCCAGATTTAGCAATACTGCTAATTTACATCTGTAGTCCCCCAGCCGGTTACAAAAACACAATCATACACGAGCAGAACTAAAGTGCAGAGTTGAGGTGCTACAAAACAAAACATTCAGAGGTCACACGAGTGAAGTGCTGTATATGTGTACACACACATGCACCCAAGCACCTCACGGCAACAAACAAGAGGCGGGGCATATATGCGTGACACACAGGCACATGTATATATGCGCATGTTGCAGAGCAACCACTAGTTATGGGTACAGTTTTGGTTGTTTAAAGGTCAAGTTTTACAATGCGTCTTAAGTGTTTAGTGTGGTACATTCTCTGATTGCCAGTGGTATGTTATTCCAGATCTTGGTGCCCCTCACTGATAGCACAGACTGAGCAAATGTGGTGCGTCTGTGGGGGACCTCAGTCTCCTCGAGTGATTGCTCCGGTGGTTGTGCCGGTGACGGTCCTCACTTTAACATATTTTCCCGGGGGGTGGGGGGGGGTGTGCATAGCTATTTAATATTTTATAAATTGAACAGGCAAATTTGAGAGTTTTATAATTTTCAAAAGACAGATTGTATTTCTTGTAAATGTGACAATGATATGTGGGATCTTTCTTATCAAAGATTTTTATGGCTTTTTTTTTTTTTTTTTTTTTTTTTTTGTATAGAGGTTCAGTGGGTTTGATTATTGTTACACCAGTGAGTTGGTAAAACAGAATTTGATGTGTGAGAAGATCATTGCATGCAGAAACATTTTGGCTGCACTAACTGTCAGCGATGGCCTAATTTGTTTAAAATTTCTTAGATTGAATTTGATTATGTTGTGGTGGCACCAGCACACTGCGGACGGACATTATCTCTCACCCAGAAGCAGACAGAGGGGCTGAATAATGGACTGAGGGGGATGGCACTCCACAGGGGTAATTACACCAGACTCTGCCTCCTGCTGCTTTAAACTTAAGCGTGGGTTTGCTCCGGGATTTCTCCGGTTTCCTCCCACATGCCAAAGAACATGCATGTTAGGTTAATTGGCTGTTCTAAATTGTCCCTAGATATCTGTTTCCTATAGGCCCTTAGAATAGAGGGTTAGTATTAATGAAAGTGCTTTGAGTGGTCTTTGTGACTAGAAAAGCGCTATATAAGTGCAGGTTAGTTAGTTAGTTAGTAAACTACAGCACAGGGAGGTGCTGTAGTTTATGGTAGGAAGGTAGCATGTGTTATGTTAATTGTGCCACACGGTGCTTTGGTTTGTAACAAGTGTTATTATAATCTTGCCACTCAGGGCCTTTGTTAGACCTAATGAATATGCGCCAGCCTCAGTTCCTACGCGCAGGTCAATAAAGCTATATAAGAGAGTGCAGGGGAACTGAGGCAGGCCTTTCCAGACTAGGCTTTTCACGGCCCCAGCGTCTACGCTGGGGTCACAGGCTGTACATATGATAGAGGGTTCAATAAAGAATCTGTGTTGACCTACGCTCATGCCTCGCCTCCACATCCTTTCCCTTTTACCCTCTGCAGTGTTAGGGTTTTTTTTTTGATGTGCTTTTTGAAGGTTAATGAGGAGTCTAAAATCATGCCGAGGTACTTAAATTCCTCGAATAAAGGTTCCTTTTTACTCCCAACCGAGATGTGAAGCTATAACCGAGATGTTTCGCAGGTCCTTCCTACCTACGGCTGTCAGACTGTATAACCTAAGCAGGGCTGCTTGCAGAGATGGCAAAAAAACGTGACAGCCTAATAGTATTGAATGCAAAAGACGCAATAGAGTTACACAGTGGTCCCCTCCGGTATACAACTAGGACAATACCAGTCGCTACAGAGGGTGACAATATGTATGGGTACATAATCATACCATGTAGGATAACTTAAGTAGATGGTTATGCTGTTCATTCCATCTAGCTATAATGCGCCGCACTGTGTATGTTTATATTAGGGATGGGCATAATTAACCGATAATTGATCATTAAGAATTTCACCGAGGAAGTTCATTTTCGTCGACAAACCGTTTTTTTTTTTTTTTGTTTTTTTTTAAACAATCCGAATGTAGGTTATTAGGCCTAGTGCACGGCCGTCCTCAAACAATGCAATGCATTTAACTGTGCCACTGGCAAAATTTGGGCACCAGGGGGCAACATTACACCATCGCCGTACCCTGGCGTGCCTCAGTTGATACATGCGAGCTTCCGTAGGGCAATCGCCAAATCATGAAGAGGTTGCGGCGAAGTGTTGCGTGGGACCATTTTAATTTAAAAAATGACCAGGTGTACTGCAATCACTGCAATGCAGCATACAAAAGAAAAAAGTAAAAAGAAATATATGTTCCGTTATGTGTCCTGTATGTGTCTCCCGTTATTGTCTGGCTCGCAACTTGAAGCCTCCCTCGTTTGCGCAATGCGCATGTGTTCACGTTTTACTGCAAACTTGTCTTGTTAATAAATTCATCCTCGAAGAAAAACGCTCTGTATTTTTTTTATTATTCTCAATACATAAGAGTACAGTGATCCCTCACTTAGCGATAAAGAGCAATGAATGCGGTCTTCGTTTGCTGGGTGGCCGCTCGGCAGGGAGAGAAGCTGGGTAAAATGTCTCGGCCAATCAGCTTGCGGGGTGAAACGTCTCGGCCAATCAGCTTGCGAGATTCCCGAGCCGAGCCAACACGAGAACAGCGAACAGAGAGGTGGATTTGAGTTGTGCGGGCTCTCCGTGTTGATACCTGATGCCCAAAGCACTGCAGCTGTGTCTGCTTGTTTAGTGATGTAGCCTTCACTATATTTGTCCCACTGTCTTTTGTGATGCAGACTTATTTGTCTTCACTCAGTCTCCAGGATGCACGTGCTTTGCTCAGTCCTAAATGACTTCACCTGTATGGTCTTCAGGAAAGTTTGAAGACGATGGCTTTTCAAATTCCAGTCTTGATCAATGAAATGGGCAGTGAGGCTCATACAGTGGTGTGAAAAAGTGTTTGCCCCCTTTCTGATTTCTCATTTTTTTTGTATGTTTGTCACACTTAAATGTTTTCGATCATCAAATAAGATAAGATAAGATAAGCCTTTATTAGTCCCACAACGGGGAAATTCCAGGATTGCAACAGCACAGGGATAGCAACACTCAGAGCAACAATCAGAAGGCAAAAAAAAAAAAAAAAAAAAAGCAAGCAAGAGCAGCTAATATACATATGTACATATTACTATAAAATATATATACACACACACACACACACACACACAGACACACAGTGCAGAGCATTGTAGCTGGATGGAATAAATATATGAATATATGAACACACAGTGCAGAGCATTGTAGCTAGATGGAATAAATATGTAAATATATAAACACCCACAGTACGGAGCATTGCAGCTAGGTGGAATAAATATGCAAGTATATAAACACACACAGTGCGGAGCAATGTAGCTAGATGGAATAATATGTAGATATATAAAAACACAGTGCGGAGCATTGTAGCTAGATGGAATAAATATATAGATATATAAATATAAACACACCCAGTGCTGAGCATTGTAGCTAGATGGAATAAATATATAGATATATAAATATAAACACACCCAGTGCAGAGCATTGTAGCTAGATGGAATAAATATGTAAATATATAAATAAATTTAAATATTAGACAAAGATAACACAAGTAAACACAAAATGCCATTTTTAAATGGTGTTTATTATTAAGGGGTTAAAAATCCAAACCTACATGGCCCTGTGTGAAAAAGCGATTGCCCCCTAAACCTAATACCTGGTTGGGCCACCCTTGGCAGCAACAACTGCAAAGCATTTGCGATAACTGACAATGAGTCTTTTACAGCTCTGTGGAGGAATTTTGGCCCACTCATCTTTGCTGAATTGTTGTAATTCAGCCACAATGGAGGGTTTTCAAGCATGCACCGCCTTTTTAAGGTCATGCCACAGTATCTCAATCAGATTCAGGTCAGGACTTTGACTAGGCCACTCCAAAGCCTTCCAAAAAGTACAACTTTTGTCTCGTCAAAGTATTTTTCCAAAAGTCTTGGGTCATCAGAATCAGATTTATTGCCATTGTTCATGTAGTACACAAACTAGGAATTTGTCTCGGTGCAATGCTGCAACATTAAACATGATAAAATAAAAGAAATAAAAAAACTATACATGCAATAAAGTGTAGAATAAGAATGAGTAATACTAGTCAAAGCAGTTTTTAAATATATTAGCGAGCAGCAGATATTGTGGAGTACCACATAGTGCTGTTGGTAATGCAAAAGAAAACAGTGATGATTGACATGAGACTGGTTGAGCTGCTGTACATAGTGCACGAGAGTTAATAAGTCACTTAGTGTTCAGCAGTCTGATGGCAGAGGGGAAGAAGCTGTTCATGTGACAGGAGGTTTTAGTCTGAATGGACCGAAGTCTTCTACCTGAGGGGAGGGGGTCAAACAGTACGTGACCAGGGTGTGAAGGATCAGCTATGATCCGGCCTTCACGCCTCCGGGTCCTGGAGATGTACAGGTCCTGGAGAGATGGGAGCTTGCAGCCGATCACCTTCTCAGCAGCGCGCACGACACGCTGCAGCCTTAGTATATCCCTGGCAGTGGCTCCTGCGTACCACACGGTTATGGAGGTGGTGAGGATGGACTCGATGATGGCCGTGTAGAACTGCACTAACATCTTGGTGGGTAGCTTGAGCTTCCTCAGCTGCCGCAGGAAGAACATCCTTTGCTGGGCCTTTTTGATGAGGGAGCTGATGGTCGGCTCCCACTTGAGGTCCTGGGTGATGGTGGTGTCCAGGTAGCGGAAGGAATCTGCAATGGTGATGGGAGAGCCTGTGAGGGTGAGGGGAGGCAGAGGGGTTGTGACTTTCCTGAAGTCCACTAACAAAAACATACAAAGGGCGCAGCGAAACACCATGTTTGATCCAACATCTTGGATCAAAAAAACCCATCAAGATGTTTTCTGGCAAAACTGAGACGAGCCTTTGTTCTTTTTTTCAGTAGTGGTTTTCGTCTTGAAACTCTGCCATGCAGGCCATTTTTACCCAGTCTCTTTCTTGTGGTGGAGTCATGAACACTGACCTTAACTGAGGCAAGTGAGGCCTGCAGTTCTTTGGATGTTGTTGGGTCTTTTGTGACCTCATGAGTCGTCGCTGCACTCTTGGGGTAATTTTGGTCGGCCGGCCACTCCTGGGAAGGTTCACCACTGTTTCGTGTTTTCGCCATTTGTGAATAATGGCTCTCACTGTGGTTCGCTGAAATCCCAAAGCTTTAGAAATGCCTTTATAACCTTTTCCAGACTGACGGCTCTCAATACCTTTTTCTCATTTGTTCCTGAATTTCTTTGGCTTGCAGCATGATGTCTAGCTTTTGAGGATCTTTTGGTCTACTTCACTTTGTCAGGCAGGTCCTATTTTTTTTTTCCCCGCAATATTTTTTATTGAACTTTTTTTTTTAACAAATATAGCACACAGTCAGACACTAACACAAAAGTAATTTAAAAATTAAAAAGAATAACAAAATAAAAGTGTAATAAAAACAACCATTAACAAAAACAAGTCAACAACAATGCTTCTCTGTTTAGTCTAGGTAATCTATTACATAAGAATACGTAATATACATTCACCAGCTTGGAATTTGCAAGGTCCACACATATCATTCACCTTCTTCTTCAGAAGTTATGTTTAATTTCTTTACATACTCAATGAAACGTCTCCATATATTCTCAAACACATTTTCCTTTGATTTCAGTATATATGTTATTCTTTCTAGTGGAAGGTTTGTTAACATCTGTCTTAACCACTGAGTCACATCTGGTCTGAGTCTTTTTCCACAGTAGTGCAATACATTTTTTTGGCATTAAGCAAACTGAGGTCTATGAATGCTCTTTCACTCTTATTAAAGTTATAGTTTTCTGGATCATCATCATCATTGGCTCCATCGATCTCGAAAGATCATGGGGGGGGGGGGGTTTGTGCCTTGGGTCATCATTCAGGGAGCTGCACCATCGGGCGTGGCTGTAGAGGCCGATACGGGATCTGCAGGTCCTGCCGCTGCAGATAAATTCTTCAGTGTAGTGGGGGTCTCGACAGTCTCCTCTGTCTGCGGAGTCTCTTCTCCCCCCAGCGAGTGTCTCTTCTCTGCTGTTCGGATGACATCCTGGGTGGTGGTCCACCAGTTGGAGCGGACGGAGGCGGCTGACTCCAGGTCGGAGGGGTTGAAGCCTCCAGCCTTGAGGTCGCGCTTGCAAACATCCTTGAATCTGAGAGTTGGGCGTCCCTTTGATCTAGTTCCAGTAGCCAGCTCCCCATACAGTAAGTCTTTAGGGATACGGCCATCCTCCATTCGGTTGATGTGGCCAAGCCATCGCAAGCGTCTCTTTGTCAGGATGGCAAACATACTGGGCACATCTGCTCTGGCCAGGACGTCGATGTTGGAGACACGGTCCTGCCAAGTGATGTGCAGTAGTCTGCGAAGGCAGCGTTGGTGGAAGGCGTTCACCGGCGTTCCTGGCAGGAGTAGAGGGTCCATGCTTCACTGCCATATAGGAGAGTACTCAGTACGCAGGCCATGTAGACTCTTTATCTTGGTGTTGGTAGTTAGCATAGCGTTGTCCCAGACTCGCTTCGCCAGACGGGCCATCACCGTCGATGCCTTGCCGATACGGGCGTTCAGTTCGGTGTCTAGGGAGAGATTGCTGGAGATGATCGACCCGAGGTAGGTGAACTTGTCCACCACCGCAAGTGTGTGGTCGCCGATGTTGATACTGGGAGCACTGCTGACATCCTGGCCCATGACCTTGGTCTTTTTAAGGCTGATGGCGAGGCCAAACTCAGAGCAAGCACGAGCAAAGCAGTTGATGAGACGCTGGAGCGCTTCCACGGTGTGGGCAACAAGACCAGCATCATCAGCAAAGGGCAGCTCCCTGATTAGAACGCTCCGCACCTTGGTCTTTGATCTGAGGCGTGCCATGTTGAAAAGGCCTCCGTCGCTCCTGGTGTGGAGGAAGACACCGTCTTCAGAGTCCCGGAAGGCGTAGCACAGAAGCATCATGCTCAAAAGCTTGGGGGGACATCCAATTCGTTGGAGGAGGGCAAACAGTCCATTCCTGCTGACCAAGTCAAAAGCCTTGGTCAGGTCGATGAAGGCCAAAAAGAGGGATTGTCTCTGCTCCCGGCACTTTTCTTGCAGCTGCCTCATAGAGAAGACCATATCTATGGTTGACCTGGTTGCTCTGAATCCACACTGCGCCTCTGGATACACACGTTCGGCAAGTAGTTGTAGTCTGTTGAGGATGACACGGGCAAAGGCTTTGCCAACTATGCTTAGGAGTGAGATACCACGATAGTTGTTACAATCGCTCCGCTCCCCCTTGTTCTTGTAGAGAGTGTTGATTTTGACATCACGCATATCTTGGGGCACAGCCCCTTCCTCCCAGCACTGCAGCAGGAGCTCATGGAGGTGTTTCAAGAGCGAGCTCTCCTTTGCGGTTTTGACGATTTCAGTGGGGATGTTGTCACTGCCTGGAGCCTTGCCGTTTGAGATGGAGTCTATCGCCTTGCTGAGCTCCTCGATGGTGGGTGGAGCGTCAAGCTCATCCATGACTGACAGTAGAGGGGTGTTCTCAAGGGCCGTGTTCGAGACGGTGGTTACTCTCGAGTAGAGCTCTTGGTAGTGCTCAGCCCATCTCTCCATTTGTTTACCGCGATCCTTGATGACATCTCCTGCAGCTGATTTAAGTGGGGCGGTCTTGATGACACTGGGACCGAAAGCCTTCTTCATGCCTTCGTACATTTTGCGCACGTTTCCGTGATCTGCAGAAAGCTGTATGTCCTGGCAGAGGTTAAGCCAATAGTCGTTGGCACATCGCCATGCAATCTTTTGTGCATTGTTCCTCGCAGTGCGCAGTGTAGCAAGCATCCGCACAGAGGGCTCCTTCTTGTGGGCAATTAGGGCTGCACGTTTGGCGGCGATTGCAGGTTCCATCTCAGCAGCTCCAGCTTCAAACCAATCCACACTCTTCCCCACCTTTTTCCCAAAGGTACCTATGGCGGTCTCAAACGCAGCCTCACGGATGTGGTTCCACCTTGCAGAAGCACAGTCGGTGGGACAGTCCGCCAGGGCTTCATTTATGACTATAGCCTAGCGTTCCTGCAGTTCAGGTACTGTAATCATAGCTGTGTTGATGCGGGGTCGGGGTTTCTGTTTGGAGCGGTTGACACGTCTGAGGCAGAGACGTACCTTGGTGGCGACCAGGGAATGGTCGGTGTCACAGTCAGCGCTGTGGAAACTGCGCGTGACCAGCACTCAGTTCAGCAGGGATCTCCTGGTGATAATGAAGTCCAGCTGATGCCAGTAGCGAGACCTAGGATGTCTCCAGGACACTCGGTGACGAGGCTTGGTGGAGAAGAATGTGTTGGTCAGACAGAGGTCATGAAAGGAGGAGAGTTCAAGAAGGCGTTGACCGTTCTCGTTGAGCTTGCCGATGCCGAAGCGGCCAATGCAGTGGGGCCAGGAGTCATGATCTGCCCCTATCCGTGTGTTAAAGTCACCGAGCAGAAACGGGTGCTCCTTGGCAGGGATCTGCTGGATCCTGGTTTCGAGCGCCTCGTAGGATGCATCTTTCACCTCAGTTGAAGAGCAGAGCGTCGGAGCATAGGCGCTAAGGATATTAGCTGGTCCAGAGGAGGTTATGAGACGGAGAGAGAGGACTCGTGGAGTGCCTGAAGACGGCGGTTCAATAGAGGACAGAAGGGAGTTTCGAACAGCGAATCCAACACCATACAGGCGATGCTCGTCAGGCTCCTGTCCCTGCCAGAAAAACGTATAGTTCTTCTCCTTCAAGCTGCCGCTGCCCGGGAGTTGCGTCTCTTGCAGTGCTGCAATGTCAATATTGAGCCTCTTCAGCTCGCAGTCGATGCTAGCAGTTTTCCTGGCGTCGTTAATTTGCTGGAGGTCATCAGAGAGGCCAGGACACATTGTTCTGACGTTCCAGGTTGCCAGACTCAGCACTGGTGGCTTTGGTTTCTTGATATTAGCTGGTGCAGTAATTACAGTCTGATTCAGCTTTTGGCCTACACTTCAAGCACCCTTTGAAGTAAGCGGACCGTGACGGGCCAGCACCTTACTGACTGGGGGCTGCCCAGCTAAAGGCGGGCGGTAGCTGGCCAGTGGGACACGACGATCCCTTCTACCGTCGGGAGACAGCCCTAGGCGCCTGAGCTTACGCCAATTTGCTCTGGACTTTTAACCAGTAACTGCGTCTCCCCGTTTTGAGCTGCCGCAGAAGGCGGCACTGGAGTGACCTCTCTAGGGCACAGGCCAGGGCGAAGTTGTGGAGAAAATGAGATGCCCAGTTGACAGATCCTCCTTCTCGGCCTTGCTGGTAGTGTCCAATGGAAGGGACTAGCCGATACAGTTGGTACCAACTTGGCTACAGGAGTTCCGGGAGGTCCCGCTACACGAAGACCAACCGCCTTCAGGGCTCCACTCCGGATTTTCTGTAGGGGTTGTCTCCCTTAGCCTTTGTCACTCCCATGACGACCACAAGGCAGTGGTGCTATTTGCCCACAGCTGGGGGTTGTTGTGGCACCAGGGCATGTCCACGCGCCGGTGGGCCTGCGTGCCACACATTTGGGCCCAGCCCAAGGGGGATACACCTCCTCCCTTAATGCGACAGGTTGTACTGGGCTACATCTTACCAGTAGAGGAGAGAGAAAACTTTCTCTCCCACCTGACTAGATTTTTCTGGAAACAGACCCAACAAAAACAGTTTAGGGTTCAATGTGATTTGTTTTGAAATTATTTTTTCAATTGTTACCCTCACCTCTTCCCAAAACATTCTGATTTTTCTACATTCCCATAAAACAGTGAAATAGGGTTCCTTTACTTTCCATACATTTTGTGCATGTATCTGGTATGTTTTTGTTATCTATTTAATTCCACTGGTGTAACATACATCCGCATTAACCATTTAAAATGTATCAGTTTAAGATGTACATTTATTGATTTGATTTGAGCTCCTGCACAAGCCATTTCCCATTGTTCCTTTGAAATTTCAATTTGCAGGTCTTCTTTCCAATCATTCAGTCTTTTGTGAGTTTTCACTTGATTAGTGTCAATGAGTTGTAAAACTCTGAAATAATACCCTTTCTCTTACTATCTTTCATCAGATTTTTTTCCAAAGTTGAATAAGTAGGTCGGGTGAGAGCATTATTTTGATTTGAGCGAATAAAATTTCTAAGCTGAAGATATTTAAAAGTGTGTTCTATTAAGATTGAATTTAATCCTCAGTTCTTCAAAAGACATTATCTGAGCGTGACAAATATAAGTCTTGAATCTTTTGAATCCCTTTTAAATTCCATACTTTAAATACAATATCTGCTCTCCCTGGTGTAAAATATTGATTACCCCATATTGGGCTAAATTGTGACAGTGAGTGTGGTTCTTTTAAATCTTTTTTAGTTTCACACCATATTTTGATCATGTGCTTTACAGTTGGATTTTTAACTTGTTTCTGTAATTTTTTAGCTGAGTCTGAGTATATGAATAAGGGAAGAGGTAAAGGTAAATTGTATGATTCCATTTCAGTCCAGTGAGGAGGATCATTTGATGGAAAAAATAATGTCATAGACCTCAGTTGTGCTGACCAGTAATACAACATAAAGTCTGGACATTTCAGACCTCCACGATCAAATGGTAAATATAGTAAGGACAAACGTAATCTAGCCTTCCTATTGTTCCATATAAATTCCACTAACTTTTTTTTTTTTTTTTAATTCTTGAGAATAGATCTGAAGGTGGTGGTAAAGGAATGTTTTGAAATAAAATATTTTTGGTAAGATATTACTTTTAAGTATATTAATTCTCCCGATCATCGACATTGGTAGTGACATCCATCTCTGAAGCAACTCATTATTTGTCATTAAGGCTTCATAGTTGGCATTGGCGACTGATTCTAGCTTAGGCAAAATTTGAATTCCTACATATTTAAACTGATCTACAACATTGAATTGGTTGACCTCGGGAGCTGGGTGCTTTCTCTGGGTCTCATTTAACATTAATATTGAAGATTTTGTTTTGTTTTTTTTATATCCTGATATATCCCCAAAGTTCTTTATTAAATTTAACAAGGTCGGAATTGATTATTTTTTTTAAAAATTCGACATAAACAAAATTATGTCATCGGCATACAGGGAGATTTTATGTTCTGTTGGTCCTACTTTAATTCCATATATTTGTGGATGTAAACGTACTGCCATCGCTAAAGGTTCAATTGCCATAGTAAACAGTAAAGGTGAAAGTGGACAGCCTTGTCGAAATCCTTTATTGATTTTGAGATATTGCGGTTTGTTAGGATTTCTGCTGTAGCATTATTGTATATTATCTGGACCCATTTTATGAAATTATTTCCAAGTCCAAACTTTTGTAGGACTTCAAAAAGATAGGGTCGAATGGCCCTATCAAAGGCCTTTTCAGCGTCCAATGATAGGAGAGCTGTATCCGGTGCTTCTTTTTTGGAATAAATAATATTAAATAGTCTTCTTACATTATGGAAGCCTTGTCTTCCCATTATAAAGCCATTCTGATCTCTGTTAATAATATTTGGTAATATTTGTTGTAGTCGTTTTGCTAAAATTTTACAGATTATTTTAAGATAAGCATTTTATAGGCTTATTGGTCTCATGTTTTCACATTTATTAGAGGGTTTACCTGGTTTTGGCAACAGTATAATTAAGGCATTATTCATGTATGATGGTAAATTACCATTTTGAAATGCTTCTAAAACAATTTCCAAAAGTGGTTTTATTAATTTATTCTTAAATTTTTTTTATAGAGGTCGACTGGAAGACCATCTGGCCCTGCTCTTTTTCCTGATTTCATATTATCAATGGCTTGCCCAACTTCTTGACTAATTTTAGACTCCAGTATCTCCCTGTTTTCATTTGGAATACCTGGTATGGATAATCCACCCAAAAACCCATTTAGTTTTAAGTCAGTTTCATTTTTTGTATCATAGTTTTTCATAATAATCTCTAAAGGCACTATTAATTTCTAAAGGATCTATAACTACCTGTCCGTTACTTATAATACTGGTAATTGGTGTTTTAGATTGTAATTGATCCGATGGAGGAGATAGGAGAGAGAAGGACGGTGGCTAAACTGTCATCTCTGCTGGAGTCCGAGTTCCACCCTATGCAGGACATACTGGATGCACTGAGGAGCTCATTTAGCAGCAGACTACATCATCCCAGGTGCACAACCGAGAGGTTTCGTAGGTCCTTCCTACCAACGGCTGTCAGACTGTACAACCTAAGCAGGGCTGCTCGCAGAGATAGCAAAAAGACGTAACAAACTAATAGTTTTTTGAATGCAAAAGATGCAATAGACTTACACAATGGTCCCCTCCGGCATACAACTAGGAACATACCGGTCGCTATGGAGGGTGAGAATATGTATGGGCACATAATCATACCATGTAGGATAACTAAGTAGACGGTTATGCTGTTTCATCCCATCTAGCAACAATGCTCTGCACTGTGTGTGTTTATATATTTACATATTTATTCCATCTAGCTACAATGCTCAGCACTGGGTGTGTTTATATTTATATATCTATATATTTATTCCATCTAGCTACAATGCTCTGCACTGTGTTTTTATATATCTACATATTATTCCATCTAGCTACATTGCTCCGCACTGTGTGTCTGTGTGTATATATATATTTTATAGTAATATGTACATATGTATATTAGCTGCTCTTGCTTGTTTTTTTTCTTGCCTTCTGATTGTTGCTCTGAGTGTTGCTATCCCTGTGCTGTTGCAATCCTGGAATTTCCCCGTTGTGGGACTAATAAAGGCTTATCTTATCTCATCTTATCTTAATTGTTTAATCTGCCATGCCAATAATTTTCCTGATTTTTCACCTTGTTCATAAAAAGTTTGCTTCAATCTTAGAAGACTCGAGGCAGCTCTATTCGCTGATTATTTTTTTTTTTTTGTCATATTCAGCTCTCAGAATCAGTAATTCATCCTCTAACTGTGGGTTACTTCCTGCATACACCTTTTCTTGAAGAATTTTTATTTTACGTTCCAATTGGGCTCTCTCCTCTCGGGTCTTCTTAGACTTTGAACCTGTATAACTAATAATATGCCCCCTAATAAAAGCTTTGAAAGCCTCCCACTTTATACATGCCGTTGTTTGTGTAGTATTGATATCAAAGAACTCATCTATCTGTTTTTCTATGTACTTAACAAATTCCTCATCCTGAAGCCATTTATGTTGAAAATGCCACCTAACTGGGCCCTTTGTCAATTTCTTATCTACATATACTAGACAGCAGGGTGCATGATCAGAGATCACAATGTTATCATAGAAGCAGTTTTGAATCTTGGACCTTAATTCTGTAGAGATCAAAAAGTAGTCAATACGTGAGAATGTTTTATAGGTATTAGAATAACAAGAATAGGCTTTGACTTGTGGTTTCATTTCTCTCCATATATCTAGCAATCTCAATTCTTTCATAAAATGATTAATGGTTATCCTACATCCATTGTGCGTACAGTCCAGTCCTGTTGATCTATCTATACTGGGATTCAATGTACAATTAAAATCCCCTGCTATTATATGTTGCCCAGAAGTTTTGATCATCAATATTGGGGCCGTATAAGTTCACCAGATTTATATTTTCTAATAACAAAGATCCTTGGATAATTGGATATCTTCCAAATTTGTCTCTAATTACATTTTTCGTTTGAAATGGGACTGATTTATGTATGAGAATCATAACTCCCCTGGCTCGGGATGAAAATGATGAGGTGAACACGTTACCTTGCCATCTTCTCCTAATTCTTTTTACATCCTCCTCTAATAGATGAGTTTCTTGTAAAAATACAATTTTTGAATCTGTCTTTTATTTTATTCATAACTTGTTTAAGTTTTTTAAGATTTTGTAGACCTCTGCAATTCCATGAAGTTAAATTAAGATTAACGCTTTGATCTATGATCAATAAGGAGTTTGAGATTACCTTGCAATATGAACATACTCTTACAGAGAAGCAAAAACATGGATGGTGGAACATTCATCCTACAAACTAAACAAACAGATTCCCTTTCCCCACATTCGTGGTAATCCCCCCCCCCCCCAATCAAAAAAATTCCGTCTCCCGTTATAGCTAGTGACTGTTCCACACCTGCGAGGATCAGTCAAACCACTCTTTCTCCTCTCAATCACCCTGACTCGACTACTATTCTTATGACATTAACTCTCTTCTGTAGTTTTTTTTCAACATAACTTTAAAGTTTTATAGTAACGTTGTACATCATAACTTTTTTTTTTTATTACAGTCTGTATTTTGTAGACATGTTTGTGTTTCAGATCAATCAGATGTCTGTACATACACTTAAATGTTCTACCTTTGTCATGTTCATGTTTAGCTCCCGCCAGTCTCCTTTTGGATCTGCTTGATGAGCTCCTGCGCCTCTTGAGGGTTCTTGAAGGTGTGAGTTCTCCCCTTATATGTGACCAGCAGTCTTGCCGGATGAAACACTCCGTGATGAATCCCTAGGTTGCGCAGCTCTTTGCGGGCGGGGTCAAACTGCTTTTTCAGTTGTTGTATTCCTGCAGCAAAGTCCGGATAGAACCGCACCTGTTGGTCCTGGTATTTAATTTCCCCTTTAGCTCGCGCCGCATTGGTGACCGTCATCTTGTCTCTGTAGCTGAGGAACTTCATAATCAGCGTCCTCGGTGGTGTCTTATCTCTCGGTGGGCCGATTCAGTGAGCTCTCTCTAAAACGACCGATGACTGCAGATGCGCGTTATTCAGCGCTTCTGGAATCCACTTTTCCAAAAAGGAACATGGGTCCCGTCCCTCTGCTCCCTCCGGGAGGCCCACCAGCCTCAAATTATTCCATCGCGAGCGGGATTCCAAGTCTAGGACGTTATCTTCCAGACGTTTGCATTTTAATTCCAGTGTTTGCAGTTTAGTTTGCAGGCTGGTGACGTCATCTTCAGCGCTTGAAATTTGGAGCTCCGCCTGCAACATTCACTCCATGCAGTCGTTTTTCTTTTCTCATGCCTTCTATTGCTGTTATAATCCCATCGAATTTAGACTAAAACTCTGTTCTCATGGAGTTGATGGCAGTGAGCACTGCGTTTGTCCCCTCTTCAACTGTTCCCGCTCCGCCGCTGGCTCCCTCCTCCGCCATTGTCTCTGGAGTTTTCTCTTTCGCCTCGAGTGTGGAAGTCTGTTAGCTTGGGTTGTTTTGTCGAGTTGCCTTTTCCTCCACTTAGTTTTCCAGCCTTAGTCTTTACCATATCCGCGCCAAAATGCTAGGATGGGTTTTTGTTCCAATTAAGAGAGTTTTAGTAATTTTTTTTTTTTTTTTATTTTCAAGAGCAGAGCAGTGTGAAACACGTCTTCCTACGTGGCCGCCATAACCCGAAGTCCCAGGCAGGTCCTATTTAAGTGATTTTTTTTTTTTTTTTTTTTTTTGATTGAGACCAGGTGTGGCAGTAATCAGGCCTGGGTGTTGCTAGAGAAATTGAACTTGGCTTTCCAAAGTTGTGATAAACCACAGTTAATTTATGTTTTAACAGGAGGGCAATCACTTTTTCATACAGGGCCATGTAGGTTTGGATTCTTTCCCCCTTAATAATAAACACCTTCATTTAAAAACTGCATTTTGTGTTTATCTTTGTCTAATATTTAAATTTGCTTGATGTTCTGAAACATTTAAGTGTGATGAACATACAAAAAAAAATGAGAACTCAGGAATGGGGCAAACACTTTCTCACACCACTGTATATGATTCAGATGTGCGACTTGACTACAGATCTTAAGTTATAGCAAAGTATGGCAGACTTTGCAGCTCCTTTTCAACCATTTCTCTACAGTCCATGTATAGCTGTGGAAGCGCTGTCTGGGAGAAATATTTATGGCCAGGGAGTTGGTAACGAGGGTCACTTAGCTTAATCATCTGCTTAAATCCAACATTCTGTGTGCTCAAAAGCACGGTACTGTTTCAAATGGTAAAAAGATTTGTAGTGTTACCTGATTTTCTGGGAGTGTGCTTGACAGTTTGCAGTGCATGCTAAGCTGCTTCGTGTCAGACTTTAAATAGCCAAAATATCTCCACACCACTGAATTCCTCGGACCATTCTTTTCAACAATCTCCTCATCTACTGAGTATTGGGCGACCTCCGTTTCGGTGACTTCATTGGTCACGCTGTCACTGGACTTTTCATTGTTTTCTGTCATGTCCTTCACGGCTGTGCTAGCCCAAACATTAGCAGGTGTGCTAAGGCTAAGCCCCAGCTGCATGCTGGTCCTATGTGCATACGCACGCTGTTGTGTGTGTCAATCGAACGGAACTTCCAACCGCATGATTTGCTTGGCGTGGTGTATTCTCATTTTCATTGGCTTTTCGTGTTTGTCAAAATACGGAACGAATGAGTTCTAGCAATTGTTTTCTTTATCGAGGAAAAGTTATTTCATGATGATTATTACCTCTGCCAAGGAGGTAATGTTTTTACCGGGGTTTGTCTGTCTGTTTGTCTGTCTGTTACCAACATAACTCAAAAAGTTATGAACGGAGTTTGACAAAATTTTCAGGAAAGGTGTGTAATAGCACGGGGAACAGATGATTAGCTTTTGGTGATGATCTGAGAGTGCATACCTCCACCAAGGGCTTTATTTGTATTTGTGCAGCAGGATTACACAAAAACTACTGGATGGATTTGGATGAAATTTTCACCAGAGGTGGTTCTTGGCCTAGAGAGGAACCCATTACATTTTGGTGATCTGAGAATGCATACCTCAGCCAGGGCTCTTATCTTCTCACAGTGTGTTAGCAACAATACTCCAAAACTGATGGACAGACTTTGATGCCATTTTCACCATAAGTAGCTATAGGCCTACACACAAACCCATTACATTTTGGAGGTGATCCATGACAAATGGAAGGAGCCTTGGCGGAGGTATGCGCTCTGAGTGCTTTTCTAGTTGTTATTGTTTTATTGCCCAGCCTTAACTTGAGGTAAAGGTCGGAGGTTTTCCCCCTAAATCTTGTGAAACTACTGAAAGAAATGATGTAGGCTTTTCAATTTGATGCAGTAGTTGTATCTAAGACAAATCTTGGATGCCTTACACCCTGACCTGACTGTGGGTTCGGGGTCAGAAGGTTAACATTCCCTTTGGACACCCCTGTTCCATAGTAAAAGTGCAATCAATCATGTGCCATGGAGGGCCAAGACCCTGCAGGTTTTCTCTTCTACCCAGTCTCTTCAGCAGGTGTTTTCACTGATTAGCAATCAGTGGGAAGAAATTCAGTGTAATCTGCTGTTGAAGACACTGGCTGGACGTAAAGCCTGCAGGGTCTTGGCCCTCCATGGCACATGATTGGACACCCCTGCTATAGGAATGAGTAAAGCTAGGTTCACCCTGAGAACCTGAACTCAGGGTGAACCCCCTTTGGGGCATTAGTCATGTGAAAAAATTAGGACACCCTGTATAAGCCTGTGTTGGTGTGTGTGTGTGTGTGTTTTTACATATTTGGACATATGGATATTTAATATCAATGGTAAAAACACTGGGAGATTAATGTAATACAACTATCCATCCATCTTCTTCTGCTTAATCCTTTTCGGGTCCCGGGGGGCTGGAGCCTATCCCAGCATCTTTTGGGCGAGAGGCAGGGTACACCCTGGACAGATCGCCAGTCCATCGCAGGGCCAACACAGAGACACAGACAACCATTCACTCTCAGTCACACCTAAGGACAATTTAGAATCCCCAGTTTTGATGCCAATTAACCTAACTTGAATGTTTTTGGCATGTGGGAGGAAACCGGAGAAATCCCGGAGTAAACCCACGCAGACACGGGGAGAACATGCAAACTCCACACAGATCACTGTTGGTCGGGGGCTGGGATCGAACCCAGGATCCCCCGGCCACTCCTCCACCACGCTGCCCATAATACAACTAAAAAATTAAAAATGAACTAGACTTTTTTCAAATTTTCTGTAAAATGTAGTTCTAAACAAATAGTGAGGAATAAATTAGGACACCCCCATCTTTTTTAGGACACTCCCACATTCATTCCCACTTAAAATGGCTAAAATAAATGTTAAAAAATGCAAGTAAAAACAAAAACAAGGTTAGACATAGATATGTGAACATTTCTTAAAGAACTGAATATTTAATGGTGTCCTAATTTTTTAACATGACTGCATGTTATGGGACAGTCAGTCCGTCTGTCCCACTTCTGTGATATCTCGTCCTGCAGTTTTGTTCCGATTGTTTTGAAACTTGTTGCCAGGGTTTGATATACACTGATCATGTGTATATTATAATTTGGCTCCAATCGGGTGACTTTTGTAGGACTTTGGGGGCAAAAGGTGAAATGTTAAGGTTGGCATTCCCTATGCCCTATTGCTATAGATTGAGTAAAGCTAGGGTCACCAGACTTGATACACAGGTTCACTCCGAGACCCTGACCTCTGACTACAGGTTTGGGGCCAGAAGGTCAAGGTTAACATTCCATTTGCATTATTACTATAGAACAAGTAAAGGTACGGTCACCGACATTGGTGTACAAGTTTACCCTGAGCCTATGAGCTCTGACTACGAGTTTGGGGTCAAAAGGTCAAATGTCAAGGTTAGCATTCCCTATGCCCTATTACTATAGAATGAATCCTGCCCTACAATGTATGGTTGTGTGCAACTGTTTTTGTTGTATATTCATGAATGATAGGCTTATCATAATTTGGTTCTGCCTCAGTTATATGGAAAAGTAGAAAAATGTTCTTCTTGAGTGGCTTATTGGGATCTTCAAAGAAAACGGAGACTGGGGGATACAGCACTTGCTTCAGAGTGGTCTTGTTTTCATGTGTTTCTACCATAAAAAGAAGGAAAAACTGTAAAGAACAGGTTAGCAGATCTTACTGTAGATACAAGATGCTCCATTATATTTTTAAACTGAACAATGAATTGCTCTTTATTACATCATAATTGATGTTATTTTACTACTTTTTTTTGTAGGTTCAGATCCGCCCCTGGAATTTAAATGACAGTGACTTTGTAATGGATGGCTCTCAGCCGCTAGACCCAAGGAAGACCATCTTTGTTGGTGGTGTCCCTCGGCCTTTACGTGCAGGTAGATGTCTGAAATGTCTCCGCTTCCTTTCTATGGCACAAGCTGCATAGACCACATTAACTTCCTCTGTTTGATGCAATTTCAGTGGAGCTTGCCATGATTATGGACCGCCTGTATGGGGGAGTGTGCTACGCTGGGATTGACACAGATCCTGAACTCAAGTATCCAAAAGGGGCCGGACGAGTGGCCTTCTCCAATCAGCAAAGTTACATTGCAGCCATCAGTGCCCGATTTGTTCAGTTGCAGCATGGGGAGATTGATAAACGGGTGAGTCGGTCTGATGGTAAGAGCTCCAGCTTAACAGTGCATGCTAAAAAGTGTAAAAAATGGGATCGGTGCCATTGAATTCGTGTACTGTTCGTTCTTTCATTATTTGATTTCTGAAATGAAAACTGAACTGGAAATAGCAGTTATATTGTTCTGGCCCTGTCAAACAGGGATTGAGCCAAAATAGGATACCGGATCTTATTTTATTTTGGGTTTTTATCCCCCGACCGCATGGCTCTGTCTGTTCCACGCTTGAAAAATTAACTCCTCCTCCAGTTTTGATTTGATTGTTTTGAAACTTGGTAACAGAGTTTGAAATATACTGATGCGCATATTACAATTTGGGTCCAATCAAATGATTTTTGCAGGAATTATAGACCCTGACTTGTCTTATTTCACCTCAGTTAATAGAAAGTCACTGCCCAGGTACCAGGGTTTGATATACACTGACAATGCACATATTGCAATTTAACTGTATGTAATTCCTGCAAAAAAATCATCTGCTCAGTGAGGCCGAGGTCAGTTTGTCCCCAAATCCTGTAAATGCGATAACTACTGAATGAAATGATGAAGGCTTTTCAAATCGATACCATAGTTGTATCTGAGGCAAATGTTGGACTTTCTACAGGTTTGGGGTTAAAAGGTCAAGGTTAACTTTCCAGCTGCACTATTACTATATTGCAGTGATTAAAGCTAGCGTCACGAAACTTGGTACACAGTTCACCCTGTGACCCTGACCTCTATGGTTTTGGGGTCAAAAGGCTCAAGATCAAGGTTAGCATTTCCTATACCCTATAGAGCCTAAGACATGCCCTGTCTACTGCCACATATGGGACCATTATTTATTAAAAAAAAAAAAAAAAAAATCTGTGTTGGAGTGAATGGCAAAAGAATTTTTCTTTCAATCCCAATCAAATTTTTCCAGAAGTTGCACATACAATGTTTATCAGTTTAAAAGATAATTTTCCACATAATTAATGGTGTAGCTTGTTGTCTAACTGTTAAAGTATAAAGTTGTGAAAATGCATAAACTGACTCGCTTAAGTGACGTCATCCTTTTCAAAGAGCGTCGGGGGGGGGGGGGGGAATGACTAACAGTCCTCTGGATCAGCAGCAGCTCTCAAAATTACAATACATTTGCGTTTTTCTTCTCTTTGGATGCTGCTTTCATCAGCCAGAACACAGGAGGTGAGCTTTGAGAGGGGAACTGACATAATTGTTTGGTGACATCTATAGTCCAAGACAAAGATGTAGTCCACTAAGCAGTTTATATTAAAAAAAAAAAAAAAAAAAAAAAAAAAAAAAAAAAGAAACCCTAGATATTACTCTGTCATTATACACCAACCTACAACTTTAATTATGTGGAAAATTATCTTTTAAATTGACAATCATCGTATGTGTAACTTGTGGCAAAATTTAACTGAGATTGGAAGATAATTTCTCTCCACTTCGGTGGAGATTTTTTTTTTTTTTTTTCCCCCAAAGTGATGTCCCATAGGTGGAAGTCGAGGCCTTGACCTTTGACTTTGGGTTTGGGGTCAAAAGGTCAAGGGGTCACGGTCGGCTTTCCCAATGCCCTATTCCTATAGAACGAGTAAAGCTAGGGTCGCCAAACTTGGTACACAGGTTAACCCTGTCACCATGACATCTGCCTATGGGATTGCAAAGCGCAAAATGCCATATAAACTACATCTCAACAACAAACGGAGGCTGAGGGGTACCACTGGCAGCCACCAGTATTTTAACTTTTATGATCTGCTGACAAGACCAAACATTTCCTTCATGCAGAATCCTGGAATCCAGAAGCCTGGTTTATCACTGCCTCTGTTAGACTGTATTACAAAAGCAGGACAGGTGTAGACCAGAATACCTTGTGTCCAACAAAGTAATCTAGGGTATCACAAGCTAAACTGAGGTTCTTGCCTAGTTAACACATGTACTTGCTGTCTTTAAAACTGCTTCTCTGTGCTGCCAAAATATTTTTTTAAACCAGAAATTTGTTTGAATAGTGAAAGTTGACACTAATTTATGTCAGGTTGAATGATATAAATGTCCCATTTACTGCACTTTTTCCACATTTTGACAGCTCCCACAGGTCTTAATGAAATGTTGGTGACATACTTTGTTCATATCACATTTAATTATTTAGCTGTTGCAACATCATTGGGAGTAATCTTTTGCAGTCTTCCTCAGAATGGCTGTTTTCAGTGGATGTCTCTTTAAATGTCCATAAGCTGCAGTTAACCCTACCCTTACTCTTTCTGTCACTATTGCTAATCTTAGCTGGCTAGCACCTAGCTCGGGTAGTGAGTCTGAGCCAAATAACTTAAACTTGTCTTCAAGAATGAATGAAATAAAGCGTCATTGGTGGACATGGGTGTGTGGTTTCAGTGGTCGATAAGATATGACAAGTCCTTGGAGTACAGTAAGCACAGAAACATTTGCAAATAAGTGAATGGCTAAACGGCTAGCGTCAGCCCGCCACCTTTGGTCCTGGTTGATGATGATAAACTATTGTAAAACAAGCTAAAATGTGCAAGAAGGATGTACATGGTCAGCTGTTAGTACTTGAGCAAGGATTCCTGTAGGGGTGAATAGAATTGATAGAAAATGGCAATCAAAACTGGCCGGATCAGCAGTTAAATAACACCAGGTGGCTTGTTGGCATCTCCCCCACTAAGGTGAGTGCTAATGCAGTCAGACAGACCGACTCCTACCGCCGAGCCAAGCTAATGCAATGTTGTTTGATATACCACCATGGTGAAAATCCATCCAAAATAAGCCAGAATGATTCAAGATGCATTATCGACGGGGATGTCTATTAGGGTGATTGGAATTTAAAGGAAAAAAACTAAAAGGTACTCAGAGCACATACCTCTGCCAAAGTCTGTTGGTCTCTGTTTGTGAGCAGGATTACGCAAAAAGTACTGAACAGATTTCAATTACGTTGTCCCCACAGGTGCCACTTGGGCTACGGATGAACCCATTAGATTTTTGGAGGCAATCCAGGTCAGGATGCCATTTCTGGATCAATTTTTCCATTTTCTTTAAGATGATGAGATGGGGCCATAGTGGAGATATGCACTCTTGGGTCAACTCCAAAATCTCATGGGTTCATCCGTAGCCCAGGGGTCACCCCTGGAGAAAATTTCATCAAAATCCATCTGGTCATCATCATAGCAGTCTGTTTGGGGTGACAATGACTGTTTCATTTAGGTCTGATTAGATTCCTCCACGCAGCCCCGACCCCGCCAACCTGGGCGACACCCGAACCGGTATGAGTTGCTCTCTTACCACTTCATGAAACTGCTTGCAAAATATTTGAGTACCACTAGCTTTTGCTGGACTAGCGGCACATTCTTGGCAGATGGAGGTATTATCAGTGGCAAGGACAGGCCAAGACAAACTGACTCCAGTATCTGTTGCGGTGACTGACCAGATGATGGGTTTGTTTATCTCTGCCCTTTGTGTAGTGCATGTCACGATGCACTGACTGGCAAAAGTCTACCACAGACCTTGCAACAGATGTGCCTATCTGCCAGGATGTCCAGTCTCACCCCATGTAACTGGGAGTGGTCCACCACAGACCTGTGACAGATTATGTTTTTAGTTCTGCCAGGATGCCCAGTTTCACCCTCCACGTCCTCGGAAGATGCTGGGTTGCCGATTAGTCACTGACGGCCCGACCCATGGGACAGGTAGTACCGGTTTTCATAGTTATCCGGTAGCAAGCAAACTAATGCCTGACTTGACAGTTAAAATCCAGGAATTGTGCATAATCCTGCTAACAGGATTTTTTTTCCACAATATCTTTATTGAACCCTTTTTTTTTTTTTTTTAACAAACATGATACAAACAATCAAACACTAAAGTACTACTACAAAAAAAAAAAAAAATGCACTAAAAACACCAACAACCACCAACAAAATCAAATCTTCAACAATGCTCCTCTGTTTAGTCTAGACAATCCAATACATAAGTATACATATTATGTTCACCAGTTTGGAATTTACAAGGTCCACACACATCATTCACCTTCTTCTTCAAGAGTTATGTTTAAATTTTTTACATAATCAATAAAAGGTCTCCATATATTCTCAAACACAATTTCCTTTGATTTCAGTATATATGTTATTCTTTCTAATGGAAGGTTTGTTAACATCTGTCTTAACCACTGAGTCACATCTGGTCTATGAGTCTTTTTCCATAATAGTGCAATACATTTTTTGGCATTAAGCAAACTGAGGTCTATGAATGTTCTTTCACTTTTATTAAAATTATGCTTTTCTGGGTACAGACCCAACAAAAACAGTTTAGGATTCAATATGATTTGTTTTGAGATTATTTTTTCAATTGTTACCCTCACCTCTTCCCAAAACATTCTTATTAATCTACATTCCCATAAACAATGAAATAGGGTTCCTTTACTTTCCATGCATTTTGTGCATGTATCTGGTATATTTTTGTTATATCTATTTAACTCCTCCGGTGTAACATACATCCACATTAACCATTTGAAATGTATCAATTTAAGGCGTGCATTTATTGATTTGGTTTGAGCTTCTGTACAAGCCAATTCCCATTGTTCCTCTGAAATTTCAATTTGCAGATCTTCTTTCCAGTAGTTTAATCTTTTCAGTGAATTTTCACTTGAAGATAGTGTCAATGAGTTATAAAACTCTGAAATAATACCCTTTCTTTTACTATCTTTCATCATCATTTTTTCCAAGGATGAATAAATAGGTCGAGTGAGAGCTTTATTTTGATTTGATCGAATAAAGTTTCTAAGTTGAAGATATTTAAAAAAATGTGTTCTATTGAGATTAAATTTGATCCTCAGCTCTTCAAAAGACATTATGTTGTCTGCACATGGCAAATATAAATCCTGAATCTTTTGTATCCCTTTTAAATTCCATACTTTAAATACAGCGTCCGCTCTCCCTGGTTTAAAATATTGATTACCCCATATTGGACTAAATTGTGACAATAACTGTGGTTCTTTTAAATAGTTTTTAGCTTCACACCATATTTTGATCATATGCTTTACAAATGGATTTTTAACTTGTTTTTGTAATTTTTTTGCCGAATCTGAGTATATGAATATGGGAAGAGGTAAAGGTAAATTGTATGATTCCATTTCAGTCCAGTGAGGGAGATCATTTGATGAAAAATAATATGTCATAGACCTCAGTTGTGCCGACCAATAATACAACATAAAATTTGGACATTTCAGACCTCCACGATCAAATGGTAAATATAATAAAGACAAACGTAATCTAGCCCTCCTGTTGTTCCATATAAATTCCACTAACTTTTTTTTTATTCTTGAGAATAGATCTAAAGGTGGTGATAAGGGAATGTATTGAAATAAATAAAGTATTTTAGGTAAAATATTACTTTTAAGTATATTGATTCTCCCGATCATCGACATTGGTAGTGACATCCATCTCTTAAGTAACTCATTGATATCTGACATTAAGGCTTCATAGTTGACACTGGCGACTGATTCTAGCTTAGGCATAATTTGGATTCCTAAATATTTAAACTGATTTACAACATTGAATTGATTTACCTCAGGGGCTGGGTAATTTCTCTGGGTCTCATTTAGCATTAATATTGAAGATTTAGTTTTATTTATTTTATATCCTGATATTTCCCCAAAATTCTTTATTAAATTCAACAAGGTTGGAATTGATTTTTTTAGATTCGACATAAACAAAATTATATCATCGGCGTACAGGGAGATTTTATGTTCTGTTGGTCCAACTTTAATTCCATATATTTGTGAATGTAAACGTATCGCTATCGCTAAAGGTTCAATTGCCATAGTAAACAGTAAAGGTGAAAGTGGACAGCCTTGTCGACATCCTCTATTGATTTTTATTGGTTTTGAAATATTGTTATTTGTTAGGATTTCTGCTGTAGCATTATTGTATATTATTTGAACCCATTTTATGAAATTATTTCCAAGTCCAAACCTTTGTAGGACTTCAAAAAGAAAGGGCCATTCAACTCTATCAAAGGCCTTTTCGGCGTCCAATGATAGGAGAGCTGTATCCGGTGCTTCTTTATTAAAATAAATAATATTAAATAGTCTTCTTACATTATGGAAGCCTTGTCTACCCTTTATAAAGCCATTCTGATCTCGATTAATAATATTTGGTAAAATTTCTTGTATTCGTCTTGCTAAAATTTTACAGATTATCTTAAGGTCGGCGTTTAATAGGCTTATTGGTCTCATATTTTCACATTTATTAGAGGGCTTACCTGGTTTTGGCAGCAGTATAATTAAGGCATTATTTATGTATGATGGTAAATTATTATTTTGAAATGCTTCTAAAACCATTTCCAAAAAAGGTTTTATTAATTTATTCTTAAATTTTTTATAAAGGTCAACTGGAAGACCATCTGGTCCTGCACTTTTTCCTGATTTCATATTATCAATGGCTAGCCCAACTTCTTCTTGACTAAATTTAGACTCCAATATCTCCCTGTTTTCATTTGGAATACACGGTATAGATAGTTCGTTCAAAAACCCATTTAGTTTTGTTAAATCAGGTTCATTTTTGGTATCATATAATTTTTCATAGTAATCTCTAAAGGCTCTATTAATTTCTAAAGGATCTATAACTACCTGTCCTTTACTTATAATACTGGTAATTGGTGTTTTAATTTCCAATTGTTTAATCTGCCATGCTAATAATTTTCCTGATTTTTCACCTTGTTCATAAAAAGATTGTTTCAATCTTAGAAGACTCGAGGCAGCTCTATTCGCTGATTTTTTGTCGTATTCAGCTCTCAAAATCAGTAATTCATTCTCCAACCTTGGGTCACTTCCTGCATACACTTTTTCCTGAAGATTTTTTATTTTATGTTCCAATTTAGCTCTCTCCTCTCGAGTCTTCTTAGATTTTGATCCTGTATAACTAATAATATGTCCCCTAATAAAAGCTTTGAAAGCCTCCCACTTTACACATGCTGATGTTTGTGTAGTATTGATGTCAAAGAACTCGTCTATCTGTTTTTCTATATACTTGACAAATTCCTCATCCTGAAGCCATTTATGCTGAAATTGCCATCTACCTGATTCCTTTGTCAATTTTTTATCTACATATATTAGACAACAGGGTGCATGATCAGAGATCACGATGTTATCATAAAAGCAGTTCTGAATCTTGGACCTTAATTCTGTGGAAATCAAAAAATAATCAATACGTGAGAATGTCTTGTAGGTACTGGAATAACAAGAATAGGCTTTAACTTGTGGTTTCATTTCTCTCCATATATCTAACAATCTCAATTCTTTCATAAAATGATTAATAGTCATCCTACATCCAATGTGCGTACAATCCAGTCCTGTTGATCTATCCACACCTGGATTCAATGTACAATTAAAATCCCCTGCTATTATATGTTGCCCTGTAAGTGATGATAAGATGAGAAATAAATTAGCAAAGAACTTCTGATCATCTATATTGGGACCATATAAGTTCACAAGATTTATATTTTCTAATAGCAAAGAACCTTGAATGATTACATATCTTCCAAATTTGTCTCCAATTACATTTTTCACTTGAAAAGGAACTGATTTATGTATGAGAGTCATAACTCCCCTGGCTCGGGATGAAAATGAAGAGGTGAATACACTTCCCTGCCATCTACTCCTAATTCTTTTAACATCCTCCTCTATCAGATGAGTTTCTTGTAAAAACACAATTCTTGAACCCATGTCCTTTATTTTATTCATAACTTGTTTAAGTTTTTTTAAATTTTGTAGACCTCTGCAATTCCATGAAGTTAAATTAAGATTAACACTTTGGTCCATGATCAATAGAGAGTTTGGGATTACCTTGCAGTGTAAACATGCTCATACAGAGAAGCAAAAACATGAGTGGTTGAACATTCATCCTACAAACTACACACAAACAAATTTCCCCTTCCCACACTTGTGGCAAACCCCCCAAAATCAAAAGAAAAATTCTGTCTCCCGATATAGCCATCGACCGTTCCACACCCACGGGGAACAGCCTAAGCCACTCCTTCTTCATCCTCCCAATCACCCTAACTCTACTGCTTTTAATGACGTAACATTAACTCTCCTCTGTAGTTTTCCAACTTAACTCCAAAATTTTTAACAACTTTGTACATCATAGTTTTTTTTTTGTTTGTTTGTTTTGTTTTTGTTTTGTTTTTTTAATATATAATACAATCTATATTTTGTAAACTTACTATTTACTTCAAGTCAGTCAGATGCCTGTGCAAATGCTTAATTATTCTACCTTATATTTTGTTCATGCTTAGCTCCCACCAGTCTCTTCTTCTTCTTTGATCTTCTTGATGAACTCCTGCGCCTCCTCTGGGGTCTTGAAGATGTGGGTTCTGCCCTCATACGTGGTCAGCAGTCTCGCAGGATAGATTACACCATGACGAATCCCAAGGTTGCGCAGCTCCTTACGTACGGGATCAAACTGCTTCCTCAATTGCTGGATTCCTGTGGCCAAATCTGGGTAGAACCGCACCTGCTGGTCCTGGTGTTTAATCTCTCCTTTTTTAGCTCGTGCAGCGTTGAAGATCTTCATCCTGTCTCTGTTGCTAAGAAACTTCATAATTAAGGTCCTCGGCGGTCCCTTATCTCTCCGTGGGCCAATACGATGTGCTTTTTCCAGAACCACTGCTGATTGCAACTCCTCGCTGCCCAGCACCTCCGGAATCCACTTTTCCAGAAAGGAACATACGTCCCGACCTTCTGATTCCTCTGGAAGACCCACCAGCCTCAAATTATTCTGTCTCGACCGAGATTCCAAATCCAAAATATTATCTTCCAGAGATTTATTTTTTTTTTCCAAAGTGCGCACCTTTAATTGAAGACGGGTGACGTCATCTTCAGCACTAGCGAGACGGAGCTCCATCTGCGCCGTTCGTTCTACACAGTCACCCAATTCCTTTCTTATTCCTTCCAACGCTGTCATAATCCCATCAAATCTAGAGGAAAAGTCCGCTCTCATTGAGCTCATGGCTGCCATCAGCGCATCTGCGCCATTCCCCGCAGATATCGCAGCGTTGCCAGCCTCCTCCGCCATATATGGAGTTTTGTTCGCTGCGTCACAGACCTGAAAGTCCGTTAATTTGGACTGTTTCGGCGGCTCGCTTTTTCCTTTTCCTGGTTTTCCAGCCTTAGGCTTCGCCGACATATCCTCGCCCAAATGCTGGGATACGTTCTGTCCCAAATGAGAGAGTTATTTGCCGATTTTTTTTTTCCAGGAGCAGAGCAGAGCGAGACACGTCCGTCCTACGTGGCAGCCATAACCGGAAGCTGCTAACAGGATTTTTAAAAAGTTATTTTTGTGTATATATAAAACAAACAAAAAAAACCGACCCTGATCACATTACCTCCTTGGCTGAGGATGTAATAAATGGTACTTGGTAAGCTAACTCCCTAGTTGCACTCTGATGATTAACTGGCATATGAAATTCATTCCCCAAGGAAAATGAGACGACTACCTCAACTTATGAAAATACTTATTTATTTTTAGTAACATGTGCAACAGAGCTGTAAACGTCCTCATTTTAATAGGCTGGAGGATACTATTCCTGTGACAGTCCTTACAGCAGCTATAACCAGGAAATGGAAACGGATAAATAAATGCAGTCTGCCCACAGGGATCATGTGAAAATAAACTGCATTTACTGTGCAAATGTACAGTAATTAAAACTGTTTTCACCAGCATAGTCTGCATAATATTTTCACACTACTGAATAAATGAGCACAAATAACCTGCATGTGCTTCAGACTTAAACTCGACATTATATAAACTGGATTATATAAACTGATTAAAAATGTGAGCCTACTAAACAGCATCTTTTTCAAACGGTAACTTAGAACCACCTCAGGATGTGATGTTTAAAAATTACAGCTTGTAAATTGAGAGAGGTCAAATGGTCAAATGTGAATTGCCTGCGACGGGGCACGGCATGATGGGGCTTGGTGGAGTCTGCGGGTGGCTAATTTTGGGAGTAATGGGCTCTGTTACTGGGTGGTGCCTTTGGCACTCAGATGATTATGGTCGTGGATTTTTTTTTTTTTTTTTTTGTCTTTGGGTGCTGTTAAGGAGGCTGCTAAAGTTTTGTCTACGCGTTGCGTGTCTCTTCTTTGGACTTTGTGGATTCCTCATGTCATCACAGCCAAAAGCTTGGTGATGGGCTGTTACTGGGGACCGGATCATTCATCAGCCATGTAGAGATGTGGAACGTTATAAGCAGTAATATGGAACATTATGAAGACAAATTTTGTGTGTACCTAAAATGGGTCTAATGTAATTGTTTAAATTGGTACTTTCATAAAGATGATTCCTTTGCACAGCCTCTCACTTTTTTACCTCTCGGCCTCTAAAGGCTGAAAGGATATTGTCACCCTGCCAGTCGGATGGGTGGCGGTGGCATAGGTGATGACTAGAGAAAGAAATGACGTGAGCTTTTCAAATTGATGCCATGGGTATATATGAAAAATTTTGCATGAGTCCAAATTTGGGTGACCTCTAGCATTTAGGTCAAAGTCTGCCCAGATTATCAAGGGGGTTTACTGGGGCGCCGATTTGTCTGGGGCCCCGAAAGAAACTTTTTTTTTTTTTTTTTTTTTTTCCCCTCTCTAATTCTGCCATGCCCAACGTTTACTGGAGGGTTTGTTTTGATGTATCATCTTTTTATTTGTTGAGATGTACGTCTCTCCCGCCTGCTTAATTTAATTGGTTAAGAGTTGACATTTGACCTGATTAAGGTTGGACCTGGGCCAATAGTGAATCTGTGGACGAATGATTGTATGATAGCGGTGTCCAAAAGAGAGGAAAAAAAAAAGAAAAGCAGGAATATGAGGAGGTTTTAAAAAAGACTCCTAAATTGACAAGATTTTTTAAAGCTGCGATACCGACGGACAGTGTCAACTTTCCAGTCACAACAAGATGTTTGTCAAACTGTTAGCATTACAAAAGTTAACACGGGACACACCGGTGGAGCCGTTGTCTGAAGATCCTTCAGTCACAGCAGGCGGAAGCTCCAGATCATCGACGCTGTAAAACACCTGTGGAAGTGTTAAAGATGTGTACACACGGGGAATACTGATCCAGAAAAGGACCGAAGAGCTGCCAGAATAAGGACGCTGATATCAGAGCCTCTGAACGTTCCTACAAACGGCAGAAACATTTTTTCCTCCAAGTGCCATTTCAATCGCAAACTTCCAAATGGCGAGTATGTTTCAAGACACTGGCTTCTATTTTCTCCTTCCACGGCTGTTTCTATTGTTTTGCCTGCCGCATATACAGCCATTTTCTTTTTCCACTAAGCTGAGTTCACACTATAGAGTTTGGCCCGACTTTTACAGACGTTTTCAAAAATTGGAGAAATTAGTCCAAATGTTGTGAAATTATGTTCGTGAACAGTTTTTAATCCAGCACACACCAACTTTTACAAACTTTAAAGGAGTTTTTTAACTCCTCAGCCTTGCTTGGCCATGGATGAGAACCGTCTGCTACCATTCAGAGATGATGCCAGTCTTCGTCTTTGTCCACGAGTTGCAAAATTTCCTTCAGTTATATTGTCGTTCATCTCGGCCAGAGTTCGATTAATCTGCTCTGGTGAATGCAAAATTGTAGATTTAATCCAAAACAACTGTCTGGATATTTTCATTTTGAATCTTTCTTTTAAAAGAATGACAGTGAATGAGGTTAACATTGTAAAATCTGTCATCATCAGATAATGAATCTCAGGTTTGTGAGCACATAGCCTGCTCTTCTCCTGGGTCGTGGAGTAGAGCAGCTGCTTTCCCAGTAGGGTAGACTGGTCTGTTCTGGTTTCAAATAGTTAATATTTAACCCTTGAACAGAAAACAGCAGCTGAGTGTGGGTTTTTTTTTTTTTTTCATTGTCATAATTAAAGTTGTGGGTTGATACAAGATATTTGTGGGTCGTTAGTCCTGATGGCTCTAAATTTCTTTGCTATTCAAGCTAAACCTAGAACTTTGTGTCGTTCACTTTATTTAGTAATTGGCAGTGGCTATGGATATGGAAGCTGTATCCCTATATGAAATGTCTATTGGCACGGAAGAGTTGACGATCCAACTAAACCTTTTCAGATCAGCTCCAAGCCAGCCGCTGCTGTGGCCTAGGTACAGAGTACGTTGGGCCTGTGATCAGAAGGTTGCTGGTTTGCATCTTGCTCTGTGCACCTTGTCCAAACCTTTTTACTATGAGATGAAATTTAGACTTAAAGTTAAGAGGTTAGCGTTGAATGTGGGAGTGGGTAAGGTTAAAAGGTAGTAAATGGATATTGATTAAAATTTTTAAACAAATGCCTCAGATTTCCGTACCTGTAGCCTGCTGCTTTTAAGATGCACATTAATAGAACGTACTGACCAATCAGATTGGAGCCGTATCTGTAACAAGAATTCTATGGGTACGGTTCTGTATCCATAGTCACTGCCTTAATAATTTAGGACCTTGAAGGTCAAGCTGATCCATCAGTGACCCCGGCTACATGGCCACAATAATCCAATAACTAGGAATAATCAGATCATGGTAATTGGATTTGACATGTTTACATGCACTGAATAAATGGATTATTGGACAATAAACTGTGTTCATGTAATTTGACTTTATGTAACACAGTAATTGCCTTTTATCTGATTATTTTTACATGACTACTTTAATAATCAGGTAACTCCAGAAATCAGATTATAAACGGTTTATTACCGTGCATGTAAACATGGCCATTTTGCATATCATACTCCCATAAATATGTGGGAGGGCCCCAAAAATTGCTTTAGCCCAGGGGTTACAACCTCCTTCCTCCTTAATCCAGCCCTGGGTGGAGCCAATTAGAATATTCATAGATCCGTGCATACTAAAGTAGGTCAGACACAAAAACTCTTTCCAAGCCATTCTAAGGCAATGAAAGTTTTTTTTTTTTTTTTTTTTTTAAATGTATAAAAAGCCACAATATACTGTTTTGGGCAAAACACATTGGTTTTTGAGGTGGTTTTAGAGCCGCCGGAGTGCATCTTAACTTATTAGTTTACTATACTTTGTCCAGAACAGTCCTTCCACCAGTAGTGATTAGCTGCAGCTAGCAGTATGAGCCATCAATTACTTTGGTTTCTGTGCTTGTTAAACATTAGGGATTGATCATGTCCTATCAACCACTCAAACTGTCAACCTGTGGCAAAAAAGAGCATGCCCCCTTTAATTACTGCAGACAATTATAATATTGCATCTGGACAGTCAAAAAAGATTGAATAAATCAGATTTCACTTAAAAATCTTAAACCTTTTATTATAATTATTGACAAAAACTGTATCAATAAGCCCGCAAAACACATCCCATTATCCAGCAAATTCTATGTGACTATGATTAGTCTAAGAATGTTCTATAATGATAGTTTACACACTGCACTATGGATTTAATTGCAGCAAAGTACACATGAGTTTAACCAATAATTCATCACACCAGTTTAATATCAAGCAGTTATGAAGAATAGCCAAGGTTTGCTAATCAATAAGACCATGCTTTAGGCGAGCGGTAACAAAGAAAACTGTTTAGTCTCCCCTCACAAAACATTACCAGCTATTCATATGGATTACTATACATGACCTGGGCAGACCAAGCTCAAACTAAACCATAAACTAAACTCAAAACAAAGGACAGCAGAAAACGGCAATGGGATCCCCCGGTCATCACTGTTAAAAATCACCACATCAGTAAAATAAAAACACCCTAATAACATTCTTAAACATACATATGCATAATAGACAACTCAAGAATACCTGCTAAGTTGATGTACACTTTCCCAACCTATATCCCAGAAAGAATTTGTAGCAGGACCCCCTCCATACATCAGTGACGTGCACTGACTCTTGAAGAGCCAGGTTTACAAACATGAGCCCAATAGGGTAGCTTATACACCATCCTATTGGCAGCAGTTAACAGGTTATGTTACATACCTCATAACAGCATTCTTTAAACATGCATGTGATGCACACATTTAGCCAAGACGGAATGCATATTAATCACAGCACAGATGGCATACTCTGCGCCCTTCATCTGCTCTAAATTTAGGCAATTCCATAATTCAAAACCAAAAAACCAGATCACTAACTAACCTGCACTTATATAGCGCTTTTCTAGACACAAAGACCACTCAAAGCGCTTTCACTAATACTAACCCTCTATTCTAAGGGCCTATAGGAAACGTATATCTAGGGACAATTTAGAACAGCCAATTAACCTAACATGCATGTCTTTGGATTGTGGGAGGAAACCGGGGAGTAAACCCACGCAGCACAGGGAGAACATGCAAACTCCACACAGAAAGGTTCCAACCCCTGCCAGCCTGGGGATTTGAACCAGGAACCTTCTAGCTGTAAGGCAACAGTGCTAACCACTGCACCACTGTGCTGCCCCACCTTTATTAAAATTTTTCATTGTTCATATAAGCTATGATTCTTTGATCGATTTTAATTCACTGTTAAAAAAAGGATAACTAAAAACTACAATAATAATTAAAGTTCAAATTGTAGTTTTGAACTGAAATACTCAATTTTTAGTTTAGTATTTTTTTGTCTGATTCCATTTTGAGAGATTTTTTTCAAAATGTTTTTCTTTTCTTACCTTCACTTGTAAATGAAGTCCATGCGCTGATCCTTCTTGACAAAAATATCTTACTTGTTCGTAGAAATCCTCCTTTTCTTCTTTTAGTTTTAAAGGTCTCTCTGCCTCAGTGGAGATTATTGCCAGGGAAGAAAGTCGTCCTTGATCAGTCCTATTCCGACTGCATGTTTTGAGTTTCTTCAACGCCAAGAATGACCTTTCCACCGATGCTGTCGTAGCTGGTACAGTAAGCACCAGCTGAAGTAACTTTGTAGCCTCAGGAACAGTCTGAATTACCTCTTTTTGGGCCAAAAAGCTGAGAAGCTCTCCGGGAGATTTGCATTCATTCCTCATCGTTTGTGAGCTTATACAGTCCAATGAGATCTGCCTTTAGTCTCACAAAGTCAAAGAACCTTGCATATTTTTTTCAGGCTCTGCAGTTTGGTGTCATCAAAATGTTGTGACATTTCGTTGAATTTTGCACAATCGACCAAGCCAAGGAAAGCTAGCTTGCCAAAATGATCAAACCTTGCCCTCATTTGAACACTGATATTGTCCAGGATGTTATAAAACACTCTTCTCCTCTCATCTCTGACCAGCTGTGTACTTTCATTGTCTGTCAGGTTAAGCGCAGCGCATTTCTGCTCAAAACGCTCATAGAAAGTGTCAAACTCGTGTCGCATGCGTTCAAGAGCTCCAACAGTGTCACGAATGCACGCGCAACAATATCCAATGTCCATCACTTTGTTTTGCAACACCCTAAAAAGTGTCAGTTTCATTAAAAATGCCCTCATATGCCATTATTAAGAAGCATGTTGATGCTTTTGACAACCACCGATCATATCCTGCTGCCATCATTAGTGTGTCATTATACCAGTTGTCTGGATTTTCGCTCATAATACGGAATACAGCACGCAGATAATCTTGGTACATGCTTATTGTCTGCAGCAGCCTAGAATTAGAGCTCCATCTTGTCGGCGCTGTTCTTGGTAAACGTCGCTTCACAACTGTATCCAGTAGGTGGGTGCGCTTTGTGGACTTACTGAAAAATGCCCCTAATCCCTCAACTGTCTTAAAAAACATTCGACACGCAGGCATGCACTTTGCTGATGCTGCAGCACTAGGTTCAACTTGTGTGCGTAACAGTGTGTGTAAACATGGTCTCGGGCACTTTTTCTTTAATTTTGGCTTGCACCCCATTAAGCTCTGATACCATTACAGAAGCCCCATCATAAGTCTGAGCTACAAGCTTTTCAATACAGTTATATTTCTCCAACACCCCCAAGACATAGTCCGCTATGGCAGGGGCTCGTCTGTCTGCACTCACATTGTCATCTCCCAAAAACGCCTCCTTTACTTCACAGGCTACTTCAGTTTTAGCCACATAGTGCAAAATAACAGAGATTTGAGCTATGTTTGTAACATCTGTTGTCTCATCTACTTCTACAGCTACAAATGGGGCTGCATTAATCTCCTTTTTAATATCATTTCTAATGACCTCACCGACTGCTTCAATTCAATCATTCTGTATTCTGTTTGACAGGCCAGAAAAAAGAGTGGATGTCTCTAAATGTCTAGCTATCCTCTCATCTTTCTCGGCAAAAGCATATAACAGTTCAGCATAATTGCCACGATTAGAGCTCGTACTTTCATCATTACCACAAAATGCCAGCTGCTGTTTAACAAGGAAACACGTAGCATTAATGAGGTCTTTTAAAATCTCTGTTTTCCTTTACCTTGGTATTGTGAAGGCTAATGTTCAGTCTCCATTGCTCATTCAAAGCTAAGTCAATCCTTGAGGTCCCAAAAGTTTTTAAAGCTATCTGGCTTTGAATGTGCGTAGTTGATCGTTCATGTTTGCTGAGACTTCTTGGGTAAATTCTTCATGTCACAATATCCCACTTGAGTCCAGACATTATCGCATGTTGAGAACAGAAGGCAAGGGAAGCAGTAAAGGCGGTTTTTCGTGGGACATCCACACAGCCAGTCCTTTCAGGTGTACCAGTCCATTTGAAAAGAGTGTGTTATCTTCTGTTCTGCAGTCTGAAGCAAACCTTTTAGCTCCGGCGTTGGTCTTCCATTATTTATCGCTTCCTGCTTTGATTGAAAGTCCAGTTTTGAGAAATTTCTCAGTTTAGATATGTAATCCTCCATGTTGAGGGGAAGATAAACAAGCAGCGCACTTGACTTGCTAACTATAGCCAGTTTATTTACTCGTTTTCTCCGCGGCAGCAGAACGAAGAACCAGTTGGCTCAAGTACCTCCCCTTCCATGCGGCAAAGTACTGTTTGCCTCACTGTGTGCCATTTCACTGCGGCTTTATCTCCAATCAGCTAGACCAGGGGTCCCCAAACTTTTTCCTGTGAGGGCCACATAACTTTTGACTTCTCTGATGGGGGCCGGGGTCAGTTTGTAACAGAAAAAGTGTGACGATCGCAGGGGTGCCTAAACGTAAACATTTATTGTTTTCCAGAAAGCCACACATAACCAAATATTAATAACCCTTTCCAGGATCTTCACAGGAAAAAAAGTCAGAAAATAAATAACACTATTAATGAAATAAATGATAACCAAATAACCCTCTCTGGGTTCTTCACAGAAAAAAAGTCCATGGGACATTAACTTTCTGTTATGCCGTGCACAGTCTTAACAGGCAACATCTCAGCAGAATACATTTGTACGCCAAGCTCAGCTGAACCAGTCATCCGTTCGGGCCAGCTTTCGGGTTGCTCAACTGATAGCAAGCAGCGGTAAACCTTTCACTGATGGAGAATTTGTCAAGAAATGTTTGAATGCTGTCACAGAGGAGGTGTGTCCCGAGAAGAAAGATGTCTTTAATGCCGTGAGTCTGTCGGCGAGTACAGTCACCAGCCGAGGCGCGCCCCCGCATGAATGGCCCCGCGGAGCGGACGGTGTGTGTGAAGTGTGCGGGTGAGTAGAGAGAGAGGCGACCGGAGCAGGTAGCGAGCTAGAATTGCTGTTATTAACGGTGCAGTCTGATAATAAAGCCCCCAACTCTTCAGCAAAACGGCCTGTTCTTCAGTGTACCACCATATTGTTGTTAACAACCGTGAGGTTTACTCGGGAGTTAACCCCGGAGGAAAAGCTGCCTCCGGCCCTGGAGAAGACAGATCTCCCCTGCGTTCCCAAACCACGGTTAGGAGACCAAAGCAGGAAAGGTTAACACTAGGACTTTTTTTTTCGGGGTGGGGGGGGTGGGGGGTTCAGATAGGGGCACAGACTGCAGAAGGGTGGAATAGAATGTCACGTTCTATGCGTGTATTAGTCTCGATCCGTGGCCTGACTGGAAAAAAAAAAAAAAAAAATCATAATGCGTCTCTGGTATTGTTCAGGGGGCTGGGCCAAATGTGGAGGCGGGCCGTGTCCGGCCCACGGGCCATAGTTTGGGGACCACTGAGCTAGACGAAATACGTTACACATACAAATTATATACATAAGTTAAGGTGTAAAATAAAAATGTTTGAAAACACATATTGGGGATTTACAGAGAAAACGCATTGCACACACTAATTACATGGCATGCCAACATAGTTTGTGAGGGATTGCGCAATCCTAGGTGAGGCTCAGGTAGCTGCTGCCGCACAGCGCGCCACTTTCTCATATTTGAAACGGACATGAGAAAATTAATTGATTTTGATTAAGCCTGGGTAAATCATCTTTGGCCTCTCCCTGCCATACACCATCCGGTGCTTTGACTCCCCCTTTATACCTGGGGCGAAGGTGTTCCGGAGCCGCAGCCACACTTTTTCAGAAAGTGTAGGCAACGAGATTCGAACCCTGCTATCAAATCTCAAAGTCGAAGCACTTACTGTTGAGCCACGACTCCCTTTTGATTAAAAACTAGAAAAGCACTCGGAGAGCGCAGACCTCCGCCAAGCGCCACAGTTCCCCCCCATACAGTGTTTGTGTGTACGTTGTCAGATTCCTTGACCATGAAAACATATGACTAGCAATTGGATTCACAATGATAGGATTAGTGGTTCAGTAGTTATTCACGAAAATGGCATTTTCCATAATGGCGGTTTTCTTCTGGACGGTGAACTGGATCACTACCAAAATGTAATCATCTGTAGGATACCCCATTTCTGACTATCTGTGAAAATTTCATGAAAATCCGTCCATAACTTTTTGAGTTATGTTGCTAACAAACAAACCAACGCCAATGAAAACATAACCTCCTTGGCGGAGGTAAAAATATCAAACTAATGAGGAAAATAAATATGAAGTACATATTAGTGGACAAATATCAACATTTACTTTATTGTATCATTATTTGTTTTTTACTTTTCATGATGATCATGACAGATGAGGCTCTGCCTCACCTGCCTCCCCTGACCGCACGTGTCTGCCATACATAGGAAGTATTGAAATTTACACATGATTAAGAATGTTAACATTCTACTGCAGTACAAACCCTAAACTCCAACAAGTGTAGTCATACCAAAGTCACTTTCCACTTGATACCAAGGAAGCCGACATCTCTAGGGACTATCCCTGCTATGAATACAGCCACTACACAATGCAAAGAAATCAATTATTACAACTACAACAGGGAAAATAAGTATGGAACATTTTTCTCATTAAACATGTTTCTGATGGAGCCACTGACCTTAGTCAATGCTTAGTGCTTGCTCATAGGGGATTGTCTGATTGCTGGGTTTTTCTGGGACTGTGGGGTTTTTCTCTGCACTCTGGCGCCATGAGACGGCCTCTGTTGTGATGTGGCACAGTATAAATAAAGCTGAATTGAATTGAAATTTTCACCAGATATCAGTAACAACCCAAGTAATCCATACCTAAAAAGAAATCAAGGCAATTCTGTTGACAAAACAAGTTGCATCTAATAAAGTGGAATAACACAGGGAATTGTGGGGAGACTTGAATAACGAAACCGAATTGCCTTTAATTTCAGTTTATTTCAAGTAACCATTCCACTGTCTGCTCTCATTCCTGAGCAGCGAACAAAGAGAGTGAACACACCAAAGTTCTCTCATTTAAACATTCTCACATCAAACCATTTCCCTCGCGGGGGAAATCACACATCTATATCAAAATCTCTTTATTCACATTCATTAGCCTTTTATTTACATAACTCCCCCTTCTCTCCTCTCGAGCCTCAGTGGTCAGGAAGTCTTCTGTCCCCTGTCCTCCGCAGGGGGTCCAGGCTCTGTGGCTCCGCACCGCAGGGGGCTGGCTCTCCTTCATCGTGAGGTTAAATCACATATGCAGTGTCCAACATATACATGTCTCACAACACAGCCATATAACCCCCCCCAAACGATGAAGAACAGACTAATTCCTAAAATTTAATAGCACCTTACTCACTACTGAATAATCAACACCAACATTCAGTCTGTGCGCCGCTTGGGCTTCAGCCGTCTGCCGAATCTGCTGTGAGTTGGCCCCGCCTTGCCTGCGGTGCTTTTCTGCTTCGGCTCTGTTGACTGAGGAAGAGAGTGATTAATTGCCCTCTGCGGGGGCCTGCCTCGTCGAGGCACCACTGCGACCGGTACAGACACGTCCTTCATGACAAAAGCAGGTTTTAGTCTGTCAATACTGACTGTCTCTTTTCTGTCTCCAAAATCTAGCACAAATTGCTTATCACCTGCCTCCAGCACTCGAAATGGCCCTTCGTAAGGTGGTTTGAGCGTTGCTTTAAGGGCTTCGCGCCTGACAAAAACGAAGTTGGCATTTTTCAAAGCCTTGGGGACGAAAACTCGTGGAAAAGCGTGATGAACCGGACCCGGGAGCGTGTCTGCTCCCGTGCCGACTAACGGTCCCAGCGCAGAGAGAGGTGGGGGCTCTGGGTGCTCTGGTAAAAACTCGCCCGGCAGCCTCAGAGTTTGTGCGAATACCAGCTCCGCTGGGGAGGCGTCTAAGTCCTCTTTAGGCGCAGAACGCAACCCTAATAAAACCCATGGTAGTTTATTTACCCAATCTGCATCCGTGAGCGACGCTCTGAGTGCTGCCTTCAAAGACCTATGAAAACGCTCGCATAAACCATTGGCCTGAGGGTGGTAAGCCGTAGTGCGGTGAATTTTGGCTCCTAAACCGTTGGCCATCGCTGACCACAGCTCAGAGATGAATTGCGGTCCTCTATCGGACGTAATGTCCGACGGAACCCCGAAGCGCGCCACCCAAGCCGTTAAAAAAACGCGAGCCACCTCCGCGGCCGTGGTCGTCGCAAGTGGGACCACTTCCGACCAACGTGTGGTGCGGTCCACCATTGTCAAAAGATACGTGAACCCCTGTGATGCCGGTAGGGGGCCCACAAGGTCGACGTGCACATGGTCGAACCTTCTGGCTGGAATGCGGAATGGTTCTAACGGGGCTCTTGTGTGCCTGTGAATTTTGGCCCGTTGACAGGAAATGCAGGTTTTTGCCCATTCCTTCACGTGCTTGCGCAGGCACGGCCAAACAAACTTTTCCGCCACTAGTTTCACCGACGCGCGCACCCCCGGGTGCGCCAGTGAGTGGACCAAGTCAAAAACACGGCGGCGCCACGTGGCCGGAACCACCGGACGCGGGCGCCCCGTCGACATGTCGCAGATCAGGGGGGGCATACCGGTTTGTAAACACTTGCTCTCCAGCCTCATCCCTGTTGGTCCAGACTGGAGCGCGCGCACGTCTGCGTCCGCCCCCTGGTCCGCTGCCATGGCTGCGTAATCTATACCCACGTGCACCGGGGCTGCGCGCGCCACCGTGCCGCTCTCCTGCGGCGTGGTCACGGTGGCCCGTCCTGCCTCTGCGCGTGTTGGGGTCGTGAACGCGCGTGAGAGACAATCCGCTACTACATTGAATTTGCCCGCGACGTGCCTAATGTCAGTGGTAAATTCCGAGATTGCGGCCAGCTGCCTCTGCTGTCTGCCAGACCACGGATCTGAAATTTTGGCCATGGCGTATGTGAGCGGCTTGTGGTCCACATAAGCGGTGAAGCACCGTCCTTCCAGCCAGAACTGGAAATGACGAATAGCCAAATGCAGCGCCAACAGTTCTCTGTCAAACGCGCTGTATTTTCGTTCAGCCGCGCTTAAAGATTTGCTAAAGAAAGCCAAAGGCTGCCAAACTCCGGCTACCTGTTGCTCAATAACGGCCCCTATGGCTAAATCTGAAGCGTCTGTCGTCAGCGCGATACGTGCTGCAGGGTCTGGGTGGGCCAGGAGCGCAGCGTCAGCCAAGGCTTTTTTAACCTCTGTGAACGCGCGCTCCCGCTCCGGGGACCATTCGACCGCCTGGGTCGGTTTTTGTTTCTTGAGCGCGGCATATAACGGTTGCATGATTTGAGCTGCGTGGGGCAGGAATCGGTTATAAAAATTCACCATCCCCAAGAATTCCTGTAGTGATTTGACCGTTTGTGGACGGGGAAAATCCGCTACTGCGCGTACTTTCTCTGGTAACGGAACCGCTCCCTCCGGGGAGACGCGGTGACCCAAAAAATCGATCCGCTCGACGCCGAACTGGCACTTGGCTGGGTTAACTATTAAGCCGTGCTCTCCCAGCCTCCTAAAAACTGCTGTGAGGTGCGTTTCGTGTTCGTCCTCTGAAGTACTCGCGACCAAAATGTCGTCGAGGTACACAAACACGAAAGGGAGATCGCGTAACACGGCATCCATCATCCGCTGAAATGTTTGCGCCGCCCCTTTGAGACCAAACGGCATGCGTAAAAATTCGAAAAGTCCGAACGGGGTTATTACCGCTGTTTTAGGAATGTCCTCCGGTTGGACTGGGACTTGGTGATAGCCGCGAACTAGATCAATCTTTGAAAAAATGCGCGCCCCCGCCAGGTGCACCGAAAAATCCTGAATGTGCGGGATGGGATAACGATCGTGCGCCGTAGCGTTGTTTAGCCTGCGGTAATCCCCGCACGGTCTCCAGGAGCCATCGGCTTTCGGTACCATGTGCAGCGGCGAAGCCCACGGGCTCTTCGACCTACGAACGATGCCCAGCCTCTCCAGGCTGGCGAACTCCTCGCGCGCAATGGCGAGCTTAACTGCATCCAAGCGCCAAGCTTTTGCAAACACGGGAGGACCAGACGTGGGGATAAAGTGTTTCACCCCGTGCTTCGCGACCGTCGCTGAAAAAGTGGGCACAGTGAGCGCTGGAAATTGGGTGAGGAGTGTGTGAAACTTACCACCTGCTGTAGCGACGTGGGTCTGTACTGGTGGCGGGGACACTCGAGCTGAACAGGGGAGAGAGTAAAAAGAGAGTGCATTTACCAGCCGTCTATTAGCAAGATCAACTAACAGATTGTGTGAACACAAAAAATCCGCGCCCAACATGTTGAAACTCACCGCCGCTATTACAAAAGTCCATTCATATGTGCGGCCATGTAAGCACAAAGGCAAGGTCCTTCTCCCGTAGGTGTTGATGTTCGAGCCATTTGCCGCTGTAGCTCCGCTACCGTGGGGTCCAGCCACCCGGTCCGCGTATGTTGGGGTGATGAAGCTCACTTGTGCTCCGGTGTCGATGAGGAACTCTCGTCCGGAGCGCGCATCCGTGATGTAGAGCAGCTTGCTGCGTTCTCCGAGGGTCGAAGCTGCTAGCGACCCCCGGTCTTGCCGTTTCCCGAACTCCTGAAGATGCAGGGCGGCACACACCTGCGTGCCTTCTCTGCGAACCTCCGATGGTAAAAGCAGAGATCTTCTCCTCCGCTGTGTCATGTCCGCGCCTCTGCCGCCGGGCTATTGGCTCCACCTCGTCGCGGCCGTGCTGCCACCGTCGTCGGCCAGTCTGGTTCTGCCGCCTCTGGCTCCCCGCTGTCTCGGGTCGCTGCTGTGGTTGCTTGCCCGCCGCAGGCGTCCAGGATCCCATCTGCCTCCTGGGCCAGCTCCCGGAACTCCTCCAGGGTGTGACACTTTTTGCCGGCCAGCGTGCTTCTCGCATGCGCCGGGAGGTTGGAGAGGAAGATGAACTGAAAAATGAAATCATCGTTGTCCAACCCTCTCAGCTGTATCATCTCCTCCATCAGGGCGCTCGGCCTGTGTCCACCTTGGTCTAGCAAAGACAGGATCCTCCTCGCCCTCACTTCAGCCGAGGGGGTGAAAAACTTGAGGGTGGATTTCAGCTTGCCGTACCTGTCGGTCGCGGGTGGCTGCTCCACCAAGCTGTGCACGCACCGAGCTGTGCTGTTGTCCAGTTTAGCGATGGCATGGTGGAACTTAGTGTCATCCACCGTTACTCCTGCGAGCGCGAACTGCGACTCTGCTTGCAGAAACCACGACCGTGGGTTATCCTGCCAGAAATCAGGCAGCTTAACGGCCACTGCGCTCGCCAGCTCTGAGCGCTGTGAGTCCGGGACCCTGAGAATTTCTTCGTTCATTCTCAACGTCGTCAGTCACCAATGTGGGGAGACTTGAATAACGAAACCGAATTGCCTTTAATTTCAGTTTATTTCAAGTAACCATTCCACTGTCTGCTCTCATTCCTGAGCAGCGAACAAAGAGAGTGAACACACCAAAGTTCTCTCATTTAAACATTCTCACATCAAACCATTTCCCTCGCGGGGGAAATCACACATCTATATCAAAATCTCTTTATTCACATTCATTAGCCTTTTATTTACATAACTCCCCCTTCTCTCCTCTCGAGCCTCAGTGGTCAGGAAGTCTTCTGTCCCCTGTCCTCCGCAGGGGGTCCAGGCTCTGTGGCTCCGCACCGCAGGGGGCTGGCTCTCCTTCATCGTGAGGTTAAATCACATATGCAGTGTCCAACATATACATGTCTCACAACGCAGCCATAGGAATAAGTATTGAACACACTTGGTGAAATTCATTTAATATTTAGTAGAAAAGCCTTTGTTGGTAATAACAGCTTCTGGGCGCCTCCTGTATGGAGAAACTAGGTGCCGGCATTGCTCAGGAGTGATTTTAGCTCATTCTTCCACACAAATCTTTAAGGTTCAGTGGGTGTCTTCTGTGAACTCTGATCTGCAGTTCGTTCCATAGTTTTACAGTTGATTCAGGTCAGGTGACTGACTGGGCCATTCTAGCAGCTTTATTTTCCTTCTCTGAAGCCAGTTGAGTTTCCTTGGCTGTGTGTTTGGGATCACTGTCTACTGAAATGTCCACCCTCTTTTCATCTTCAGCATCTTGGCAGATGGCAACAGGTTCTTATCAAGGATGTCTCTGTACATTTGTCCATTCATCTTTCCTTCAGTTATATGAAGTCTGCCTGTGCCATGTGCTGAAAAACACCCCCACACCACGGTGAGATGTCTGGTGCCATTTCTCCTCCAAACCTGCTGTGTGTTGTGGCATCCAAAAAGTTAAATTTTGGTCTCATCTGACCAGACTATATTCTCCCAGTATTTTACTGGCTTGCCCAAATGTTGTGCAGCAAACTTTAAACGAGCTTCAACATGCGTTTTCTTCAGCAATGGAGTCTTGCGAGGTGAACAGGCATAGAGCCCATGTCGGTTGAGTACATTACTTATTGTTTTCTTTGAAACGGCAGTATGTGCTAACTCCAGGTCTTTCTGGAGCTCTCCACGGGTGGTCTTGATTCTTTGATAACTTTTCTGATAATTCTTTGTGACAAACTGGATTCCTACATTTTGCATCAACACATACACCCTTTCATAGTCCCCGCCTTCAGCTCCACCCCAAACACAATGCTGCTCTAAAATTGGCTCCCATGTCGCCTGATAATCATCACTCCCCTATAAGAGCAGGGAGTGGGAACATTGTTGGTGAGAATAGCAAGGTAGTAGGAAAGCAGGAGTGGTGCAGAGAGGGGAAAAAGGGACAAAAGGGCAGAAGTAATTGAGAGTTGAGCTGGATTTTTTTTTTCAGCTAGGGTTCTTTTTGTTTTACCCCTTCTGATTATTTCTCCTTTCCCTCAAAGATCTGTTTTTGTTTAGAAATATGTTGTTCCAGACCTTTAGAGGAATTGAATTTTTGTTTGTTGGTGGAGACTTTTGTCTTGAAGACTCTTAAGGGACACTTTGAGTTAGTTATTGGGGTGGACATTTTAATTTTCATTGTGGGCTTTTTCATTATATAAAAGTTGTATTTTGTCATTCATTGAGTAGGGTGTATGTTTAGTTTTTAACATTCATCCTTTGTGTGGTTTTGTTTGTGGGACAAATCTTATGTCAGGAGAGGTACCTGACTGGCACCCCCTAAAGATAAAATCTTGTTTGAGGCAACCACCCAAAACAGTCACATTTTGACTCCTCTGTCAGAAATCTTTCGAGGAGCTCCTGGTTGTGGCCGGTTTATGGTAATGATGTTCTTTCCACTTCAGAACGATGGCTCCAACAGTGCTCACTGGAACATTCATCAGTTTAGAAATGCACCAGTAACCAATGCCATCATTATGTTTTGTAACAATAAGGTTGCAAGGGTCTTGAGAGAGCTATTTGTTTCTGCCCATCATGAGTTCTTTGTGGTGTGAAAATCTGATCTTTAGACCTTTTTAAAGGATATTGGTGAGAACTTAACCAGCTGAAATTAATTTGTACTGATGGGGGGAATGGGATAGCTTCCTAAATTGTGATGGATTTCAGCTGGTTTCTTGGCTTTCTATGCCTTTTTGCGCCTCTTTTTCTTAATGTGTTAAATACTTATTCCCTGTCATTCCACTTTATTAAATATAACTTGTTTTGTGAACACTGTTGCCTTGATTTCTTTGTATGTATGGATTACTTGGGTTGTTACTGATATCTGGTGAAAATCTCAGGTCAATGGCTCCATCAGAAATATGTTTAATAAGAAAGATGTTGATGTATTAAATACTTACAAGGGGGGCTGAAAAGTTCATAGGCTGAAAGATTCATCATGGTCAAATTTGACCAAATGTGGTTTACTTTTCAACATGGCCTCCCCTTCGATCCACACACTTCGTCCATCTGTGTTGCAGCAGTTGGATCCCTGCGGTTGAAAAATGAACCACATTTGGTCAAATTTGACCACTATGAACTTTTCAGCCCCCCAAATCCTAAAACTTCAACAGCTCTCAAAATATTAAACTGCTTACCCCATTAAATTCCAGCTCCTGCGTGCATGAGGCTACTCTCCCATGGCATCCCACAGGAGAAAACCAAGTCTAAACACACCTATCGCTTATTAAGTGTTCTCCCCTCACTGCAGGAGCCAAGAAATTCAACCACTAGGTGCTGCTCGTTACGTCAGGTTGGTTTGGGAGAGTGGGCCAAATCCAGGAGTGGCTGTGCTATGTTTCTTGTACAAGGTTGCAGTCTCACTGGTGCTGTTTGCCTTGTTCCGTGCTGAGGTGACATGGCGCTCTCAGCAGGGGGTCAGCACACACCGTACTCCATTGTATTTTTTAGCACATTGTCCCTCTTGGCACGCACAGGCAGTGTGTGTCGCACACGTGGGTGGAGCACAGGCTTCAAGTGACTTATGTTTTCACCACAGGGACCACGGGAACTCCATAAACTGTTTTATCAGACTGTGTAATGCCTGTTAAGAAGTAGCTATCTGCAAACTTTTACAGTTAAATGATGACAAAACGGACACTGTCGTTATTACTTCTGACTGTATGACCCCTACAGTCAGTCCCTTGGGCCGCTCAGTTCTTCCATCGTGTCTTCTGTACATAACCTCGGTGTAGTTCATGACTCTTTGTCTAGATGGGCATGTTATTTAGCTGATTCGTCAGTCTTTTTTTTTTTTTTTTTTTTTTTTGTTCCAGTTTGACAAACCTCACCAAACTGAGAGACATGGTGTCTAAAGCGGAGTTCAAATGGTTATGGGTTCTTTTATTTCTTCTCATTTAGACTATTGTAACTCACTTTTAATGTTTATATCGGCTACAGTTGGTTCAAAATGCTGCTGCAAGTCTTTTAACTAAAGCTAATAAGAGGTCTCCCATCCCACCTATTTTATCTGGTCTTCAGTGGTTTCCTGATTATTGTAGAGGTCAGTTTAAAATCCTGGTTTGAACTTTTAGAGCCTTGCATGGTCTAACACTTTCCTACATTGTAGACCTCATTCAGCCAGTCTCAGGTCTCTCTGATCAGCTTTTATTATTATTATTTTATAGGACTTATTTTAAAACACATGGTGATCAAGCGTTTCAAGCTGTGGCACCTAAACTGTGAAACTCTCTACCCCCTACAGTTCGTTTGACTGACTGAGCCGACTTTTAAAACACTGGTGTAGACAGGCTTTTAGGTAGCCATTTGTTTTGTTTTAATCCTTTATGGTTTGCTTGATTTTACTGTCTTTTTAACATATCCATAACTTGTGCTTTTAATTTATCTTTGCAGTTTTTATTCTTTCGATTTGTGAATCTGTCCTTTGAACCTGTTGATTTTCTATATTATATGTAAAGCACCTTGTGACCGTTGTCTCTGAAAGGTGCTGTTCAGCTGATCGTTAAAATACAAAACCAAGGGCCATATGATGCCTGTATTAATTCAGAAACTGAGATCTTTAATTTTCGCCCTCCAGCGTGTTCCTGTCCATGTATTCATACTGCCGTTAACCCTGATTCTTGGCTGTCTTGTGTCTTTCGTCTCCTCCTCAGGTGGAAGTGAAGCCATATGTCCTGGATGACCAGCTGTGTGATGAGTGCCAGGGCACTCGTTGCGGGGGGAAGTTTGCTCCTTTCTTTTGCGCCAACGTGACCTGTCTTCAGTACTACTGTGAGTACTGCTGGGCAGCTATCCACTCCCGGGCTGGCAGAGAGTTTCACAAGCCTTTGGTGAAGGAGGGAGGCGACCGACCACGGCACATCTCCTTCCGCTGGAATTGAGGCCAGACGCCGTAGGAGGGAGAAGGTGCAGTATTTGGGAGGGACTGAGAGAAAAAGGGGAAGGGTTATGTGATAATATATTGGGGGGGGGGGGGAAAAATGCACTTTTCTCTTAAGTTAAAAAAAATATAATTTATTTTATTTTTAAATTGGGATCCCAAGAAAAAAGGTAAATGTAAAGAAGAGTGAAATGCCATTTTTTGACTTTCAGTGTGCATGAACATATGGGTGCATTAGATTTGGATTTATTTAATTTAAGTGATTTTTTTATTTTTAATATATAAATAGTTTTATTTTTAAATTCTTTCCTTTTCCTACTAGCTGGCAAAGCTGTTCACATTTGTTGTGGAGAGTAACAAAGTTGAAGTGAGGTTTGTCTTACCTAAATCACTATACTAACTGTGGAATTGAAAAAAAGGGTGCGTTTTCTTACTTTGGGCCTTGGGTGATTAGAGAACATCTGTACCATTTTACCAAAGGTTGAGGTGAACGGAGGAGAAACACGGTTCTCAATGGATGGAAGATTTAGTTTTTCAAGCAGCTCAGTTCATAGCATTTGGCTAACACACACACACACACACACACACACACACACACACACACACAAATCCCCTAGCCCAGCCCAGTTTTGGCGCGCATGTTTAGATTGTCGGCATGAGTTTTCAGGTCTTGGTTTAAAAGTCAACACTTTGTAACCAGAAAGGGCAAACCAAAGATTGGCCTAAACACATTCTCAATAATTGATCTGAGGGATTTCAGGATGATGTTGTCCTTTGTCACGTGACGGAGGAAAGAGTTAAGTTTGGATTTGCGGGGTTCAGCGAAATGACGGCACAGCCCTCAGGGCTCAGGTATTGGCAGTAGTATTCACTCACTTTATATTGTCAGGGATATTAGCACTGGAAGCTAACATGCTAATGTAGTACTAACTAATAGGAATGCACAGTGCAGTCTCCCTGAGCTGTCCTCAAGTGTACCACTGCACGCTCTACCATGACTGGAGCTTCTATCACAAGTGTTGTGGTTGGATGTGGTAGTAGCTAGAATTTGCTGTCACAGAGATAAAGATATTATTTTATACATGGCCTGCTGATTTTTGTACAGTGTTTTATAGCTGATTATTTTGTCATGAACATATATACATTTATTATGCACTACTTTTCTAAATATTTTTTTCAATAGTCATTTTAGGCACATTTTTCACAGATGGGAGAACTCCTTTTGCAATACCTCATTTTTTTCACTTGGTGGAAAAATAATTTTGTACCTTTGTTACTAAGATCTGCATTTATGGTAAAACTTAATTTAAAAAGAATGATTAATATAATTTTCAATTAGCTTTTCTATATTTAAGTGCTGGTTAATCTGAAATTTGTCTTGTGCTTTGGTGTGATTCTTGAGCCATTCATATTATGGATTCTCCTCTGTCCTAATAAACACAATTACCAGATCCTAAGGCATGACAAGACCTTTCTAAACTGGTTTTGATAGTCTTGAATATATTTAATCTGATATTTTTCTCCTAGGTGTAGTCACTAAGATTATCATTAGGCTAGATGTTTTGGCTTTGGTCAATGTGAAATCTTCCCTGCGATCACCGGAGTGGATATCAGCTGTCTGAATATTTAGATCCCCTTTTTGGGACTGCCTGTACTTACTCGGCATGCATAAGAGATAACGTGGCTAGTGATAATGCAGGACCTAATGTAATGCACTAGATCTCCTTTTTTGAATTTGTGTTCCTTCTCTCTTTTGAAATCGCCTCTCTTGTAGCCTCTCTTTACATGGAGTCTGCCTTCCTTACACAGACATGTTTATGCAATCGACACAGTGACAACACTTTGGCTGTTTTGTATTTAGAGGACACTCAGTAGGACATTTAGCTGAGGAGACTTGATCACCTTGACCCCGTTTGTGATGTGGCATGCTTTGGGACATAACCTGAATGTGATTTAATGTTGCAAGTTAACTTTGAGCCATTATGTGCAATACTTATTCTTTCTAGAAACGGTTCTCCGCAGTGCAACTCATTTGGTCAACATAAATCATGCAGTCATTCACACACTTTCCTTATTTTTCATGCTGGTGTTTGCAAAAGAAAAAAAAATATATCTGAATTTATTTTTAAACATTAGTTTTGTGCTTATTTACATATTTTGCTAAAACCATGCTACTGTGATTGAAAACATTGTATATACTAGGTCGATAATGTATTTAGCGTTTACTATATTTTCAACTGAAATGTATAACTATCATTTTGATCAGATTTTGTTATATTTTTTGGGGTGATGTGTTAAACTCGATGTGTCTAGTTTTTTCTAATTGCTGTACTGTGCTCCACGTTTTCAGATGAAAAGAATATGTCTTAGTATTACTTGATTGCAAAATTTCAATAGTTTTTAATTGATTGGTGGGAAGGTTATATTTATTAACTTTTTTTTACCTGATTTTGATTTTGTTTTTTTGTTTTTTTTAGTCATTTCACATTTATTTGTAAGTTGATTTTTATATTTTCTTGATTACTTTGCGCTACAATACAGACAACAGTTTTTATAGGTTATGGTATTGAAGTAAAACAAAAGATCTAATGTCATCTTAATTTGCTGCCAACTGTTTGTAATTGTATGCATACATTTGAAGTATTTGTAATGTGAGATGTTGAAAGAATAAAACATCAATGAGGAAGAATATTTGCCTTGTGATTCATTTTCTCAGCTGATTTTTTTTTTTTTAATAAATTGGTCATGTTAGCCATTGTTTGGCTACCATCAACCATAAAATATCCTGTGTTTGCCTCTACATGGTATCAAAAACAGTACTTCAGTGCCATAATGAGACAAGTTGGTCAGTCAAAATGTTTAATTTTCATATGTATCAATAAAATATAACCTTCATGGTGTTCAACTATAGTGACCAAGTACTGAAGCTATAAAACGCCACCAGGTGACATGGCTCTCCAGATCAGGGGCCAAGTCCTGTCATGTGGAAATCATGGTCCCAGAGTCTGGAGGAAGACTGCAGAGGCAGAGAATCGAAGTTGCTCGATGTCCAGTGTGACGTTCCCACAGTCGCTGATGATTTGAGGAGGCATGTCATCTGCTGGTGATGGTCCACTGTGTTTTTACAGTGCATCCGGAAAGTCTTCAGTGCTTCACTTTTTCCATGTTTTGTAACAACCTTATTCCAAAATGGATTAAATTTTTTTTTTCCCTCAAAAGTCTACACACAATACCCCATTAATGACTATGTGAAAAGGTTTTTGTTTTTTTTAAGATTTTTGCAAATTTATTAAAACTAAGAACTCACATGTCCATAAGTATTCACATCCTTTGCCCTGAAGCTCAAAATTGAGCTCAGGTGCATCCTGTTTCCACTGATCATCCTTGAGATGTTTCTACAGCTTAATTGGAGTCCACCTGTGGTAAATTCAGTTGATTGAACATGATTTGGAAAGGCACACACCTGTCTATATAAGGTCCCACAGGTGACTGCATGTCAGAGCACAAGCCAAGCATGAGGTCAAAAGAACTGTCTGTAGACCTCAGAGACAGGATTGTCTCAAGGCACAAATCTGGGGAAGGGTACAGAAAAATTTCTGCTGCTTTGAAGGTCTCAGTGAGCACAGTGGCCTCCATCATCCGTAAATGGAAGAAGTTCAGAACCACCAGGACTCTTCCTAGATTTGTCCGGCCGTCTAAAATGGGTGATCGGAGGAGAAGGGCCTTAGTCAGGGAGGTGACCAAGAACCTAGGGGTGGGAATTGCAGGGGAAGTCGCAATTCGATTCAGATTGTGATACTTGGGTCACGATTCAATCCTCTCACGATTAAATGATTATCGCGATAATCGAGTGTTACAATCCCATATATTTCAATTTTTTATTTTTTTTTTTACCTTAATCAAATCATGTCCCAAAGTAAGACTGTTGGCATCTTTCATATAATGAAGTATTCTTGGGGCTTCATGTTACAGGGAGGGTGGTGAACGGTATTTGGAATAGACTCCCACTCCAGATATGTCTAGTTGACTCTGTGGACTTAAAAACCAGCTGAAAACTTTTTTTGTTTAACGAGGATTTCCGTTGAGTTTAATCTACTTTTTAATTGTACGTCTATTTTTAAATTATTTTAATCTTGTTTTAACTTTTTGTATTTTTAAAATTATTTTTATCTATCAAATTCCTTTTATTCCATTTTATTGTACAGTGATTTGTGACTACATGTCTCTGAAAAGCACTTCATAAATAAATGTTACTTGATGATTGGAGAAAGCTCCTTGTCGGTATCTCTTTAGCATTAGCCATTGCTAATGCTGCTCTGAGACATCTGGCCCACCGTGTTCTGAGTGTTCTTTTTTTCATGCAGTGCTTCTTGCATGTTGTGTGTCATGTCAAGGTCGTTTCTTCCATCTTTATCATAAAATCCAAAATATACCCGACATTTGAGCTTCTTCCTAACTTTCAAAGCTGGCTGCAAGTCTCCGAGACAAACTATGACTTCACTTGACTGGGTGCTTTCTTTGCGCCATTTAGTGGACTGAAAATGCCTTTGATTAACTGATAACCCAAAAATATGTGTGCGCATTTTTTTTTTTTTAATAAAACATCGATCCATGCATTTATGGATTGATGCACTGTCGCCAGTGCCAAGTATCACGATTGATCACCGAATCAATATTTTTTCCCCACCCCTACAAGAACCTGATGGTCACTGTCAGAGCTCCAGCTTTCCTCTGTGGAGAGAGAACCTTCAGAAGAACAACCATCTCTGCAGCAATCCACCAATCAGGCCTGTATGGTAGAGTAGTCGGACGGAAGCCACTCCTTAGTAAAAGGCACATGGCAGCCCACCTGGAGTTTGCCAAAAGGCACCTGAATGGCTCTCAGATCATGAGAAACAAAATTCTGTTGTCTGATAAGACAAAGATTGAACTCTTTGGCGTGAATGCCAGGCTTCATGTTTGGAGGAAACCAGGCACCGCTCATCACCAGGCCAATACCATCCCTACAGTGAAGCATGGTGGTGGCAGCATCATGCTGTGGGGATGTTTTTCAGTGGCAGGGACTGGGAGACTAGTCAGGATAGAGGGAAAGATGAATGCAGCAATGTACAGAAACATCCTGGATGAAAACCTGCTCCAGTGTTCTTGACCTCAGACTGGGGCGACTGTTCATCTTTCAGCAGGACAACGACTCTTAAGTACACTGCCAAGATATCAAAGGAGTGGCTTCAGGACAACTCTGAATGTCCTTGAGTGGCCCAGCCAGAGCCCAGACTTGAATCCAATTGATCATCTCTGGAGAGATCTGAAAATGGCTGTGCACCGATGCTTCCCATCCAACCTGATGGAGTTTGAGAGGTGCTGCAAAGAGGAATGGGCCAAACTGCCCAAAGATAGGTGTGCCAAGTTTGTGGCATCATATTCAGAAAGACTTGAGGCTGTAATTGCTGCCAAAGGTGCATCAACAAAGTATTGAGCAAAGGTTGTGAATACTTATGTACATGTGAATTCTTAGTTTTTTATTTTTAACAAATTTGCAAAAAATCTCAACTTTTTTCACATTGTCATTATGGGGTATTGTGTGTAGAATTTTGAGGAAAAAATGAATTTAATCCATTTTGGAATAAGACAGACTTAACAAAAAGTGGAAAAAGGGAAGCGCTGTGAATACTTTACAGATGCACTTTATCAACTTTAAAGTCAGCACAGCCATGTAGCAGGAAAATTTTAGAGCACTTCAAGCTTCCCTCTGCTGACAAGCTTTATGGAGATATTGATTTCAGTTTCCAGCAGGAGTTGGCACCTGCCCACACTGCCAAAAGACTGGCGCCTAGCGGCTGCCTGACTGGCACCTAGCGGCTGCCCCGGCCTTGGATGCACTCTGCAGAGCGTGCCCAAATGCCAAGTCACGTTTCGTTACCTTGTATTCATACATGTGTAATGACAATAAAGTTGAATCTCATCTCAAAAGTACCAAAACCTGGTTTAATGATCATGGTATCACTGTGCTTGTCTGTCCAGCAAACTCTCTTGACCTAAACCCCATAGTGAATCTATGGAGTGTTGAGAGGAAGATGAGACACCAGACCCAACAATGCAGACAAGCTGCAGGCCACTATCAAAACAACCTGGGCTTCCAGCAGTACCACAGGCTTTTCCTTTTTTTTTTTTTTTTTTTTTTTTTTTTTTAAGCCTGCGTGAGTCACATTGACCTGCATAGCAGAGAGCATTAAGAGTTTCACAGCCATAATTAGTATAATCATGATACCATAACGACGTCAAGTGTAATATTTTTATATAACAGTTCCGGCAAGCAAAATTTATTAAATGACAGCAATACTGGACAAAATATTATGATTTGTTTGTTTAACCAGTTATTTTGCGCAGCTGAGAAAAAAATAGCCCCTAAATGTAGCCAGTAACTTTTGCTAAACATCTCAATCAGCATGAAGACGTCTATTTTCATTTCACACACATGTAAACGGATTGAATATTGTCAAGTGCACACATAAGTGTTTAGAAAACATACCTGTTAAGTCGATACTTCAGAAAATCCCAAATCAAAACGTATCCAGAAGCTAGTAGTTGGCATGCTAGTGATTTAGCACATTTTGCTCGCTTTTCTTCACATTTTCAGATGAAACAAAGAGTCCATCACCACAGAGAGACTGTGGTTTGTTAATTGAGACAATAAACAAATTCTAGCATTGCCTATTTTTAAACAGACATGAAATTGCTTAATGATCTTAAAATGACTGGGTAGACAGAAGTAGACCTTTGCAAAAGGGTGGGACTTCCGGGTCACGGATGTATAATTTCTTGTCAAACAGCACTTCATTGTGGAAATTTAGGTATCCAAAACAGTACTGCAATTGTTAGAAAGTTGATAGAAAATTACTGTTAGTAATTAACTTTTGAGAACACCTTTGAAGCGGAGTGATAAATATCCATTGAAATTGGAGTGCAATTATCGTGGATTATAGGAACTCCTGGGATCCCTATTGTCCAATCAAATTGCTTGGTCGGAACTAACTGCATAAATGTCTTTTAGGTTTTATTCAGTCCATACCAACTAGCTTTATTCCGTTAGCTGCCACTTACAAGCTAGCCTTTATTTTTGTAGTCGGGTTATCATTTTGCAAAAAAATGAGCATAGCTTCACATTAACTTTAATGGATAAAAAAATATTGGGGTTGGAGATCATCGATACAGCATAATATTCAGATAGTTTGCTGTGATGGTATCTGTATAAAAATTACCTTTTTGGTACCAGATGAACAAATTGACTTTCCTGTCCACTATGTGGTGTACTGCCACGTGCTTACTGTTTGATATGGTCAGCATGAGTACGTTTCCAAATATACAATCTAAAAAAAACATGAGAAGAAACATAATGAGAAAAAAAATCAGTTTTATTTTTAAAAACAATAGAAATGTTTTCCCAAAAATGGTTTAAAAAGTAGTGCATTTAATAAGTCATAAATTTGTATTCGGTTCCTTTTTGAAGAAAAATGAAAATTTACAAGGGTAAAAAGTGCAAGAATAAAGCTGCCTTCACACCAAATGCGAACATGCGGTGCGACTGCATACAAAGTCAATGGAAGGAGGCGAGCACACGCGAAATTGCGCATTTGCGTGTTTATGTCCAAGGGATAGCACTAGCTTTGAGATTCTGCCTTCATTGGAGTAAAAGTATCAATATTGGAGAGTAAACTAGTTTAAAAATGAGACTGTCATTCACTTGCAGACAGAAGGACCGGGAGCTCTTTAGCTGAATCAGGATGTCGGAGTTATTTACCCACGGATTCCTGCCACGGACATGCTACCAAGGCTAGCAAGCTAGCAACGTAAACACTCATCATCTTGTGAAGTTTTGGAGGCAGGGACAACTTTTTCAAGTGAGCCTCCAGTCAGATAATGTAAACCTAAGCATGACGTTATTTTGGGGATTTCCACAGCAGGTTGAACACTACTGCAGAAGTTATAAAGGCAACTTTATCTGTCTGCATCTCACTCAGACTCTGAATTCATGTCTGTTCGCCTGTTTACGTTGAGGTATAATGTAATCGTGTCACAAAAAATCTCCCTGTTCGCATTTGTTGTGAAGGCACCTTTAGTTAAAAAAATTAAAGTGCAGTTCCTAGGTCCGTATGCAGTATCGCCAACTCCTCAGTAAGGAAAGTAGCTATTGGCTGTCCTAAACGTCGCTGGAAGTTGCTAAATGATGTCATCACCTAAGCTGCATAGTTGGTCATTTGCATGTAATTGTAATGGACGCTGTAGGAGAGAAGACTAGTGAGAGACAAAAAGTGAAGAACTACAAACTAACTTTCTTCTGTTGATTCTTGGTTGGTTTATTTTTGCCATTTAAATAGGCTGTCACCTCTCAAAATAACTTCATGACTTTAATGCTTTGCCTAGACCTACATTACATAAATCATTTTTTTTCCTACATTGCTAAATGTTAGAATATCAAATTTAATCAAAAGACTGTTATGTGGGGTGGAATTGCTCTACGTCCAACCCTCCTCCTTATCCGGGCTCTGACAGTAGCAGTATGCTCATGTATCATCGCCACTAAATGGCTTCAACCAGCGTTTGAATTCAGGGTTTTTTGTTTTGTTTCAAATTGTATTTATTGAAATTTTTTTTTTGTTTTGCACACACACACACACAACCCCCCCCCCCCCCAACAATCAAAACATAAAAAACAGCTCAGCACAAAACTGATCTACACAAAATTAAAGATTGAAATTAAAAAAAAAAAAAGGAAGTTATACTTGGCTAGAAACTCATACATGTACACACATAAACCAGCACTTGTACATTTGTACAGAGGAGCGTAACCATCATGGCGCCGCAAACAAGGTAAAGAAAAAGTCATATTTAATCCAAGTTAACACTCTCAAGAATTGAGGCCACCGTAAGGTTAGAGAATTTAAGATATGGGGTCCTTATTTTCATAAAACATCTCTTTGTTGAGTGAAGTAAACATGTTAAATATTCCAAAGGGAAACACTCCATGATGATTTTATGCCAGTTTGTTTTAGTTGGTGGTTTGTCACATATCCATGACAAAAAAATATTCCTTCTTGCCGCAAATGCAAGGATATTGTACAGTCTTGCAGAGCTTCCAAAAAGTAAGTCCTAGTTTGGGTGTCCCAGTAGCAGAGAGCGAGGATCCATGTCTATATTCACACCAAATATTTGATTCATGTCTTGTACAATGTCTAGCCAGTGTGCTTGGATTTTAGGACAAGACCAAACACAATGAGTATAGATACCAACTGAAATTTTACATTTCAGACACATGGGTGAAAGCTGGGGATTCATGTTGGATCTTTTACTGGGAGAGATTTGTAAGCGATGTAAAATTTTGTATTGCAATAATCTTGCACGATTGCATATTGAAATCTTCTTGGCACACTCCCAGATTGCATCCCATGAATCCTCACAAATATTTACACCAAGTTCACTTTGCCATTTCTGTTTAAGATCCTGCATAATTGACATACATATCACATCTGACTGACTTAAAGCACTATAACAGCGAGTTATAAATTTTTTGGTTGGGCCTAAAAGAAGTAACCGCTCAACTGCAGACACTGTGGCATTTACATTGAGTGTGGTGTTTCTAGTTATGAAATCTCGGATCTGAAGATATCTGAAAAAATTCTGTTTAGAAAGACCAAATTTCTCCTGAAGCTGTTCAAATGATAACAATGCACCATCAAAAAGGTCATAAATTTTCTTTAACCCTTTAACTGTCCATATATTATAACCACTGTCCATCATACCAGGAACAAAGTCCGGATTGTCTTGAATAGGAATTAATAAAGTAGTTAAATCTGCTCTTCCTTCAAGCTTTCGTGTCATAAACCAGGCCTTTAAAGTATTGCAAATTATGGGGTTATTATCACAGAGATTTCTAACTGACTTTAAATTCTTACAAGACAAAAGGCCCAACAGTGAACAGGAGGCCTGTGACTTTTCAAGGCCCAACCAAACAGAAGTAGGATCATCTTTAACCCATTCTGCTGTAAAACTTAGTTGAGATGCTATTTGGTACCATTTAATGTTAGGAACATCCAAACCTCCCATTGAACTTGGAAGTTGTAGTTTTACCATTTTTAATCTTGGCTTCCTTTTGCTCCAAATAAAATCACTCAACCAACCATTCAGTAACTTCAAAACCTTATTAGTTATATTGGAACCATCTGTAGGGGGTACAATAACCTAGGCAGGATATTCATTTTGATAATAGACACTCTGCCGAGTAATGATAGGGGAAGTGAACACCACCTGTTTAAATCCTTCTTTATAGTGTCTAGGAGAGGGTTAAAATTGGCTTTAAACATCTGATGGAACATAGGAGTAATCTGAATACCCAAGTACACAAAACCTGACATTGACCAGCAAAATGGAAATGATATAAGGGAGTTCATTCTATTTCTGAGGCTTCCCATGGGCATAGCTAAAGATTTAGAGAAATTAATTTTGTAACCAGAAAGACCCAAAATAATTAATATCAACCAGTCGCGGAACAGAGGTAGCAGGCTCTGCTACGTACAACAAAATGTCATCCGCATAAAGGGAAATTTTATGTTGCGTCTCCCCTACATCTATACCCCTGACAGCTGGATCCTGTCTGATGGCTTCAGCTAAAGGTTCTACCACAAGGACAAAAAGAGCAGGGCTTAAGGGGCAGCCTCGACGTGTTGAACGATAAATTGGGAAATTATCCGATCTATAACCATTTGTTATGACTGATGCCAAGGGTTTATTATGCAAAAGTTTGATCCATTTGATAAAGTTATCCCCCAGATTTCAATTTTTGTAATACTTTAAATAGATAAGGCCACTCAACTCGGTCGAAGGCTTTCCCTGCATCCAATGAGATGATTACAGTGTCATTTTCTTGTGATTGACAGAAATGAACAATATTTAAAAGCCTCCTAATGTTGTGACTACAGCTTTTGCCTTTAATAAAGTCTGTCTGGTCCTCCTTAATGATGATAGGCAAAACCTTCTCTAATCGCAGAGCCAGGATCTTAGATAACAGTTTAACATCTTGATTTAAAAGAGCAATAGGTCTATATCCTGGGAATTTGTTCTGATTTTTGTTAAACAAGACAAATACTTACTAGATTTGTCTCCAAATTCATAAAACCTTTGTTTTGGAAAAAAAAAAAAAAGAGCACACTTAGCTTGTTGAGTTAATAATGCATCTAATGCAGCTTGTGTGGCACACTTTCTCTGCAATAATATAGGATCTGATAATGAACCAAGTACTCTCTTAATTTCTTCCAGTTCCTTTTCAAGTTTAGATTGCTGTTCTTTTTGCTTTCATTTTTTTGAGGCTAAATATGCTATGATTAGGCCTCTGATATAGACTTTAGAGGTTTCCCATAATAAGGATGAGTCATAAGTAGATTGAGAGTTGATAGCAAAAAATATTTTAAAATCATCTCTCAAGTAAGTAGCAAACTTTTCATCTTTTAGAAGGCATGTATCAAATCGCCATCGTCTACTCTTAACCTGCCCTAAACCAACAGATAACTCTGTTAATACTGTTGCATGGTCACTAACAATGATGTTGCCTATTGTACATGAAGACACCGATTGTACCAAGAGTTTAGAAATGAAAAAGTAATCAATCCTTGTATGACATTTATGAGGGGGGGAATAAAAAGTAAATTCTTTAGCAGATAGGTGGAAAGTTCGCCATGCATCTACTAAATTCATTTCTTCACAGATAGCATGAAGAGCATCAGCCTGAGTTGTTAAAGATGTATTCCGAGGAGGGCGTCTATCAAGCAGCGGGTTAAGTAGGCAGTTAAAGTCTCCTCCCACTAAAGCTATTGCTGGGGAAAGCTCTGCAAATTCAGAAAAGACCTTACCCAAGAAGCTAGGTGAATAATTAGGTGGACAATAAAGATCCATAATAGTAATCTTTTCACCATATAAAACCCCTTTAATAATCACATATCTTCCATGCGTATCTTTAACGCACTTCACCAGCTGAAATGGGAGATTTTTATGTATTAATATAACTACGTCCCTGCTGCAGGTGGTAAAAGAAGAGGAATAAACCTGGCCAGCCCAACCATATTTAAGTTTATGATGTCCATTATCATCCAGGTGTGTTTCCTGTAATAGAGCTATCTCCACTCTCTCCCTTTTCAATAAAGCATAAACCTTTCTTTGCTTCACATTCCCCTTCAAGCCCCTCACGTTCCAAGAACAAAGTTTAATCCTATTGGAAGAAGACATTAGGATTTATGTAGGAGTTATGTACCCTATAGAGACTAATAAATATGCCTCCAGTGCCCCATTTTGTACATGTGAAAGTCTTATGTATTTGGCATAATGAAATGTACAAATAACATTGTATTTGTACATTTACCCTTGGCAAGTATCTACTTGATACAGTAGACCACTGCTGAGCATAAAACATGCACCCAAAAACAAACCCAAAAACAAAAAAATACACAAAACCAATAGATAATAAGTAGGCTCCTTCCCCAGATCGCATGGGGACTGCTATTCTTCGAGGCACTTACTAAAGGCCAAAACACTTCACAAGAAAAGCAAGACAAAGAGGGGGGAAGGGGGGGGCAATACAAAAAAAAAAAAAAAAAAAAAACGCAACGCAAAAAAAAATGAATAAATAGTAAAAAAAAAAAAAAAAGTGTTGTTGGACTATCTGAAACTTGGATCAGTCCATAAAAAGAGATGGACAGAGTTGGAAGGATACTTTTTGCATAGGCACTGCTATGGATAAGCTGTAGCTCAATTATTGCTTGTCTATTGCTACGAAAGAGTTGATCAATTCGACAAAACCTTTTCAGATCAGCTCACAACCACCGCCACTGCTGTAATGTAGGGGAAGAATGTAGTCTACCTGTGAGTAAAAGGTGAGGGGTTCGTCTCCCGCTGTCGCCACCTGCTGTCTTTGTAATTTTGTGTGTGAATATGTGATATACTGTATGTGTGAATGGTTAGATAGCTGAATCTGTTACGCGCCTTGGTCATCAGCGATAAAAAAAAAAGAGCTATATAAACAAATGCCATTTTACTTGTACATGCGATGGAATTTAGGATCCTAAATTGACATCAAGAGATTAAGATTTAAGAAAGGGTAAGGTTAAAAAGATGATAGATATTAATTTAAAAATCATAACAAAATATGGGTTAATGTAACACTTCTGTGTTATTATGGTGTTTCTCCAGGGGGTCATTGTGTAATAAAATACTGAAGGATCATACCAGCTTGTTCTGATAATTACCTCCGCCAGGCCGCAGAAGGTAATGTTTTTGCCCGTGTTTGTCTGTCTGTCTGTCTGTCTGTCCGTTGGTTAGCAAGATAACTCAAAAAGCTTTGGACGGATTTTGATGAAACTTTCAGGCGTTGTTGGAAATGGTACAAGGAAGAACTGATTAAATTTTGGGGATGATCCGGATCACCGTCTGGATCCAGGAATTTTTTAAAGGATTCTTTAACATTGTGAGATAGGGCCATTTTCAACATGTCTGCAGGCGCAATGGAGGGCGCTGGTCGTCGTGTCTGACGAACACGAACTCCACGTTCTTCAAAGTTTTAGGCACAAAAGCACGCGGAAAACAGTGGTGGGCCGGGCCCGGCAGCGTGCCTGTGTTTCCGCTACGCTGTAAAAGCTGAGACGGGCAGCTGACCCGCGCGGGATTATTTGGCAGAAATTCCCCGGGCAGCCATAGGGGCTGCGCAAAAACGAGCCCTCTGCCGGGGAAGCTTCCAAAACCTCTTTTGGCGCAGAGCGCAACCCCAGTAAAACCCACGCCAACCTGTCTACCCAATTTGCATCCGTCAGTGAACCCCTGAGTGCTGCTTTCAGTGATCTATGAAAGCGCTCGCATAACCCATTGGCCTGTGGGTTGTACGCGGTTGTGCGATGAATTGCAACGCCCACAGCCTGGGAGTTTGGAGATGGAGATGGACACAACAGCAACACTTGAGTTTATTACCTCCGCCAAGGAGGTAATGCTTTTACTGGCATTTGTCTGTTTGTCTGTCTGCTTCACCAGAGGTGGTTCTTGGCCTAGAGAGGAACCCATTACATTTTGGGGATGATCTGGGAATGCATACCTCAGCCAAGGCTCTTCTCACAGTGTGTCAGCCACAAAACTCCAAAACTAATGGACAGACTTGGATGCAGTTTTCACCACAAGTGGCGATACGCCTGCACACAAGCCCATTACATTTTGGAGGTGATCCATGAGAAACGGAAGGAGCTTTGGCGGAGGTATGCACTCTATGAGTGCTTTTCTAGTTTCTCTGTATTCTCCTCTTTACTTTGCGCCAAAATCTCATGGCACACATTTGAGGTCCTACATTAACATGAGAAATACCTTTATTCAATTGTTGATAAAAGCCGTTGATATCCATAACTACAGCCTCTGTGGTCTACAGATATGGAAGAAGTTTCCCCAAACAGACTCAAAGGTCCAGTTTAAAAACAGATATCTACAGTGGTGTGAAAAAGTGTTTGCCCCCTTCCTGATTTCTCATTTTTTTGTATGTTTGGCACACTTAAATGTTTCAGATCATCGAACAAATTTAAATATTAGACAAAGATAACACAAGTAAACACAAAATGCAGTTTTTAAATGAAGGTGTTTATTATTAAGGGTAAAAAAAATGCAAACCTGCATGGCCCTGTGTGAAAAAGTGCCCCCCCCCCCGTTAAACCATAAATTAACTGTGGTTTATCACATCTTTGAAAAGCTGAGTTCAACTTCTCTAGCCACACCCAGGCCTGATTACTGCCACACCTGTTCTCAATCAAAAAATCACTTAAATAGGACCTTCCTGACAAAGTGGAGACGATCAAAAGATCCTCAAAAGCTAGACATCATGCTGTGATCAAAAGAAATTCAAGAACAAATGAGAAACAAAGTAACTGAGATTTATAAGTCTGGGAAAGGTTATAAAGCCATTTCTAAAGCTTTGGGACTCCAGCAAACCACAGTGAGAGCCATTATCCACAAATGGCAAAAACACGGAACAGTAGTGAACCTTCCCAGGAGTGGCCGGCCGACCAAAATTACCCCAAGAGCGCAGCGACAACTCATCCAAGAGGTTCCAAAAGACCCCACAACAACATCTAAAGAACTGCAGGCCTCACTTGCCTCAGTTAAGGTCAGTGTTCATGACTCCACCATAAGAAAGAGACTGGGCAAAAATGGCCTGCATGGCCGAGTTCCAAGACGAAAACCACTGCTGAGCAAAAAGAACATAAAGGCTCATCTCAGTTTTGCCAGACAACATCTTGATGACCCCCAAGACTTTTGGGAAAATATTCTGTGGACTGATGAGACAAAAGTTGAACTTTTTGGAAGGTGCGTGTCCCATTACATCTGGCGTAAAAGTAACACAGCATTTCAGAAAAGAAACATCATACCAACAGTAAAACATGGTGGCAGTAGTGTGATGGTCTGGGGCTGTTCTGCTGCTTCAGGACCTGGAAGACATGCTGTGGTAAATAGAACCATGAATTCTGCTGTCTACCAAAAAATCCTGAAGGAGAATGTCCGGCCATCTGTTCGTGACCTCAAGCTGAAGCATACTTGGATTCTGCATCAGGGCAATGATCCAAAACACACCAGCAAGTCCACCTCTGAATGGCTTAAGAAAAACAAAATGAAGACTTTGGAGTGGCCTAGTCAAAGGCCTAACCTGAATCCAATTGAGATGCTGTGGCATGACCTTAAAAAGGCTGTTCATGCTCAAAAACCCTCCAATGTGGCTGAATTACAACAATTCTGCAAAGATGAGTGGGCCAAAATTCCTCCACAGCGCTGTAAAAGACTCATTGCCAGTTATTGCAAATGCTTGATTGCAGTTGTTACTGCTAAGGGTGGCCCAACCAGTTATTAGGTTTAGGGGGTAATCACTTTTTCACAAAGGACCACATAGGTTTGGATTTTTTTTCCTTGTAATAAACACCTTCATTTAAAAACTGCATTTTGTGTTTACTTGTGTTATCGTTATCTAAAATTTAAATTTGTTTGATGATCTGAAACATTTAAGTGTGACAAACATACAAAAAAGTGAGAACTCAGGAAAGGGGCAAACACTTTTTCAGACCACTTTATAAATGTTGCAAACACAAACTTACCTATTTGGATACCAGAGTAATAAAAAAACAATGGGCTTTTCAGTCCACTAGATGGTGCTAAATGGTGCCTGTTTGGTTAGGTCAGCACAGCAAAGGAGAGACTGCTGAGATCTAACCAGGAGTTGGACAAGACAAAGATTGGGATGGGAACTCACAAGGTATGATATCGCAATACTCAGCACATCGCAAGATTGTGATAATATCGCATCACGGCCCAAGTATCATGATAATATTGCATTGTGTGTTCTCTGGTGATTCCCACCCCTAGTTAAAACACAGGCTGAAATGAGCATACTTCCATAAAGAAAGTTTAAATATAATTTTGGAAATATTTTTTTAAAAGTTGTGAAAATTTCGTGAAGTATCCTCAAATAGTATTTAAGTTACAGCATGACAGTAAACGTAGGTATCCCAATGCATAAATATACAGGGCTACGGAGAATATACCGACGTCACAACATGTGTAGGATGCTGCAATGAACTGCTGTGCTGCTGCCCTTAAATAGGACAAAGGGAAATGATAATATCTAATGGCAGGTGTGGGCAACATGAGCAAGAGCAATCAGATCAAACAGCTGACAGTCTTGACAGCCCATGAACTTGAGCCACAGGGAACACAAACAACACGCTGTCAAAGTAAAAGCACAGAAGAATATAAAGACAAAATGAGATAAGACACCAGGGAAAAATAATAATAATCTATCGAGGCCCGGACAAGATAAAATACAAACAAGAAATTCTACAGGTGCTGGAGATACTGTAATAATAAAAACCACTACTTGAACGGGGAACAACAGGCGGAGGCAAGAATAGGCTGAAGTCGAAATACCAGGATATATAATAATAATAAACAAGATTATAACGACTAAGCTAAGATACAATTGTTACACCCGGAGGGTGAAGAAGAGAGGCCAAGTGGCGGACTTTTCAGCAGTTTATTGACTTCACTTTTACAAACACCAGGCACAGCACTCTGACACGGGACATCACCCGATAACGGCCACATCACTCTTCACCATTTTCCCTTCACACTCTAGATTCTAGAGTGTGAAGAGTGTGAATGTTCTAGAGTCTAGAACATTCTCCACTCTTCTTCTCTCGCGCTCTAACACTGAACAGTGTCTCATCACTACCGAGCGCCACTTGTGGCGCAAAAGCGCTACTGCTTTCACTGACAGTTTAAATTAAAACAGTTCAATTTACAAGTCCTTTAGTTACATTTCCTATAAATGCTCATATTTACCATCAATATTTAAATTACAGTCTTTTAGATACATTTATTAGAAATGTCTATATTAGCCATCAGCATCTAATCAAAACTGTTTTCTGGGGTTTCTAGAGGTTGTCCAAAATTGACTTTTTCCTACACTCACCCCTCGAAAATTTAATGTCGACCCGACATTACAAACAACTTTCCCAAAACTCTTTTTTTTTTCTCTTTCACAGTCCACATTTGGTAACCATGTATCTCATGTAAGTAGGATATTACTAAACAGGAGTCAGAGTTCATTAAAGTCCATAAAGATGCAAAATGGTAATAGTCCATAGTACAGCATGTATCTCCTGTTCCATGCAATACATCCGCAGAAGAGGTCTTTGTGCACGATGACCATCAACCACTCCTTCCATCATGGTGGGTATCTGCATCTTTCCTGAGAGTAAGGGTACTCAATCTAGTCATAGCCTACCAAATAAACCTTTATGTGATGCCTGTACCTTAGTAACACACTGAAAATCCTTTTTTTTAAAAAAAGAAAAAAAATCAAGCATAAAAGTAACTTGGTGATGAGTTTAGTCACTACTCATTTACTTTCTGACATAACGTTCGGCTCAGGAGACGCACACACACAGGCTCAGAGTAGTTCAAACTGTTTATTAACAACAGGGATGTTTGGGTGCGTGTCTGCGGAATGTTAATGTGTTGGTGGTGGCGTCTGCTTCGGACCCAGAGGCAGGAGACCGTTCAGCCGGCAACCCTATGGGAGAAATCAGACACAGGGTGATGAGCACACACCAACACGGGAGGAGAATAGGCGAGGGAGAGAAGCTTACTTGTTTGGGCAGATGACTGGCGCTTCAAGGATGGAAGCCCGGGAGACAGCCACCTGCAGGGCTCGGTGCAGCAGCGAGGAGAGACGAGGGACGGGATTGTCCGCCGCCGAGGAATCCACCTGTGCACAGGGGAGCAGACTGGAGAGATGAGGTAAGTGAACTTCTTACCGGAGATGAGGATGCTGAAGAGAATGTGGTAGAAGTCCATACAAAGGAAATGAAGTCTACGGCTTCAGGCCGACGCTCAGGGCGAGGCGGCTTTTATCCTTCGCCGCTGACGAGTAGCAGGTGCGTGAGCAGGTGGCGCCGCTGATGAATGGCGCGGCGTGACAGTACTCCCCCCTCTAGCAGCGCCTCCTGGCGATGGCTTATCCGGGTGCGCTCGGTGGAAGTCCGCGATGAGCGACGGGTCCAACACAAACGACGGGGGCACCCACTGTCGATGCTCGGGCCCATAGCCCTCCCAGTCCACCAAGTATTGCAACCCACGACCCCGGCGCCGGGAGTCCAGGATGGAGGAGGCGGACCAGGCCGGATGGCCACCAATCATCCGGGGCGCGGGTTGCGCTGCAGGAGGAGGGCAAAGGGGGTCAGTAACCGCCAGTTTCACCTTCGACACGTGGAAAGTAGGATGAATGCGGAGGGAGGGGGGAATAGCCACGCGCACAGCCACCGGGTTGATGATCCGGGTGATGGGGTAGGGACCCATGAAGCGCTGTGCCAGCTTTCTCCTCTCGCCTTTTAGAGTGACGTCCTGGGTGGAAATGTAAACAAGCTGCCCAACTCTGTACGCCGGGGCAGGTCTCCTACGCCGGTCCGCCACAGTCCTGTTGCGCTCTGCTGTGCGCAATAGCGCATGGCGCGCGGCAGCCCAGGTGGAGCGGAACTGCCTGAGATGGGCCCTAACTGACGGGACAGTCACCTCACTCTCCTGCTCCGGAAACAGCGGGGGGTCGTAACCCAGGGACGCTTTGAAGGGGGACATCCCTGTAGCAGAAGAGCGAGCGGTGTTGTGGGCATATTCAACCCAGGCAAGATGGTTGCTCCAGGACGCGGGTTTGGATCTGGACACACAGCGGAGCGCAGCCTCCAGCTCCTGGTTGGTCCTCTCACACTGCCCGTTGGATTGGGGGTGATGGCCAGAGGAGAGGCTCACCTTGGCTCCGATGGCGTTGCAGAAAGACCTCCAAACCTCAGATGAAAACTGGGGGCCCCGGTCCGAGACCACGTCCACCGGAATCCCATGCAGCCTGACCACGTGTTGGACGAGGAGGTCCGCCGTCTCCAGGGCAGTAGGGAGGCCTCGCAGGGGGACGAAGTGCACGGCCTTGGAGAAGCGGTCCACGATGGTCAGGATGGTGTCATAGGAGTTGGAGATGGGGAGTCCGGTGACGAAATCCAGAGCGATGTGCGACCAGGGCCTGCCAGGGACGGGCAGGGGCTGGAGCAGACCCGCTGGAGGGGCATTTCCCGACTTGCAGGTGGCACAGATTGGGCAAGCCCGGGCGTAGCGGGCTGCATCCCTCCGCAGGCCTGGCCACCAAAAGGACCGTTGGAGGAGATCTATCATCCGGGAGGTGCCAGGGTGACAGGTGAGCTTGGAGGTGTGGAGCCAGTGGATGACCTCTCCTCGGACCGCGGATGGCACGAACAGCCTCCCCTCCGGTCCGCCGCCAGGGTCAGGTTCCACCTCCTGTGCCTTCCGGATCTTGCTCTCAATGTCCCACGAGATGGCTCCCACGACGCACGACCTGGGCAGGATGGAGTGGGGCGCCTCCTCCGACTCCACGGGGGCGAACTGCCTGGAGAGGGCGTCAGGCAGGACGTTCTTAGAGCCAGGCCTGAAGGTGATGGAAAATTGGAACCTGGCGAAGAACAGGGACCAGCGCGCCTGGCGGGCGTTCAGGCGCTTGGCAGACCGTAAGTATTCCAGGTTCTTGTGGTCCGTAAGGACCACAAACGGCAGGCTTGCCCCCTCCAACCAGTGGCGCCACTCCTGCAGGGCGAGCTTGATGGCCAAGAGCTCTCTGTCCCCCACATCGTAGTTCCTCTCCGCCGGGGACAAGCGCCGGGAGAAGAAGGCGCACGGTCGCTTGGCGCCATCGTCCGGTGACCGCTGGGACAGCACTGCTCCCACTCCCGTGTCCGAGGCGTCTACCTCTACAATGCACTGCAGCGCGGGGTCGACCTGGCGAAGGACCCGGGAGGAGGAGAATTCCGCCTTCAGCGCCTCAAAGGCGGCAGCGACCTCTTCGGTCCACCGGAACGGGACCTTGGGGGACGTGAGGCGGGTCAGTGGTCCCACGATGGCACTGAAGTTGGGGACAAAGCGGCGGTAGAAATTGGCGAAGCCAACAAATTGCTGCACCTGTTTCCGAGATGCAGGTGTGGGCCATTCCACCACCGCCTTTACCTTCTCTGGGTCGGGGAGCACCTTATCGTGGGCGATGATGAACCCCAGGAAGGATGTACTCCTGGCGTAAAATTCACACTTTTCCGCCTTAACGTACAGACGATTCTCCAGCAGCCTTTGGAGGACCCGCCTCACGTGGACCTGGTGCTCATCCCTGGACTTGGAGAAGATGAGAATATCGTCCAGGTAGACGAACACGAAAAGGCCAATGAAGTCCCGGAGGACGTCATTAATGAGGCGCTGGAAGACTGCAGGAGCGTTGGTCAACCCGAACGGCATCACCAGATATTCAAAGTGGCCGTTCGGGGTACGGAAGGCCGTTTTCCACTCATCTCCCTCCCGGATCCGGACGAGGTGGTAAGCGCTGCGTAGGTCCAGCTTGGTGAACCAGGTCGCCCCCTGGAGGGAGTGGAAAGCAGTGTCCATGAGAGGCAGGGTGTAACGGTCCCTCTCCGTGATATTGTTGAGGGCCCGGTAGTCGATACAAGGGCGGAGGGACCCATCCTTTTTCCCCACGAAGAAGAACCCTGCCCCCACGGGTGACGATGATGGGCGGATAATCCCAGCACTTAATGACTCCTTCAGGTAGGCGTTCATCGTCTCCTTCTCCGGCGCAGACAGGCTGTAAAGGCGACCAGAAGGTAAGGGAGCCCCCTGGCGGAGGTTGATGGCGCAGTCATAGGGCCGATGAGGGGGAAGAGACATAGCTTTCACTTTGCTGAACACTATACCCAGGTCGTGAAATTCTGGGGGCACCAGAGACAGGTCCGGGGGTGCAGCGTCCGTAGCAGGGGGAGGAGCGGACGGAGAGCAGGCAGCGGACTGAAGGCAGGTGCCCATACAGAACGTACTCCATGCCGAGATCCCAGCTGATCTCCAATCCAGGACCAGATTGTGAAGGCGGAGCCAGGGATACCCCAGGATGACGGGCGACACAGAGTTGGGAAGGACGTAAAAGGTCATTTCCTCCCGGTGGTTTCCCGAGATGATGACCGGTAGGGGAACAGTTTGATGTGTCACTCTCCCGAGGGTGGCACGGGAGAGGTGGATCAGGGAGATGGGAGTGTTGAGTGCCTGGCAGCGGATGCCCAATCGGGTTGCCAGGCTTTGTGAAATGAAGCTGCCTTCTGCGCCCGAATCCACCAGTGCGTGGGTGAGGTGCCCAGTAGAGTTATGGCAGAAACGGATGGGCAGCTTCAATTGAGTAAGTGATCCTAACCGATTGACATCCGCGAGGCTTCCAACAGTGACTCGCGGACCCCACCGACTGGCTTTCCGTGGACAACGCTCCACGGTGTGTTGGTCGCCTCCGCAATACATGCAGAGGCCCAACTCACGGCGGCGTTGTTTCTCCACAGGGGAAAGTTTAGTCCAGCCCGTCACCATCGGCTCCGACTCCTCGGGGCGCGATGCTGGCGGCGCCGCCAGGGGGCGAGCTTGGAACAGGTGCGGCGAGGCTCCACGAGGGTGAGAAGAAGAAGACCTCCGCCCCGAGGAGCGCTCGCGCAGCCTGTTATCCAAACTTATCGCTAAGGATGTCAGCTCCGCTAGCGTCCCAGGGATATCCCGACCAGCCAGTTCATCCCTCAGATCACTATTGAGGCTGCGGAGGAACAGGCCACAGAGGGAGCGTTCCTCCCAGCCCAATTCCTCCGCCGCTACCCGGAAGTCGACCGAGTGGTCCGCTGCCGACCGGCTTCCCTGCTGGAGAGCGAGAAGCCGATCGACCTGGACCGTTTCGGTTTGTGAGTGGTCAAAGACCTCCAGAAAGCGCCTCACGAATTGGTCATAGGTGAGGGTGGCATAACTGGGCCTCGCCATTACGGCGTAGGTCCAGGTTAACGCACGCCCCTCCAGAAGATTCCCTATGTAACCAATTCGGCTGTGATCCGAGGGAAAATCTCCGGGCACACGGTGGAACACGGACTCACACTGCATAATAAATCCCCGCGCTCCGCCGAGCTTACCGCTAAAGCGGGCGGGGGTCGGAATCGGCGTGAGCCGAACCGGTGCCACTGGAGCCGGCTGGACGGCCGCTGGAACAGCAGGAGCCGCGCCACCCTGGTGAGTCGGGAGGAACTGCTGTTGGGGGTCCAAGCGGTTCAATCGGTTAGTCAGTTCTAATAATTGATGAAGAACCACCTGTTGCTGATAAACAATCTGATCCACCCGAGCCTCGAGGATGGTAAACCGGTGTGCGAGCCCGCCGTCCGCCGAGCCGCTCTGCTGAAGCCGTACTGACATAACGTTCGGCTCAGGAGACGCACACACACAGGCTCAGAGTAGTTCAAACTGTTTATTAACAACAGGGATGTTTGGGTGCGTGTCTGCGGAATGTTAATGTGTTGGTGGTGGCGTCTGCTTCGGACCCAGAGGCAGGAGACCGTTCAGCCGGCAACCCTATGGGAGAAATCAGACACAGGGTGATGAGCACACACCAACACGGGAGGAGAATAGGCGAGGGAGAGAAGCTTACTTGTTTGGGCAGATGACTGGCGCTTCAAGGATGGAAGCCCGGGAGACAGCCACCTGCAGGGCTCGGTGCAGCAGCGAGGAGAGACGAGGGACGGGATTGTCCGCCGCCGAGGAATCCACCTGTGCACAGGGGAGCAGACTGGAGAGATGAGGTAAGTGAACTTCTTACCAGAGATGAGGATGCTGAAGAGAATGTGGTAGAAGTCCATACAAAGGAAATGAAGTCTACGGCTTCAGGCCGACGCTCAGGGCGAGGCGGCTTTTATCCTTCGCCGCTGACGAGTAGCAGGTGCGTGAGCAGGTGGTGCCGCTGATGAATGGCGCGGCGTGACACTTTCCAAAACATTTATGTCTGAACAATGGTTATTTCTAGCTTCTACACACTTTATATTTGTTTTAAACAGATGAAGTGCAAGGTTGGCCTAACTTATCATAAGTAAATATCAGCGTCTGTTTTCTCATTCTTGAAGGGTACGTTTTAGCAGGGATCTCGACAGGTCCCTCCTGGTCACTGGAACTGGACTCCGACACCACATCACCCTGGTCCTGGTCTGCCTCAGCTGGATCTGGAACCACCGGATTGTTGACCTCTGGTGCCAGCTGCACCCGTGTGACGTCATCTGTGTCCTGGTCCTCACCTCCGGAGTAGTGTCACTGTGCGGGTAGAACTCCGGTGCATCGGCTCTCAGTGAACGGTGATTTTGATCCTTTCCAGCTCGTAATCCGATTATGGCACTCTAGCCCTCTTCATCTTCATCGTCCGTGCTGTTTTGTCTGTCCACATTCCTTTGCCTTTTAGACTCTCTTTCTCTTGTTTTATTAGAGGCAGGCTCCACTGTTTCCATGGAAAGAAAGTCACAGGGTAGCAAAAGGTTTCTGTGCATGACCCGAGTGCGCCACTTGCCATTTTCAGGTTTGATTTCATACACTGGACTGTCTGGGTACTTCTTTTGGGTCACTACATACACCTTGTCTTCCCAGAATGATCTTAATTTTCCTGGCCCACCTTTTTCGGTCAAGTTTCGGACCAGTACTCTGGATCCAGGGGGCAACTCAGCACCGTGAACCCTTTTAAGGGCTTTACTTCTCATCCCTTCTTTGTTTGCTGTTTTAGAGGCAAGTTTGTAAGCTTCAGCCATTGTAGCTCTCCACTTTTCAGCATAGTCCTGCTGAGAAACACTCTGCTCTCTTGTTGTGAGGCCAAGCATTAGATCAATAGGCAACTTTGGACTACGGCCAAATAGCAGAAAATATGGCGCGTACCCCGTAGCCTCACTGCGCACGCAATTATAGGCATGAACCACTTTTGCCAGAGAAGACTTCCAATCTGCCTTGGCTGCTTCGGGCAAGTTTCTGAGCATTGCCAACAGGGTGCGATTGAATCGTTCCACCTGCCCATTCCCTTGGGGATGGTAGGGCATTGTTCGGGACCCCCGCACACCACTGTACTCCTGGAGTATTGCAAAGAGTTTATTTTGGAACTCTCTACCCTGATCATGATGGAGACGTGTGGGGAAGCCAAATTTGAGGGCGAAATCCCCAAATATCTTCTCAGCAGCAGTGTGAGCAGCTTTGTTGCGACAAGGATAAGCCTGGGCAAATCGAGTGAAGTGGTCCATTATAATCAGGATATACTCATATCCTCCTTTGCACCTCTCTAAGTGCAAGAAATCAACGGACACGAGTTCGAATGGATACCTGGTGACAATATTAGTCAGTGGTGCCCGTGTTTGCTTGTTGGGACGTTTATTCTTCAAACAACTGCAAACTTTAGTGATGTAGTGCTCAACATCCCTTTGCATATGAGCCCAATAAAATCGCTCTCTTATCAAGTTCATCACTCTTTCTACCCCTAAATGGCCCATGTTTTCGTGGAGCTCTTTAAACACGAGCTTGTGAAACTTTTGGGGTAGAAGTAACTGGTCATGCGATGCCGTTCTCCTGTAAAGCAGTCCATCATCTTCCAGGTACAGCTTGTGTTTTTGCCTGACTAAAGCTGCAGTTTTACTGTTCAACTGCTTTCCACTTCTTGGCCATTGTTTTGACACCACATAATGCAACACCTCTCCAATCACAGAGTCTTCTTCTTGAGCTCTTTTTAGAGCAGTCTTTGATATTTCAGCTACAGAGCTGGCTTCTTGATCTGCTTCACTAATGAGAGTAGAAATGGTGACTGGGCAGAGCCATGGTTCATTTTCTTGTGACTTTACCTTGACTCCCTGCGCCACACAATGCATTACATCAGGATCAACATTTTGTGTGCATTTATTCATGTACTGCTCCATATCTAGGGGCATACGTGAAAGGCCGTCTGGATCTCTGTTTGCTTTCCCAGGGCAGTACTTAATCACAAACTGGAAATCATCTAGTTCTGCTACCCACCTCTGTGTGGTTGCATTTAACTTTGCGGTGGTGAGCACATACGTTAGGGGATTATTGTCCGTATAGACAGTGAATGGTGGGGAATAGTACAGATAATCCCGAAACCTCTCACAGATGGCCCACTTCATGGCAAGAAACTCCAGCTTCCCTGAATGAAGGTGGTAGTTCTTCTTTGGATTTGACAGTGTCCTGGAGCCATACGCTATCACCACCAGTTTGCCTTGTTGTCGCTGATATAACACCACCCCAAGCCCCTCCTGTGAAGCGTCACAGTGCAAAATGAAGGGTTCCTCAAAGTTTGGGTAACCTAACACTGGGGGCTGGGAGAGAAAGTCAACAAGCTGACAGAGTACTGCATGATGCTCAGGGCGCCACCTGATTGCATGGGATGAGGGCAACTGGCCACTATCTTTCTTTTTGGCATGTTTTTTGGAGTTTTTCTTTGCTTTATCTGTGTGATCGTTAGCAAGAAGGTCGTAAAGAGGCTTTGCTATACGGGAGAAGTTTGGAATATAGCTGCGGTAATATGAAATAAAGCCTAGCAATTTCCTTAGTTCTCCAACAGTGGAAGGTTGCTGCTGTTTGAGGGTCTGCACCGAGGCAATGTCCGCAGGGTCCATAGTGTAGCCCTGTTTTGTTACCATTTTACCAAGGAAACATACCTGCTGCTTGAATAACTCACATTTCCGGGGAGTCAACTTCACCCCATGGCTTTGATAGCGGTGCAGGACGCTTCTCAGGTCTCGCAAGTGGTCTTCAAAAGTCTGTGAATGAACAAGGTTATCATCGAGGTAAGGCAGACAAATATCATCCCTCAACCCCCACAAACACTCCTCCATAGATCTTTGGAATGCTGCTGGTGCTGAGGACAAACCAAATGGAATTCTTACCCACTCGAACAAACCCCAGGGAGTGATAAATGCAGTGAGGGGCCTACTCGACTCTTCCAGGAAACCCTGGTGATACGCCTTCCCTTGGTCGAGGACTGAAAACCACGCAGTCCCATTTAGACTGTTTAGCATAGCTTGTATGCGGGGAATCGGGTGTCTGTCAGGGATAGACTTCTTGTTCAGCTCTCTAAAGTCGCAGCACAAACGCAGACCTCCATCTTTCTTTCGCACACAGACGATTGGACTGGAATACGATGACTTTGATTTGGTGATCCAGCCCCTGTTAAGCAGGTCTTCTAAATACTCCTTTACTTCTTGATGAAGTGGTCTGGGAACAGAGATATAAGTCTTTTTGACAGGAGTGGGATCCTTGAGTCGGATCTTCAACTGTAAAGAGGGAATTGTCCCTACATCATACTCATCACGGGAAAACGCTTGCCGTTCCTCCCGTAATAGCTGTTTTACTTGCTCTTGTTGTGTGGGCGAGAGATGATCAAGGGGAACTGGGGGGGTCCCACATGTCCATAGTCTCTTTGACGGCACAGTTCATTTCGGTCACTTTCTTCCTTCCGGTTTCACTCGTCGTCAGGTCTGCTGTCGCTTGGTTTACAGCAGGGGGTCTAATGTCTGCCGGGTAAGCAGTTTTAACACTCTGTGTCTGTCCCAAAATGGTCTTAGCGGGCAGCTGGATACCACGGGAAATACTGTTTGTTATATATATTTTGAACATAGATCGCCTCTCTTTCCATAACTGCACCAACCCACTTTGCATCTGCAAACCCTCCGGTAACTGGGTGTACTGACTCGGCTCAAACAAGACGTCTTGTGTGTCTGGAAGTGAGCCTGCCCTGACAAAACCTTTAACTGCTTTGGTTTGGCCAGCAGGGATGGTGACCAACTCACTGCCAACTTTTACCTTTCCTTCTCCCAGCCTATCCTCCTCACTTTGCATCACCTTCAAAAATACCTCTGTTTTTTTACAATCAAAGGAGAAGGCTGCACTAACAGCTTCACTGATGGCACAAGGGGGGTTAATGCCCATCTTCAGGACATGGTCAATCATGTTGAACCCAATGATAGGCGGCTCTGCCTCTCCATCCTCCTTCACCACTAGCACGGGAACTAAGAGTTCCACTGGTGTGCGACTAGCTGTCGGCAACTTGAAAGTGACTTCGACCCACCCTGAGAATGGAATCGGTGTCTGGTTCACTGCCCTCCCATTCAGAATACTTGGACCCACCAACTCGGCTAAGTCTCTGACGGTGGTGTGTGGCAGGTGCTCCTGTCTCCAGGCGTCATTCATTAAGCAGACCTGTGACCCTGTGTCCCACAACGCTTGTCTCCTTATCATCGAGGAAGCAGGTTATGACATATTTTTTTCCAACCAAATTGAGCAACTGTAATCGGCGATTCGGGGACAGTAGATTAACACGGACTGTTTCTTCAGGAGGTGCCTCTGTTTTAGCTACCAGCCTTGCTTCCAACCTCCGAATACTGTCAGTAACTAGCTCATACAGCGCTTGTGTGTTAGCTTGATCTGATGTGGTTGCGACAGTATTGGCCGCCGTGTCTACTTGCCCTGTCCTTTTTCCAGGTCTCCTTCCTATCCGACATTCCCTTGACATGTGGCCGCTGAATCCACATCTGTAGCAGTGGTCGCACTGATCGCCATTGCTGGTGGACTGACAGCTCTTGCAGCCACGTGTCCTCCTGGCCCTTTGAGCATGAGGTGCTCTGTGAGACTCACGTATGGCCTTCTTGATCTCCTCCATGTCACTCTTCAGCTGCGTGACTATGTCCAGGAGCTCAGATTCCGTGCGGGTCACTGTGCTTTGGGATTTAAGGATTTTACCTTTTGTCGATGGTGGAGGGCGCTCTTGGCCATCCACTCCTTCCACGGTTGCATACTGACCCGTCAGATTTTCCACTCGGCATTCTCGAACTTTGGGTTCTTTCATGTGCCTCTTGAATTCTTGGTGTCATTCCCATTCAAGACTGGCTGCTGTATTTGTCTTAGAAATCAGAAGCTCGTCGGTGACGGCAGGATCCTCCAGATAGCGCTTCAGTTGGTACTTTACATCAGCACTAATCAGTCCCGTTTCCACCGCCCTCAGAAACTTCCTCTGAATAAGATCAGAACTATACTGTTCTTCCGTGCCAGGCTGTCTGGATGCTGCTAAAAGTCTTTCCTTTAGCTCAATGGCGCAAAACAGGAAGTTCTGAGGTGACTCGTTACTGTCTTATGTGCGGTTAATCAGGCGATGATACAAGTCAGTAGAACTATCCTCTTTATAATGTCCTCGCAGAATGATGCGCAGCTGTGGCAGGGTGAGATCTGACTTGATCTCCAGCATATCGCGCAAACGTAATCCGGGACTCACTGCTCTGACAACAGCCTCAATTATCTCAGCCTCACTGTGATTTTTCTTTAGGCCCATCTCAATCTGGTGAATGAGGTTAGAATAAGACAACTTGTCTCTCTGGCCCCTCTCCCCTATCTGACCATTTATCCTAAACTCTCGTTTAATGGTCACTTCTGGCAGTAGGGGTGCTGCGGGGACCGCGGGCTGTGTCACAAAATGGCGACTCTGTGGCTGAGTGGCCGCGTTATCGGTCAGCCTCGCTATTTCCTCTTCAACCCTTTTAGTTGATTCAAGGATACTTTCATGCAGAGCGGCATATTGGCTTTGTAAACTTGCGAGTGCCTCTGCCCCCAGCTCGTGCCGGCCGCTGCCGCCACCTGCGTCAACGATTCGCCTAGCTTAGCTTCAGTAGCACATGCAATTAGCTTTAGCAGAAACGCGCGGGCTACATCCTCTTCTTTGCTTTCAATGGTCTTTTCCACCTCCTCGTTTAACAGTCGTACCAGCGTGTACTTTTTAGACGGCTTGACTGGGTTTATCTTTGCAAACAAACAGACCTCGTTTAGCTGTTCGGCCTGTAATGGCACCAAGGCCTCGCTTAGCTTATCTTGTAGCTGCTTCAATTCCATCGCGTCTGCTTTTTTTTTTTATTTGCTCACTCACCGTCTTAGGCACAACTGAACCATCCTCTGCTACCAAATTTTGTTACACCTGGAGGGCGAAGAAGAGAGGCCAAGTGGTGGACTTTTCAGCGGTTTATTGACTTCACTTTTACAAACACCAGGCACGGCACTCTGACACGGGACATCACCCGATAACGGCCACATCACTCTTCACCATTTTCCCTTCACACTCTAGAACATTCTCCACTCTTCTTCTCTCGTGCTCTAACACTGAACCGTGTCTCATCACTACCGAGCGCCACCTGTGGCGCAAAATCGCTACTGCTTTCACTGACAAACAGTTTAAATTAAAACAGTGTGGAGAGCGTGAAAAGATGAGGCTGAGTTTATTTCTCATTGCAGGTTTATTCACGTATCTCCAACATCCTCCAAACAAGAAAGAGACACATCCTTCCACATCTGTCCTTTTTATACCCGGGACATCAAAGTACAGAGTCACATTGTCTTTAAATCCCAAGACACAATACATCATCCTTCAGGTCTTCTCCCCTCCACCTAAAACCACTGGTGGTCAGGAAATCTCTCAAGGCCATCTCTAAAGCTCACATTTCGCACCGTCCTGTTATCCCCAGGAGACCCAGACCTATTGTTCATTCTGAGACGTGAAGCAAGAGTAATATACTGTACATATGCAGCCTAAGCAACTCACATATGTGTGCCACATGACCCCCCCCCCCCCCCAAACGTCTAAGATGAAACAATACAACACAGTCTGCATATCATGATAAAATCACAAACATTAGTCCACGTGCTGTTTGGGCTTCAATCGTCTTCCAAACTTGCTGTAAGCGGGCTTTACCACTCCCACGGCGCCATCCTGCTGTGGATCTGCTATCTGAGGATGAGAACTGTTAGTCAATCCCTGTGGGAGCTCTGGGGAATGCTCCCTAGGAGGTCGGCCACGTCGAGGAGCCCTCGCCAACTGCACAGCTTCATCAGCCATCACAAAAGCGGGTTTGAGTCTGTCTATGCCAATCATTTCCCTTCTGCCCCCCAAATTTAGCAAAAAGTTGCTTATCACCTGTTTCCAGCACTCTAAATGGGCCATCATAAGGCGGTCGCAAGGTTGGGCGATGAGCATCATGTCTGACAAAAACAAACTCTGCATTTTTTAAAGCCTTAGGTACAAAAACGCGCGGAAAACTGTGATGAACGGGGCCAGGAAGCGTGCTCGCACCGTGTCACTCAGTAACCGCTGAGCAGGGGGGCACTCTGGTGCAGGATTATCTGGGAGAAACTCCCCGGGCAGCCGGAGTGGCTGCGCAAAAACCAATTCAGCTGGGGAGATTTTTAAGTCCTCTTTAGGTGCAGAACGCAACCCCAATAAAACCCATGGTAGCCTGTTTACCCAATTTGCATCCATAAGCGACGCTCTGAGGGCTGCTTTCAATGGCCTATGGAAACGTTTGCATAAACCATTAGCCTGGGGGTGGTACGCGGTAGTGCGGTGGATCGTTACCCCCAGGCTGCGGGCCATCTCTGACCAAAGCTCGGAAACAAATTGAGGACCTCTGTCGGACGTAATATCCGACGGAACTCCAAAACGCGCTACCCAAGCCATTAAAAACGCGCGTGCCACCTCCTCGGCTGTGGTTGATGCCAGTGGGACCACTTCAGGCCAACGCGTGGTGCGGTCCACCATTGTCAAAAGATGTGTGCACCCCTGTGACGGCGGGAGAGGGCCTACGAGGTCGACATGCACATGATCGAACCTCTTAGCTGGGATGTGAAACGGCTCCTAGGGGGCTTTAGTGTGTTTGTGTATTTTGGCTCGCTGGCAAGCCATGCAGGCTCTTGCCCACTCCTTACCGTGCTTGCGCAGGCTCGGCCATACAAATTTCTCTCCTACCATTTTGACCGACGCGCGCACCCCCGGGTATGCCAGAGAATGAATCGAGTCAAAAATGCAGCGGCGCCACGCGGCCGGCACCACGGGACGTTGTCGTCCCATGGAGACATCGCAGATTAAGGGGGGCGTACCACTTTGCAGCACCCTGTTCTCCAGCCTTAACCCTGTTGGTCCAGACTGGAGCGCGCACACGTCCGTGTCGCTAACCTGGTCCGCGGCCATGGCTGCATAATCTATCCCCACGCGGACCGGGGCCGCGCGCACCTCCGCGCCGTTAGCCTGCTCCACGGCCATGGCTGCATAATCTACCCCTACGCGGACTGGAGTAGTTATGGCACGCGAGAGACAGTCTGCCACTACGTTTAGTTTACCCGCTACATGTTGAATATCGGTAGAAAACTCGGAGATTGCAGCCAGCTGCCTCTGCTGCCGGCCTGACCACGGCTTTGAAACCTTGGCCATCGCGAAAGTCAGTGGCTTGTGATCGACGAACGCAGTGAAACGGCGTCCTTCCAGCCAGAACTGGAAGTGGCGAATGGCCAAGTGGAGCGCTAACAACTCCCTGTCGAATGCGCTGTATTTTCGCTCGGTATCGTGCAAAGTCCTGCTGAAAAAAGCGAGCGGCTGCCAAGCCCCGGCAACCCGCTGCTCCACAACCGCCCCTATGGCCACGTCTGACGCGTCAGTAGTAAGTGCTATGCGGGCCGTTGGGTCTGGGTGTGCTAACAACGCCGCGTTTGCCAAGGCTGTTTTGACTTCCAAGAATGCGTGTTCCCGCTCCGGAGACCATTCGATTTTATTTGTGGGTTTTTGTTTTTTAAGCGCGGCATACAGTGGTTGCATGAGCTGCGCTGCGCGGGGGAGGAAACAGTTATAAAAATTCACCATTCCCAAAAACTCCTGTAATGCTTTGACCGTTTGTGGCTGGGGAAAATTTGTTACTGCGCGCACTTTGTCCGGCAGCGGAACTGCTCCTTCTGGAGAGACGCGGTGCCCAAAAAAATCAATCTGCGTCACCCCGAACTGACACTTCGCTGGGTTGATTATTAACCCGTGCTCTCCCAACCTCCGGAAAACTGCAGTGAGGTGTTTTTCGTGTTCCTCTTCGGACGCGCTGGCTACCAAAATGTCGTCCAGGTAGACGAACATGAAGGGGAGATCGCGCAACACCGCGTCCATCATGCGTTGGAACGTCTGCGCAGCGCCTTTAAGCCCAAACGGCATACGCAAAAACTTGAAAAGGCCAAACGGAGTTATTACCGCTGTTTTGGGTATGTCCTCAGCGCGTACTGGGACTTGATGGTACCCGCGGACCAAGTCTATTTTAGAAAAAATGCGCGCCCCCGCCAGATGAACGGAAAAATCTTGGATATGCGGGATTGGGTAGCGGTCGTGCGCTGTAGCGTTGTTCAACCTGCGGAAATCACCGCAAGGTCGCCATGAGCCATCAGCCTTAGGGACCATGTGAAGTGGGGAAGCCCATGGGCTGTTCAAACGCCGAATGATGCCCAACTTTTCAAGATTGGCAAACTCCTCACGCACTATGGTCAGTTTAGCTGCATCCAAGCACCGAGCTTTTGCAAAAACGGGGGGACCGGCGGTAGTAATAAAATGTTCCACTCCGTGTTTAGCGATGGCTGCTGAAAATGTGGGAACCGTGAGTGCTGGAAACTGAGTGAGGAGTGTGTGGAACTTACCGCTTGCCGTAGCGATGTTGGCTTGTGCTGTGGGCAGGGCCACTCGGGCTGCACAGGGAATAGAGTAAAAAGAGAGTGCATTAACCAAGCGTCTATTGGGAAGATCAACCAACAACCCATGTGAGCACAGAAAATCAGCCCCTAAAATGTTGAAGCTCACCGCAGCTATAATAAAAGTCCACTCAAATGTACGGCCTTGCAGGGACAGAAGCAGAGTCTTCTCACCGAAGGTCTTAATGCTCGAGCCGTTCGCTGCCGATGCTCCGTGACTCCCGGGGCCTGCCAGCCGGTCAGCATAGGTTGGCGTGATGAAACTCACTTGGGAGCCTGTGTCCACGAGGAATTGCCTCCCAGAACGCGCATCCGTCAAGTAGAGCAGCTTGTTCTGTTCACTGAGGGCCGCAGCTGCTACTGACCCTCGGTTCTGGCGTTTCCCGAGCTCTTGAACTGACACGGTGGTATACACTTGCGTGCCCTCTCTGCAAAGCGACGATTGGTAGAAACAGAGGTCATCTCCTCCGCGATGTTTGGCCTTCACCGCCACCGTTGCCGGTGGGTCTGCTGCCGCCGCCTCTGGCCCCCTGCCATCTCCGGCCCTCGAGTCGAGTCCTGTCGCTGCTGCGGTGGCCGCGCGCTGTCTGCTGGCGTTGAGAATCCACTGTGCCTCCTGGGCCAGCGCGCGGAAGTCTCACTGGGCCAACAACGGTGAACCGGCCAGGGTCGCTCTCGTGGCCGACGGTAGGGTTCTCAGGAAAATGTGGGTGAAGAGAAGGTCGTCGCCGTCTGAGCCCCTCAGCATGTCTTCCATCAGGTCGACGGGTGTGCTGTCTCCCAAGTCGTTCAGGGCCAGGAGTCTCTCCGCTCTTTCCTGGACTGAGGGAGTGAAGCGCTGGATGAGCGCTGCCTTCAGCCTGCCGTATTTGTCTTCGGCCGGTGGGCGCTGCACCAGGCTCTGCACATGTCGAGCCGTGCGGTTGTCGAGCTTGGCAATAACGTGGTAGAATTTCATGTCATCTGCCGTTATTCCCCGGAGAGCGAACTGAGCTTCGGCCAAGAGGAACCAGGAGTCTGGGTTGTCCTGCCAGAAATCTGGTAGCTTGACTGAGACTGCGTTCGCCTGGCTGGTTCCTGGCGAGTCCGGCTCGGGGGAATTTCTTTCATCCATGATACGTCTTAAGGTCACCAGTGTGGAGAGCGTGAAAAGATGCGGCTGAGTTTATTTTTCATTGCAGGTTTATTCACATATCTCCAACATCCTCCAAACAAGAAAGAGACACATCCTCCCACATCTGTCCTTTTTATACCCGGGACATCAAAGTACAGAGTCACATTGTCTTTAAATCCCAAGACACAATACATCATCCTCCAGGTCTTCTCCCCTCCACCTAAAACCACTGGTGGTCAGGAAATCTCTCAAGGCCATCTCTAAAGATCACATTTCGCACCCTCCTGTTATCCCCAGGAGATCCAGACCTATTGTTCATTCTGAGACGTGAAGCAAGAGTAATATACATATGCAGCCTAAGCAACTCACATATGTGTGCCACAAGTCCTTTAGTTACATTTCCTATAAATGCTCATATTTACCATCAATATTTAAATTACAGTCTTTTAGATACATTTATTAGAAATGTCTATATTAGCCATCAGCATCTAATCAAAACTGTTTTCTGGGGTTTCTAGAGGTTGTCCAAAATTGACTTTTTCCTACACAATAACCAGACAACTCAAAACAGAAACAAAAAGCAAACTCATAACATACATATTAAATACTAAACAGAAGTGGGGAAATACAGAAAATAACCAGAATAACAAAGGAGCGTGAGCACGGATCCCCAACCGTGCTCCACATCATGACAGATATTCAGTTGGAGCTACAGAGAACACAATGTAATTGAAAGAACGATTTTGTATGATTCCACATGTCATATTATTTATATCTGCTATACAATATCACAGCAAGATCTTTATCCAGCACATAGCCTATGTGTGAAATTGGGTTTATGGATATATTGTGGCACATATGTTGGGTTCATATTTTCTACAAATGTATTGCTGTATGTGTATTGGGTGCTTCACGTCTCGCGGGACAAAGAAGGTCTGGATCGGCAGAGATCTGCAGGAGATAACGAGGAGGTGTGAGATTTGGCCTTTTGTCTCAGAGAAGATGTCCCAGAAGGATTTCCGGATCATTGAAGAATGAGAGACAATGGTGACAGATCAAAGAGTTGCATTGTGACTGGGATTAAGTACCATGTGACTGTATGTTTGCTAAAGCACCATGTGACTTAGGTTTTGATGCTCCAGGAGTATAAAAGTGTGATGTTACATTGATCAGCCTCTTTTCTTGTTGAGAGGTTGATAGAGCATGTGTTCTGACAATAAAGCTGAACCTGAGAAATAAACTCAGTCTCATCCTTGAGCACATCCTCTACACTGGTGACCCTACGACAAATTATGGCTGGTGACGACCTTCCCGCACCTGACTCTTCAGGAGCCAGCTGGGCTAATGCAGCTACCGCAGTCCAGCTGCCTGATTTCTGGCAACATAGCCCGCGCTCCTGGTTTAACACTGTCGAGGCACAGTTCCATCTTCGGGGAATTTCGGCTGATGCCACGAAATTCTACCATGTAGTCGCAAAGCTGGACAGCCTTACAGCCCAGCGGGTGGAGAACCTGACTAACCACCCACCGGATGACGACAAGTATGGCGCACTGAAAGCCGCTCTCATCCGTGCTTTCAACCCCTCGCTGGGAGAGCGAGCAGAGAAGCTCCTGGTGCTGACTGAAGGAGAGGCAGACAGGCCCGCAGACCTGATGGCGAAGATGCTGAGTCTGAGAGACGACAAAGATGATGGCTTTATCTTCGCCCATCTTTTCCTCAGGACGCTACCGTCAGCGGTGAGAGTTACCCTGGCCAGTTCACAGCTGCTGGCCCACCGAGATTACCACAAGCTGGGCCAGGAGGCGCAGCGACTTGTCGACGCCCATAGGCGACACACGGCCACGACAGCAGCAGCGGAGCTGAGCGCAACGCCTGGAGATGGTAGGGGGCCTGAGGCTGCAGCACCAGATTCGCTGACGTCAGCAGCGGCGGAGGCCAGGAGATACGGAGCGGGCGACGTCCTCTGCTTTTACCATCGACGTTTCTCCGAGAGGGCACGCAAGTGCATTCCACCGTGCCAGTTCAAGCGCTCGGGAAACGCCAGGACCGGGAGTCGGTAGCAGCTGCGACTCTCGGCGCGAAGAACAAGCTGCTCTACCTGACGGACGTGCGATCAGGGAGGGAGTTCCTTGTGGACACAGGCTCCCAGCTGAGTTTCATCACACCTTCCTACGCTGACCGGCTGGCGCCTTCCAGCGGACCCCTGGTGTTGGCGGCGAACGGCTCGACGATCAAGACCTTCGGGGAGAAGACCCTCCCCCTGTCTTTTCACAGCCGGGCATTCGAGTGGACTTTCTTCATAGCGGCAGTCAGTTATAACATGTTAGGTGCTGATTTTTTGTGCTCGAATGCTTTATCGGTTGATCTTGCTAATAGACGTCTAGTTAATGCACTGTCTTTCCACTCTATTTCCTGCACAGCCCGGGTGGTCCCGCCTACTGCACAGGCCAACGTCACAGCTGCGGGTGGTAAGTTCCAATCACTACTCTCTCAGTTCCCAGCACTCACAGTTCCAACGTTTTCGGCGTCAGTAGCTAAACATGGGGTGGAACATTTTATCACCACCTCCGGCCCCCCCGTTTTTGCAAAAGCTCGGCGCTTGGATTCAGCTAAACTGGCCATAGCGCGCGAGGAATTCGCCAACCTGGAAAAGCTGGGCATCATTAGACGCTCTAACAGCCCCTGGGCTTCACCGCTACACATGGTCCCAAAGGCTGATGGCTCGTGGCGGCCTTGCGGTGATTTCCGCAGGTTGAATAACGCTTCAGCACATGACCGCTACCCGATTCTGCACATCCAGGATTTTTTGGTTCATTTAGCGGGAGTGCGCATTTTTTCTAAAATAGATTTGGTGTGCAGCTACCATCAAGTCCCAGTACGCGCTCAGGACATACCCAAAACAGCGGTAATAACCCCTTTCGGGCTTTTCGAGTTTTTGCGCATGCCGTTTGGACTCAAAGGTGCCGCGCAGACTTTCCAGCGCATGATGGATGCAGTTTTACGCGACCTCCCTTTCGTGTTCGTCTACTTGGATGACATTTTGGTAGCCAGCACATCTGAAGACTAACATGAAAGCCACCTCACAGCGGTTTTTCGGAGGCTGGCAGAGCACGGGTTAATAATTAATCCAGCGAAGTGTCAGTTTGGGGTGGCACAAATTGATTTTTTGGGGCATCGCGTTTCGCCAGAAGGAGCGATCCCTCTGCCCGATAAAGTTCGCGCAATAACAAACTTTCCCCAACCTCAGACGGTCAAAGCATTGCAGGAGTTTTTGGGAATGGTTAATTTTTATAACCACTTCCTCCCTAGCGCAGCGCAGCTCATGCAACCATTGTACGCGGCACTTAAAAAACAAAAACCCACAAGCAAAATTGAATGGTCTCCGGAACGGGAGCGCGCATTCTCCCAAGTCAAGTCAGCCCTGGCAAATGCGGTTTTGTTAGCATACCCGGTGCCAACGGCCCGCATGGCGCTCACCATGGACGCTTCCGATTTAGCGGTGGGGGCAGTTGTTGAGCAGTTTGTAGCAGGGAGCTGGCAGCCGCTCGCGTTTTTCAGCAAAACCTTGCGCGATAACGAGCGAAAATACAGCGCGTTCGACAGGGAGCTTTTGGCCCTGCATCTGGCCATCCGCCATTTCCAGTTCTGGCTGGAGGGGCGCCGTTTCACCACGTTTGTGGACCACAAGCCGCTAACGTTTGCGATGGCCAAGATTTCAGAGCCTTGGTCGGGCCGGCAGCAAAGACAGCTGGCCACGATATCGGAGTTCACCACCGATATTCAGCATGTCACGGGCAAACATAATGTAGTGGCAGACTGTCTTTCGCGTGCAGTAGCAGCGCCAGGCCCCGTGGGGGCAGGCTCGGCGGCCGTGGCCTCGGGCCAGGGTTGTGGTGCGGAAGCGCACGCTGCCCCGGTCCGCGTAGGTTTAGATTATGCAGCCATGGCCGCGGAGCAGGTTAGTGACGCGGATGTGCGCGCGCTCCAGTCTGGACCAACAGGGTTAAGGCTGGAGAACAGGGTGCAGCAAATAGGTATGCCCCCCCAATCTGTGACGTCTCCACGGGAGGCCGTCCCGTGGTTCCAGCTGCGTGGCGCCGCCGCGTTTTTGACTCAATCCATTCTCTGGCCCACCCAGGGGTGCGTGCATCGATTAAGATGGTGGGGGAGAAATTTGTTTGGCCGGGGTTGCGTAAACAGGTCAAGGAATGGGCAGCAGCCTGCGTAGCGTGTCAGCGAGCCAAAATACACAAGCACACTAGAGCTCCTTTGGAGCCTTTTCACATTCCGGCTAAGCGTTTTGATCATGTGCATGTAGACTTGGTGGGTCCTCTTCCGTTGTCGCAGGGGTGCACACACCTTTTGATTATGGTAGACCGCACCACGCGTTGGCCAGAAGTGGTTCCTCTGGCGTCAACTACAGCAGAAGAAGTTGCACGCGTGTTTTTAACAGCTTGGGTTGCGCGCTTTGGAGTTCTGTCGGACATAACGTCTGACAGGGGTCCCCAATTTGTTTCTGAACTCTGGTCATCGATGGCCCACAGCCTAGGGGTGAAGATTCACCGCACTATCGTGTATAACCCTCAGGCTAACGGTTTGTGCGAACGCTTTCATAGGTCATTGAAAGCAGCCCTCAGAGCGTCTCTTACGGATACAAATTGGGTGGATAAACTTCCATGGGTTTTATTGGGGTTGCGTTCTTCACCTAAGAAGGATTCGCAGGCCTCCCCAGCTGAATTAGTTTTTGCACAACCCCTCCGTTTGCCAGGGGAATTCCTTCCCGACAATCCTGCGCCAAATTTCCCCCCCGATCAACTGTTGCAGAGAGGCACAGGATCAAACACCCTTCCTGGCCCAGTTCATCACAGTTTTCCATGCGTTTTTGTGCCGAAGGCTTTGAAAAATGCATTGGCGAGGGCCCCCCGCCGTGGCAGGCCGCCGAAAAGGCATTCTTTGGACCCTCCACAGAGATGTGCTAACAGTTCTGATCCACAGGTGCAGGAGGACGCTGCTGAAGGAACAATGCCGGCTTACAGCAGATATGGCAGGAGATTAAGACCTAGGCAATTGGTGGATTGATTTTTGATATGTGGTTATGTTTTCTGTCATACATCGCTGATAATGTTTTGTCCCTTAGTAGACGTTTGGGGGGGGGTTATGTGGCACATATGTTGGGTTCATATTTTCCACAAATGTATTGCTGTATGTGTATTGGGTGCTTCACGTCTCGCGGGACAAAGAAGGTCTGGATCGGCAGAGATCTGCAGGAGATAACAAGGAGGTGTGAGATTTGGCCTTTTGTCTCAGAGAAGATGCCCCAGAAGGATTTCCGGATCATTGAAGAATGAGAGACAATGGTGACAGATCAAAGAGTTGCATTGTGACTGGGATTAAGTACCATGTGACTGTATGTTTGCTAAAGCACCATGTGACTTAGGTTTCGATGCTCCAGGAGTATAAAAGTGTGATGTTACATTGATCAGCCTCTTTTCTTGTTGAGAGGTTGATAGAGCATGTGTTCTGACAATAAAGCTGAACCTGAGAAATAAACTCAGTCTCATCCTTGAGCACATCCTCTACAATATCACTGTTATGGGTGAATAGAGAGGAAAGGCAATGGAATGCTTAAAAAAAATTCATGGATTCACATAACAAGAACAGATCATTTGAAGAAGCTGACTGATTTGTGCAATCTGGTCATTCTGATGCATCTTCACCTGAAAATATCAAGATAAAGATGTTAATTCATGAAAATGAATGTTATTTATCAGTTGTAAACATGCATATTTATTCGGTGAATGTACAAACAGTACAGTTACAGTAAAGTGAAATGAAATAATGCTGATTTTGCTTTTTATTTACCTCCCAGTTCCACCATTCAAATTTTTTTTTTACTTTTTACATCACCAAGAGCAGAAAATATTTTCTATTGACTAAAATACTCACATAATTCTTCATGGATGTTTGCATAACATTAAAAATAAGTTAACTGACACATTGAAAGAAAAATTGCTGTTTACTGATTTTTTAAATAAAATCTTAATTACTTTCATTCCCAAAGTACATCTTATATCTGACACTGACCAGTTTAAATACTGCAAATTCTATGCTAAAAACAGTTTTTGTAGGAATGCAAAAACATTTCGGTTTTAACATTGGTATCGGCTGATGATCCCCTTACTGACTGGTATCAGCCATCGGTATTTTTCTGGTGTTATCCCAGTTGTGTGACATTGATTTTACCCTGAAACAGACAAGAGTAGACTACATCTGCAAATTCAGAAAACATGCAGAACCTAACCATTTTGAAATATTTATTAACTTATCATTTATAATGTACTGTCATATACTGGGCCCCAGAGGGGCAGGGAAACAGACCCTGGTGCTGGATATGTTTGTGCATTTATTAAATGAAAGAACATAACTGTGAAAAGGTGCATACAAGACAAAATGTAACAGGTAATAACTTACAAGAGGAAGCCTCAGAGTGGCGCACGCTCGGAGACTGGGAGGAGATCAGAGAATGCCAGTAGACACAAACAACAACACCGCAAAGAGGCAGTGAGACGGCAGGGTTTAAATACAAGTGTACATGATTACATAAGTGAGCACCGGTATTGGAATCAGCTGGATAGATGAAGGAGAAGCGGCTGGATTGACAACTTGACAGGCGACGCCCCCTGCAGAGCACAAACCCGGAAATCGCCTGACACCTGTCAACCCAGAGAAAAGTATCATAGCAAACATAAACACAGCAGACTGAAACCAAAACACAAATAGACATGATCCAAAAATAATTGCAAAACAAGACATGGCCCAAAATAACTGAAACAACTGGAGAAAATACAAGGCAGAATAACACTAAGAGGAGCACCAAAAATACGGGAGACGAATACAGTAAATACATAGAAAAAGCCACGAGACTTGGTCTGGCAGAAATCCCAGCCCAAGCTCGTGACATGTACATTTCTTTGTTTCCTTGGCAGTTAGGATGACCAAAAAATTCACAGTCAGTGCAGATCTAATGTTTTTAATTTCTAGTCAAGGATGGGACTTCATATTTTTACATTTGTGACGTTTCTGTTGCCAGGTCCTTGTGCTGACTCAGCCCCTGCTGACGGCGATGTCTTCTTTTTCTCTCAAACATCCAGCTTTAAAGGATCAAATAAGAAAGAAAAGGTAGGCCATATGCAAAGCATCCAGTGTGCAGTGAAAAAAAGCCTCCGTCACAGAGAAAATAGTAGGCTGTAGAGAGAGGAATGACCAGGCCAAGCATTCAGAGCAGATGAACTTTATTCCCTCTCTCGCATCTCTCAGAATCAGAAAACATTAACATTCTGTAGCAGGGGCTCTCTTTTATATTACCACACTCATACGCCCCTGCTGCTTGAGGTCCTGCATCACAATTCATTCTCCCATCACAATCCCTTTAGTCCTCCAGCCCCTTAATCTCCATGCTCTTCCGTCAGAGGAAATTACTGCATCTCCCTTCCTTCCAGTCTGAGATGAATACCACAGCATGGGTCCCCCATAAGGCAAACATATTTTGTTTATTTTATACAGGTCCCATTCACTGAAAAAATTGTCTTTGTGGTTTTTAACTTGATGAAATGTGTCTGTTGAGCACTTCATTATTGACAAAATATTAAGCACTCATTTAAGATAAGATAAGATAAGATAAGCCTTTATTAGTGCCACAATGGGGAAATTCCAGGATTGCAACAGCACAGGGATAGCAACACTCAGAGCAATAATTAAGAAGATACGGATGATATAAATAAGAGCAATGGATATACATACATACATACACATAAATATATAAATATATATACAAAGTGCGGAGCATTGTAGCAAGATGGAATAAACAGCATAACTGTCTACTTAGTTATCCTACATAGTATGAATACTAAATTAATTAAATTTAATTAAATCACCCTTAATGTCATTCAACCGTACAACCAATCATGTACAGCAGAACGAGATTGTGCTTTACCTATCTACAGTGTAAATCACACACACCCCAAATGCAGAATCAGAGGGCCGCTGCCATGCAAGGCACCGCCACAGAGTTCCCTCATCCATTCCATTTATTGCTGAGCACCAAGCTGGACGGCAGGAAGTTCCACTTTTTTATATGGTCTTCGGCATGACCCGGCCGGGATTTGAACCCCTGCCTCCCGGGTGTGGGGCGGATGCGCTACCAACTGAGCCACCACTCCGGTAAATGTACTCCGGAATATGTACCCATACATATTGTCACCCTCCGTAGCGACCGATAATGTCCTAGTTGTATATACTGGAGGGGACCATTGTGTAAGTCTATTGCGTCTTTTGCATTCAATACTATTAGGTCGTCACGTTTTTTTTGCTATCTCTGCGAGCAGCCCTGCTTAGGTTATACAGTCTGACAGCCGTAGGTAGGAAGGACCTGCGAAACCTCTCAGTTGCGTACCTGGGATGATGTAGTCTGCTGCTAAATGAGCTCCTCAGTGTGTTCAGAATGTCCTGCATAGGGTGGGACTCAGACTCCAGCAGAGATGACAGTTTAGCCACCATCCTTCTCTCTCCTATCTCCTCCACTGGGTCAGGGCGCTGCCCCAGGACAGAGCTAGCTTTCTTGATCAGTTTGTTCAGTCTCTTCCTATCGGCTGCTGTAATGCCACTGCCCCAGCAGACCACTCCAAAAGTGATGGCTGATGCCACCACCATGTCATAGAATGTCTTCAGCAGCGCCCCTTGTACACCAAAAGACCTGAGTCTCCTCAGTAGGAACAGCCTGCGCTGTCCCTTCTTGTACAGTGCGTCGGTATTGTGTGACCAGTCTAGTTTATTGTTCAGATGAACACCCAGGTACTTGTAGGATGTCACCATCTCGATGTCTGTTCCCTGTATGTTTACTGGTGCTGTGAGAGGTTGTCCTTGCCTGCGGCAGTCCACCACCAGCTCCTTAGTTTTCCTCGCGTTGATCTGGAGGCAGTTCCTATGGCACCAGTCCACGAAGTCCTGGATAAGTCCTCTGTACTCAGCTTCATCTCCGTTGGAGATGAGGCCGACGATTGCAGAGTCATCAGAGAACTTCTGTAGATGGCAGTGTGTTGTGTTGTGTGAGAAGTCCGCAGTATAAAGGGTGAACAAGAAGGGAGCCAAAACCGTTCCCTGGGGGGCCCCCGTGCTACCGATGATCATGTCGGACACACAGTCCCGGGTTCTCACAAACTGTGGCCGGTTAGTGAGGTAGTCCAGGATCCACGATGACAGGTGCTGGTCCACCCCTGCGCACAGCAGCTTGTCCTTCAGCCAACAGGTCTGTGGACGACGCAGTCAACCTGGCCCTCCACTCCATCCTGCAGCACCTGGACTCCCCGGGAACCTACGCCAGGATCCTGTTTGTGGACTTCAGCTCTGCATTCAACACCATCCGCCCCGCTCTGCTCCAGGACAAGCTGTCCCTGCTCGGCGTGCCTGACTCCCTCTGCAGGTGGATCACCGACTTCCTGACGGACCGGAGGCAGCATGTGCGGCTGGGGAAGACTGTCTCAGACTCTGCTAGCATCAGCATCGGATCACCCCAGGGCTATGTACTTTCCCCCCTACTCTTCTCCCTTTATACCAACTCCTGCACCTCCACCCACCAGTCTGTTATGCTGATCAAGTTTGCGGACGACACCACCCTCATCGGGCTCATCTCCAACGGCGACGAGTCCGTCTACAGGAGAGAGGTGGCCCAGCTGGTGTCCTGGTGCAGCCACAACAACCTGCAGCTGAACGCTCTGAAGACAGCGGAGATGATTGTGGACTTCAGGAAAGTCACAACCCCCTGCCCCCCCTCACCATCACAGGCTCTCCCATCACCATTGCAGATTCCTTCCGCTTCTTGGGCACCACCATCACCTGGGACCTCAAATGGGAGCCAACCATCAGCTCCCTCATCAAAAAGGCCCAGCAGAGGATGTTCTTTCTGCGGCAGCTGAGGAAGCTCAAGCTACCCACCAAGATGTTAGTGCAGTTCTACACGGCCATCATCGAGTCCATCCTCACCTCCTCCATAACCGTGTGGTAAGCAGGAGCCACTGCCAGGGACAGACTAAGGCTGCAGCACGTCGTGCGCACTGCTGAGAAGGTGATCGGCTGCAAGCTCCCATCTCTCCAGGACCTGTACATCTCCAGGACCCGGAGGCATGCAGGCCGGATCATAGCCGATCCTTCACACCCTGGTCGCGTACTGTTTGCCACCCACCCCTCAGGTAGAAGACTTCGGTCCATTCAGACTAAAACCTCCCGGCACATGAACAGCTTTTTCCCCTCTGCCATCAGACTGCTGAACATTAAGTGACTTATTGACTCTCGTGCACTATGTACAGCAACTCAACCAGACTCATGTCATTCATCACTGTTTTTCTGTTACATTATTGACTGCACTATGTGGTACTCCACATCATCATTTATTTAAAACTGCTGTGACTAGTATTACTCATTATTATTATTATTATTATTACTATTATTATTACTTATTATTCTACACTTATTGCATGTTTTTAGTCTTTAAGTTTTTTAGCTTATCTCTTTATCTTATCATGTTTTAATGTTGCAGCATTGCACCGAGACAAATTCCTAGTTTGTGTACTACATGAACAATGGCAATAAATCTGATTCTGATTCTGATTCTGAGGATCATCAGTTGGATGGTGTTGAAAGCACTGGAGAAGTCAAAGAACATGATCCTCACCGCATTCCCAGACTTCTCCAGGTGGGACAGAGAACGGTGAAGGAGGAAGATCACTGCATCCTCCACCCCAATGCCATGCTGGTAGGTGAACTGGAGTGGTTCCAACGCTGGTCCCACCAGGGGGCGGAGGTGAGCAAGGAGCAGTCTCTCCAGGGTCTTCATCATGTGGGACGTCAGGGCCACTGGTCTGTAACTGTTCAGGTCTTTGGGGCGGGAGGTCTTTGGTACAGATACCACACAAGATGTTTTCCACAACTGTGGTACCCTCCCCAGCTTCAGGCTCAGGTTGAAGATGAGCTCCACAGTCCCACACAGCTGATCTGCACAGGACTTGAGGAGCTTTGCACTGATGCCGTCCGGTCCCGAGGCCTTCCTCGCCTTGATCTTCCTCAGCTCCGTACTCACCTGGGTCTTAGTGAGGGTCATGTTGGGGGGCTGTGTGTTGGGAGTGGGGGGGGTGTTGGTGGAGTGGGGTGTGGGCAGCAGGACTCGACATTTGTGTAACACGCAGCCTTTATATCGATACTGTGTGTGAGGAGTCGGTATAACCCTTCAGGATTTGCTATGGAGCATCACGAAAAGGAGAGCCCGGCCTTGATACCCACCTACCTGATTCAGTTCAGCCCTGTTTCCTGCCCTCGTGTTTTGTTGTTCACAGCACAACTCAGCAATTAGGAGCTGTTTGCAAACATGTTGAGGAGACGCTGCACACACTAGTGGTGTTAAGGCAACATCAGCATCCTTACACAAACTCCCAGAGGAGGCATCTCTAAGAGAAAAGAGTCAAAAATATATTTTTCTGGATGTTCCAGAGAATTTTAGCCCAAACTTATTGCTCTGCAACAACAGAAACTCCAGAAACTCAGCTGGCCAATGGTGTAGGTACACATTCTGGATATGAACAATGCAGGCCACCGATCCTGTACCTTGCCTGTTTTGCTGTGATCACGATCACAGCGGTATTAGATTTGAAATGTTTAGGACCAGTGGGGATTCCATTTCCAGCTGGCCAGCTGTGTGGATTCACATCCCCTCGGTCAGCTCCGTGCCACTTCGCTGTGCTTGTGCATCCTCCTGACGCTTGGGCTGCATGGCTGCGTATGCCATACAGTCGCGCAGATCCTCCATAATCAGAGCAGCATCCATCCATCCATCTTCTTCTGCTTAATCCTTTTCGGGTCGCGGGGGGGCTGGAGCCTATCCCGGCATCTTTGGACGAGAAGCAGGGTACATCCTGGACAGATTGCCAGTCCACCGCAGGGCCAACACAGAGAGACAGACAACCATTCACTCTCACAGTCATACCTAAGAACAATTTAGAATCCCCAGTTTGATGCCAATTAACCTAACTTGCATGTTTTTGGCCTGTGGGAGGAAACCGGAGAAATCCCGGAGTAAACCCACGCAGACACGGGGAGAACATGCAAACTCCACACAGATCACTGTTGGTCGGGGGCTGGGATCGAACCCAGGATCCCCCGGCCAAGGGTGAGTTGTTGTGCTGCCGCAGTGCTAACTACTCCGCCACCGCGCTGCCCAGTCACAGCAGCATTAGATCTTCATTATGCTCTTTATCTGAGCACAGAGTAGTTACCTAGATCTCATGTAAAATGACAGAAATGATTGTTTATCAAAATATAGTTATATGTTCTTGATGAAGTCAGAATTTGAAATGAATCCACAAAAAGCAACAAATGGGACCTTTAAATAACTTTCTTGGTTTCTTTCAAAATATACTAAAAAAGTCAACCTTTTGTATTTGGAAATGCGATATAATTTGTAGTTGATCAGTTTCTCTTTGGCTGTGGAATTTACATTATAATGCATGTTCATGAATACATATATTCTAGCATTAATATTCAGGTTTATTATTAGTAACAGCTCTTCTTTCAACAGGATTTCTGCTTGATTCATCTGTTATGTAAATGGACATTTTGAGCCCCTCTGCCCCAAAACAAAAATGACATGGAGCAAGTAGTTTATCATAATGTTGCAACTTTCTCTCATAAGTTTATGACTTCTCACAAATTGATATTTTTCTCATAAATTTAGCCACTTTTTTTCTTCTAAATTCAGGGTGATATTCTCTTTAATTTGTCACTTTTTCTGGTGCATTTGTGAGGATATTTTTTAGTTTTTTGTGTTGTTGCCTCCAGCACCCCGCACGTGCAGGTGGGGCAGCCAAAGGACTCCAGTCTCCGAGCTGACTGCGTCCCGCATAAGTTCTGGGGTTCCAGAATACGGTAGCCCAGTGGTGGAAAATGGCGGGCAGCCACAGTAGGTTTTGCACCATCCCCCGGAAGGGACGCTGACTGAGACCATGAGCCTCCGTCCGCAGAGCCACGTCAGCTACTCCTTCGTCCCTTGGGGGAGTGAACTCAGGTGTTTAGCCATGCCCAGCACTTAGCATGATTGGTTAATGTTATAACCATTTGGCATTTGGTCATTTGGCCCATCTTTGCTATGGACATCCTTCATCTCGAACCCAAACGAAGTCCATAACCCAGAGTGGAATTTTACATGGCCCAATGTGCTGCTGCTGAGCATGCATGCAGTAACTCCATGCTCGTCGGTCTGGCCCCGTCCTCTTCTATAAACGTTATAGTGTTCACCGTTGTAGCTGCAGACCCCCCACCCAACTCTGGCCAAGTACCAGAGGCATCTGGGGCTAGTGTGGTGTCGCTCATTGGCATGGGTACCAACCCTGAGCGAGAACTGGTCGACTTGAAAGCGAGGGCATCCATTAGCTCTTCGTACCGTTCACTCCAGTGTCTATCAGGGGGCGAGCGGTGTGATTTCTCCCTTGGGTTCCCCAGGTAAGACAAATGACACACCCTGGCGTAGTGATTCAAGCATCCACATCTGCTACAACATCTTCCTCTAGCCAGGCATTTCTTAGCTTTATGGCGGTTGTGTCACAGACCCACAACCCCTGCAACGGGAGTTTCATCATTGATTTCCCAAAAATCTTCGTCCAAGCTATTCTCGCTATCAGGGTCCACAACATTAGCTGAGGCAAGCGGCTCCAGCATCTTCTGTGGCTGGTGCCAATTTAGCTCCACAGCTAGCTTATCAACGGTTTCCCACCGGAGAGCTAGCTCCATTGCTTTAGCTAATGTTAAGTCATTAGGCGCCACTAATAGCCTAGCATGCAGCTCAGCATTACACATGTGCTCTGCTAGTTGATCGTGTACCATTTCATCTTCAAGCAGTCCAAAACAACACTCGCTGGCTAGCTGCTTCAAGTCAATGACAAACTGGCAGATAGGTTCACCTACCCGCTGGTGTCTCCCGCGAAAATGAATTCTCTGAATAGTCACGTTGTCTGGGGTGGAGAAATGTTTAGCTAGCAGCTCCACAACTTCCTCATATGAATCCACCGTGCCGAGCTTCCGTAGGACCCTCCGACCCTCGATACCCAGGTTGTGAATGAGAAGCACTCGCGCTCTCACCCCATCAAGCTTGCCGAGATCCAGCGCCGTAATATACGTCTGATAGGCCTCCAGCTAATGTGACCATAAAACCAGTGGTTCACCCGGGAGCTTGAGAAAGGGACAAAGCAGTGTAATGCACGCCTCAATGAGTTAATTCTCGATCACCAAACGTTATGTATGGAAATACCTGGGTGAAGGACGAGGCAGGATGGACTTGGTGAACACGGCTTTATTGTTGAACTATTTACACAGTACACACACAGCAGGCACCAGCGTGAGCATCTGGCAAAGAGGCCATAAGATGGCGCCCCTGCCTTATATATGGTCAGTGAGATGACGTGACGGGAAGTGCATGTCATCACACTGCACTTCACAATAAAGGTGCCAAATACATATCTCACAGCTATCCCTTGGACATGAACGTGCGATTTCGCGTGTGCTCGCCTCTTTCCATTGACGTTGTATACATTCGCGCCACCCGTTTGCATTTGGTGTGAAGGCATCTTAACTCCTAAAGTTTTCAAGCTAGTGAAGAGGATGATAAAATAAAGGCAGCGTTGGATTTTTAAATAGCTTTATTATCATCCGCCTTCATCAGAACTCGGCTCCAGCCCATAGTGTGAGCAGGCTGAAGCCGAATTCCTCAGGCTCTCAAAGAGGAGACAGTGTGTGTGTCTCGCAGCAGATGCAGAATCAGAGTGAGAGAATGAGAGAGTTTGCGTTACAGAGTTGCAGCATATATACTCGACTACAACAATACATCAAGGGCATACCCCAGCAGTTGGTATGATCAAAGAGATAACAGAACAGGCATAAGACATTTGCATTTGAGAGACATATTGATCTCAGTCCCTAGGTCACAGTGAGGACAGGACGCATGAGCACAATGCATGAAAGGCAACATTAACATCACAGAAGTGAGCCAGACGAAACGAGTCTGCCTGTAGACATTAATACACATTTCACTGTTCTGTTATTTGCTCTAGCCGAGCGCTGTGTTTGACCAGTCTGTTTGTGGGGGTTACACCAAAGCACATCTACATATCAGTAGTGCAGCAGAAAAAACCAAGAGAAGAGAGCTGAGTGTCCTTAATCTGTTGTGGGGGTTAACCGAACCGCCACACTAGGACATTTTCATTTCACACAGTGGTTGTACATGTATTGAAGATGTGCATATTGTGGATGGTTAAATGATTTTCTATTTTTATCTCAATTAGTTCCACTTTGAATTGTAGATGTATGCTTTGCTTAAACTCCTCACAATCACATGGTCATTAGTGTTATTACAGATCTACACTATACTGAATCGTGAATTTGTGATCAGTTTTCCGGTTGTTGGTGTGCTAGCTATGCACTATTGATAATGGCTTGATGATGGCTATGGTGTATTAGGAACCATATGTGGTTGTTTTTAATTAATTGTAAAATTCAAAATTTCTCACTGGTACATTTGCAGCCCCTTACTGGTAACTTTTTGATTAGTCACTCATGGACTATTTTTTTTTTTTCTAAATGTGTGACTTTTTCTAAGAACTTTTAAAAATATGTCTGCAGTTTGTAACGGTGATTTTTTTTTTTTTTTTTTTAATCTGTATGTACAGTATGTCAAAGTCCCAGGGGCCACAGTTTGCTGACCCTTGCTCTGTCAAGCTTTTTTATTTATCAGTCGGCACCAAGCTTTTTTTTTTAATTAACCCCACTAGGTTTTTCTTGTTTCCCCCTTTCCTGGATAGGCTAAGCTTTGCATTCTTAGGACCAATTCCAGGATGTTGGAGGAGAACCAGCTTATCAGACAAAGACTGACTGCCCTCAGAAATGCCAGGGGAGGCTGCATGGATGGAAATGGCCCATATCAGGCCATGGTTGCATGCCATTAAACTTGTATTTCAGGAAGTGAGTTCTTATTAGTTGATGCTTTTAGTTTCTTAAGCATGTGTGTTAAAGGTGGTGGTTCAACGAAGCAAAGCATCTTGGTTCTTGAAACATTCTGCACTAAAGTGTATCCTTCAAAGATAAAACTTTTACATGAGGTTCAGCTGACAGTGTTACTTTGTTAAAGTAAATCAGTCAAAATGATGGTAATTTTTTTTTTCATTAGTTTTGTAGTTTCATAATGTAATCCTTTGGCTGTTTGAGCCCAAATGCTTAAATATCTGTGATATAAAGCTATTTACTCCTCAGCCTCGAAAGGCTGAAGGGTAATGTTGTCACTTCGCCGGGCAAATGGGCAGCAGCAATGGTGTCAGTGGCAGCATCCTTCACATCAACACCTACCTTGTGAATGCAACAATTATGGCTGTATCTATGAAAAATCTCTGACGAGTTTGAATTTGGGTGTCCTCTGACCTTTAGGTTGATGTCAGAGGTCAATTTTCCTAAAATGTTGTGAACGCAATAACTGCAGGAAGAAATGACATTGCTTTTTCAAATTGGGTGTGTCTATGTACATGATAACTACACAAAGCAATGATGGAGTCCTTTGAAATTCGTATCATCATGTCTAAGACAAGTTTTAGTGTCAGACAAGTCCAGAAGTGGCCACGATAGAGCCAAGAGGAACAACTGGATGCATACAGTATACTATTGAGATATTTGTGGAGTTGAAGTTGAAAATTTACAAATCAGAAGAAAATCCAAATTTCATTCCATACGCTGAAATGGTAAAAAAAAGAGGAAAAAAAAAGAGAGAGAGTGAAGTGGACACAAATGGCCAGCATAGCACCTAGAGGGTTAAACAAGCATATGAAATGTTTGAATAAATGTTGATGTGCAGTCAAAGTAAACCTCGTTATATTTAATGTTTTCCAACAAGACATTAGGATAGGAGAGGAGAAAAGTTAGAGGAATAATAATTAGATATTATTACCTCTTTAAATAAAAGGAGAAAATTAATGGAAGATGAATTTGTACAACTGAATTTTTTCAATACAGTATATAAATTTAAAATGTTAAAGAGATGACCCTTTCTGTGTTTAGTATATATAAACTATAGAATTCAGAGAAAATGTATATTGGGTTATATATTGTTACCAGGGTACAAGATTGCTTGTATGGGAATATGAAATTTTGGTCATATGGCACAGCCCTAACACAACATGTCATGTAAAATCACGTCCACAAGAGGGAAGCCCTGCCTTTGGTGTGTGTGCCTGCTGTGTTCAGTTGCTGGTCATACTGCATGCTGTTAGATTGTACAGCACCAGTACTGTTGAATTAATGGTGGGTGTTTGGATAGTTTTTAAACATAAAAATGTGAAAGGCGTTATGTGTTTTGGTTCAGGGGCTAAATGCCATGTGTCTTGAATTTCCTTAAAAGAGAATGAAATTAATCATTTTCTATGATGGCAAGCAGCTATTGTTCTGGTAAAAATCTATATATTTAAAGGTTTAAGATTTTCCATCCATCCATCCATCTTCTTCTGCTTAACATTTTCGGGTCGCAGGGGGGCTGGTTTTGCTTTTATTTATTTATGTAAAGCTCTCATGAAATCCAGCTTTACTGAATTTTCACTGGAGTAAAGACAGAAGCCTGCAGCTCTCAACCCCCACCCCCATGCCATCTCTCTCTACCACAAACCCAAACGTAGTGAAACATGGTGGCGGGCATCTTTGAGCCTCTTTAATTTGTAAAAAAAAAAGGAACAAAATAGTTTTGCATTGTAAGCTTTTAAGTAATAGAGGAACCCATTATTTTTTATAAGTTAATTTATAAAAGTTATGTCAGTACTTTGTTAATCAGACATGTGTGGATTTATCTTTGGTTAAAGCCAGGTTTTCACTTTATACCCAACTGGGAATCATGTTTGGTGATGTTTGAGATTAAATAAAAGTAAATAATTTCTTGTCTTTTGTTGCTATTAAAATAATATTCAGGTCATATTGCCCAGCCATATATATAAGCTTTTAATGGTAGATAGCATCAACACCTACCTTGTGAACGCAATAACTTCACCCTGTCACCCTGACCTCTGACTATGGTCTTGGGATTGCAAGGTCAAAGGTCAAGGTCAAATTGCCATTTAAACTATATCTCAACAATGACACCTAGGTTCAAACTTTGTACACATGTTCACCCTGACCTCCGACTATGGGTTTGGGTCAAAAGGTCACAGTTAGCTTCTTCTATGCCCTATATATGGTGCTATAGAAGTAAAGCTAGGGTCACCAAACTTTGTACATAGGTTCATCCTGACCTCTGCCTATGGTTCATTTGGGATTGCAAGGTCAAAGGTCAAAATGCCAGATAAACTATATCTCTACATCAAACAGAGGCTGATGGGTACCACTGGCAGCTGCCAGTGTTTGAGTCTGGTATTACTTTCTTACACAGTAGCCATGTAGCCAGTAGTAGTTGGACTCCACCAGGGCTGCCCTTTGTCACGATCCTGTTCATAATTTTTATGGACAGGATTTCTAGGCGCAGCCAGGGAATGGAGGGTGTCATGCTTGGTGACCACAGGATCTCATCTCTGTTGTTTGCAAATGATGTTGTCCTGCTGGCTTCATCCAGCAATGACCTACAGCTCTTGCTGGGACGGTTTGCTGCTGAGTGTGAAGTGGCTGGGATGAGAATCAGCACCTCCAAGTCCGAGTCCATGGTCCTCAGTCGGAAAAAGGTGGATTGTCCTCTCTGGGTTGGGGACAGGCTCCTGCCCCAAGTGGAGGAGTTTAAGTATCTTGGGGTCTTGTTCACAAGTGAGGGGAAAATGGAGCGAGAGATTGACAGACGGATTGGAGCAGCATCTGCAGTGATGCGGACGTTGTACCAGTCTGTTGTGGTGAAGAGGGAGCTTAGTTCTAAGGCAAAGCTGTCGATTTACCAGTCAATCTACGTTCCTACTCTCACCTATGGTCACGAGCTTTGGGTAATGACCGAAAGAACAAGATCGCGGATACAAGCGGCTGAAATGAGCTTTCTCCGTAGGATTGCTGGACTCACCCTCAGAGATAGGGTGAGGAGCTCAGTCATCCGGGAGAGGCTCAGAGTAGAACTGCTGCTCCTCCACATTGAAAGGAGTCAGTTGAGGTGGTATGGGCATCTGATTAGGATGCCTCCTGGACGCCTCCCACTTGAGGTGTTTCAGGCACGTCTCCACTGGGAGGAGACCCCGGGGCAGACCCAGGACTCGGTGGAGAGACTATGTCTCCCAGCTGGTCTGGGAACGCCTTGGTATCCTCTCTGAAGAGCTGGAGCAGGTGGCTGGGGAGAGGGAAGTCTGGGCTTCTCTGCTTGAACTGCTGCCTCCGCGACCCGGACCTCCGGAAAAGTGATAGAAGATAGATGGACACAGTAGCCATACTACAAATTATGTCATTTAGTCATTTTAATCTATAATTGCACAACCAAGAATCATACTGATATATCTTTGGGTATAATGCCATGAGCAGAAACAAGTACAGGACAACAAAGGCAGTTTTAACAAGTTTACAAAGTGAGTTATAATGATCACTATATAATTACATGATTATGTAATAATTTAATTTAATAATTAAATTGCATAAGTGTGAATGAGAGGGAGGCAGGTGTAACAGTGACGATGCAAGGAGAAGAAGTAGGGAAAGCAGATGAGTTTAAATAGAGAGCCTAAGTCACGCCCCCTCTACTTCCACACATGGGACCTTAAATTGGAAAAAATCTCCAATGAAATGAATGGCAAGAGAGAAATGATCTTTTGATCCTCATCGAACTTTGCCACAAGTTACACGTATGATGTTTGTCAGTTTAAGAGATTTAAGAGAGGGGCATGACTTGGGCTCTCTATACTTGGGATCAACCATCCAAAGGAAAGGAAAATGCACAAGAGAGGTGAAGGAGTGCAGGCAGGGTGGAGTGGGTGGAGACAAGTGTCAGGGTGATTTGTGACAGAAGGATAGCAGCTAGAGTGAAAAGGAAGATTTACAAGATGGTAGTGAGACCAGCTATGATGTATGGTTTGGAGACAGTGGCGCTGACAAAAAGACAGGAGGCGAAGCTGGGGGTGGCAGAGTTGAAGATGCTAAGATTCTCATTGGGAGTGATTAGGAAGGACAAGATTAGAAATGAGTACATCAGAAGGACAGCTCAGGTTTAGCGGTTTGGAGACAAAGCAAGAGAGGAAAGGTTGAGATGGTTTGGACATGTACAGAGAACGGATAGTGGATATATTGGACAAAGGATGTTGAAGACAGAGCTGCCTGGCAGGAGAAGAAGAGGAAGACTACAGAGAAGATTCATGGATCTAATGAAGGAGGACATGGAGAGGGTTGGTGTTACAGAGGAAGATGAAGGAATAGGGTGAGATGGAGGCAGACGATCCACTGTGGAGACCCCTAAAGGGAGCAGCTGAAAAAAGAAGAAATTTAGGAGTTATAAATGAATACTGCATGCAGCAGGAACCTGGCAACCCTGCGTCGGGAAAAGAGGGAGATGGTGAGTATGAGTGGAATGGATCAAGCGATGAGTTGGTAATGATGTTTGCTGTCTTACAGTTCTTGTGGAAACTGGTGCTGTGACTCTTCTCTCTGGCTGCCGTCGTCGCCGGTGATAACAAAGCTGGTGTCCCAAAGGTAACTGTCCTCGAGACTGACCGCAGCAAGGAGATGAAGGGAAAACACAAGCTGTGGAGGTGACAGTTTCTATGGGTTGAGTTGGTGTGGAGACTGGCAGCTGGTAGTGAATAATGGTGGTCCTCAATCCACCTGGTTGGGGGATCCAGTCCAACTGAGCACAGGGGAAATCCAACAGGGGTTAAGGAGGTAAGGATAAGAAGTTGCAAAAGAGGTTGCTTATGATATCCCACGTTGGCGGGGAAGGGTTTGTAGCCATGAAGTTTCTTCAAAGATTGCTCAAGGACCTGGAGGAGCACTCCTGGAAGTGATAGTGTGTATCTACTATAGCTGTATTAAATTCTATTCCCAACTTGGTTTTTACATCCACATTATTTAGCTTACATTCCTGTTGCAGAGCTTTATTTATTTCTGATGTCACACCTTTTTTGTTTCATCTCTGGCAAATTACATTAATAATTCCTTGATTTTAGATGTCTCTTTATTGCTATATTTCCACTCATCATGTTTTTGGAGATAGTGTTGTCATTGTAAAAACTTCAGAAATTCAAAGCTGGTAAATCAAATTCCTGTCTCTCTTGTTTACAGGACAAACTACCAAATCTATTAAACAGTTGTGCAATATATACTAATCCTTTATTTTTCCATTTATTACTGTCTCCATAAGCTATTGTATAGTAAAACGTCTTTAGCTATCTTTGTAGCGATGGAACTTCCGTCCATCCATCCATCCATCTTCTTCCATTTAATCCTTTTCGGGTCGTGGGGGGGCTGGAGCCTATCCCAGCATCTTTGGGCGAGAGGCAGGGTACACCCTGGACAGATCGCCAGTCCATCGCAGGGCCAACACAGAGAGACAGACAACCATTCACTCTCACAGTCATACCTAAGGACAATTTAGAATCCCCAGTTTGTTGCCAATTAACCTAACTTGCTTATTTTTGGCATGTGGGAGGAAACCAGAGAAATCCCGGAGTAAAACCATGCAGACACGGGGAGAACATGCAAACTCCACACAGATCACTGTTGGTGGCGATGGAACTTGCTCTTTTTAATTTTTTACACTGACCAGACCAGCTGGCATTCCCAGCTGGTCTGGGAACGCCTTGGTATCCTCTCTGGAGAGCTGGAGCAGGTGGCTGGGGAGAGGGAAGTCTGGGCTTCTCTGCTTGAACTGCTGCCTCTGCGACCCGGACCTCCGGAAAAGCGGTAGAAGATGGATGGATGGATGGATGGATGGATGTCCATGTTTTTATTGCCACCATAAGACATTCATTCTCAATCCCAACTTTCTTCTGTTCCTTTTTATTTATTGGCTGTAATTACTTTCAAGCTAAAAATAATTGCTGTTAAATGACTGACTTGGAGAATTTGATTTTCATTGTTTCTTAATGTTTTGATTGATAAGCCTCATTGCCTCTGTGTCCAGAGGCCACTTGTTTTACCCCTTTTCTGCTCTGAGCGATGCATGATGGGCGTACTATCAGTCCATGTTCTTTGTGGCCAAATCGGGATAAAGTATTATTATGACTCAGAAATGAATAAACAAAAACAACCAATAATTGAAAATCAGTAATTCAAATATAGTTTGTTATAAAGCAATTTATAACAGGTAGCAGCGTGGTGATGCAGTGGGCTGGTGATGTCATCACGCCAGCCTATAAGTGGGGAGAACTGGCCGTCTTAGGCCTCTCTCGACACACAGCAGTATAGGGACTCAGTGCCCGAATAACCTGTATTGTATTTCTACCACTTTGTGTAATAAAGTTCAGTTCCAGCACAGCTCTCTCCTCCATTGATCATTGCAAGGTTTGTGAACATAACATTTGGCAATGAGAATTAAACCATGGAGGCGTGCCTGAGGCCATTGAAGCCGTTTTTAGAATACCCCAGTGAGCCGCTTGTTCCTTGGTCACGATGGCTTGACCCTTTCAAGACGTACGTAGCAGCATTGGATATGGGCAAATTGGACAAGGTATGGAAGCAGGCTCTATTAGTTCACAACCTGGACATTGAAGGTGAGCATATTTTTCATACGCTTGGAACAATGGACTCGTTTGATGAGGCTGTGGAACTGTTAGCTAGCTACTTTGCTACACCGGACAACGTGTTGGTGTGGCACATAAGATTTCGCCAACCGCGACAGGGAATTGGTGAGTCCACCCAGCAATTCATCGCAGACCTTTGTCATTTGGCTAGCATAATGCAGATCTGGGCTTTTAGAAGACGAAATGGTGCAGGACCAACTGGCCAAGCACATGAACAACCCACGGCTGCGGGTGAAGGTGCTAACGGCGCCAAACGACATAACACTAGCTAACACTATCGAACTAGCGTTCCAGCTTGAGTCAGCAGATACAGTAAGTTAGCATCGGAGCTAGGTGTGCACCAACAGCAGCAACAGCTAGGACAGATGCCGCTAACCTATGCAGTGGGCATGGAGGGACATGGTGACACGGCAGAAAAGTTCGAGACGAATGCTGTGAACCAGAGGACCGCTTTGAGGGGCCCAGAGTGTAGTAACTGTGGTTCCCTGACACATCATAAGAGAGCATGTTTTTGCCCAGCAAGAGGACAGCATTGCAAGAAGTGTGGAAGATTTAATCACTTTGCCAAAGTTTGCTGCTCACCGATGCCGTGAAGCCCACCAGCCAAGCAAAGCCGCTCGCCCGTGACGACCATCCACGCGGTAAACCCTGAGAACATGTCGTACACATACAGCATGGTAGAGTCAGACAATGTTGCTGTGTCACTCCTACTTGACACCACTGCAGTGAGGTCGATGTTAAATTGGGCCAAGGTGAAGAAATTTTTCCCCAACCACCCGATTAGAAAAAAACCCAGCGGAGCTGTATGGTTATGGTGGCCACAGAGTTAGCAACGTAGGGACCATCATGCTAACGGTCTGCTACGCGTCGAAAGTGGTTTATGATTTCGAGTTTCAAGTGGCTACGCATGGTGAAAACATACTAGGATGTGAAATTTTCTACCAACTGGGTTTCTCCATCCACGACAGTAATGGACTCTACTTGACTGACTACAGTGGTTGGGATGCAATACACACCGGTGATGATGACGTGGTGTGGGATGAGATTTAACAGAATGACGCCGATGAGGAAACAACCGTCCCATGTGTGCAGGAGGAACGCTACCCAGAGAGGGGGCAGCAGCCAGACTCGCCTCTGATCCTCGCCCAGCATGAGCCACCGGGAGCCACTAGGGAGTTACAGGAGAGGGAGCCCACGCACACAGATACTCCTGGAACACAGCAACCCAGTATGGATGTCATCGGTGATGATGGCGATATGACACAACTACATTCATCAGGTAAAGGAGAAGAGAAACCGGACTGCTTCAGAGTCCTCGCTCAGCACCAGTCTACAGGAGCCACGGCTGAGCCGACGAGTGAAGAGTCTGCAACTGTGACACAGGAGAGACGCCAGACGTCTTCAGGACCCACAACCAGCTTTGACCTCCAGGGACTGCTACTGCAGCATTGGGTGAAGATTCTGTGACTAACTTGACAATGACTGAGCTGTTACAACCCGACAGACGCCCCACGAAGGATGTGGATGTGGCACCACCGTGACCTCAACGGCATGTGCAACCAAGCAAGATGCCTCTTAAGGTAATGGACTGGGTTTGAGTCCGCAAAGTCGAGCGTCCGGGCCTGCAGCCGAACACGTCACGACCTCTGGTACTGGTGGTGCCCATGAGGATCGTGGTGCAGCTGGGATCAGTGAGCTTCAGGCTGACGGACGGTTCGATGTGGCATGCGAATCTTCTCCAGTGCATTTGAGTGGCTGCTCCAGATGGCGAGGCTTCGCAGAAGACAGCTTGGGCGGCACGGGACCCGGATTGCAATGTGAAGAGGTATGATCACGGACCAGGGGACCCATCACTTCCAGGGGCGCGTCCACCGTGGGCCCGCTACAAGGCCCCTCCAGCAGAACCGCCTTCCCCATGGAAGACTGTAAAATAAAGGACTGCTTAGGTAGGAGCACGGCTGCCAGGATGAGTGGCAGAATAATCCACTCAGCCATGCTCAGTTGAGCAGCGGTCCACCCGCTAACCCTAGTTAGAATTGTTGTATACAGTTGTTGTTTACGCCAAATTGGGAGGGTTACAATTTATTAAAGTGTTCTGTGTTTTTTCCAAGGGGTGGGGGTGGGGTTAATGTCATAAAGGGATTTATAACAGGTAGGGGCATGATGATGCAGCTGGCTGGTGACGTCATCACGCTAGCCTATAAGTAGAGAGAACTGGCCATCTTAGGCCTCTCTCAACATACAGCAGTATAGGGGCTCAGTGCCCGGATAGTCTGTATTGTATTTCTACCACTTTGTGTAATAAAGTTCAGTTCCAGCATAGCTCTCTCCTCCGCTGGTCATTGCCAGGTTTGTGGACTTAACACAGTTGTAGAATTTGTTTTGTTTTGTTTTGTTTCTGCTGTTACTCTCAAGCATCCTCACACATACGTGGAAATTAGCAGTTGTAGTATTTGGCTCATTTGGACTGAGACCCAATGACGAGCTTATGCGTTCATCCCAGTATCACTGCCACTGTTGCTGGTGTGGGAAAAGGTTAAGTTTAAGCTAAAATTGTTGTCTTGGTCAGCCTAAAACAGGGGTTGGCAACCCACGGCTCCAGAACTACATGAGGTTCTTCATCCTCCAAGCTGTGGCTCTCTGCAGTTACACCTCAAAATGACACTGGAATAATGAAGGTTATTTTAATTATTTTGTTTTTCAAATTATCATGGATTGGATATATATAGAGTGATGCATATGTAGGAGTTGTTCAGAATCCAGCTCGAAAGAAGAATATAGAGTGATGATTTAGAGTGAGGTACGTGGCGGTAATGCACCTATAAGCTGGTTGCCAACCACCAATCAAATCTAAAAGAAGAAGAAGAAGAAGATATAGAGCGGACACAGAAGAAGAGGAGCGGCCTGGGTGGCTGTCATCTTGGCCATGGCGGTTGCCACAGCCAGGATGTGTGGAGTGATGATATAGAGTAAAGTGATGATATAGAGTAAAGTACGAGGAGACGAAGAAGAGTGATGTCTGGAGATAGAGTTGAGGTTCAATTGGACACAGCAATGATGATAGAAGGACTACAGCTCCTGACCAGATGGAGTGATGATACAGAGTGAAGTACGTTTCCCCCTTCATAATTTTGCAGTGTTGTTATAAAATAGTTTTTTAATGTACATTTGCCAGTCAGTGCATCGTGACATGTACTACACAAAGAGCAGAGATAAACAAATCTATCATCTGGTCAGTCATTGCAACAGATACTGGAGTCAGTTTGTCTTGGCCTGTCCTTGCCACTGATAATACCGCTATTTGCCAAGAATGTGCTGCTAGTCCAGCAAAAGCTAGCGGTACTCAAATACTTTGCAGTTTCATGAAATGGTCAGTCAGAAAGCAACTCATACCAGGTTAACAAGGTCAGGCGTTCCTGGCAGTGGAGGGTGAAGGACAGAGCTGCGTGGAGGAATCTGATCAGACCTAAATGAAACAATCATTGTCGCCCCCGACAGAGTGCTATGATGATGATGATGGATACATTTTTTAACTGAAACGCATGCCTTTGTGAACGTAATATATATTTTAAATGTTTTTTTCTTATGTTGTCTACTAAAATATGAGTCTCACATGAACAATCTTAGGCCTCGTATTCACAGAAACACTGACTACAGCAGCTGGCTGCTGATCCTCCACCATTGGTATGATATGGACAGAGGAGAATAGAGTTTAATTCTGTGTTCACTGCTAACGATGCTGGCTTCCCTGTATGTTTGTTATGTGGTGAAAAAATGATAAATAAAAAAAATCCGATGATGAAAAACTTCTGGAGCAAGCACACAGCCTTTGCCGAAAAGTAGGCTGCAAAGAGGGAAATAAATGAAAAAGAGGGATTTCAGAGCTTCAAATCCATACTATAGTTTATATCTAAAAAAAACTCTTGGACTAGTTTGAATTTGGGTGACCTCTAACCATCAGGTCAAGGTCAGAGATCAGTTTTACCTTAAATCTTGTGAATGCGATAACTACAGAAATAAATGATGTAGCTTTTTCAAATTGATATCATCTTTGTATCGAAGACAAATCTTGAATGACTTAGACTCTGATATCTGACTGTGTTTGGGGACAAAAGGTTAAAGGTCAAGGGTAGCATTCCCTATACCCCATTACTGTAGAATGAGTAAAACTAAAAATGGTAAATGGTAAATGGCATTCACTTATATAGCGCTTTTATTCTCATCTCTTGATGACCAAAGCGCTTTACAGATCCTGCAATCCACCCATTCACACACTGATGGTGGAACTACAATCACCAAACTTTGTACACAGGTCCACCCTGTGACCCTGAACTGTTACTGTTTTGGGATTGGAAGGTCAAAGGTCAAAGGTCAAAATGCCATATAAACTATATCTCAAGAACAAGGAACGCTATAGGCACCAAACTTGGTACACTGGTTCACCCTGTAACCCTGAACTGGGATTGCAAGGTCAAGGTCAAGTGGTACCTCTTGGCCTCACTGGGGATACCACTGGAAGCTGCCAGTATTTTTTAAATTTTTTTATCCCGCACCTGTCAAAGAGCAAAAAGGTCCCACAAAAAGCACCTGTTTTGTGAAATCAACTCCTCCTACAGTTTTGTTCCAAATGTTTTGAAACTTAGTACCAGGGTTTGATATACACTGATGATGCATATGGAAAAGTTGAGAAGTGTTCTCCTTCAGTAAGATATTGTGATCTTCAAAGAAAACTGAGGCAGACGATAGTGCTCGAGCCTCCGAGTGCTCTTGACATTATCATTATCCTTCTTTTTTCTACAGTTGCACTTTAAGGCTGTTTTGAACAACAAAAAGACTGTTGATCAGTGGTTTTGAGATGTTTACATGGTCAGCGGCCCCATATGTTGTCCATATAGAAACAAACTGGTTTGTTCTATTTTCCAGAAATAATAAAACCTGTGGATACTATAAACTTTATGTCAGTATAGCACACTGTGCTAAAGTGAAGTAAAAGTGATAAAATGCGTTGACATCTCTTTTCACACTTGCTCTGAATTTCTGTTTCCATATCTATATACAGTATTACAACAAAATTCTCTAGACAGCAAACTTGCATACTGTGTTTGCACGTCTGCTTTTAAAGTTTTTACATTTTAACACCTTCTGTACCACATCCTGACTGAAGAGATGTTCAGCGTGAGAAACACAACCCAGTAATGTCAGCAAATTTTAGAGCAGTGTTACACTACTGACTATTACATGATTTAGAAGAAAATGTTGATCAAAATTCCAACCTACAGTGTCAAGAGAAAGTATGTGAACCCTTTGGAATTTCCTGATTGTCTGCATTAATTGGTCATAAAATGTGAGTATAGACAAACGTAATATGCTTAACCTAATACCACACAAACAGGTGTAATATTTCATGTCTTTATTGCACACATCCAATAAAAATTCATAGTGCTGGTGGAAAAAGTAAGGGGGCCCTTGGATTTAATACAGTAACTGGTCAAACCTTTGTCAGCAATAACCTCTAACAAGTGCTTCTGGTAGCTGCTGATAAGACTTGCACAACAAGGAATTCTGGACCATTCTTCCTTACAAAACTGCTTCAGCTCAACCATATTCTTAGGATGTCTGTTGTGAATGGCTCTTTTGAGGTCATTCCATAGTATCTCTGTTGGGGCCACTCCAAAAGGTGGTTTTACGTTTTTTTGAAGCCATTCTGTAGCAGATTTCCTTCAATGTTTAGGGTCATTGTCCTGCTGCATCACTCAACTTCTACTGAGCTTCAGCTGACAGACAGCCACCCTGATATTATTCTGTAGGATACCTTGATAAACTTGAGAATCAATTTTCCCCTCGATTGACAGCAAGTGGTTGAGGCCCCGAGGCAGCCAAGCAGCCCCAAATGATGATGGTCCCTCTACCGCAGTTCACCGTTGGGACAATGTTTTCATTTTGGTATGTAGTGACTTTTTTACATCACGCATAGAGCTGTGTGTTCTTCCCTAACAATTCAATCTTAAGCTGGGTTCACACAATCACGTTTGGACCGACTTTTACTGATGTTTTGAAAAATCAGAAAAATCAGTCCAAATGTTGGTGAAATTACGTTCATGAGCACACACCAACTTTTACAAACTTTTGCTAGCATTTGCCAGCATTGCATTCAGGGTTGTCAAACTTTTGCCAACTTAGGCTAGCGTATGTGTAGCAGTTCCCAACGTAGGTTAACTTAAGCCAAGAATACTCAGTGCAGTTCAGCTGACATCAGCGTCAGGCGATGTTCATATAAAGATCAGCGTTTGTGGAGGCTTCCTGCCATCCTGGACCTGCTTTTTTGGGTGGATTCACACTACAATATTTGGACCAACCTTTACTAATGTTTTGCCAAATGTCTGGCTCTTCTGGCAAAAGTTGATAAAAGTTGGTGTTGGCAAACGCTGGCAAAAGTTGTATTCGTTGAGAATTTTCAGCATGCTGAAAAACTGCTGCCGTTTGGAAATAAACGTTGGTGAAAGTTGTCCTCAATTTGTAATAGTTCCTGAGCGCTTAGCTAAGTTATGCAGAGTTTGCCTAAGTCAGCCTAAGTTAAGCTCCTTTAGCAAACGTTGACTGAAATGCTGGTGAAAACATGTTTTTAGATCAAAACTCAGTTCAGACATGCAGGAACGAAAGAGAAATAGAGAGAAGGAGGAGTTAAAAAAAAGAAAATTTATATATGTAAGCAGACAATAAAGAGTATTTGTTTGGTGATAACATGGTATGACATGGTATGTTTTTTAATGTATGGTGTATATACTGTATATATATATATATACAGTGGGGAAAAAAGTATTTAGTCAGCCACCAATTGTGCAAGTTCTCCCACTTAAAAGATGAGAGAGGCCTCCAATTTTCATCATAGGTATACCTCAACTATGAGAGACAAAATGAGAAAAAAAAAATCCAGAAAATCACATTGAAGGATTTTTAATGAATTAATTGGTAAATTCCTCGTAAAATAAGTATTTGGTCAATAACAAAAGTTCATCTCAATACTTTGTTATAAACCCTTTGTTGGCAATGACAGAGGTGAAACGTTTTCTGTAAGTCTTCACAAGGTTTTCACACACTGTTGCTGGTATTTTGGCCCATTCCTCCATGCAGATCTCCTCTAGAGCAGTGATGTTTTGGGGCTGTCGCTGGGCAACACGGACTTTCAACTCCCTCCAAAGATTTTCTATGGGGTTGAGATCTGGAGACTGGCTAGGCCACTCCAGGACCTTGAAATGCTTCTTACGAAGCCACTCCTTCGTTGCCCGGGCGGTGTGTTTGGGATCATTGTCATGCTGAAAGACCCAGCCACGTTTCATCTTCAATGCCCTTGCTGATGGAAAGAGGTTTTCACTCAAAATCTCACGATACATGGCCCCATTCAGTCTTTCCTTTACACGAATCAGTCATCCTGGTCCCTTCGCAGAAAAACAGCCCCAAAGTATAATGTTTTCACCCCCATGCTTCACAGTAGGTATGGTGTTCTTTCTCCTCCAAACACGACAAGTTGAGTTTTTACCAAAAAGTTCTATTTTGGTTTCATCTGACCATATGACATTCTCCCAATCCTCTTCTGGATCATCCAAATGCTCTCTAGCAAACTTCAGACGGGCCTGGACATGTACTGGCTTAAGCAGGGGGACACGTCTGGCACTGCAGGATTTGAGTCCCTGGCGGCATAGTGTATTACTGATGGTAGCCTTTGTTACTTTGGTCCCAGCTCTCTGCAGGTCATTCACTAGGTCCCCCCGTGTGGTTCTGGGATTTTTGCTCACCGTTCTCGTGATCATTTTGACCCCACGGGGTGAGATCTTGCGTGGAGCCCCAGATCGAGGGAGATTATCAGTGGTCTTGTATGTCTTCCATTTTCTAATAATTGCTCCCACAGTTGACTTCTTCACACCAAGCTGCTTACCTATTGCAGATTCAGTCTTCCCAGCCTGGTGCAGGTCTACAATTTTGTTTCTGGTGTCCTTTGACAGCTCTTTGGTCTTGGCCATAGTGGAGTTTGGAGTCTGACTGTTTGAGGTTGTGGACGGGTGTCTTTTATACTGATAATGAGTTCAAACAGGTGCCATTAATACAGGTAACGAGTGGAGGACAGAGGAGCCTCTTAAAGAAGAAGTTACAGGTCTGTGAGAGCCAGAAATCTTGCTTGTTTGTAGGTGACCAAATACTTATTTTACCAAGGAATTTACCAATTAATTCACTAAAACTCCTTCAATGTGATTTTCTGGATTTTTTTTTTCTCATTTTGTCTCTCATAGTTGAGGTATACCTATGATGAAAATTGGAGACCTCTCTCATCTTTTAAGTGGGAGAACTTGCACAATTGGTGGCTGACTAAATACTTTTTTGCCCCACTGTATATATATATATATATATATACTGTATATATATATATATATATATATATATACACACACATACAGATAGTTACGGACATTTGTGGGTTTGTTTGCGGGTGATTTCGTGGTTTCGTGTCTTTGCAGTGTTATTTTTCTACCACTAGGCTGTGCTGTTGCGCAACCATGTCTTTTCCCAATATGAATTACTGGTTGCCTTGGAAGCAACAGCCATTTTTTGTTTTTTGCTTTTCTCTGTCTGAAGAACATTTTCTTGGTCCATGGAATAAGTTTTTCGTTAAATTTTCAGTCAGATTCTGTCTACTCTCTGCCTGCTACATGTATCACTCTTCACTCTATTTTAAAGCAAGAAATCTCTGTGTGTCTGTCACGTTTATAGGACATCATAGGACGGCCTACGATCTCTGCCTTATCATCATAGGACGTCCTATGAACTCAGGCAACATAGGACTCGCAATGCCGTCATAAAGATATGATGTCTATATGACGGCACATAGACTTGCTTTCTTGCTTTCTTGCTTTCCAGGGGCATGCACAGGCCTTCCTGAACAGGGTCGAAAGCCACTTTTTGCTCAGATCTATTTTCATGATCCTGCCCATGAACTGGAATTACGATGCACCTATCCCTCAACCAGTGGTCTGAACAAAGAAGAAGACCCACCAGATGGAGAGCAATAGAATGAGGAGAACTGTTGCACATCAGAAAAGATGCCATGAAGATGAAACACCTGAGGTTCCAGTGAAGAAGAAGAAGACCCACCAGATGGAGAGCAATAGAATGAGGAGAACTGCTGCACGTCAGAAAAGATGCCATGAAGATGAAACACCTGAGGTTCCAAAATTGCATGCATGACTCTGAACAACACACCCATCGATACGACAGACAAGGGATGCACAAATAGACAGGAAACATGTGGCAGTGCACCATGCACGTACTGAGTCACTTGAAGCCCGAAATGCCCGCAAAGTGAGCAACGCTGCACGCCAGGCAAGGCACAGACAAGCTGAGACCGAGGAGATGCGGAATAGTCGGCTGACCAGGGACAGTGAATTCCATGCAAGGCACAGAGAAGCTGAGACCGAGGAGATGCGGAATAGTTGGCTGGCCACCAACGCTGCACACCAGGCGACGCACAGACAAGCTGAGACCGAGGAGGTGCGGAATAGTCGGCTGGCCAGGGACAGTGAATTCCATGCAAGGCACAGAGAAGCTGAGACTGAGGAGATGAGGAATAGTCGGCTGGCCGCCAACGCTGCATGCCAGGCAGCGCACAGACAAGCTGAGACCGAGGAGATATGGATTAGTTGGCTGGCCAGGGACAGTGAATTCCATGCAAGGCACAGACAAGCTGAGACCGAGGAGATGCGGAGTATCACATGTGCACACTGTGTTCCTATGATTTCACATGACCATATAAGGGGTTCTGAACAACTTCTCCTATGATGTCATATAGACCTCATAGGCACATTGTGAGGTCAGAACACTTTCTACGGGCATGCAGAACTCCTTGCTTACACTTGCTTTCGACGGGCATGCAGAAATACTTGCTTAACCATGTCAAAGATCAAAGGCAGACATCACCATGGTTAGTAACAGTAACTTTCAACGGGCATGCAGAAATACTTGCTTACATTTGGTTTCTACAGGCATGCACGGGTATGCACTAGTATATATAGACACAGGTAAGCAACATAACACAGAACAGGCAGGAGAAGAAGTAACAAGAAGGGGCAAACAGCCCCAGATGGCAGGGCATATTTTGTGATTTTTATGTTTTGCTGCATACAAAAGCCGTCACATGTGATTGCCACTCAGTGCTGTGTTGCTATAGCAACTGTCCTGTAACTGGCAAGAATTCTGTTCCAATGCATCCCCTCTACGGGCATGCACGGGTTTCTACGGGCATGCACGGGTATGCACTAGTCCAAATCAACAACAGAATGGCTTCACCAGAAGAAAATTAAGGTTTTGGAAAGGCCCAGAGAGAGTCCAGATCTGAATCCGATCAAACATCTATGATCTGAAGAGGGCTGTGCGCAGGAGATGTCCTCACAATCTGACAGATTTGGAGCATTTTTGCAAACAAGAGTGGACAAATATTGCCACATCAAGATGTGCCACGCTGATAGACTCCTACCAAAAAAGACTGAGTGCTGTAATAAAAGCCAAAGGTGCTGCAACAAAGTATTAGTTTAAGGGTGTGCGTATTTATGCAACCAGGTTTTTTTATTTTTTTATTTTTAACCTTAAAAGATTTCACTTTGTTTTTTCAATTACATTGTGCAGGTTATAGGTCACATTCATGGTTGAAAAAGTTTTGAAATGATTTATCTTGGTCTTATTTTTTTTACATGACAAAAACCTGGCATTTGAACAGGGGTGTGTAGACTTTTTATATCCACTGTAAGCATTCACAGCCTTTGCTCAATACTTTGTTGATGCACCTTTGACAGCAATTACAGCCTCAAGTCTTTTTGAATATGATGCCACAAACTTGGCACACCTATCTTTGGGTAGTTTCACCCATTCCTCTTTGCAGCACCTCTCAAGCCCCATCAAGTTGAATGGGAAGCGTCAGTGCACAGCCATTTTCACATCTCTCCAGAGATGTTCAATTGGATTCAAGTCTGGACTGTGGCTGGGCCACTCAAGGACATTCACAGAGTTGTCCTGAAGCCACTCCTTTGATATCTTGGCTGTGTGCTTAGGGTCATTGTCCTGCTGAAAGATGAACTGTCGCCCCAGTCTGAGGTGAAGAGTGCTCTGGAGCAGGTTTTCATCCAGGATGTCTCTGTACATTGCTGCATTCACCTTTACCTCTATCCTGACTAGTCTTCCAGTTTCTGCCACTGAAAAACATCCCCACAGCAAAATGTCGGTACCACCATGCATCACTGTAGGGATGGTATTGGCCTGGTGATTAGCGGTGCCTGGTTTCCTCTAAGCATGATGCTTGGCATTCACACCAAAGAGTTCAAGCTTTGTCTCATCAGACCTGAGAATTTTGTATCTCATGGTCTGAGAGTCCTTTAGGTGCTTTTGACAAACTCCAGGTGGGCTGCCATGTGCCTTTTACTAAGAAGTGACTTCCATCTGGCCACTTACCATACAGCCCTGATTGGTGGATTGCTGCAGAGATGATTTTCCTTCTGGAAGGTTCTCCTCTCTCCATAGAGGGAACGCTGGAGATCTGACAGAGTGACCATCGGATTCTTGGTCACCTCCCTGACTAAGGCCATGATTGCTCAGTCTAAACGCCCGGCCAGCTCTAGGAAGAGTCCTGGTGGTTCCGAACTTGTTCCATTTACGGATGATGGAGGCCACTGTGCTCATTTGGACCTTCAAAGCAGCAGAATTTTTTTCTGGACCCTTCCCCAGATTTGTGCCTCAAGACAATCCTGTCTCAGAGGTCAGACAATTCCTTTGACTTCATGCTTGGTTTGTGCTCTGACATGCACTGTCAGCTGTGGGACCTTATATAGACAGGTGTGTGCCTTTCCAAATCATGTCCAATCAACTGAATTTACCACAGGTGGACTCCAGTTAAGCTGAAGAAACATCTCAAGGAAGATCAGTGGAAACAGGATGCACCTGAGCTCAATTCTGAGCTTCATGGCAAAGGCTGTGAATACTTATGTACATGTGATTTCTTAGGGTTTTTTTTTAATAAATTTACAAAAATCTCAAAAAAACTTTTTTCATTTTGTCATTATGGAGTATTGTGTGTAGAATTTTGAGGAAAAAAATGAATTTAATCCATTTTGGAATAAGGCTGTAACATAACAAAATGTGGAAAAAGTGCTGTGAATGCTTTCTGGATACACTGTATATTCACACAAACACAGAATGGATGTTGACATTGTTCTATTGCTGTTGTGCAATTTTCCAAATTTCAAATTTAAAAAAAAAATATTAAGGTGAAAAATAAAAATATTTCAAACATAAAATCATTCTTGAGTGGACCAAAATGTAATAGAAAATATAATACAAATGACTATTCTTAACCAAAATGACAAAAGTTGTATAAAAACACATTGATTCTAACACGGGTCATTTTTGACCCACTTATGGAAGACTGTAGGATCCAGTCACTCGTGCATCTAATGGTTAATCTCACCCCAGATTTTACCAAACATTGAGTTCCCTCATTTCATACACTTATTGTGTAACTTTATGGAGGCTGCTGCGCCATATTCCTTCAGTGAGGTGTTTTAGATTTTGTTTATGATGGCAGAAGTGGCTGCCGTACCTCTCATGATGTTTCCTAATACTCTTAAGACCTGCAGGGATGAGCTTCAAACAGGCACGAGACACCTCTGTCTCCATCCATTGAACAGAGACTGGGACTAATCACAGCGGGCGCCACACACCTCAAGAAGGTAGCAATTTTCCATCATTACTGTTAAATCCTGCTTAAAAGGACCGGATTCCGCAGACCTAATTACAAGGTGTTAATAATAACAATGTAATGACAGTCATTTTAAAGCCTGCCCAAAACCATAATCACTCTCCTAACTGAAGCTCACATTTAACTTTATAGTTTCTGTGTGATGTCTGCATTTTAAAACCACCATGATTTTCATTGATTGTCATTGTAATTACACCCACAATTGGTGTGTTAGGGTTTTGTGCGCGAGGGCATGAATTTGGAGCCCTGTCAGCTTTTTTCTTTTCCCTGAAGCGGCAATACAGCTGTTAAGGTAGATGTCTCACTGATGCTTTTCATGCAGCAGCCAGGCCAGCCCATCAGCCAAACTGCTGGATAGGGTGTAGCAGATATGGCGTTGAGTTGGATTTAATAGTTGGGTATTTTGGTCTCATAATGTTGTGCATTATTTCAGGACACCAAGCAGGACTGTGTCACTGAACTGAGTGTGAACTAAGAGGTTTCAGTCTGCATAATGAAAGAAATATGGTCAGGAAACAATCTTCTCCATGGTAATTACTGCTAAATGAGGCTGATGTGTAGCTGACCTGCTGTCTGCTTAGGGGTGTGGCTCAGTGCACCAAACACACCATCCAATCACAAGTTTCCCCCTAGACCCGGGATCAGCATTCATCATTGGCTGAAAGTCCAGACTGCCTGTAAAAGTTGTCTGAGCTTTGACTTTGTCAGCTTTGTGACAACTTGAGAGAAGTAATTCCAGATTGGACTGGAGTCAGATACTGAGGCTAGGTCATCGCATAAAGCATGACTTCCACAGACTCGGGAGATGGATTATTCATCAAAGAGCATGTTGAATCAGAGCAGAAAAGGTGCACGGCACAGGTGGCATGTCTTCCCTTCAGTGTTGATGCTTTGATGTCAGACAGAAGGCCGCTGGATGCTAAAGTTAGAGAAAAAGGAAGTTACGAATTTAATGATGATCAAGTGGATGACCTTCTACAACCGTTAGTATCAGTTAAATCAGAGCCACACGAAGAAGGGGAATGTCCCCTGTGGATCTCCAGCTCCTTAAAGATGTCCGCACCACTAAGTAAGTGAAATTGCTTTGATTTAAATTTAGAGTGAAATTTGGGCATGTGAATTCTTTGAAGGAACTGCTGAATGTTTTTGCTATGTAAAGTTGCAAGAAAAGTCACCTCACAACTGACAACATTTTGACTGATAAATTTCTGAAGTGATTATAGGTATAAATATATTGGAAACATATAAAGTGTACATACAGTATAGGTATATGTATATATAGATTTGTTTTTACTCAGATATACAGTGTAATTGTAATTATCTAATTATCAGTTGATTGTTTAGTCCAGAAAATAATGAAAACTGCGCTTCACAACTACCTGGAGTTTTAGGTCATACAACTCAGCTAACAGTACCACTTTTTTCAGATTGATAAGTGCCTCACTCAGATCAGTACATGATTAAAAAAAAATGTTTTTCCATTCTTTGTGCACCCTACATTTTTGCTTGATGTCACCCTTTACTGTGAAGTGCTTCCACATGTCTGACTTTTCCCTGCGTTGTTCTACTCACTAAGACGCTGTGTATGAGATTGTTTTATTTTATTTATTTTTTTTAATCCTGTCCTGTCCAGCAGCCTGGCAAGCAGAAAAGATATCTGATTACCTTGTTGTGCCAAATACATTTACCCTGTCTAATAACTTAAATTTTCTTAGTTATGCTGGACTTGACAGTGGAAATGGGGGAGGTAGTTGAGGGGATATGAAATGGTCCAATTGCTGTTCTGAGGAGATCTCGGCACAAGCCAGATATCTGCACCTGAAAGAGAACAGATACACGTGTGTGTGTGTGTGTGTGTGTGTGTGTGTGTTGGGGGTTGTAAGAGTAATTAATAGATGAAACCGTTCTGCCAGTGTTTGCACAGTAGCCCTCTCTAAGTTGTGCATCTATGTATTGTATCAGTGCAAATTAGAAAGTAGAAGTAATAAAGCTTTGATTGTGCATATACCCAATACCAGTATCAGGTCATCCCTAATGTTAGGCTAATTTCTCTTGTTATTCAGTGTACCTAGATGATAAACCAATAGAATAGTGTATATTTTTTGACTTATTTTTGTATTCTACCAGCATGTCATTTTGATGCATTTCTCCTGTCCTTTAGGGCAGCTTAGTCCAGCAGTCTGCTCCTTGAGGAAGCACAAAACCAACCGCAAGCCACGCACTCCCTTCACCACCATGCAGCTTCTGGCTCTGGAGAGGAAGTTCCGGCAGAAACAGTACCTGTCCATCGCAGAGCGAGCAGAGTTCTCCTCGTCCCTGTCACTGTCCGAGACCCAGGTCAAGATTTGGTTTCAAAATCGACGAGCCAAAGCCAAGAGGCTCCAGGAGGCCGAGGTGGAGAAACTTAAAATAGCTGCTGGAGTAGCATCCAAAGCACTGTTCTGCTCAGGCTTCCCATCTTTAGGTTTCCCTCTCAGTGCTAACCTACAGGCTGGTTCAGCAGCACTCTTTGGAGTCACAGCTCCTCTTTTCCCCGCTGCACATCTGGCCATGTATGGCTCACAGGTCGGCTACAATCTTTTCCATCTCTCATGAGAGGAAGCAGTAATACACTTGCAGACTGTGCTTGAATGGGGGGTGATAAGCATGTCTCATTAAATCATGCATCTTGGGCACAACTTGTCTGCAGCTGACCTAAAGTGAAAGCTGAAGACTTATTTCATTTTTATGTCTTGAGTTTGAAGGATAATTTACTTGCAAGAGAATCTATTAAAAGACAAGGACACAGCATATTTAAGACCATTCTTTGCTGTTTTCAAGTATTATCTTAAATACAAGAAATCATATGGTGCAGCTGTATGATTTGTCTTTTAATCAATCAATCAGTCAATCAAAGCTTTATTTATATAGGACTTTTCATATAAAAGATGCAACACAAAGTACTTCATACATTGAAATAAAACCCAATTAACTCCTCACACACACACACACACACAGACAGAAACTTTCTTCAGTGTCAAACTGAATGCTTATGTCGGGCACCGAGGATCCAAGTGTGGAAGTACCATCACTAGGGAGCCATCACCAGCAGGGAAAGTGCCAAGTCCACGGTTACAGGAACACCACCTCTGAGACCGCCAAGTCCAACCCAAGGGGTCAACACTGCAGGTGTGGTGCCGCAGCGCACGACCCCCTCAGGCAGGTAGACCACTGCAATCACAGGCCAGCGCCCTGCAGCCAGAAAACAGGCACAATTCCCCATGGGAGGGCCCCCCATGAGGAAACGCCAGAGCTTGGCAAGGTGAAAAAAAAATAAAATAAAACATTCTCTGATAAATAATAAGATAATTTGCTGATTAAAAAGCCTAGGCAGTTAAGATGACTAAAAGAATAAAACAACACTTAAATACAGTCAAACAGATATATATTCATAGGTATTAATAATTCGCAGTAAGATAAGTAATTGTGACATAAAATAGGTTTTAAAATAGTTGGTCTTGAGCCTGCTTTTAAAACCATGAACATTCTTAGCAGCCCTGATGTTCTCCGGCAGGCTGTTCCACAGACGTGGGCCATAGTAACTAAAAGCCGCTTCACCGTGGGCGCATGTTCAGCAGGAATAATTGAAAGGCCAGTGCCGGAGGACCTCAGGGACCATGGGGGCTCATATGCTTAAAGCAATTTTGATAAATAAGAAGGCCCAAGACCATGCAGACATTTATAATGCATGGTGGCGCAGTGGTTAGCACTGTGGCAGCATAGCAACTCACCCTTGGCCATGGGATTTCGGGTTTGAGCCCAGCCCCTGGCCAACAGTGATCTTTCTGTGTGGAATTTGCATGTTCCATCCATGTCTGCGTGGATTTACTCTGGGATTTCTCTGGTTTCCTCCCACAGGGGCCAAAAACATGCAGGTTAGGTTAACTGGCATCAACTGGCAAGGTATGAATGTGAGTCGTCCCTTGGCCCTTGCCCCTTTCGCCCAGGCCACAGTTGTAAATAAGAATGTGTTTTTAATCTGGCCTGCCTGGTTAAATAAAAGTTAAAAAAAATAAAAATAAACCAGGAAAAGAACTTTAAAATCGATCCTGCATTGGCACACAGGGAGCCAATACAGTGACTTTAAAACTGGCGTGATGTGAGCCTGCCGTCTGATCTTCGTCAGAACACATGCAGCTGAATTCTGTAATAACTGCAGATTTGAAATTGTCATTTTGGGAAGACCGGAGAACAGGGCATTACAGTAGTAAATACGACTGGTGATAAAAGCATGCATTAGTATCTCTGTGTTTGCTCGAGAGAGAAGTGGACAGACTCTGGCTATATTCTTTAGATGGTAAAATCCTGTTTGTGTTATATTTTTAATGTGTGGAGTAAAACCAAGCTCAGTGTCTAAAATGATGCCCAAATTCCTGACATTGGAATGTCAGGAATGTCCTGACATACCAAATTTTGGTAAAATTTTCTCCATGAGTTGCAGAACCGATGACTAAAACTTCAGTTTTGCCCTAGTTGAGCTGAAGAAGGTTTGCTACCATCCATGACTTGATGTCTAAAATACAGTTATAAAGGATGTCAACTGGTTCCACGTCATCAGGAGACACAGTGATACAGTTGTGTGTCATCAGCATAACTATGGTAATTAACACCATGTCTCCTGATAACATCCCCCAGGGGCAGCATGTACAGATTAAAAAGTACTGGACCTAAAATTGAACCTTGGGGCAAACCACAATTTATTTTGTAGACTCTGGAAGAACATGTATCCATACTTACCAATAAGTTCCTGTCTGTGAGGTAGGAGTTGAACCAATTAAGAACAGTACTAGAGAGGCCATCCAGGTCCTTTAGTCTGGTTAAAAGAATATGGTGGTCTGCTATATCAAAGGCAGCGCTTAGATCCAGTAGAACCACTACTGAAATTCTGTGTGAGTCCATGTTGTGCCTTAGATCATTAATAATCCTGACCTGGGCTGTTTCTGTACTGTGGTTCATCCTTTAATGCCTTTTATTTTGAATGAGTCAAATATATATTTCACATGTCATCCTTAAATGTACAGAGAATGGTCAATGTAAAAAAAATCCAATGAATATAACAAGACTCTACAGTTTTAACCCCTGTATTGTCTATTACGCACCTTTTGTCCTCCTGGGTCAAACTGACCCAAAGACAACAGGAGGGTTAAAGGATCAAATTTCCTGATGATTATTTATTTCTGTTAACTTTAAGTTCATGTATACGTTTATGTTTATTACATTGATAAAGTACAATTTATGTGTTTATTAAATATAAACTTAAGCAAACCCTTCTTTTTGCTGTCTTTATTTGTGGCATACATAGAGTACACAGTAGTATCACCTGAATTACTCTTAATGCAGTTTTCTAGGAATCTTCTTTCTAAGTGTGAATTTTGACATCCAGCTTCCCCCTCTTGCTCACACCCACCTAGGAAAATATTTTCTTTCTCATCTTTATCTACATGTTTTGTAGACTTTTCTCCTCAAATGTAGCAATTACATATTAAACCATGTCAGATGTAAACTTTCTCTGACTACCCTTAAACGGAGGTCCCCACATTAGCTGGGGATATACAGGCTGCTCCACAGTTGCCGTTAACTGGCCGGTTGTGCCGCCCGTTGACCATGAATAAGGTTCCTCCACGTACCACTGAACTGAGTCGACCATCGATGAAAATAATTGTCAAACGCTCCATTCAGAATCCATCATCCTGCTGCCACTGGCTTCACCGTTACTCTGGCATGGGGCCCTAGTCAGGTACTGTCAGCTGGAGCCAGCTGAGCCCAGGACTACATGATTATGGGCAAGGTCGTCACTCCCTGAGGTGACAGAACACCTCGTGCACCCCAGGGTGTACCTTGCAAGAGGCAGGGCACACCCTGGACAGATCGCCAGTCCATCGCAGGGCCAACACAGAGAGACAGACAACCATTCACTCTCACAGTCAGACCTAAGGACAATTTAGAATCCCCAGTTGATGCCAGTTAACCTAACCTGCATGTGTTTGGCCTGTGGAAGGAAACCAGAGTACCCAGAGAAAACCCACACAGACACGGGGAGAACATGCAAATTCCACACAGAAGGGTCACCAATGGTCAAGGGTGGGATCAAACCCGTGACCTTGCTATGCTGCCACTAACCACTGCGCTACCGAGCTGCTCTTTTCAGGAACCATTTCTTTTGTTAAAATTCAATTTAAGACAAAGACATGATGAAATGCTTGTATGCAGGTATTTTAGTTCCATTGTATAGAGTGATTCATTTTTCTATTCCGTTGAATCAAGATATAGTTAAGGATAGCATACCTCCCATTTTTTGAGCTTTCACTTCAGTCTGTTGAGTGTTCATAAAGGCCTAACAACTTTGCCGTAGTCTTCGGATGTGTTTTGGATTTATTTTTAATGGTGAGCTAGATAGTTTCATGAAATCAAACACTGAAAAAATACATCAATAAAGTGTTTAGAAAGGTGTAGAATTAAAGTATTCAGTTGTATTATAGTATATTCGTAAACAATACATTGATTCACTTGTGTAGTCTGAGTCGTATGCAAATGACCACTCATATATTGCTTCTCATTGCCTTTTAATTAATGTCTTAATTTAATCAGTGACCAAAAAACAAGGACCCCAAAAAAATGCCAAGAAAGCACCATACATTGAGGCATTGTGACTTCTTCCTCAAAATTCTGTTGTGAGACACAGGACTACTCGCAATAACCAGCATGGTGTGACTAAATCTCCAGTGTTGGGAATTATCCTATGTGCATCTGTACAACTTGTTTTCTTAATAGAGAAAAGGTCTTCCCAAACTGGGCCATAACTAGAGAGGTGTATTATTAAATCCCTTGAGTACGTATAACGCTAGATAAGTCAAAAATAATATTTTCATGGAAAATGGAGGCACCGTACTCTATAGGCAATTATGTATAATGGCTGAGAGCACTTTCAGCATTGTGATAATGGTACACAAACAATTGTTCATTGAATTTATTGCAATTACTGTATATAAGTAAGCTATGTATATGGAATGTGACTAAAATAATAATAATAATGGATTAGATTTATATGACACTTTACATGTCAAGTGACATCTCAAACCACTTAAAGTGAGTCCATTATTCATTCACTCCAGACAGACATTGGTAAGCGACCTGTAGCCACAGCTGCCAATCTGCACCAACAGCCTCTCTGACCACTCTCAAACATTTATATCCAGTGCCATGGACACTGGAGGCAAGATGGGAAAAGTGTCTTTCCCAGGGACACAATGGCAGGATGGCTGGGGAGAGCAGAATTTGAACCACCAACCCTCTGGTTATTGGGCAACCTGCTCTACCTCCTGAGCCACTGCAGCTTGCACTATAGCCTATCTAATATGGATAGCTAGATAGCTAGGTAGATAGATAAAAGTCATTTTTTTCCTCAAAATTTTACACACAATACCCTATAATGACAACATGAAAAAAAGTTTTTGGGAGATTTTTACAAATGTACTAAAAATTAAAAACTAAGAAATCACATGTACATAAGCATTCACAACCTTTGCTTAATACTTTGTTGATGCACATTTGGCAGCAATCACATCCACACAGCATGATGCTGGTACCACCATGCTTCACTGCTTCACTGCTTCACTGTAGGGATGGTATTGGCCTGGTGATGAGCGGTACCTGGTTTCCTCCAAACATGACGCCTGGCATTCATGCCAAAGAGTTTAAGCTTTTTCTCATCAGACCAGAGAATTTTGTTTCTCATGGTCTGAGAGTTCTTCAGGTGCCTTTTGGCAAAATCCAGGCAGGCTGCCATGTGCCTTTTACTAAGAAGTGGCTTCCATCTGGCCACTCTACCATACAGACCTGATTGGTGGATTGCTGCAGAGATGTTGTCCTTCTGGAAGGTTCTCCTCTCTCCACAGAGGAATGTTGGAGCTTTGACAGAGTGACCATTGGGTTCTTGGTCACCACTCCTCTCTGACTAAGGCCCTTCTCCCCTATCACTCAGTTTAGATGGCCATGCCTGCTCTAGGGAGAATGCTGGTGGTTCCAAACTTCTTCCATTTACAGATGATGAAGACCACTGTGCTCATTGGGACCTTCAAAGCAGCAGAAATTCTTCTGGACCCTTCCCCAGATTTGTGCCTCGAGGCAATCCTGTCTCAGAGGTCTACAGACAATTCCTTTGACTTCATGCTTGGTTTGTGTTCTGACATGCACTGTCAACTGTAGAACCTTATACTGTATAGACAGGTGTGTGCCTTTCCTAATCAAGTCCAATCAACTGAATTTAGCACAAGTGGACTCCAGTGAAGCTGTAGAAACATCTCAAGGATGATCAGTGGAAACAGGATGCACCTGAGCTCAACTTTGAGCTTCATGGCAAAGGCTGTGAATACTTATGTAAACATGTGATTTCTTAGTTTTTTATTTTTAATAAAGTTGCAGAAATCTAAAAAAAAAAAACAAAAAAACTTTTTCACATTGTCATTATTGGGTGTTGTGTGTAGAATTTTGAGGAAAAAAATGAATTTAATCCCTTTTGGAATAAGGCTGTAACATAACAAAATGTGGAAAAAGTGAAGCGCTGTGAATACTTTCCGGATGCACTGTGTATGTGTGTATATATATGTGTGTGTGTGTGTGTGTGTGTGTGTGTGTGTGTGTGTGTGTGTGTGTGTGTGGTAAGGATGTCAGAGTTGGTCAAAGCCAATGCCACATGTCTCTACCAAGTTGGTGCAAGAGTAAGTGTGATACCTACTGGCCAGGATGAATGTTTTCTTTATCACAATGAACTGTTAGCACTGCATGGCATGTGGGGCAGTCTGCATCGGTAACCATGACCGATTCGGGTCGGGATCCGAGGCTGCTGGCTATAGCTGGCGGTTTGGCCACTCATTCACATATGCGTGCTGTGTTCTAGGGACCGGTCATGTCCTGTCGGCCACAGGGACTACACGCCCCTGTTAACCAGTGACGCTTTGTGTCCTTCACTTTTGTGAGGCAAACGTTTACGTCTCGGCGGTGGCAGGAACCTCTTACAATATTCCTTACATTTGTTGGTGACCGAGAAAAGTCAGCTTTAACAAAAATTCTCTGCTCATGCCATTGCCTATGGAGTGGCAAGCACAGTTACCTGAGGGGCTCCGTTGCAGCTGGCGGGCAGCTCCTCGGGGCTCGTGGGGGAACTGCCAAGTCAAGCTGCTGAGACCCAGAATCTCCAAGGGCATTGTGGCGCTCCATGGGACAGCTCTGCCACTGAGTCCCAAGGGAGTCCCTCTGTGCTCAGTGTGGGAGCCGAGCACAGAGGTTGTATTTGGTTGAAGATACATCCAAGCCAGCACCACTGATCCGAGCTAGAAGTTCTAGTAGAAGCTAAAGGCTCGTAGCTAGGCAGCTAATGGCTAAGCGTTGTAGAAGGGAGGGTGGAGTTGAATAGGTGAAGGATGTTTCTTAAACTGTTTCAAGAAAGACGGGGAAAATACAAAATAAATTTGCTGCAATAATGAGCTGGTTAAAGAAAATGTGAACTAAATATATCACAAATATTTCATTAAAATATGTGAGCTGTTAAAATGTGAAAAAAGCACAATGACCTCTTTAAGTGAACTATTAAAGATTATCAATCTGCTACACTCTAAAATGCAAGCATGGTGTCGTGATTTGCCCTTTGCAGGGCAAAGATGAGACGCCAAATGCCAACAGTGAGTTTTGTTGGTTTTGTTACAAAGTGCAAAATAATGAGCCTCGAGGGGCAAAACACATAAGCTATGACACTCGACTGCGAAGGGTCAAAATAACTAAACAATACAAGGAGTCAAAGAGACACTTACACTTTAAACAGTGAGGGCGAAACCTGACGCAGAGTCTGGAGCCGGACGTGGGGACTCCAGCCTGAAAGGGTGTGAGATTACAGCGAAGAATGAATCTCCACTGCGATCTTAAATAGTGCTAGCAATAACCACAAACAGGTGAGACAAATAATAAGGTATTAAGTGCAGCAGCTGTGACGGTCTGCTAATGGCCGGACAGGAGGAAGTGCTGCCGCGGCGCTGTCAAAATAAAAGCCCAAAGACAATCCTGTAACAACAAGACTAAACAGACAGAAAAAGGAAAAATAATAAATGACTCGAACGCGGACAGACCCACGCTCGTGATCACCACAGTGCCCCCACTTTAAGGGGTGGATTCCAGGCATCTCAATTGTAACATCTAAGAAAGAGGAACACCCCCCACCACCAACAACAACAACAACCAGAAGAACTATCAAAACCAGCCTCGGGAGGGTGGAGGGGGAAGCCTGGAGGAAACGACACTGGAAAGAAAAAATGAACTCAAAAATATTAAACCACAAGATACTAAGACATATGCTAAACACCAAAATATCCCCATAAACTGCAAATGGGAATTCCTATTTTCCCACAATTTTAATTCCCATAACTTTCTGTCAAAAGACAGAGATTTTATATGGTAAGCAAAAATAGATTAATGTATTTTACCTTTTCTTTAGAAAAGTCCATGCAAGAAATTAGCAATGAACTAGAATCCAAAAATATAACAAATTGCAGCACACAGGTTTGAAATAAGAACTTCTCTCTTCTTTCCCCCCCCAGTTTTTTTGAAATGTCAACGTGAAAAATTACACCAAAATAGCAAATTCACAAACTTTAAGTTAAAACAAGAATAACTTCTCTCCCAGAAAAGTTAAACCAGAAAGAAATCCGAACTAAGATGCTGGATAATACATGCCTACACAAAAAATTAGAGAAACACTAAGAATAAATCAAATTCCCAAACTTCAAGTTGAAGGGAGAATAACTTCTCCCTCAGAAAATTTAAACCAAAAAAGAACTCTGGACAAGATAACTGGATAATACATGTTTACAAAAAGGAGACACACTAAGAATCACATATTACCAGTCACATGAATGCATTGTTCTGGAGGCCGCCCAGAGTCCCAGCTCCACCCAACCATCACAGGGAATAGGTCAGGCGGCCTACCAGACCTCCAGCACCACAGAGTCAGGCGAAAAGGTCCCTCCGGTGGCCTCCCCACATCGCTGGGCCAGCGGACCACGGAGCCCTGCTCACCTACCCCAGAAGGCACAAGAGGAGGCGGGTAGCCCCCACCAACCCTTGGCAGGGAACGACCCATGAAGGAACCAAGAACTTGAAACCAAATCTCAGCAGCCTTCAGCTCCAGTACCGCACCCGCGATGGCCTCGGCCTGAGGCATAGCAGCATCCTTGATGGCCGCGGCCTGAGGAGCTGGAACCACGATGACCTCGGCTTGAGGAGCTGGACCCACGATGACCTCGGGCAGCAGACCAGAACCCACGGAGACCTCTACCGTGGCAGGAAGCACCTCAGTGACCCTGAGAAAAGGCTCGGAAACAAGGAGCACAGGAACACAGTCAGGGTCACCGGCAGCAGTGGAACCCGGTGAGGCGAGCTCAGATGCTGCTGACGGCAGCACCTGGCTCTCCTCCGCAAGAGCCAGACAAGATCTCTCCAAAACAGAAATAATGAAAATAAAGGAGAGCACTTGCCTGAGCTCAAGTTCCACTGCCATCCAGGACTCCATCGATCTGGATGGCAGTCCTCTTGGCCCAGCCTCCTGGAGGTCCAACTCTACTGCGGCAGCCCCAGCCGCAGGCATGATGGTCTCAGCAGTCTCTGGACCCCCTGGCGCTGCAGCCCACACAGATGGCTCGCTCTGCGTGGTGATTGGAGATCCACTCCCAACTGGGACAGGATTCTGCTCAGTGGAAATCTGGGGATGCTTCGTTGTCGGCACAGATTCCCACTGGCAGGCTGACCTCCTCCTCTGTCCATAACGTGACTGCGGGGCTGGAACCAGGGCCTCAGGCCCCTCCTCCTTTCGGCGGTTTAGTCCTGGCACCAGCGGACACTCGGGGAATATAGGAGGAGACACAAAGGAAGCAGGTTGCAAATTTATGGCTGGAGCAGGTGGTGAGAGCTCAAGGGACTGCAAAACCTGAGTGTCACCCCCAGGAATCAGACAAGATAATTAATCAGTTAAAGCTTGAGAATGAAAAACCATTTACCTGTCATCCTGGGGTACGGTGGTCACTGCTGCAGCAGGCTCTGTTCTTCCCTCTCCCGTTCCAGGGATGCAGGTGGGTACCCTGGGAAGACGAGGAGGAGCCACTCCTGGCGGATTGGCGACGAAGGCAGCCGGAGATGAAGTCACTAGGTCCGCAGCAGCTGGAGGAAGAGCCATAGAGGAGGGAGGAGCAGCTGAGGCAGTCCTGGGTAGGGGAGCTGGCGAAACAGCTGAAAATGAAGACCCAGAGGCTGAGGCTGATGTCACACCTCTCTGCCGTGGCGAGGAAAAAACAGCTGGCTGGGAGACAGAGGAGTCTTTCCGGCGGCCCGTAGCTGGACCCAAACGGGAACCCCGCGGAGAACTGACCCAGTCATTATACTCCCTCCCCTTCGGAATGGCCGTGTCCCGGGGAGAAGATGAGTTCTGTGCAGGGCGATGACATCTTCTGGCTGGAGGCGAAGCTAAATTCAAATTGGGGAAACTCTGCTGCTGCGCTGAAACTGAGGCCAGAATCTCGGCGTACTCAGGATAATTATTTAATCCGGGATTTGCCTCCACCAGTCTAACAGCTGCCACCACGCTCTTCAGAATTTCACCGGGGTAGTACGCGGCGCAAGCTTCAGCCACTCGGCCCCTGATGGGTTCAGCTGCCCACTGCTCATCTTCACTGGGAACCCCAGCTGCCCTACTCCTCCACTGCGTTGGAAGACAGCTCTTCTGTGAAGCAGAAACAGGGGCTGGGAGCGTAGCAGGAACCTGATCCTGGGGCGAGGAGCGGGAGTGCCTCGCCGTCTGCTCCGTCTTCGGCCTCCTGCTGGAACTCCTCGCCAGCTGAAAAGGTGAGATCGCAGCGAAGAATGAATCTCCACTGCGATCTTAAGTAATGCTAACAATAACCACAAACAGGTGAGACAAATAATAAGGGATTAAGTGCAGCAGCTGTGACAGTCTGCGAACAGCTGGACAGGAGGAAGTGCTGCCGCGGCGCTGTCAAAATAAAAGCCCAAAGACAATCCCGTAACAACAAGACTAAAAGGAAAAATAATAAATGATTCGAACGCAGACAGACCCGCACTCGGGATCACCACACATGCTTATAAGACTGTATACTAGCTGCTGGTTGCACTGGTGCATTAAATGAAAAAGCATCTACCACGTATAGATGCAAACAGAACAGGGTGGCCTGAGGGAAGAGGTGTTGCATTCTTTAATGACTATTTATTCTGCCATTTTCCCTAAAGATGTGAAATTATGTCCTCAAAAGTAAATGTTTTCTGCAAATAGCATGTCTCACACTGTCTTAATTGTAAACATGTTTCCATGTTGCTCTTGGATCTTGGAGAGGTGCAGATTTATTTGTATGATGTGAGCTTTATTTTTAAATTGTATACTTTAACTGAACCCGTTGTTTAACTGTGAAATTGTAACACAGCATTAGAGCAGGTTGTCCCTTAGCAGTTGCTGGTTTATTGTGCTTCTCCCAGAATTCAGACTCCAGAACTGTGTGAAATTATATGTGGAGACTTTGAGATAACAGCACAGGGCAGTCTCTCTCATGATCTCTGTCCTCTCCTAACTTGGAAAAAAAAAAACTTATTACCATTAGCACATATTTCACAGCCCATTTGCGCCCCTCCATTTTAAAATTAAACCCAGCATTAAGCTGATAATAAGGTCCTTGATGGCTTTGATTAGCCCAAAACCTTGGTCGTCAGCTGGAAACATTTTTGCAGTGAAACTTAAGAAGACGGATCTCAGGCCAGAAAAGACAGAGAAGAATGTGTTTTTATTGTGGTTAAATACTCCAATAATAATATTTTAATGAAGTAAATTCAGTGAACAATAAGAGAGATTCAGTACATTTAGGATTTACAGTGCTGTGAAAAAGTATTTGCCCCTTCCTGATTCCTTATATTTTTACATAATAGTACATGCCCGTGCATACTCGTGCATGCCCATAGAAACCAAGTATTTCTGCATGCCTGCAGAAAGCAGGTGTAAGCAAGGGTGTAAGCAAGCACGTCAGCGCTCATTCAGTGATGCCTGCCTTTGATCTTTGATGGTGTCTTAGTGAGTCCGATGATCTGTGATGATGTCATAGCGAGTGCTATGATCGTGAGTCATGCCTGCAGTTGATCTTTGAAGATGTCCTAGGTCCTATGATCTTTGATGATGCCACAGCGATGATGTACTGCTTCAAATGGATGTAAGATTTCCAGATTTACACACAAACTGACAGAGATTTCTTGAATTTATCGAGTGATTTTTTTTCAGTTTTCCAGATTTACTGCTTTGAATGGGTGTGGTTCTTCTTCTTCTTCTTTTAAATTTGATTGGTGGTTGGCAACCAGCTTACAGGTGCATTACTGCCATTGACTTGATTATCATCACTCTATATAAGATAAGATAAGATAAGATAAGACAAGATAAGCCTTTATTAGTCCCACAACGGGGAAATTCCAGGATTGCAACAGCACAGGGATAGCAACACTCAGAGCAACAATCAGAAGGCAAGAAAAAAAAAAGCAAGCAAGCAAGAGCATATGTACATATTACTATATATATATACATGTATATATGTATATATATACTGTATATATACATATATATATGTATACATATATACATATACATATATACATATATATATGTATATATGTATATATATACTGTATATACAGTATATATACAGTATATATACACAGACACACAGTGTAGAGCGTTGTAGCTGGATGGGATAAATATATGAGTATATAAACACACAGTACGGAGCATTGCAGCTAGATGGAATAAATATGTAAATATATAAACACAGTGCGGAGCATTGAAGCTAGATGGAATAATATGTAGATATATAAACACACAGTACGAAGCATTGCAGCTAGGTGGAAAAAATATGTAAATATATAAACACACAGTGCGGCGCAATGTAGCTAGATGGAATAATATGTAGATATATAAACACAGTGCGGAGCATTGTAGCTAGATGGAATGAATATATAGATATATAAATATAAACATAAACATAAACACACCCAGTGCGGAGCATTGTAGCTAGATGGAATAAATATGTAAATGTATAAACACACACAGTGCAGAGCATTGTTGCTAGATGGGATGAAACAGCACAACTGTCTACTTAGTTATCCTACATGGTATGATTATGTGCCCATACATATTCTCACCCTCCGTAGCGACCGGTATTTTCCTAGTTGTATGCCGGAGGGGACCATTGTGTAAGTCTATTGCATCTTTTGCATTCAAAAAAACTATTAGTTTGTTACGTCTTTTTGCTATCTCTGCGAGCAGCCCTGCTTAGGTTGTACAGTCTGACAGCCGTTGGTAGGAAGGACCTGCGAAACCTCTCGGTTGTGCACCTGGGATGATGTAGTCTGCTGCTAAATGAGCTCCTCAGTGCATTCAGTATGTCCTGCATAGGGTGGAACTCGGACTCCAGCAGAGATGACAGTTTAGCCACCGTCCTTCTCTCTCCTATCTCCTCCACCGGATCAAGGCGCTGCCCCAGGACGGAGCTAGCTTTCTTGATCAGTTTGTTCAGTCTCTTCCTATCGGCTGCAGTAATGCCACTGCCCCAGCAGACCACTCCAAAAGTGATGGCTGATGCCACCACCATGTCATAGAATGTCTTCAACAGCGCCCCTTGTACACCAAAAGACCTGAGTCTCTTCAGTAGGAACAGCCTGCGCTGTCCCTTCTTGTAGAGTGCGTCAGTATTGTGTGACCAGTCTAGTTTATTGTTCAGATGAACACCCAGGTACTTGTAGGATGTCACCATCTCAATGTCTGTTCCCTGTATATTTACTGGTGCTGTGAGGGGTTGTCCTTGCCTGCAGCAGTCCACCACCAGCTCCTTAGTTTTCCTCGCATTGATCTGGAGGCAGTTCCGATGGCACCAGTCCACAAAGTCCTGGATAAGCCCTCTGTACTCAGCTTCATCTCCATTGGAGATGAGGCCAACGATCGCAGAGTCATCAGAGAACTTCTGTAGATGGCAGTGTGTTGTGTTGTGTGAGAAGTCCGCAGTATAAAGAGTGAACAGGAAGGGAGCCAACACCGTTCCCTGGGGGGCCCCCGTGCTACTGATGATCGTGTCGGACACACAGTCCCGGGTTCTCACAAACTGAGGCCGGTTCGTGAGGTAGTCCAGGATCCATGATGACAGGTGCTGGTCCACCCCTGCACGCAGCAGCTTGTCCTTCAGGATCATCGGTTGGATGGTGTTGAAAGCACTGGAGAAGTCAAAGAACATGATCCTCACCACATTCCCGGGCTTCTCCAGGTGGGACAGAGAATGGTGAAGGAGGAAGATCACTGCATCCTCCACCCCAATGCCATGCTGGTAGGCGAACTGGAGTGCATCCTGTGCAGACGCACAGGACTTGAGGAGCTTTGCGCTGATGCCGTCCGGTCCCGACGCCTTCCTCGCCTTGATCTTCCTCAGCTCCGTCCTCACCTGGGTCCTGGTCAGGGTCAGGATGGGGGGCTGTGTGTTGGGAGTGGGGGGGTGTTGGTGGAGTGGGGAGTGGGCAGCAGGACTTGATGTCTTTACAGGCAGCAGTGGTTGTTGTGCAGTCAGGGGGGAGGGTGGTTGGTCAAACCTATTGAAAAACAAATTCAGATTGTTCGCCCACTCCCTGCCCCCCGTGGCCTGGGGGGAGGTATTCTGGAGCCCAGAGATGGTTTTGAGGTTTCTCCAGACCCCGCTGATGTCGCTCTGTTGCAGCTTGTCCTCCATCTTCCTCCTGAAGCTGTCCTTGCCTTCTCTGATCTTTCTCCTCAGCTCCCTCTGTACGGACTTCAGCATCTCCCTATTCCCCGACCTGAAGATCCTCTTCTTCTCTCTCAGAAGTGTTTTAATCTCAGGGTTGATCCAGGGTTTGTTGTTTGAGCAACACCGTATGGTCTTGGTGGGAACGGATTTGTCCGCACAGAAGCTGAGGTAGCCCATGAAGGTGTGAATGAGGCCATCGATGTCCTCACCATGTGGATCGCAGAGCTGCTTCCAGGCGGTGGCTTCAAAACAGCCCTTTAGAGTGTCCATTGCCTCCTCAGACCATAACATCACTGTGCGCATGGCCGGGGGTTGTCTGTGCACTAGGGGTTTGTACACCAGCCGGAGATGAACCAAGTTGTGATCCGATCTCCCGAGTTGGGGGAGTTGTGATGAGGTGTACGCCTCCTTAGTGTTTGCGTAGAATAAGTCCAGTGTTTTATTGTCTCTAGTGTGGCATGTGACATACTGGGTAAACGTGGGTAGAACGGGAGACAGTGAAACATGGTTGAAATCGCCTGAGATGAGGAGAAGAGCATCTGGGTGTTCTGTCTGCAGCCTGCTGGTTACTGAATGGATGACGTCACGCGCTGTCCCAGCGTTCGCCGTCGGATTTGCATAAACAACAATGCAGATCACGTGTGAGTGTTCTCTCGGGAGATATGTAGGCCGCATGCTAACAGCTAGCAACTCAATGTCTTTGCTGCAGTGACGTTGTTTAACAGTGATATGTCCCGGTCTGCACCAGTTGTTGTTAACATACATTATCACTCCACCGCCCCTTGCTTTGCCACTGTCTGGTGTTCGGTCTAACCGTATCATGTGGAAACCCTCCAGCTCAATGTTAGCATCTGCTGCTAGTTCAGTTAGCCATGTCTCAGTAAACAAAAGGAGAGAGCACTCCCGGTATGTGCTATCGTAACGGCAGATAGCCGCTAGCTCATCTACCTTTCCCAGTATAGAGCGTACATTCCCCATAATAACGGATGGGAAGGTGGGTCTGTACCTTATACTCCTTGTCCACCGTCTAACACCAGCCCGACAACCACGTTGTTTTCACCTTATTTCTCTCGGTACGTCGAGTTTTTTCGTCAGCACCGAGTGGCGATTAAGTGCAAGCAGCTGTTTCCTGCTGTACCGTCTCCTGCTGTAAACAGTGGCTCCGTCCGCCGGCTCGGGAGGCATTTTGGGGCGATCTGTGTGTCCGTGATGTATAAAGTGTGTAAAGAAAGAAAGAAAAAAACTCAGAATTGAGCCGCTGTTGCAAAAGGCAGCCGACTCGTGTGGCGCTGGAAGTTTTTTTTTTTTTTTTTTTTTTTTGTATCTTTGTATCTTTATATCTTTGTATAAAGAGTTCTGAACAACTTCTTCTTCTTCTTCTAGACCTGACTGGCGGTTGTGGTTAAAGTGCTGTGTCCTATTGTGTATATGACGGCATTGCGAGTCCTGATATTCATAATATATTTTTTAAGATTTCCAGATTCACTGCTTCGAATGGGTGTGGCTTAAAGTGCTGTGTCCTCTTGTGTATATGATGGCATGGTGCTTTTGTCTATACTAGTGCATACCAGTGCATGCCCGTAGAAACCCATGCATGCCCGTAGAGGGGATGCATTGGAACAGAATTCTTGCCAGTTACAGGACAGTTGCTATAGCAACACAGCACTGAGTGGCAATCACATGTGATGGCTTTTGTATGCAGCAAAACATAAAAATCACACAAAATATGCCCTGCCATCTGGGGCTGTTTGCCCCTGCTTGTTACTTCTTCTCCTGCCTGTCACTGTTCTGTGTTATGTTGCTTACCTGTGTCTATATGTAGTATGTCTTGTAGGGAGTCATGCCTCGGTCTCAGCTTCTCTGTGCCTTGCATGGAATTCACTATCCCTGGCCAGCCGACTATTCCACATCACCTCGGTCTCAGCTTGTCTGTGCCTTGCCTGGCGTGCAGCATTTCGGGCTGCACGCCATTTCGGGTTTCAAGTGACTCAGCATGTGCATGGCACACTGCCACATGTTTCCTGTCTGTTTGTGCATCCCTTGACTGTTGCACCCTATGCTAGTGAAGGGTCTCCTCCTGTCTTAGACGGGTGTGTTGTTCAGAGTCATGAGTGCAATGTACTGCTGGAACCTCAGGTGTTTCATCTTCATGGCATCTTTTCTGATGTGCAGCAGTTCTCCTCATTCTATTGCTCTCCATCTGGCGGGTCTTCTTCTTCTTCTTCTTCATGGAGACCTCTGGTTGAGGGATCGGTGCATCGCAATTCCAGTTCATGGACAGGATCATGAAAATAGATCTGAGCAAAAAGAGGCTTTCAACCCTGTTCAGGAAGACACCAATGACTTATTCACCTTGCCAGTTTTGAGCCATATGACATCATAAAGACACATTAGTCTAGGCATTGTGAGTGATGGTCTATATGACATAATAAAGACACATTTGTCTATGTGCCGTCTGTCGTGGTTCGAGCGCTGATTTCGTCCGCGCTCGGGCCATGCAGTATTTTCCTCCCATCTGGTGTGTGTGTTCCCGATGGCTCTCCGAGCTCTTATTGTGACAGCGTTCGGAGGGGCTTCCGGCTGTCAGAGCTGAGCCTTCTGACAGCTGAGCTGCATTAGTGATTGCCTCATCAGCTGTTCCATCCTGAGCCCTATTTAAAGAAGCAGCTGAGGGCTAAACGTGGCTGCAATCTCGTCGGACAATCCCTCGTCTGACATTGTCGAGCATTCCTCGTCGAGCTTCCCCTGGTCAGACGTGAACAATCCTTCATCTTCGTCCATTATTGTAAGTGTGTTTCATTGTGAGTCTGTTCTTCCTTGCCATAGTCTGAGTTATAGTTATTGTGTGTTTTAGCCCCCCGTGGCTCATTATTTTGTCATTTGTCCTTTATTAATAAATTATACAAACTCATCGGCTGGCATCGGCGTCTCATTGATGGCTCGTGAGGGCCATCGTTGACACCGTCATATAGACATCATATCTTTATGACGGCATCGCAAGTCCTATGATGCCTAAATTCATAGGGTGTCCTATGATGATCAGGCAGAGATCATAGGCCGTCCTATCAGGTGTTTCATCTTCATGGTATCTTTTCTGACATGCAGCAGTTCTCATTCTATTGCTCTCCATCTGGTGGGTCTTCTTCCTCTTCTTCTTCGAGACCATTGGTTGAGGGATAGGTGCGTCGTAATTCTAGTTCATGGACAGGATCATGAATATAGATCTGAGCAAAAAGAGGCTTTCGACCCTGTTCAGGAAGACACCAATGACTTATTCACCTTGCCAATTTTGAGCCATATGACATCATAAAGACACATTTGTCTATGTGCCATCATATAGACATCATATCTTTATGATGAAATTGCAAGTCCTATGATGCCTGAGTTCATAGGACGTCCTATGATGATCAGGCAGAGATCATAGGCCATCCTATGATGTCCTGTAATATACACAGGGACAAAATTGTTGGTACCCCTCTGTTAATGAAAGAAAAACCCACAATGGTCACAGAAATAACTTGAATCTGACAAAAGTGGTAATAAATAAAGTCTATGAAAATTAACCAATGAAAATCAGACAATGCTTTTGAATTGTAGTTCAACAGAATTATTTTAAAAAACAAACTCATGAAACAGGCCTGGACAAAAATGATTGTACCCTTAACTTAATATTTTGTTGCACAACCTTTTGAGGCAATCACTGCAATCAAACGATTTCTGTAACTGTCAGTGAGACTTCTGCACCTCTCAGCAGGTATTTTGGCCCACTCCTCATGAGCAAACTGCTCCAGTTGTCTCAGGTTTGAAGGGTGCCTTCTCCAGACGGCATGTTTCAGCTCCTTCTCACAGATTTTCAATAGGATTTAGATCAGGGCTCATAGAAAGCCACTTTAGAATAGTCCAATGTTTCGATCTTAGCCATTCTTGGGTGTTTTTAGCTGTGTGTTTTGGGTCATTATCCTGTTGCAAGACCCATGACCTGCGACTGAGACCAAGCTGTCTGACACTGGGCAGCACATTTCTCTCTAGAATACCTTGATAGTTTTGAGATTTCATTGTACCCTGCACAGATTCAAGACACCCTGTGCCAGATGCAGGAAAGCAGCCCCAGAACATAACAGAACCTCCTCCATGTTTCACAGTAGGGACAGTGTTCTTTTCTTGGTATGCTTCATTTTTGCGTCTGTGAACATAGAGCTGATGTGCCTTGCCAAAAAGTTGCAGTTTTGTCTTGTCTGTCCATAGGACATTCTCCCAGAAGCTTTGTGGCTTGTCAACATGCAGTTTGGCAAATTCCAGTCTGGCTTTTTTATTTGTTTTCTGGGCTCTTTTGTTACCATTCATATTATCCGTCTCCTCCTGTGGCCACGTCCAGGGAGGTTGGCTACAGTCCCGTGGATCTTAAATTTCTGAATAATATGTGCAACTGTAGTCACAGGAACATCAAGCTGCTTGGAGATGGTCTTATAGCCTTTACCTTTAACATGCTTGTCTATAATTTTCTTTCCAATCTCCCGAGACAACTCTCTCCTTTGTTTCCTCTGGTCCATGTTTAGTGTGGGACACACCATGTCACCAAACAGCACAGTGACTACTTGTCACCCTTTAAATAGGCCGACTGACTGATTACAAGTTTGTAGACACCTGTGATGTTAATTAGAGGACACATCTTGGTTGAACATGTCCCTATGGTCACATTATTTTCAATCTTTTCTAGGGGTACCATCATTTTTGTCCAGGCCTGTTTCATGAGTTTGTTTTTTAAAGTAATTCTGTTGAACCACAATTCAAAAGCATTGTCTGATTTTCATTGGTTAATTTTCATAGAATTTTTATTTATCACCACTTTTGTCAGATTCAAGTTATTTCTGTGACCATTGTGGGTTTTTCTTTCACTAACAGAGGGGTACCAACAATTTTGTCCACGGCAGTATGATGTCATATAATATATGACAGACACAAAGAGATTTCTTGCTTTAATAGAGTGATGATGGCATCACGAGTCCTGATGTTCATATATTTTTTAAGATTTCCGGATTTACTACTTCGAATGGGTGTGGTTTAAAGTGCTGTGTCCTATTGTGTATATGATGGCATGATGCTTTTGTCTATATGATGGCATTGCGAGTCCTGATGTTCACTGTATATGACATCATAAAGACATCAAGGACAGCATCATATCATACGCTGTCAGGCAGGCATCACTGTACATGACATCATAAAGACAGGAAGGTAGGCTGGATGTCCTATGATGCTGACATCATAGGGACATCATAGGCTCTGCTATGATGCAGACATAGGGACATAGGGACTGTTAGTGCAGTTCTACACAGCCATCATCGAGTCCATCCTCACCACCTCCATAACCGTGTGGTACGCAGGAGCCACTGCCAGGGACAGACTAAGGCTGCAGCGCGTCGTGCGCACTGCTGAGAAGGTGATCGGCTGCAAGCTCCCATCTCTCCAGGATCTGTACATCTCCAGGACCCGGAGGCGTGCTGGCCGGATCGTAGCCGATCCCTCACACCCTGGTCATGTACTGTTTGCCCCCCTCCCCTCTGGTAGAAGACTTCGGTCCATCCAGACTAAAACCTCCCGTCACATGAACAGCTTCTTCCCCTCTGCCATTAGACTGCTGAACACTAAGTGACTCTCGTGCACCATGTACAGCAGCTCAACCAGACTCATGTCAATCATCACTGTTTTCTTCCTGCATTACCGACTGCACTATATAGTTCTCCACAGTATCTGCTGCTGGCTAATATATATTTTAACTGTTGACCAGTATCACTTAATCTTATCCTACACTTTATTACATGTATAGTTTATTTCTCTTATCTTATCATGTTTAATGTTGCAGCATTGTACCGAGACAAATTCCTAGTTTGTGTACTACATGAACAATGGCAATAAACCTGATTCTGATTCTGATTCTGATCATAGGCACATCATAGGCCGTCCTATGATGTCCTATGGTCGTGACACACACACACACACACACACACACACACACACACACACACACAGAGATTTCTTGAATTTATAGTGATATGATGGCATCGCGAGTCCTACGATGTCTGAGTTCATAGGGTCATCATAGGACATCATGCAGATATCACAGGCCATCCTCTGAATGCCTGAGATCATAGTATCATCATAGGTCATAGCAAGTCCTATGATCGTGAGTGATGTCTGCCATTGATCACATAGTCAAAGATACCTGTCTATATGTCTCTATGATGTCATGTAGACATATCTATATGACGGCATCGTGAGTCCTATGCTGTCTGAGATCATAGAATCATCGTGAGTGATGCCTGCCGTTGATCACATAGTCAAAGATACCTGTCTATATGTCTATATGACATCATATAGACAAAGACACCTGTGTACATGTCTCTGCGACGTCATATAGAGTCTACATGACATCACCTGTCTATATGGCTATCTGATGTCTTATAGACATCATACAGTATCTTTATGATGGCTTCGCAAGTCATATGATGCCTGAGATCATAGGCTCACCATAAGACAACTGGCAGACATCATAGGCCATCCTACATAGGCCATAGCAAGTCCTATGATCGTGACTCAGGTTCAGGTTCAGGTTACTTTATTTGTACCCGTAGGTAGATTTGTTTTGCAGTTGGTGACATCCATATTTACAAGCCACTAATTACATTCAACATAGACACTAACACAGGCACACATCTTACAAAATAGGTAAATATAAAATATGTACAATATAATTTTTATAGCTTGTACAACTCTTTGACAGCAGCAGGGACAAAGCGGTTTTTGTAGCGCTGGGTTCTACTTTTTGGGACAGCAAACCTCCGTCTGGAGGGAAGAAGCTGAAAGTTGCAGTGCAAAGGGTGGGAGTCATCATTTAAAATCGAGTCGGCCATCCTCTGTACTTGTCTGGTGTACAGGGATGTCAGGCTCAGCTGTGACTCACCAAGCAAACGACTGGACCATCTGACTGCCTGATCCAAGGATTTCCTCTGTTTCAGTTTTATCTGACCAAACCATGACATTAAAGAAAAGGATAAAACAGATTCAATAAAAGCCCGATAAAACATAGTCATTATGGTTCGGTCAATTTGGAAGCGTGCAAGTTTCCTCAAACAATGCAAATTTTGCTGACCCTTTTTGCACACCCTTTCACAGTTCACCTCAAAGTTCAATCCACTATCAATAATCGTCCCAAGATATTTGTACGATTGTACACATTCGGTGGTCTGGCATTTTAGTATGGTGACTTTGTGCCTGGGAGTTTTCCTCCTAAAGTCAATAATCATATCTTTCGTTTTTGTTGTATTCAGCTGCAGGTAGGAATCCTCACACCAGTGAACAAAGTCATCAACTACTGGGCTGTGGCCACTCTCACCATCCTGGAGGAGACTGACAATGACTGAGTCATCAGCATACTCTATAATGTGTCTGTTGTCATGTCTGCTCCGACACATGTTTGTGTACAGGATGAAGAGTAGTGGTGACAACACACACCCCTGAGGAGAGCCAGTAGAAGAGCACTTTAGGTCAGACAATGTGCCATTGACCCTTACTCTCTGCGTCCTGTTGGTTAAGAAATCCAGAATCCAACCCACCAGATTATTGCTTAAATCAAATTGTTGCAGGAGCCTTTCAACTAAAATATGAGGTTGGATTGTATTAAAGGCAGAAGAAAAGTTCACAAATAAAAGCCTGGCGTGTGTCCCATTAAAATCCAGATGTTTGAAAAGCATGTCAAACAGAGTGACAGTGGCATCCTCCACTCCTCTGTGAGGCCTATAGGCAAACTGCAGAGGATCCAACGCATGTTCAGTCTCTGCCTTAGGACCTCACATCTGACCAGTTTTTCAAAAATTTTCATTAAAATTGAAGTCAAAGCAACTGGTCTAAAGTCATTTACCGTTTTAGGACAGCTGGATTTTGGAACGGGAACAACCACGGCATCTTTCCAGATCTTAGGCACATGTTGTGTCTGTAAGGACTTATTGAAAATGTAATGAAATATAGGACTCAGTTCATGTGCACAGGACTTTACCAGGCGCCCACATATATTATCAGGGCCCTGACTTTTGTTCACTTTTACAGCGCGGAACTCCCTTTTAACATCCTGCATCTCAATATTAAAGTGCTGATTGTCTTTGAGTTTCTGTTTCAAATCTTGGATTTCTGTGCTAAAATCAAAGGAGTCAAAACGATCATAAAAACAATTAAGAGCATTAGCCAGCTCTGTGTCTGAACTAAAATGTGTCTGAACTAAAACCATCTAAAAACACACGATTACTACGCTCTGTGCTCTGAAGACCTGCAATAGTTTTCATACTGGCCCAGGCCGAACCAAGTTTATTTGCTGCCATCTTGCTTTCCAACTCTGATTTATAATTCTGTTTTGCTCTTAAAATTTCGGCCTTAAGCTCCTTAGTGGCAACCTGTAGCTCAGAAACAGACCCCTGTTTAAAGGCAAGAGCTTTCCTCTGTAAGCAGGATTTAACTGATTTAGTAACCCATGGTTTGTTGTTGGGGTATATTTTGACACGTTTACTTGGAACAATCTTATTTTGACAGTAAGCCATGTATGAGCATGTGAGCTCAGCCAGAGAGTCCAAGTCATCCCTGCAGGCCATTATGAACATCTTCCAGTCTGTACAGTCAAAGCATTCCTGGAGGCTGTGCTCTGAATCTTCTGTCCACACATCAATGTCTCTCATCTCCACCTTGCCTCTTCTGAGAGCAGTTTTATATGTGGGCAGCAAATGAACACAGTTGTGATCTGATGATCCTAAAGGAGGAAGGGGGAGTGATTTATAGGCCCTCTCTATGGATCCATAGCACAGGTCCAATGTCTTTTTTCGCCTGGTTGGGCAGGAGACATACTGATGAAAGTTTTTAAGTGTCTTCTTTAAAGAAACATGGTTAAAATCCCCAAGAATGAAGTTTGGCGCCTCTGGAGAAATTGACTGCAGCCGCTGCACCACATCAGAGATGGTGCTGGAGGCGGAGTCAGCGTCTGCCCTCGGATGAATGTACACAACTGTGATGAAAAGTTGGGGAAACTCTCGAGGCAAATAAAAGGGGCGTAGTGACACAGACAGCAGCTCCACATGAGGTGTACAGATGCGCTCTCTGACCGTGACAGATGTGCAGTACTGCTTATTAATGTATAAACATACGCCGCCCCCCTGACGCTTCCCAGTTACCTCTTCCTGCCGATCCGAGCGCAGCGGGGCTCCAAAGCCGTCAATCCACAGGTCTGCATCTCGATCATGCGCAGTAAGCAAAGATTCAGTGAAAGCCATGACGCAGCAGTTCTTAAAATCCTTCTGGTAACGTACATTAACTTGAATTTCATCCACATTGTTTCTCACAGACTGTACATTCCCAAAAATGATCGAAGGAAGAGGAATGTTACCAAACTGACGTCTCCTAAGGTGACTGATGCCCGCTGTTGATCACATAGTCAGACACCTGTCTATATGTCTCTATGACGTCATGTAGACAGACACCTGTCTATATGTCTATATGACGTCATATAGACATCATATCTATATGACGGTATCGTGAGTCCTATGATGCCTGAGATCATAGGATCATCATAGGACATCAGGCAGACATCATAGGCCGTCCTATGATGTCCTATGATCATGACAGACACATAAATTTCTTAAATTTATAGATTTGTCACATGTAAATGTTTCAGAACATCAAATTAATGTTAATATTAGACAGATAACCCAATTAAATACAAAATGCAGTTTTTAAATGATGACTTCATTTATTAAGGGGAAAAAGCTATCAAACCTACCTGGGCCTATGTGAAAAAGTAATTACCCAAACTGTGATTACCCACATTTTTTTCCCAAAGATTCAAATATTTTTGTCAATACTTCTATACGTACAGGACATACAGTAGAATTGAAATGCCATTTCTCTCTTAGTGGTGTGTGCAATATGTAAGACAAGAAGGAAGAAGGATGGAAAACAACAACAACAATCTATGTTAGATAGATAGATTTGTTTATTTGACAGGGACAGTGCAATAAACATAGACAATTAATCAATGACAATCAATCTGATGTGTTGCACAGAGTGTATAGCTATTAGCTAATTTGCAACTCTTGTCCCTGGATGGGCTTTAGAAAGGAGAAACAAGTAAAAAGAAAAAAAAAGGAAAGAAAAGGAATACACAATAACCACATACATCAATGCAAAAAACATAAATACATTATAAATACACAATTATAAATATTATAAATATTATAAATAAATACACAAATATAACAACCTGACACACATTTGCCTATTTCAGGCCTCCCTCCCTTCGTCACTCACTATAAACAAACACATTCATTCCTTCCCTTCATTCACTCTCACCCTGCAGACAATCATTTCATACATGGGTACATTCTTGTTTATTTTTCAGCCAGTTTTTAACCTTTTTAGTGAATGTTTTAAAGTCCGTTATTATTTTAATTTCATTTGGCATTGTGTTCCAGATGTGACTGCCCTTTATAGAGAAAGCTGTTTGTCCAAATGTGGTTCTGCGGTGGAATATTTTACAGTTATTGTTAACAGAACTCCTGGTGGCTCTGCTGCTGTCCTGTCTTTGGATGAAACCAGCAAGTGGCTCAGGTGCTGATTTATGGAAACATTTGAAAGTTAATTTCAGTAAACAGAGGTCAATGAAACTCTCAAAACTCAATAGGTTGTATTTTTTAAAAATATTACAGTGATGCCACCTAATGGGCTTTTTGTCCAAGATTTTTAGGGTTTGATTATATAATGAACCTATATGTCTTATTGTGGAAGGGGCTGCTTGAGCCCAGACTGTCAAACAGTATGATATATGAGAAAAAAACCATAGAATGCATATACAGTACAGCAGGTTCGTAAGGTATGTAATATCTAATTAATTTAAAGCAGTTCAGATTTTTTTTTACTGTTTTTGAAATTTTCTTTATATGAAGATTAAATTTGAGTTGAGGATCTAGTACAACGCCAAGGTATTTGAATTCTGTAACTAAACTGATGTCATGATCATGTATATTAACTTTAAAACATTGCAGGTTATATTTTTTGATTGAAAAGCACATTGAAACTGTTTTCTGAAGGTTCAGCAATAGATGGTTCTGGAGGAGCCACTCTTGGACATCAACCATACTTGTAGACAGCACATCTGCAGCCTGTGCTGGAGTCTTGGTAGCTGTGTAAATAACTGCATCATCTGCATAAAGTTGGCATGTTGCAGCAGAGCAGTGTAGCGGTAAGTCATTAATAAAAATGCTGAAAAGTAAAGGACCAAGAATGGACCCTTGTGGGATACCCATACGGTTGTTTAAAAGTGAGGATTTATCCTGGTGAACTTTTACACACTGTTCTCTATTCTGGAGATAAGATGCAAACCAGTCTAATGTGTCTGGAGAGAAGTTAAAAGATACCATTTTGGATAAAAGCAAACTGTGGTTTACAGTATCGAAAGCCTTTTTGAGATCTAGAAAAACAGCTCCTACCACATTACCCCTGTCCAAGGACTGTTTGACATTTTCAATAAGGCAACAATTTGCTGTTTCTGTTGAGTATCCTGGTCTAAAACCAAATTGATGTGGATGAACAAGTTGACTGTCTTGTAAGTAGTCTATCAGCTGTGTAGCTACAACTTTTTCAAGAACCTTAGACAGGACTGGTAAAATAGAGATTGGGCGGTAATTGCATATATCGTCTTTACTGCCTGATTTATGAACTGGTATGACGACAGCTTTTTTCCAGCCAGAAGGAAATGTACTAGACCTAATGGAGAGATTAATGAGATGAGTGTGTATGCACAGTAATGCTACCCATAGTGTAAATAACGGTTAAAAACCCAGCAATCCTATGTACAGTAAACCGTAATACTGGTAAATTGCAAGTTCAGTGCGGCAGAATAGGTGCAGAGAGTGGCAGATTGGACTGTGCATGATCAGTATTGATAACAGACAGCAGCAGTTATGGCATTTGTACAAATGGTTGCAGTAAGGTGCAAGACATACAGCAGTGGATGTATTACTGTTGGTGTGCCAGTCTTTCTGTGCAAACAGCTGAGGTGGAGTTGTTGTGTAGGTAAGTGTTATGGTCCAGGAGCAGGGGTGGGGGGGCGGAAGTGGCCAGAGATCAGGGTCCTGATGGCTTGGTGAATAAAGCTATTTGGCAATCTTGTGGAGTGGGCCCAGAGGCATTGACACCTTTTCCCTCAGGGCAGGGGGCTGAAGAGGGAGTGTGAGGGGTGGGAGGTGTCACCTGTGACATTGATGGTTCTGGGGGTGAGGCGGGTGTGGTAGATGTCCGAGAGGGAGGGCAAAGGGGCACCAATGATCTTGCTGTCTGCTTTCACTGTGCATTGTAGAGTCTTCCAACAGGAGATGGTGCAGCCTCCGTACCACACCATGATGCAGCTGGTGAGGATGCTCTCAATGGTGCCCCGGTAGAATGAGCACATGATGGGGGGTGGGACTCATATTCTCCTCAGTTTGTGGAGAAAATAGAGGCGAGTTTGAGCTTTCTTGGCCAGTGATGTGGTGTTGTTGGACCAGGAGAGGTCCTCAAAGATGTGCACCCCCAGGAACTTTGTGCTGCTCACCCTCTCCACAGCTGCTCCACCGATGATCAGATGGGGATGCTGTGTGTGTCCTCTTCTGAAGTTGACCACAATCTCCTTGGTTTTTCCCATGTTCAGGAGGAGATAATTGTCTTAACACCAGCTGGCTCACCTCATTTCTGTAGTTGGCCTTGTCATTGTTTGTGATGAGGCCCACCACCGTTGTGTTGTCCACAAGCTTCATGATGTGGTTAGTACTGTAGGCTGGTACACAGTCATGGGTCAGCAGGGTGAAGAGCAGTGGGCTGAGCATGCACCCTTGTGGGACCCCTGTGCTCAGTGTGATGGTCTTGGTGGTGTTCCTGCCAACCCGCACCTTCTGTGGCCTCCCTGTGAGAAAGTCCAACACCCAGTTACATAAAAAATAAATTGGTAAAAAAATGATTTCATTTATTATTTGGATGTTTTCTAGGAAACTGGGGTCACGGGAGTCCCGTTCGGTCCCGTGGGGTCCCATTCAGTATTTAGTGCAGCCCAATTACGATTTCTTTTCTTCTTTTTTTTTTCAGTATTATTCAAGGTGGCAGTGTAGCAAAAGGAATTAAATAGTGTTAGCTAAACCTGATATAAAAATCAAATGTAGGTCTCAGCTGACAAAATAAAAGTTTAGTTAACAATGTGTTCAGCAAGCTGAGTTCATCAGCATGCTTTACTGTGAAATATCAGCTTTAACAGTGCACTGGGTCTGTGTATTGTATACTTCATTTAAAACTCTCTTTTGTAGGTTTATAGGTCATATTTTCCTCTGCTTAGAGTTGAAAAAGCGAATAATTGTCTTTAATACCATTGCAGGTATACAAACAATCTTCATCCTCTCCTGCATCATTTTGGAATGTAGAGGACAAGGACAAAGACAAATGTCTGATGAGACCTACGACGTCATGCTCAAGGCACTGAAGGGGGAATTTAATATTCCTATAGCAGAAAGATCCAGGACACAGCGATCTGCACTTATTCAACTGTGGTGGAATAGGCAGCATTACACCCTCAGTGAGGATGGTCAGTCAGTTACATTCGATCGAAAATTGGTACCCAGAAAGTCAACTATCCCCCCAGTTGTAAATAAGGCTCTTGATGAAACAAAAGGCTCTGGTGCGAGAAAATTAAACATATACCTTAGGGACCAGTAGTTGGGAATCAGCCAAGCAAGTGTGGAAGATATATTGGACAGATCGAAATGTAACCAGCTCCACAAGACAACAATCCAGAACAAACCCATACCAAAATCTATCACAGCCAAAGCAGTTCAAGATCAACTCCAGGTAGACCTTGTTGACATGGGTAAATGGAGGGTTAGGCATGGCCAAGTCACATACATTCTGTATGGTTAAGACCACTGAAAGGTAAACACAGTGCAGAGATTGCTAGACACCTTGAAGACATTTACAATGAGCATGGTCCACCAAAAGTCATACAGCATGACCAAGGGAAGGAGTTCAAAGGTGCTGTAAAAAAAAAAGTTATGGAATCCTTACAAGTGAAAATAATTCAGACCTCTTCATACCATCCTCAGAGCAAAGGTAAGTGGAGAGAAGCCACCGCGTCCTAAGGAAAACAATAATTTATGACTTAGTCCGATATCAAGCTGGTTAATATCAAGCTATTTGTAAATGAATGTTCATGTTCTATGTTGTATATTGGAGGTGAGTGCCATTATAGTGGCAGTCCAGTTATTTAAATACGTTTTAAGTGAGGACTGAATTGTTTTAACGGTTTCCTTGAGAAATATTTTTTTTTTAAAAAAGGTTCAATTAAATGTTTTCCAAGAAAACAATGTGGTAAATTCATCTGACAATGTAACATCCAACAAAGATAGATGAACTTATGAATTGACATATCAAAGCAAATAAACAATATGATAAATAAAGATTTTGTATGACAATTCTCAAATTAGCTTTCACAACCATAATTAATGACAGAGAGTGCTGCATAGTATGTTGAGGAATGAATATGACGACTATACCATCCACTATACTGATTTTTGATGAGTAAACTGCACAAAATGTCAAGGTGGCCCTCGCGAGCCACCATAAGACGGCAAAAGTCGCCAGTGAGTTTTGCAATGATGTTTTAATATACGAACACAAGACAAATACAAAACAATGAGCCACTGTGGGCAAAAACACACTACACACGATACATGGGACCGTAAGGCTACACCCAGCTACTTACGGTCTTGAACAGGAACGAAGAAAGGGTGACGTCTGAGACGAGAACCGCTCGCTCAACGTCTGGCAGAAAGTCATCACAAGAATCACACAAGGGATGATTGACGAGACTGCTGCATTAGACTGCTGTCAGCGCCCGCAATAAATGCCGGCCGCTAACGAGCTGTAATGCAGCACAGCTGATCGACTTTGACAGCAGGAAGCCCCTCCAAGCGCCGTCACAATAAGAGCCCGGGGAGCCAGAAGGTAAACACTACTGTCAAAGCTGGCAGAGATGATGCATGGCCCGAGCACGGACGAAATCGGCGCTCGGACCATGACACAAAACCTGCAACAAAATATTTTATCTGCACAAAATCTAGTTTTATTTATGTACACATGTGGACAAAATTGTTGGTACCCCTCTGTTAATGAAAGAAAAACCCACAATGGTCACAGAAATAATTTGAATCAGACAAAAGTGGTAATAAATAAAAATTCTATGAAAAGTAACCAATCAAAATCAGACAATGCTTTTGAATTGTGGTTCAACAGAATTATTTTAAAAAACAAACTCATGAAACAGGCCTGGACAAAAATGATGGTACCTTTAACTTAATACTTTGTTGCACAACCTTTTGAGGCAATCACTGCAATCAAACGATTTCTGTAACTGTCAATGAGACTTCTGCACCTCTCAGCAGGTATTTTGGCCCACTCCTCATGAGCAAACTGCTCCAGTTGTCTCATGTTTGAAGGGTGCCTTCTCCAGACGGCATGTTTCAGCTCCTTCCACAGATGTTCAATAGGATTTAGATCAGGGCTCATAGAAGGCCTCTTTAGAATAATCCAATGTTTCGCTCTTAGTTATTCTTGGGTGTTTTTAGCTGTGTGTTTTGGGTCATTATCCTGTTGCAAGACCCATGACCTGCGACTGAGACCAAGCTGTCTGACACTGGGCAGCACATTTCTCTCTAGAATACCGTGATAGTCTTGAGATTTCATTGTACCCTGCACAGATTCAAGACACCCTGTGCCAGATGCAGCAAAGCAGCCCCACAATATAATAGAACCTCCTCCATGTTTCACAGTAGGGACAGTGTTCTTTTCTTGGTATGCTTCATTTTTGCGTCTGTGAACATAGAGCTGATGTGCCTTGCCAAAAAGTTGCAGTTTTGTCTTGTCTGTCCATAGGACATTCTCCCAGAAGCTTTGTGGCTTGTCAACATGCAGTTTGGCAAATTCCAGTCTGGCTTTTTTATGATTTGTTTTCAACAGTGGTGTCCTCCTTGGTCGTCTCCCATGAAGTCCACTTTGGCTCAAACAACAACAGATGGTGAGATCTGACACTGATGTACCTCGACCTTGGAGTTCACCTTGAATGTGTTTAGAGGTTGTTCTGGGCTCTTTTGTTACCATTCGTATTATCCGTCTCTTCCATTTTTCATCAAGTTTCCTCCTGCGGCCACATCCAGGGAGGTTGGCTACAGTCCCGTGGATCTTAAATTTCTAATATGTGTAACTGTAGTCACAGGAACTTCAAGCTGCTTGGAAATGGTCTTATAGCCTTTACCTTTAACATGCTTGTCTATAATTTTCTTTCTAGTCTCCTGAGACAGCTCTCTCCTTTGCTTCCTCTGGTCCATGTTTAGTGTGGTACACACCATGTCACCAAACAGCACAGTGACTACTTGTCACCCTTTAAATAGGCCAACTGACTGATTACAAGTTTGTAGACACCTGTGATGTTAATTAGAGGACACATCTTGGTTGAACATGTCCCTATGGTCACATTATTTTCAATCTTTTCTAGGGGTACCATCATTTTTGTCCAGGCCTGTTTCATGAGTTTGTTTTTTAAAGTAATTCTGTTGAACCACAATTCAAAAGCATTGTCTGATTTTCAAAAGCCAGTTTAGAAAGCTGCTCCTCCACATTGAAAGGAGTCAGTTGAGGTGGTATGGGCATCTGATTAGGATGCCTCCTGGACGCCTCCCACTTGAGGTGTTTCAGGTACGTCCCACTGGGAGGAGACCCCGGGGCAGACCCAGGACTCGGTGGAGAGACTATGTCTCCCAGCTGGTCTGGGAACGCCTTGGTATCCCCTCTGAAGAGCTGGAGCAGGTGGCTGGGGAGAGGGAAGTCTGGGCTTCTCTGCTTGAACTGCTGCCTCCGCGACCCGGACCTCCGGAAAAGCGGTAGAAGATGGATGGATGGATGGATGGATGTCTGATTTTCATTGGTTAATTTTCATAGAATTGTTATTTATTACCACTTTTGTCGGATTCAAGTTATTTCTGTGACCATTGTGGGTTTATCTTTCATTAACAGAGGGGTACCAACAATTTTGTCCACGTGTTATTGGCTGCAGTTATTACATTTTCAAAGGATTTTATTAATGCTAGGCCAGTAACATAATAACCAGTCAATAATGTACAACTTATTACATTTCTGGCATCTTATTACGTTATTGGCTTTATTACATTTAAAATGGCCAAAATTATTACGTTATTGGCAGGTATTAATTTATTGGTTGCTACATGGTATGAGAGGCTGGACACTATGGAAGGAGAAAAGGAGTTGTATTGATTGGCTAGACAGAGAGATCGAGCTGGAAAGGATGTGCAGCAGGTTAAGCTGATTAAGGACAGAAATGGTAATGTACTAACAAGTAATGAGATTGTGTTGAGAAGATAGAAGGAGTACTTTGAGGAGCTGATGAATGAGCAAAATGAGTGAGAGAGGAGGATGGATGAAGGAAAGATAGTGAACAAGGAAGCCCCGAGGATTAGCAAGGCAGAATTGAGAGCAGCTTTGAAGAGGATGAAAAATGGAAAGGTGGTAGGTACAGATGACATACCTGTGGAGATACGGAGATATTTAAGAGAGATGGCAGTGGACTTTTTAACCAGATTGTTTAACACAATCTTGGAGAGTGAGAGGATGCCTGAGGAGTGGAGAAGAAGTGTTTTGGTACCAATTTTCAAGAACAAAGGTGATGCTCAGAGCTGTAGTAACTACAGAGTTATACAGTAGTTGATCTAACCACACTATGAAGATATGGGAAAGAGTTGTTGAAGCCAGGTTAAGAGGAGAGGTGACAATCAGTGAGCAGCAGTACGGTTTCATGCCAAGAAAGAGTACTACAGATGCAATGTTTGCTCGAAGATTGTTGATGGAGAAGTATGGAGAAGGTCAGAAGGAGTTGCACTGTGTCTTTGTGGATCTAGAGAAAGCAGATGATAGGGTACCAAGAGAAGAAGTGTGGTACTGTGTGAGAAAGTCAGGAGTGGCAGAGAAGTATGTGAGGGTGGTGTGGGACATGTATGAGGACAGTGAGACGGTGGTGAAGTGGGCTGTAGGAATGACAGATGGATTCAAGGTGGGGGTGGGATTACATCAGGGATTGGCTCTGAGCTCCTTCTTGTTTGCCGTGGTGATGGACAGGCTGACAGACGAGGTCAGGCAGGAGCCTCCGTGGACCATGATGTTTGCAGATGACGTTGTGATCTGTAGTGAGAGTAGGGAGCAGGTGGAAGAGAACCTGGAGAGGTGGAGGTATGCTCTGGAGAGAAGAGGAATGAAAGTCAGTAGAAGCAAGACAGAAAACATGAGTGTGAATGAGAGGGAGGCAGGTGTAATGATGAAGATGGAAGAAGTGGAGGTGGTGAAAGTAGGTGAGGTCAACCATCCAAAGCAATGGAAAATGCACAAGAGAGGTGAAGAAGAGAGTGCAGGCAGGGTGGAGTGGGTGGAGACGAGTGTCAGGAGTGATTTGTGACAGAAAGGTAGCTGCTCGGGTGAAAGGGAAGCTTTACAAGACGGTAGTGAGACCTGCTATGATGTATAGTTTGGAGATGGTGGAGCTGACAAAAAGACAGGAGGCGGAACTGGAGGTGGCAGAGTTGAAGATGCTAAGATTCTCACTGGGAGTGACTAGAAGGGACAAAATTAGAAATGAGTATATCAGAGGGACGGCTCAGGTTTAGCTGTTTGGAGACAAAGTAAGAGAGGCAAGGCTGAGATGGTCTAGACACGCCCAGAGGAGGGATAGTGGATATATTGGACAAAGGATGTTGAAGATGGAGCTGCCAGGCAGGAGGAAAAGAGGAAGACCACAGATAAGATTCATGGATGCAGTGAAGCACGTGGAGAGGATTGATGTTATAGAGGAAAATGCAAGGGATAGCGTGAGATGGAGGCAGATGATCTGCTGTGGTGACCCCTAAAGAGAGCAGCCGAAAGAAGAAGAAGAAGAAGAAGAAGAAGAAGAAGAAGAAGAAGAAGAAGAAGAAGAGGTTGCTACATGGTTGAAGTCTGCTGCTGTGATGAGGAATCCATCTGGATGCGTTGTTTGTGTCTCATTTATGGCCTGAGAGAGTTCATCTAGTGCGTTACTCGGGGGTGTCCAATCATGTGCCATGGAAGGCCAAGACCCTGCAGGCTTTACCTCCAACCAGTGTCTTCAACAGCAGATTCCACTGAATTTCTTCCCACTGATTGCTGATAAGTGAAAACACCTGCTGAAGAGACTGGGTAGACGAGAAAACCTGCAGGGTCTTTGGTAGGCGGGACATACATGGCGACTAGCAGGATGGATATAAATTCCCTCAGTAAGTGGAACTGTCAGTGCTTGATGATCATAAACTTTACCAATGGAGAACAGTGTTTGTGCACAACAGTCGCATGTCAGCACCAAGTGTCACTGATGTAAACACACATGCCTCCTCCTCGGGTTTTTCACGATGGTTGGATTTTTCATGCAGATCCACGCATCACGTTGTGTAGATCTCAGGAGCTGTATGTGGTCTATTTTGTTGTTTAGTGAGCCTACTTTGGCCAGAATGAGGGTTGGAATTGGGAGTCTGTATGGACTAGCGGCTAGCTTAGCTCAGATCCCTCCACACGTACCTCCTTTCTGTTTTCTCTCACACCGTCTACAGCAGGGGTCACCAACGCGGTGCCCGCGGGCACCATGTCGCCCGCAAGGACCACATGAGTCGCCCGCAGGCCTGTTCTAAAAATAGCACAACTCGCAAGTGAGCTGCATCTAAAATGTAATTTTTTCTGCCGCTATTTTTTAAAATCACACTTGCATTTATATAGATTTTAAAATGACAATGTCTTAAAAATAAAAAAAAAATGAAAATATGTTTATTATACGTAAAGTTAAGGTGAACTCTGACCTAGTTCAAAGGTCAGTATTGTGCGCATGACAAAACCTTCGCGCTTGTGGAGAGTAAGCTAGCGGGCAGTTAAGATGGTGGGCACAGTGCAGTTTCCTAGCCCAAAAACATGGCAAAAAAAAAAAAAGACAGAAAATTTATCATTTTCAAAGTGAGCGGGAGGAAGAGTTCTTTTTTCCTACCGTGAAAGGAAGCTGCGTGTGTTTCATTTGCAGGGCGACGGCGAAGCGGCACTATGTGGACCTTGTTCTCAATAAAGTTTTGGAAAAAAAAAAAACTTCAATACGCGTCATGAAACTGCTGCCCACTCTTTTTTTTTTTTTGTACCCGTAGGTAGATTTGTTCTACAGTCCGGTGACAAGCCTTAACTCCCTAACCTGCATGTTTTTGGCATGCGGGAGGAAACCCACGCAAACACGGGGAGGACATGCAAACTCCACACAGATCACTGTTGGCTGGGGGCAGGGATCGAACCCACGATCTATATATATATATATAGATTTATACAAAGATTTGCAAATAATTTGTCATTGTTGTGCATGTGTTCTGTAGGCACCCATGCGCAACAACAGGAAATTATTTGCAAATCTTTGGACCAATTAAGAAGTGAAATGAGAAAATTTCCTACAGAAACCTGAACGTTCCAGGAGCCCCAGGTTGGGCACCCCTGCACTAAACACATGAATATACACTTAGGCATAGTTTAAAACAACACTAAATAGCACAAACACGAAGAGAGAGGGAAGACCGCTGCATGGTCACGCGATTTCGGAAATCTAAATACAATTTCACTAGCCACACCCAGGCTTGATTACTGCCAGCCCCGCTGAATCAAGAAACCACTTAAATAGAGCCTGTCTGACAAAGTGAAGTAGGCTAAAATATCTCAAAAACAACACATCATGCCACAATCTGAAGAAATTCAAAACAGATAAGAAGCAAAAACCCAGAACAAGAGAACTGCAGGCATCACTTCCCTCAGTTTGGACACTGGTTCAACAAAAAGAAAGAGACTGGGCAAAAATGGCATCCATGGGAGAGTTCCAAGTAGAAAACCACTGCTAACCAAAAAGAACACAAAGGCTCCTCTATGGCGCACATTTAGGGCGCATATATGGCATGCTTGTATGGTACGCATTTTCTCTCACATGTATTTAGTAGGCATGACGGTGCATACTCTACAGACTTCAAACATCCAAAAGGACCTGACCCGGCAGAGACCTCGGCAGGTGTGAAGTGGTTTCTGGAGAGACGGGAAGTCAGAGAGAATGTCCCAGCAGGAGCCCCCGAGGCAGAAGAGACAATAGAGACGCCAACGAGCCTCGGAGGCTATATGTTTACTGAAGGACTGTGGGTTGAAGGTGTGGTATTTGATGTGGGGGGGTTTGTGTCTCTGGGGGTATAAGAGCTGTGAGGAAAGATTGTCCTGTCTCTTTTGTTGAGATACTTGCTGTTAGAGGATGAGACTGCAAATAAACCTTTCCTGAGAAATAAACTCAGTCTCGTTTGTGAAGGCATCCTCTACACCTCTCACATTTGCAAAAAAACATCTTGATGAGCCCCATGACTTTTGGGAAAATATTATGTGGACCGACAGGATAAAAGCTTAACTTTTTGGAAGGTGTGTGTCCCGTTACATCTGGCATACAACTAACACAGCATTTCATATACAGCGGGGAAAATAAGTATTGAACACATCAACATTTTTCTCATTAAACGTATTTCTGAAATCACTGACCTGAGATTTTCACCAGATATCAGTAACAACCCAAGTAATCCATACATACAAAGAAATCAAGGCACCTGTGTTCATGCTGGGTGGAATTCATTTAATATTTAGTAGAAAAGCCTTTGCTGGTAATAACAGCTTCCAGATGCCTCCTGTATGAAGAAACTAGGTGCAGGCGTTGCCCAGGAGTGATTTTATCCCATTCTTCCATACAAACTGTCTTCAAATTTTGAAGGTTCCGTGGGTGTCTTCTATGAACTCTGATCTTCAGTTCGTTTCTGTCATGACGGCCACTGGGCCGTCATCTGCCTCATCATCTCCAGCTGCGCGCACACCGGCAGGTGCTAATCAGCGGCCTTTAAAAGCCAGTGTCACTGACGGCTCGGCACGGAGTCGTCTGTCTTCTCTGCCTGGTAATGAGCCAAAACCACAACCTCTCGCCAAGCCAAGAACATCACGTCAGGATCGCTCACGTAAGAGATCTCTGCATTCATCATCTCCTAGCCTTTTCCCCTGTGCACAGGTGGACCTCCCTGGTGGCGGACCAGCCTCCCCAGCTAACGGGGCATCGCCTCCTCCCTCACGGAGTTCCTCCTCACCCCCACAACTACGGGCACCATCACCACCACGTCGCATGGGCACTCGGAGCCAGCAGAACACAACCTGTGGCACATTCAAGTAAGCTTCACCATCTGCAATTACCCGCTATCGCTGAACAGCTGTAATTGTTTCTGCTTGTGTGTTCCAGGGTTGCCAGGTCGCCATCAGAACTGCTCAGCTCCAGTGACCAGACATCGATACTTGCACTCACACACGCACTACACTCACTCACTATTCAATAAAGAATAATTGTCCATATCTGCTCGTGTCAGCGTCTGTCTCCTGGGTCCTGAAACATGTCAGTACGACTCCGTCAAGTTGACCAAGCGGACAGTGCGCTGTCGCGCAGACTAAACACCCTTAGCGCTCGGGTAGATATGATATCACACCAACAGACAGTTATTCTCAACCAACTGACTCAAATTAACAGCCGGCTGGATAGTCTGGAAGGACACCAGACATTGCCCCTGGCCGCTAGCGCTTCAACCCCCACAGGCTTATCGCCAGGTCAAGCTAACATGTTACATACACCTCGCCTCACCCCTGTGCCAACTCCTGCCCGGTTTAGCGGAAAACTTGGGGAAGCTCGTGGTTTCATTTTGCAATATGAATCAGTTTTCCTCCGCGTCCCGGGAGACTTCGCCATTGATTCAAGTAAGATTGGATATATCATCAACTTGTTGGGGGGTAGAGCCTTAGACTGGGCATATACAGTTATGGCTAAACCAAGTTATCCTGTGTTAACTTACCAGCAGTTTTTGGCGGAGTTTATGGCTGTGTTTGACCATTCAGATAGGGGTGCAGTGTTGACAGAACGGCTGTTGAGCCTGCAGCAGGGTAATAGATCAGCTGCTGACTATGCCATTGATTTCCGGGTCCTGGCCGCTGAGATTGGGTGGGGGGAGCCGTCACTTTGTGGTATTTTCCTTCGCAGTCTCAACGCCGAATTGAAGGATGAGTTAGCGGCACGGGACAAAACGGATAATTTGGGAGAATTAATTGCCCTCGCTATAAGTCTAGATAGCAGGTTAAGGGAGCGAGCGGCCGAACGGCGGTCTACTTCCCGTTTGATTAAGCCCCGCCCTCGCTCCGCTAGCTCTCCTCTGCTCGCTCTACCCGCGTCAGAGGAACTTCCGGATCAAGAGGCTATGGTAATAGGGCAATCTAAAGTGTCAGCAGCTGAGAGACAGCGCCGCAGGGATCTAGGCCTTTGTTTCTATTGTGGAAAGGGGTCTCCATGGGGTGTTTGAATGTCCTAGTCGGTTAAAAGGGGAGGTCCGTGGATCGCAGTAGGGGGATTCACGGACAAGAACTTAGAAGAACCCCTCACTAGTTTCCGCATACCCATCAGACTAATTCACAAACATACAGAACACTCCACGCTGGCTTTAGTTGACTCAGGAGCTGAGCAAAACTTTGTTTCCAGAGACCTGGCAACCCAGATGGGCCTCAGCTGTCAGCCTCTGGATCCCCCTGTCAATCTCATCACCCTGTCCAAGGCATCACTGACCACCGTTTCCCATCAGACGGCCCCAGTTTCCGTGATCGTCTCGGGCAATTGCAGGGAGGAGATTAGGTTTCTGATCCTGCCCGTCTCATCCTCGCCCGTCATCCTGGGGTACCCCTGGCTTCGGCTTCACAACCCCACCATCGACTGACAAGCTGGGAGTATTACAGCATGGAGTACATTCTGTCTGAGTGCCTGTCTCCAATCTGCGGTGTGTGCCCCATCAGTCAAGGTGCCTCCACCCTCGACGTCACCCCTGGATCTGTCCAAGTTACCGGAGGTTTACCATGACCTGGGGTTAGTATTCAGCAAGTCATGGGCGTTGTCTCTACCCCCCCATCGACCGTATGACTGTGCTATAAATCTGAAGGCTGGGGCCCCTCTTCCTGCTAGCCGCCTGTACAGCCTATCAGCCCCGAAGCGTGAGGCCATGGATACCTACATCAAAGAATCCCTGGCCTCTGGTATCATCCGCCCATCGTCCTCGGCTGTGGGTGCCGGTTTCTTCTTCGTTGAGAAGAAGGATGGCTCATTACGCCCCTGCATCGACTTCCGGGGTCTAAACGAGATCACGATCAAGGACAAGTATACTCTGCCTTTGATGAACACCGCCTTTGATTCCCTCCAGGGGGCGTCCTGGTTTACCAAGCTAGATCTCAGGAATGCCTATCACCTGGTGCGCATCAGAGAAGGTGACGAGTGGAAGACGGCGTTCCGGACCCCAAGCGGACATTTCGAGTACTTGGTAATGCCGTTTGGGTTAACCAACGCTCCGGCCGTCTTCCAGCGGTTAATAAATGATGTTCTTCAGGACTTCCTTAACTCGTTTGTGTTCGTGTACCTAGATGATATACTGATCTTCTCTTGCACATTGGAAGAGCACCAGGTGCACGTTCGTAGAGTGTTGCAGCACCTCCTGGAGAATCAACTGTTCGTCAAGGCAGAAAAATGTGAGTTTCACACTGACCAGACCTCCTTCCTTGGGTTCATCATTGCTCGGAATTAGGTGCCCCCCGACCCGGCCAAGGTCAAGGCGGTAGTGGATTGGCCCACACCGACCTCCAGGAAGCAGCTACAGGGGTTCCTGGGCTTCGCTAACTTCTATCGTTGGTTTGTGCCCAATTTCGGGAATATTGCTCACCCTTTGACTGCGCTCACCTCCCCAAAGACCCCTTTTTGCTGGAGTGAGGAGGCGGCCAGGGCGTTTGGAAAACTTAAGGAGGAGTTTGCTTCGGCCCGTGTACTAACCCAGGTGGACCCGAATCTACAGTGCTTGGTGGAGGTAAACGCTTCGGATTCGGGGGTGGGGGCGGTGCTCTCCCAACGTTCCCCAGAGGACGGCAAGATCTGACCTTGCGCCTATTTCTCTCATCGCCTGTCACCGGCGGAGAGGAATTACAGCATAGGAGACAGGAAGCTGTTGGCGGTGAAACTCGCCTTGGAGGAATGGAGACACTGGCTGGAGGGGGCTGCTCAGCCATTCGTCGTATGGACTGACCACTGCAACCTGGAGTACCTCAGGACGGCGAAGCGTCTGAACGCACGGCAGGCTCGTTGGTCCCTCTTCTTCGGCCGATTCAATTTTGCCGGGGAGCAAGAACGGTAAGCCGGACGTCCTCTCACGGCAGTTCGATGCACCATCCACCGAAGACCAGGAAGCACCCATCCTACCGCCCTCCTGTGTTGTGGGTGCCCTGTCCTGGGGTATTTGTAAGAAAGTCCGAAGAGCGCTGAAGACGGAGCCAGATCCGGGGGGGGGGGGGGTCCCCCGGGCCGCTTATTTGTCCCACACTCCATTCGGGGTCAAGTGATTGAGTGGGGTCACGCCTCCAAGCTGGCGTGCCATCCGGGAGTGGGTCGGACTGTGGACCTTCTCCAGAGGACCTTCTGGTGGCCAGGGTTGCGGAAGGACGTTGTAAGTTATATCCGGGCTTGCGCTCAATGCGCCACTGGGAAGACAACATCATCCCCCCCCGGCGGGCCTGTTACATCCTCTGCCCGTTCCTTCTCGCCCCTGGTCCCATGTTGCCATGGACTTTGTGACTGGCTTGCCCCCCTCAGATAACTTTACTACGGTTTTGACTATTGTGGACCGTTTTTCTAAGGTGGCCCATTTTGTGCCCCTTCGGGGGTTGCCTTCAGCTCAGGGAACGGCGGACCTCCTTGTCCAGCATGTGGTCCATCTCCACGGCATCCCCGCTGACATAGTGTCAGACCGGGGACCACTGTTCATCTCTCAAGTCTGGAAAGCGTTCTGCGCAGCGCTGGGAGCCACAGCCAGCCTCTCCTCTGGGTATCATCCACAGAGCAACAGCCAGTGTGAACGGGCTAACCAGGAACTCGAGGCTGCGCTGCGTTGTGTTATCTCCTCCTGTTCCTCTTCTTGGAGCAAGCATCTACCTTGGATAGAGTACGCCCATAACACCACGGTCTCTACGGCCACGGGTTTCTCTCCTTTCAAGGCGTCGTTTGGGTTTGATCCACCACTGTTCCCGGAGGAGGAGAAGGAGGTAGCGGTCCCGTCCGTTCAGACCCATATCAGGCGCTGTCGGCGGGTCTGGTCCATCGCTCGCAGGGCCCTTCTGAAGACCACTGAGCGCAACATCCAGGTGGCCAACCATCACAGGAGACCCGCCTCGGACTACAAGGTGGGTCAGAAGGTTTGGTTGTCTACCCGGAACATCGGTGTGCCGGCTGAGAAGCGCAAGCTCACTAAGCGCTTCATCGGTCCCTACACCATCTCTCGAATTGTCAATCCTGTGTCTGTGCGTTTGTCTCTCCCCCCTTCCATGCGCATTTACCCCACCTTTCATGTCTCCCAGGTCAAGCCTTACATCTCCGACCCTCTGTGCCCGCCCCCCACGGCTCCTGCCCCCCCCCGAGGATGATCGATGGCCATCCAGCCTGGGGGGTGACTGCCATCCTGGACGTTCGCAGGCGGGGTCGAGGTCTTCAGTGTTTGGTGGACTGGGAGGGTTTTGGACCGGAGGATCGTTCTTGGATTTGCCCAGCGTTGATCCTGGATAAGCAGTTGATCCGCGACTTCCATCGGGCGAATCCAGGTAGAATTGGGCAGGTGCCTGGAGGCACTGCTAGAGGGGGGAGTACTGTCATGACGGCCGCTGGGCCGTCATCTGCCTCATCATCTCCAGCTGCGCGCACACCGGCAGGTGCTAATCAGCGGCCTTTAAAAGCCAGTGTCACTGACGGCTCGGCACGGAGTCGTCTGTCTTCTCTGCCTGGTAATGAGCCAAGACCACGACCTCTCGCCAAGCCAAGAACATCACGTCAGGATCGCTCACGTAAGAGATCTCTGCATTCATCATCTCCTAGCCTTTTCCCCTGTGCACAGGTGGACCTCCCTGGTGGCGGACCAGCCTCCCCAGCTAATGGGGCATCGCCTCCTCCCTCACGGAGTTCCTCCTCACCCCCACAACTACGGGCACCATCACCACCACATCGCATGGGCACTCGGAGCCAGCAGAACACAACCTGTGGCACATTCAAGTAAGCTTCACCATCTGCAATTACCCGCTATCGCTGAACAGCTGTAATTGTTTCTGCTTGTGTGTTCCAGGGTTGCCAGGTCGCCATCAGAACTGCTCAGCTCCAGTGACCAGACATCGATACTTGCACTCACACACGCACTACACTCACTCACTATTCAATAAAGAATAATTGTCCATATCTGCTCGTGTCAGCGTCTGTCTCCTGGGTCCTGAAACATGTCAGTTTCATAGATTTTCAATTGGATTCAGGTCAGGTGACTGACTGGGCCATTCTAGCAGCTTCATTTTCCTTCTTTAAAGCCAGTTGTGAGTTTCCTTTGCTGTGTGTTTGGGATCATTGTCTTACTGAAATGCTCACCCTTGTTTCAACTTCAGCATCTTGGCAGATGGCAACAGGTTCTCATCGAGGATGTCTCTGTACATTTGTCCATTCACCTTTACTTCAATTATATGAAGTCTGCCTGTACCATGTGCTGAAAAACACCCCCACACCACGATGGGATGTGCAGTGTCATTTCTCCTTCAAACATGCTGTGTGTTGTGGCATCCAAAAAGTTCAATTTTGGTCTCATTTGACCAGACTATATTCTCCCAGTATTTTATTGGCTTACCCAGATGTTGTGAAGCAAACTGTAAATGAGCTTCTACATGCTTTTTCTTCAGCAATGGAGTCTTGCGAGGTGAGTGGGCATAGCGCCCACGTCGGTTGAGTGCATTACTTATTGTTTTCTTTGAAACAGCAGTACCTGCTAACTCCAGGTCTTTCTGGAGCTCTCCACAAGAGGGCTTTGGCTCTTGGATAGCTCTTCTGATAATTCTTTTAACATTTCTGTCAGAAATGTTGCTAGGAGCTCCTGGTCGTAGCCAATTTATGGTAAGATGATGTTCTTTACAATTTGGAATGATGGCTCCAACAGTGCTCACTGGAACATTCAGCAGTTTAGAAATGTGCCTTTAACCAATGCCATCATTATGTTTTGCAACAATAAGGTTGCGAAGGTCTAGAGAGAGCTCTTTGTTTCTATCCATTATGAGTTCTTTGTGGTGTGACAATCTGATGTTCACAGACCTTTTTAAAGGCTATCAGTCAGGACTTAACCAGCTAAAATTAATTTGCACTGATGGGGGATAGGATGGCTTCCTAAATTCCGATGAATTTCAGCTGGTTTCTTGGCTTTCTATGCATTTTTGAACCTCTTTGTCTTCATGTGTTCAATACTTGTTCCCTGTGTCATTCCACTTTATTAAATATCACTTGTTTTGTGAACACAGTTGCCTTTATTTCTTTTCATGTATGGGTTATGTGGGTTGTTACTGATATCTGGTGAAAATCTCGGGTCAGTGGCTCCATCAGAAATATGTTTAATGAGAAAAATGTTAGTGTTCAATACTTATTTTCCCCACTGTATATAACATCCCACCAACAGTCAAACATGGTGGTGGTAGTGTGATGGTCTGGGGCTGTTTTGCTGCTTCAGAACCTGGATGACTTGCTGTAATTGATGGACCATGAATTCTGCTCTCTACCAGAAAATCCTGACGGAGAATGTCCGACCATCAGTTCTAAAAGAAGAGTGGGCCAAAATTCCTCAACAACTATGTAAAAGACTGATTGCCAGTTATTGCAAATGTTTGATTGCAGTTGTTGCCGCCAAGGGTGGCACAACAGGTTTAGGGGCAATTAATTTTTCAGATAGGGCCTGGTAAGTTTGGCTCGCTTTTTTCCCTTAATAAAAGAAATCATCATTTAAAAACTGCATTTTGTATTTACCTGGGTTATTTGTGTCTATATCATTTACATTTGTTTGATGATCTGAAACATTAAAATGTTATAAATATGCAAAAATATAAGAAATAAGCAAGGGGGCAAATACTTTTTCACAGCACTGTACAGTATTCCAGCCATGAGAATGAAAGTTAGACATACTACGTGCAGAATTAAAGGATAGAAAGGTTAAATGTTGACTTTAGTAACGTATGTCAACATGTCAATGGAAACAGCTTCTATATACTGTTATTACTACCGATGAAGAGATTTTACCAGAGATTTTTTTTATTCAATACTACGACAGAATAAGCAGGCTTTCCATGACCAGTAGCCTTTGTGTAAAATAACTGTTGGATTTGGTTTCTCTTAGTTTTCATTTATTGACTGCAAACCTGTAAATTCAATTAGATTTTAATTTCCTTTTTTATGGCCACCAGTGACATTTCCTAAACTCTCCCAGAAATCCACCAGGTGGCGCAGTTCCCTATTGCTCACTTTTCACTGACATGATCATCCAGACTAAGTCATGTTCCAATTTCAACACATCTGTTTTGAGAATGTAAAAGGCTTGTCAGAATGCTTTGTGTAACTATATATAGCTTTAAAATTTATATTACTAAAGGCTTTTGAAGATGGCTTATGAGTGAGGGATGAAGATAAGATGAAAGTGATTTGGTGTTGAAAATTGATACAAGTACTCCTGTCCTTTCCAGTTTGCAAATCCAAGATTTGGAGCAACATTTTAGGATCCAGGTGCACTCCCAATGCAGAGAAATGACACAGTTCATTGCGCACAGGGAAAACCACAAATTTGAGAATTACTTCCCATGGGGAGAGGGAGTAATGTGAGACAAGGCAAACATGGGGGGGGGTGGAGGAGAGACAGAGGAGGTAGGTTGGCTTCTTTTTTTAACTCCACAATGCTCACAGGCCAGAAAGAGCTCACAAGCAAATACAATACATTTTTAAAAAGTCGCCCAACAAAAGATTGTTTCTAATTTCACAACTCGTGCAGTATATTTGAAAACTGACGGTCTATAAGGGCCAGCAACATGGAGGAGAGTTTAACGCTTTCTCACAGTTACAAATAGAAGGTTCCTGGTTCAAATCTCTTCATTGGCAGGGCCTTTTCTGTTCAATTTTGAAGGGTCTATGTATGTACAGTGGGGTAAAAAAGTATTTAGTCAGCCACCAATTGTGCAAGTTCTCCCACTTAAAAGATGAGAGAGGTCTTCAATTTTCATCATAGGTATACCTCAACTATGAGAGACAAAATGAGGGAAAAAAAATCCAGAAAATCACATTGTCTGATTTTTAAAAAATTTATTTGCAAATTATGGTGGAAAATAAGTATTTGATCAATAGCAAAAGCTCATCTCAATACTTTGTTTTATACCCTTTGTTGGCAATGACAGAGGTCAAACCTTTTCTGTAAGTCTTCACAAGGTTTTCACACACTGTTGCTGGTATTTTGGCCAATTCCTCCATGCAGATCTCCTCTAGAGTAGTGATGTTTTGGGGTTGTTTCTGGGCAACACGGACTTTCAACTCCCTCCAAAGATTTTCTATGGGGTTGAGATCTGGAGACTGGCTAGGCCACTCCAGGACCTTGAAATGCTTCTTACGAAGCCACTCCTTCATTGCCCGGGCGGTGTGTTTGGGATCATTGTCATGCTGAAAGACCCAGCCATGTTTCATCTTCAATGCCCTTGCTGATGGAAGGAGGTTTTCACTCAAAATCTCACGATACATGGCCCCCATTCATTCTTTCCTTTACACGGATCAGTCGTCCTGGTCCCTTTGCAGAAAAACAGCCCCAAAGCATGATGTTTCCACACCCATGCTTCACAGTAGGTATGGTGTTCTTTGGATGCAACTCAGCATTCTTTCTCCTCCAAACACGACAAGTTGAGTTTTTACCAAAAAGTTCTATTTTGGTTTCATCTGACCATATGACATTCTCCCAGTCCTCTTCTGGATCATCCAAATGCTCTCTAGAAAACTTCAGACGAGCCTGGACATGTACTGGCTTAAGCAGGGGGACACATCTGGCACTGCAGGATTTTGAGTCCCTGGCGGTGTAGTGTGTTACTGATGGTAGCCTTTGTTACTTTGGTCCCAGCTCTCTGCAGGTCATTCACTAGGTCCCCCCGTGTGGTTCTGGGATTTTTGCTCACAGTTCTCTTGATCATTTTGACCCCACAGGGTGAGCCCTTGCGTGGAGCCCCAGATCGAGGGAGATTATCAGTGGTCTTGTATGTCTTCCATTTTCTAATAATTGCTCCCACAGTTGATTTCTTCACACCAAGCTGCTTACCTACTGCAGATTCAGTCTTCCCAGCCTGGTGAAGGTCTACAATTTTGTTTCTGGTGTCCTTTGACAGCTCTTTGGTCTTGGCCATAGTGGAGTTTGGAGTCTGGCTGTTTGAGGTTGTGGACAGGTGTCTTTAACACTGATAACGAATTCAAACAGGTGCCATTAATACAGGTAACGAGTGGAGGACAGAGGAGCCTCTTAAAGAAGAAGTTACAGGTCTGTGAGAGCCAGAAATCTTGCTTGTTTGTAGGTGACCAAATACTTATTTTCTACCATAACTTGCAAATAAATTCTTTAAAAATCAGATAATGTGATTTTCTGGATTTTTTTTTCTCATTTTGTCTCTCATAGATGAGGTATACCTATGATGAAAATTGGAGACCTCTCTCATCTTTTAAGTGGGAGAACTTGCACAATTGGTGGCTGACTAAATACTTTTTTGCCCCACTGTACTTTCCCCTCACATCCATATTCATCCATAGACTAACTGATCATTCTAAATCGGTGACAGTTTTCTATGCGAAAAAGAGCTTTGGTGCATGAGCGCTACCTTCTATCCTGTAGAAGTGAGTGGTTAAAGGCCAAATGTCACGTAACAGGGTACTTTAAATATCTTGAAACTAGATATAAAAGGGAACCGATCCGTTCGGGTCTTGGTGCATATGCTTCAGTAACAACGGAATATTCGTTAATTTAAAACTGCCGCGCTTGGCCTGACACGGCCCCTGGAATTGCCTGGGGAAGAAGGCGGAAGTGACGAAATCGATTGTACCCTAGTTTGATGCTTGGGGTATTTCAATTGATTGTTTATATGGAGACTGGAAGGTTGAAGTGAGCAACAAGAAAGAAAAAATTGGATATTTCACCCATACCTTAAAACGGGACTATCAGGGACAGCTGGGTAATAAGGGACACTTCTCTGGGAAATGTTTTCAACCTGTCAAGTGAGACGTTTTCGCCGTACTTCAACACCGTAAAAAGCGGCTATAAGGAACGGCGGAGCAACAAGGGACACCTCTCTGGGATCTCTGTCTGTTCCGCAACCGCTGCACAGCTCAACGTGTTAAACCATTGTCCTACTGACTTCTCATTGTTGTGAGAACAGCTCAAGCTGAGCGATCAGCCCGCCCAGACAATTAAACTAATGAGTGACTCCACACTTCTCATGGTAGTGCGAATAGCTGACGCTGAGCGATCTGCCAGCACCAGCTGTGGCTGATCACACACAGGAGTGCTCCGCAAAACACTCAATTTTTTTTCCAGTATATTTTTCCTTTTGGGCGTACAGAAATGGCAATACGCCCGTTTTTGCTAAAATTGCATTTTCCCCGTATTTTCCTTAAAATATTTGACAATAACAACACGAACTACATTTAAAACATTTCCCAGAAAAGTGTCCACCACCACTCCGCCCACCAAAATACGGCGAAAACGTCTCCCTTGACAGGTATGCGCCTCCATTTTCATATTGATCTGGTCAATTTCTTGACAGCAGCGGCTCTCCTCCACTGTAATAATAATGGCTTCCGAAAAATCAATATTTATGGGGCGCCCTGGACAGACCCCCTTCGGCTTCGCAATTCTGGAGGCGATTAATGTCCAGTTCAATGACATTTTCCACTGGTTCTGCTCTCTGGTCATCGGTGAAACTGTTGTCATCAGACAAAGCATCTGATTCCGTCTCGGACGGCTCGAACCTGTAAGGTTCTATGCCTCTGTCACTGTCTGAACCACTGACAAAAAAAAAGACAAAAAAAAAAAGACAAAACTAAACTAATTTGTTCACAATCGCTGTCACTTTCCGTCATGATTGTCCAATGTTGATAAGTGTGAATGTGGATAGGCAGGGCAGCCAGGGTACAACTGGTGATGTCAAAAACATGGGCGTGGTCTGGACTGGCTGTCACAAGCCAGCAAGCAAGGTGAGGCCTTCACCTGGTGTATTTTGTGCAATTATGTAAATACAGGTGGGTGATATGGTCTCCGGTATGAATATTTGGTTTAAGCTATGTGTATTTTATCTAAATTCGTTGTCATTTAGAAAAAAAAATTACGTGACATTTGGCCTTTAATGATGCAGGCCATTCATTTAAAACAAAAGAGGCAGAAATGTTTCAAGAATGGAGACTTGAAAGAGTTAGAATGGTTATTAGTTGCTAAAGTCAATCATCTGTCACTGATGACAGATAGTGTTGTGTTTCATGTATTTGGCGGGCCATTTGCACTTTTGTTTTCATGTACTACAGTGCACTGACATTTGCGCTGAGTGCTGTAATTCTGTATAAAAGGGACAATCTTTCATCTTCTCTTCAAAGCTAGAAGCAGCTGTGCCCTCCCAAACAACTGCCAGTCTGTCCACTGTCTTCGCAGTGGATTTTTAGATAATCTGGAGGGCTGAACATCTTTAACTGTCCCCATCTGATGTTGTATGAAAGGCTGAAGGGGACGTCATCAATTATTGTCTAATTAGACACACTCAATTACAGCACACACACACAGATGTGGATCATGTCCAGCTTTGAGACCAATCCCTCCTCCAGCAGTATCTGTCTTTTGTTTAGTTCTTTCAACTGGTTTTCAAGAGACGTTTCCCTCGAGCAGGTCGGCCAAACAGCATGACCTATTTAAAGATAAAGACACACCTAAAAGCTTCGGCTTGGAGGTTAGAAGACAGAAAGCTTCTCAGGGGTTCTGACTATTTTTTTTTTTGTGTGTGAATATCTGGGGCACTCGATGGAACAACCGGACAAAGTTATCATAAAAATATTGAATACACTCTGGAAACACGTTTGAGGAGACTCTTCCTTTGGTTAAAGTTTTTGTGTTTGTGATGACTTTTTCTCACTCTTCTCCACTGTGCATTTTTTTATTTTCTGAGGGGTTGTTTTGTAACCCCCCAACAGAGACACAGGCCTGCGCTGTGTGCCCTGACATGCCTTCTCCCGTGGAGCCCCGATGCTCTTTTAAAGCACTGAGATTAAAACATCTGCACCCAGTTGTTGATCTCCGAGGCACAAAGCATAAAACATATTCAATACACATTCATTTCTCTTTTTTATGGTAAGCCTATAAAGTATGCCTTTATGATTGCTTTTTTTCCTTTGTTCACTCTGAAATTACTCTTCCTGGTAGGACACACTGATGTCAGCTGAATTAACGTCCTGCAGATACATCCATACATTGCCCCATGGGAGGTTTAGGCCCCGTGTTCAGAGCTGTCACAGGTGGAGCCTTCACCATTGTGTGTTTTTCCTCACAGATTTCTGTCTCCTGAGATCCTATGACTCATAAATCTTCCCAAGGGCCTCTATTGTACCAAACGGGGACTTGTCCATGCATCTATTTCTGGTAACATAAGGCATAAGCTGATATGGGATGCATGAAAAAACAAAGGGTGGTTTACGCATATTTAATGGTAAACAGTGGGGAAGATGGATTGTGTTGTACCTGTTTGCTATATTTAGCTCAATTTTTTCCCTTTTTGTTTAAAGGTGTGGAGGAAGTACCATGGTATCTTTGTCTATAATTTGAACCTAAAGTCTCAAGTTGCACACCAAAACATGAGTCATTTATACTTATTGTTGCAGTGCTGAGAATAGAAAGAAACTATATTCAAGTTTATTTTATTCAACACTAAAAACGTGTTGGTTTTAGTATAATTAGTGTAATCATTATAAAATACAATGTCTGGTCAAAAACCCACCTCCTGCATTTACCTTCTATTTGACAATTACTGCAGTGATTAATATGTTTCACCTGATAAATAGTTCTGTAACCCTTAACTATCCTTTGTTAAACGACCACAAGGCACAACATTTGTTAATCACGGAAAGATATTCTGTTTCAGAGTTTAGTTTTGACAGGTTTTCAGCTCAACTTATTGGCCTGCATCAGGCAAAGAAAAATCCAAGGAGATTATTGGAACTTTCAGTCACAATGATCCGGATCAAGGTTCATATTTTGTTCGATTGTCTACATTTTGACATGGTCTGGGCATGATCGTAGGGTCATGCTCACTCTTTGACTTTATTTCTGTGTTTCTTAGTATTTAGTGCTATTAGTATCTCGGGTTTATGTTCTGTATTACTATTATTCCTGTCATCAGTGGTTTGGGTTTTAATTTGACAGCGTTTTCTGTTCATGCTCAGGTTCTAGTTGTGGTGTTAATTCTGTATTATTTATCCCCACTTTGTCTTTTGTCCTGGCATCATGTTTTATGTGTGTCCTCTGTTTTGAGTTACCCTTTTGTCTCAGTCCCTCATGTTTTCCGTACTCATTGCTATTCCCTGCATCTCTGATTGCCCTTGATTGTGCCCACCTGTTCCTTGTTGCCATGATTACCCCCCGTCTATATATGTGCATCTCAGTCTGTGTCCTGTGCAGTGTCTTTGAGTTTTGTTGGCGTTTCACACATGCTCTTGCCAAGCCTGTCTTGTATATTATAGCTTATATCTTCCTGCCTGTGACCTAGCGTCTGAGCCTGCCGTGTTTGCCCTTTTGTTTCAGCCCATGAGCTGTATTAATTTCCATTTTCTGTTTGAGAATAAGTAATGTTTTATCAGAATCACCTGATGTTTGGATGTCTGTCTTCTTCCTTGCCCCGGAGGGGCAATCCTAACAAATTTGGTCTGGTTAGCTTGGGATTCACACAGCTTCTTATCCAGTTGAACTGAACAACTTTACGTCAGAGACCTAAGTCTTGTCATGATTATCATACTATTGTATAACGTTTGTTTTGTTAACACAGACCTGTAGTTAGCAAACATGCTACTCACCTTCCAAGGTGTTTTCTCCAGGTCTGGGCACATCGGTAACTGCAGATTAAGTTGAAACTGAGGAAGCCTCCATCACATTAAGTGGAGAACTAGTTGATTGAACCTCAAATATTATCCAGGTCTTCATTAAAAAGGACATTTCCTCTCTGAAAATATCTGCTAAGTTCCTGCATTTTTATGATTTTGTTGCCCTATTGACTATTTATGAAACTAATGGGAAATATTACAATTAAAAACTAGGTCTCTTCCTCTCTCTGGGTGCTACAGTGGCTCATTTTCCCTCTTTTTGGCTGCCACAACTTCCTTCATTTGGGCTGGAAGTCTGAACCTTTCTGAAAATTCCTTTCAGACTCTAAAAGAACTGGAGGTTCAGTTTTATGTGGACCAAGACCACCTCTTTTTATCCAATCAAATTCTGGACCATGGTTGAACCTTGACCAAAGTTTTAGGTGTGAATCCTGATGGTTCACACTTTTGGTCCAGATCAAACAGAAAAGTCCGGACTAACAGGTTGGGTAAGAAAACACCTTGAAATTGTGTGAAGAACTGTCCAACACATTGTTAAAACCTGCAAGGATAGTGGTGACCCATCGTCTTCATAATCAGTTCTCCCAACATCAGTAGAAGATCTTTAAGAACAAGGAAACTGGATGAAAATTAATGTTGTGACATTGAGTAAGCTTATTGAAATGTTACCATAGTGCATATACAGTGGTACTGTACTGTATACCATAATGCTCTCTTGTGTGGCTGAATTCTTGCGTTCTCATATTTAATTCATGAAGTGTGAGGGTTCCTGGTGGAATTTACTGCATTAGATCTCTATGAGATTCTTCCATATGCTAGGGAATAGTTATTACAATGGATAGCATTTTGAAATGGTATGCAAGTTAGGTTAATTGGCATCAACTGGGGATTCTAAATTGTCCTTAGGTATGACTGTGAGAGTGAATGGTTGTCTCTCTCTGTGTTGGCCCTGCGATGGACTGGCGATCTGTCCAGGGTGTACCCTGCCTCTAGCCCAAAGATGCTGGGATAGGCTCCAGCCCCCCCGTGACCCGAAAAGGATTAAGTGGAAGAAGATGGATGGATGGATGGATGGATGGATGGATGGATAATTAATTTGTGGTTTTAAAGTTGTCATACAGGTGCATCTCAATAAATTAGAATGTCATTGAAAAGTTAATTTATTTCAGGAATTCAATTCAAAAAGGGAAACTCATATATAGATTCATTACACACAGAGTGATATACTGTATTTCAAGTGTTTATTTTTTTTTAATTTTGATAATTATGGCTTATAGCTCATGAAAACCCCAAATTCAGTTTCTCAAAAAATGAGAATATTACATAAAATTAATTTTTTAAAAATTATTTTTAATAGAAATCTTGGCCAACTGAAAAGTATGGCCATGTACACACGCAATACTTGGCCAGCGCTCCTTTTGCATGAATTACTGAATCACTGCAGTGTGGCATGGGGGTGATCAGCTTGTGGTACTGCTGAGGTGTTATGAAGGTCCAGGTTGCTTTGATAGCGGTCTTCAGCTCATCTGCATTGTTGGGTCTGGTGTCTCTCCTCTTTCTCTTTATAATTCTCCATAGATTCTGTATGGGGTTTAGGTCAGGAGAGTTTGCTGCCCAATCAAACACAGTGACGCCACGGTCATTAAACCAGGTATTGGTACTTTTGACAGTGTGGGCAGGTGCCAAGTCCTGCTGGAAAATGAAATCAACATCTCCATAAATCTTTTCTGCAGAGGGAAGCATGAAGTGTGCTAAAATTTCCTAGTAGATGACTACACTGACTTGGGACTCGATAACACACAGTGGACCAACACCAGCAGATGACATGGCTCCCCACATCATCACCGACTGTAGAAACTTTACACTGGACCTCCAGCAACTTGAATTCTGTACCTTTCCACTCTTCCTCCAGCCTGTGGGACCTTGATTTCCAGATGATCATAAGAGACATCATCTGCAGGTGTTGGTCTACTGTTTGGTATCACTGTGGTTGACTGGCCAGCAAACTCTCCTGACCTAAACCCCATAGAGAATCTATGGAGTATTGTCAAGAGGAAGATGAGAGACACCAGACCCAACAATGCAGACAAGCTGAAGACCACTATCAAAGAAACCTGGGCCTCCATAAAACCTCAGCTGTCATGATCTGAGCACGGGGGGTTCCGCCATGCTCAGATCATGGTCTTTTTCCATATTTGAACATTTGTTGTATTTTTGAGTTCTTAGTTTCTAGTATTGTATTGTATTGTTTCTTAGTTCTACCCATTGTTCTGTTAATGTTCATTGCAGTTTTGCTATTTATTTATTGAGTATTTGCTTGTATTTATCCCTCAGTCTTGATTTGTTGTCTTTTTAGTTCTCGCTTTATATTTGTACTTTTGTATTCTCTCTCTCTCTCTCTTTCTCCAGGGCTGCCGCTGTCAGTGGCACTTCTGGGTTTTGCTCTGTAGTGGGCGGTGCTCCTGTCAAGTTGTCATCCCCATCTCCTCTCCTCTCATCACTCATAGCTGATGTCATTTTGTAATCACTGTCACCTCCTGCCCGCTCATGTGATCCACACCTGATGGCATTTGCCTTTATTGGTTCCATGTCTTATTTAAAACTGGCCTTTTCACCCACTCATTGTCAGAGCCTCATTGCTGTTATCTTCTCATCCCCATCGGAACCTTTTCCCTGTTCTGACGTAAACTCCTGCTGTCATCTTGTTAACTGCTTGTTTATCTCCACCGTAAGTGTATTTCTTGTGCACCTGTTGAGATTTTTGTGTTTTCTTTAATAAATGCCACAAACTGCAGCCCAGTGCCTGGGCCTTCCTTTCTGCCCCGATGGGGCGATTCATGACCGTAGGCTCTGACCGGTTTAAGACCCAGCTGCTGTAGTTTGTGGGGTTTTTTTTGTTTTCACTCACCTGTTTTTCCGGAGCCATCATCATGTCCCCAGCCCGCCGGCCTTCAGCTAACAAAGGAAGATCAGTGGCCAGGACTCCGAGCGTGGAGGAGCAGTGGGCCGCCAAATTAATTCAGGGCTTTGAGAACGAAGCTCTTGCCTCCCGTAGTCCCAAAAAGATCTGGGAGAGTGTGGATGCAGTGACCAGGATTGTACAGGTGCACCCTCGGTTGAGGAAGTTTCCACAATTTGCGGAGTTGCTGTCTATGGTCTCCTCACTTCAGCAGTCATTCTCCGGGCTGATGTGGGGGCCGCTTCCAGCTGGACCAAAGCTGATGCGGAGACGCCCTCTGAGGTAGATGTCCTTCTCCTCCCCCTGTTCGCCCGTTCCTGCTTCCACTATTTTATGCAATATTCTATTTTTTTTTAGAAACTGAATTTGGGGGTTTCATGAGCTATAAGCCATAGTCATCAAAATTACCAGAGTGGTGGCCTAGAGGTAGAGCATCCGCCCCACAACCAGGAGGCTGGGGTTCAAGTCCTGGCCGGGTCATGCCAAAGACCATATAAAAATGGAACTTCCTGCTATCCAGCTTGGTGCTCAACAATAATGGAATGGAGGAGGGAAATGTTGGTTACCCAGCCACAGGGGGTGCACAAGCCAGTGCACTCCCATTCCCAAGCCCGGATAAAATGGGCAGGGTCGTGTCCGGAAGGGCATCCGGCGTAAAAACCCTTGCTAAATGAACATGTGAATCATTGCAATATAAGGTGATGATACGCTGTGAAAACCCCAAAAACGAGCAGCCGAAAGACAAAAAAAACAAAAAAAACACTTGAAATGTATCACTATGTGTATAATGAATCTACAGTACATAATATATGTTTCATTTTTTGAATTGAATTACTGAAATAAATCATCTTTTTGATGACATTCTAATTTATTGAAATGTACCTGTATATTCTACAAGCCTCATTTACCAAGCAATGAGGGGTAAAGCTGAGTCAACTAGCTTTATTGATTAAGTTTTATGTGACATTAACAGACTAGATGCAACACAGCGCATGTGATCCCTTATGTTAACCAAGTAAAACACAATGAAATGGCCTGGAGTAGTTTTTGGTTAGTTAGTTAGTTAGTTAGTTTTTTGGTTCTCGTTAAACATTAACTTGATGTTACTGTGATAATCCTGCCACAAAGTGATGAGGCATATAATGCAGTAATGCAGACTTGGTGGCTCACATATTGAATTACTGATGGACAGTGGGTGGTCAAAGAGGAGAGAAGACTTCTTTTCAGTCCAATTAAGAAAGATTAACAAGGTACCCATCTGGACTTCCTTTTCACCCCTCTCTGCCCAGTGCTCATATAAACCTTATGAATAATAAAAACCAGTACGCACATCTTTAGACAGGACGTATTACGGTACGGTGATGCCTGTCCATCCATCCATATGAGTTTGTCTGGCTAACTTCCCACAGTTTTCAAGCAATGACTTTTTTTTTATTTCACACACTGTTTTTACATGTATTGGAGATGTGCATGTTACTAATATTTTGATTTTGAATCATTTTTGTATAAATTACAGGTTTTAGAACTTTGTCATTTTTTCAGTGAAATTACATAGAAGATACATAGTTTGTCCAGCTAACAATTCCTATAGTTTTCAAGCAAGGACATTTTCATTTCACACAATGCTTGCACACGTGTTGAAGATATGCATATAGTGGAGGGTTAAATAATTTTCTGATATTTTCATAGTACATTATTTGCTTTGCTTAACCCTTAATCCTTAACCCTTAGAGCACTCAGCCTGTTTTGACATTATTCACAGTGAATCCTGCATCCAACACTGATGTGTGCCGTGTGTGGTCTGTTAAAGTTTTTGCAATTACATGATTATGTAGTAGTCTGGCCAGGGTCTGTGACCCTGTCCACGCTTTGTGTTCTTTTAGGACTCATTGTCATGTTTATCATCATTATTAGTATTCTCTTGCCCTTGCCCCTTAGGTTATATTCTACCTCAGTTACCATTATGGTTATCATATATTTAATTCCTAGTCATGCTATCCTCTGCATTATTATTGCCATTATCCTGTCTTACTTTTTTTTACAGTATTATTGTGACAGTGCCTTAATTTAATGTGATTGGTTCTTTTGTGGTGTTAATTGTTCACGGCTGCACCTGATCGGGCTCATCACCTCCTGCTCTATTTACGTATTCTGCTCTGCGGTGATCTACTGTTACTATGACTGTTCTGTAATGGTGACAGTTACCATTCTTACTTCGACACACACAACGGACGTACCCTTTACCCAAGCTGTTCACAGGTTAGGTTCTGTTCTCATTAAATCCTGCCATGCACTTTGAGTTATTTGTTCCAGCCCTCGTGCTGCTTTCTATTATTTTTGCAAATAAATCATGTACAAGCTTCACCTCATGAATAGGTCCCCTCCTTTGCCCCGAAGGGGCAAATATGACAGAAGATTGCCACCAGTGAAGGAGCCAGCAGGCAAAGGGAGGTCGGTGACTGCTGGTCCAATGTGGATGAGCAGTGGGCAGCCCAGTTCATCCAGGACTTTGTCGCTGATGCCTGCGCCTCCCACATGCTGGAAGAAGCGCTTGAGTGCCTGGACACCGCGGCTGGAATTGTGGAGGCGCACTCCGGTCTGCGTAGATACCCCAAGCTGGTGGGACTTCTGGGCACCGTTTCCAACCTCCACTGGAGAAACCGCGGGCTGGTGAGGAAGTCATGTGGGGCACCAGAGTTTGTGCCGATGGCGCAGTGTCCCCTGACTCTGACATCCCTTTTTCCTTGCCGGTCACCAGCCTCGCAGCCACATCACAGGTGGGGGAGGTGTTCGCCCAACACACCGGAAACTGTGATGACGACACAGCATCCCCTGGCCTCAACATCTTCAACTACTTCCTTGTCACTCGCCAGTCCCAGCACCCCTGAAGCTTGTGCTGATGCAGAAACATCCCCTGGCTTCCACAAATTCCACACACCTCTCCTCTGCTCCAACTCCAGCTCCTCGCCGCTGCACAATGGCTCCTCGGCAGGCGGTCACCATAGCTACTCAGAGAGATTCGTCTGTTTTTTTCAGTGGCAGGTTCAGCAGCAACGGCAGCCTCAGCGGCAATGGAGCAGGAGATGAGGCAAGTACCATTTTCTCATTTTTTAACATCTAACAGTGAGAGGTCTTGCCTTGCCCCCAGTGAGGAGACTCAGCAGCTGCTTCCTAATGCTGCTGAGCCCTCAATTTTTGTTTCTGCTGTCGCCCCCATGTGTACTCCACCACTCACCTCTACTCCTTGTTTCCCCAAGGTCATCTCCACCTCAGTTGGGTCCATAATGGAGGAGGTGAGCTCAACCGCTGCCACTGCTTCTCTCCACGTGCATGCAGAAGCTGCTTCACCTCACGTGCACGCCCCTGCAGAGACTGGTCCTCTTGAGGTTGTCATCCCAACATTGGCAACATCAGGGTCATTGCCAGTGGAAGAGCAGGAGTTAAGGCAAGTCCTCTTCTTTGTTTTGTTAATATCTGTATTAAAGAGGTAATGTCTTGCTCTCAGTGGGGAAACCCAGTTGCAGCCTCCATCTGCTTCTGAGCTCTCCCCACCGAGCTCTTCTGCTGACTATTTTGGTGTGGTCCCTGCTCCAACCTGTACCTCTTCCTCCCTGTCCGAGGTGGCTGAGTCAGAGAGGGATTCCTGGGCATCTGAACCGGATGCCCTCCTGCCATCTCAACCTGAGGTCAGCGCATCCCAGCCATCTCATTTGGGAATCAGCACGCTCAACCCATCAGCACATGAGATTGGCAGGCTTCAGTCATCTGATCCAGAGGTTAGCAAGCCCCAGCCATCTCTTCCAGAGGTCAGCGCTCTTCAGCCGTATCATCCTGAGGTCAGTGCATCCCAGCCATCTCATTTAGGAATCAGCACGCTCAAACCATCAGCGCATGAGATTGGCAGGCTTCAGTCATCTGATCCAGAGGTTAGCAAGCCCCAGCCATCTCATCCTGTGATTAGCGCGCCCCAGCCGTCTCATTCTGAGGTCAGCGCTCCCCAGCCATCTCTTCCAGAGGTCAGCGCTCCCCAGCCATCTCTTCCAGAGGTCAGCGCTCCCCAGCCATCTCATTCCAAGGTCAGTGCTCCCCATTTGTTTCATTCTGAGGTCAGTGCTCCCCAGTTGTCTCATTCTGAGGTCAGCACTCCCCAGCCATCTCTTCCAGAGGTCAGCGCTCTCCAGCCGTCTCATCCTGAGGTCAGTGCTCCCCAGTTGTTTCATCCTGAGGTCAGCGCTCTCCAGCCATCTCATTCTGAGGTCAGCGCTCCACAGCTGTCTCATCCTGACGTCAGCACGCCTCAGTCTTCAGTTTTAGAGAAAAAGACTCTAATGGTACTATCCCCAGAGCTTGCTTTAGGCTATATTCTACCTCAGTTATCATTATGGTTATCATGTCTTTAATTCCTTGTCATGTATGTTTCCTCTGCATTATTATTGCCATTATCCTGTCTCACTTGTGTTTATTTATTGTGACAGCGCCTTAATTTAATGTGATTGGTTCTTCTTATGTATATTTATTTACTGCTTTGGCTAACCAGTTGTTATCTTATTATCTTATTCACTATTGCTCTGAGTACTGCTATCAATTTGTTGCTGCAGTCCTGGATTTTCCCCACCATGGGACTAATAAAGGCTTATCTTATCTTATCTTATCTTATCTTATCTTAATTGTTCATGGCTGCACCTGATCGGGCTAATCACCTTGGCGATCTACTGTATGACTGTATGACTGTCTACTGTTACTATGACTCTTCTGTAATGGTGACAGTTACCATTATTGCTTTGGCACGCACAATGGACTTATCCTTTATCCAAGCTGTTCATGGGTTAGGTTCTGTTCACGTTATATCCTGCCGTGCAGTTTGAGTTATTTGTTTCAGCCCTTGTGCTGCTTTCTGTTATTTTTGCAAATGAATCATTTACGAACTTCGCCTCATGAATGGGTCCTCTCCTTCACCCAGAAGGGGCAAATATGACAGATTATTAGTTTAATTAGCAGGATGAGAGTGTTAATTGCATCCTTAGTAAGACCTGGCACAGTGGTTAGCACTGTGGCAGCACAGTAAGAAGGTCGTGGGTTCAATCCCACCCCTGACCACTGGTGACCCTTCTATGTGGAGTTTGCATGTTCTCCCCATGTCTGCGTGGGTTTACCCCGGGTACTCCAGTTTCATCCCACAGGCCAGAAACATGCAGGTTAGGTTAATTGGACACTCTAAAGTGGCCCTAGGTGTAAATGTGTGTGTGAATGGTTAAGGAATTGGCACCGCACCGTGGCTGCCTCATCCATCCATGTCGATGCCCTGAATTTTCCTCTGGGATTAATAAAGTATACAAAATAAAAGTAATAAAATAAAAAAAGACCTAATATAAATTACAGCAAGTTTCAGCATTATTTGGTCCTACCTGCTTTATTTCCTGTCATGTTTTGTCTGCTCATATGGCCCCACCTGAACTTTCCAGAGGGTAAAACACCATCCTGCGTGGCTTGACAGTCCTTTCTTAAAATAGAACAAATTGCGTCTACTCTCCGGTTCCCTCCTATGGATTTCCTCCAAAGAATAAAAAGCAAAATGCATAGTCACAGTATCATCTCACTGCAACTATGAATGTTGGAAGAACTTAAGGGTTTAAACATGTCAGTGAAGCTGTGCTGTCTGAATCTTTCAGTTTTTAATTTTTTTAAAGGGGTCATTGACTGCACTGTTTCACATTTTAACAGCTCACACGTCTTAATGAAATGTTTGTGACATATTTTGTTCATATTTTCTTTAGGTTTTTAATTAATGAAGCAAATTTGTTTTGCATTTTTCCTGGCTTTCTTGAAATTCTCTGATTTAATTGAGGGACTGGGAGATGGGCTGGAGTGATGCGAGGTATATTGTCGACTGTGGACTGATGAACCAGGTGGTAACTAAGGATGAGAATCGAGAACTAGTTCCTGTTAAGAACCGGTTCCCAACAGGAAGCGGTTCTAAATTTTTCAAGCCCCCGGAATCATACGTCGCTAGTGTTATCAATTCCTCTTATCGATGCTGCAGCTTTAAACACTTCTGTGTTTTTCTAAAAATGGCATGCATCATGACGTAATACGCTGCCATTACCAAGCAACACCATGACGCTGTCGCTACTGCAGGGTATTGGCGGAAGTGTATGCAAACACAAGCAGCATGGCTATAGTCAACACAAGTTGAAACGTCTCTTGATGCAGCAGCATGCGATAAAATGAAAGACGGCAATGTGTTCGACACTCTCCGAACTTGACTCCCAAACAGCAGCACCTCTTTTAGTGACGGTAATATTAGCTTATTATTATTAACAGAATATTAGCGCAATGCTAGCAGCATTGTGTAGTGTTGGGAATTAGTTCTGGGACACAGTGTGTGACGTAGCCTATGGGTGACGTCATCACATTACTATATATTTGGGTGAGTCCGCCATCTCATGGCAGTTGTTGGCAGAGTGTTGGCAGTTGTTGACTGAGTGTTCATGCGTGCTTTGTACCATAACCAGTTTGTAATAAAGTTCAGTTTGAGCACAGCATCCTTGTCCACCTTACATTCCAGGTTTGTGGACATAATATTTGGTGACGAGAATTTCAAACCATGGAAGCATGCCTAAGACCGCTAAGGCCTTTCCTTGACTCTCCAGGCGATCTGGATGTCCCATGGCCATGATGGCTGGACGCGTTCGAGACCTACGTTATGTTATGTTGGACCTGGGAAAACTGGATAAAGAAAGGAAGTGGGCACTACTTGTCCACAACCTGGGCATAGAAGGTCAGAGGATTTTTCATACGCTAGGTTCGACGGACTCATATGTGAATGCTGTTGAACTGCTAGCTAGCTACTTTGCTACACCAGACAATGTGATAGCATGACAGATTCGATTTCGCCAGAGGCGACAGGGAATTGGTAAATCCACTCAACGATTTGTTGCCGACTTAAGACATCTGCCTAGCATGTACTGCTTTGGACTGTTAGAGGACAAGATGGTAAAGGACCAGTTAGCCGAGCACACAAGTAACCCAAGGCTAAGGGCTAAGATGCCAATGGGGCCAAACAACATGACGTTAGCTAGCACGGTAGAGGTAGCATTCCAGCTTGAGTCAGCAGAGACGCTAGCATCCGAGGTAGGTGGGCGCCAACTACAGAAGCTACCAGGACAGATGAAGTTAGCTAACGTGGTGGGCACAGAGAAATATGCAGACAAAGCAGACGAGTACAAGACGAACGCCGTTAACCAAAGGACTACTCCGAGAGGCCCCATCTGTGGTAACTGTGGTTCCCCAACACACCATGAGAGAGCACGTTTTGCCTGGCAAGAGGACAACGTTGTGACAAGTGTGGACATTTTAACCATTTCGCTAAAGTGTGCCGGTCGCCAGCACTGTGGAGCCCACCAAGCAAGCATAGCTGCCCGCTAATGACCACCATCCAAGCAGTAAGCCCTGACATCAATGCTTATGCATACAGCATGGCTGAATTAGATGGTGTGGCTGTATTGCTACTGCTCAACATGGCGGCGGTTAGGTCGATGTTAAACTGGGCCACAGTGAAGAAATTTTCCCCCAACCACAAAATAAAGAAGAACCCAGTGGCACTGTATGGATATGGCCATCATAGACTCAGTAACATAGGGACAGTCAAGCTAACGGACTACTACAAGTCTAAGATTGTGTATGACTTCACGTTCCAAGTGGCGATGCACGGTAACAACATTATGGGATGTGACCTCTTCTACAGACTGGGCTTCACTATCCACGAAGCACCGGGTTCGAATGGTCCAGTTGCGGCAATTGGGACACAATGGACATCTACGACGATGACGTGGTGTAGGACAAGAAAATTCAGGGCGACACCGAAACCAAACCAATGACCCCGTGCGCACAGGTGGAGAGCTGCCGGGGAGGGGGGCAGCAGACGGACTCACCTCAGATCCTCACCCAGCTCGAGGCTGCTGTGACATCGCAGGAGAGGGAGCCCGTGCATCCAGAGAACTTCGAGGCACAACAACCGAGCACAGACACCGTTTACGACGCGGCACAACAAAGCACATCAGATGGGAGAGAGGAGGAACTGGACTGCTTCCGTACCCACGCTCAGTGTCAAGTCTACGGGGGTTACAACTGAGCTGACAGGTGTATATTTTTGTGATTGCTAAAATAACATAATTGTGAAGTTGTTTCTAATCATTTCAGTATTTCATTTATACTGCTTTTATTTACATTGCTTTTCAGCATTTAAACATTACAAATGTTACAAGGCATAAATGCCCATTTTTCTAAGGAAAGCATGTTAATATAAGATAAGACAAGATAAGATAAGATAAACCTTTATTAGTCCTACATTGAGGCAATTACAGGATTGCAGCAGCAAAGGGATAGCAGCACTCAGAGCAATAGTAAATAAGTTAATGTGATAATAAGATAAGAACTGGTTAGCCAAAGCAGTAAATAAATATACATATGTACACAGTTATATACACAGTGCAGGAGCATTGCAGTTAGATGATATCAGCAGCATGACAGTTAGTTGCTGTGCTGCCTCAGTGCTGGCCACTGCGCCACCACGCCGCGGGGATCCCAGGTTTGATCCCAGCCCCCGACCAACAGTGATCTGTGTGGAGTTTGCATGTTCTCCCTGTGTCTACATGGGTTTACTCCAGGATTTCTCTGGTTTCCTCCCACATGCCAAAAACATGCAAGTTAGGTTAATTGGCATCAAAAAGTGGGGATTCTAAATTGTCCTTAGGAATGACTGTGAGAGTGAATGGTTGTCTGTCTCTCTGTGTTGGCCCTGCGATGGACTGGCGATCTGTCCAGGGTCTACCCTGCTTCTCGCCCATAGATGATGGGATAGGCTCCAGCCCCCCCGCGACCCAAAAAGGGTTAAGCGGAAGAAGATGAATGAATGACAGTTAAATTATCCGGTAAAATATAAATATCGACCCAGACAGTACATTTCACATTGAATCAACAGTGTTGTTGTCACCCTCAGTAATAATTGTAATTGTCTTAATTCAATTCAATTCAACTTTATTTATAGAGCGCCATTTCACAACAACAGTCATCTCATAGCACTTTCAACTGTAGGGGAAACCCCCACAATTGCAGAAACACCCCAGCAATCAGGCGATCCCCTGTGAGCAAGCACTTGGTGACGGTGGAGAGAAAAAAACTCCCTCTTAGTTGTGTATTGGAGGGGACGATCTCTATTGTGCAAAGTTGTGACATTTAATACAGCCTCTATGAACAGTGTTTAGACTATACCAGGGGTCGGCAACCCGCGGCTCCGGAGCCGCATGCGGCTCTTTCATCCCCTCTGCTGCGGCTCCCTGTGGCTTTGGAAAATAAATAATGAGTATTTAATTAAAATGTATTTTATTTTAGTTCATTAGTTTTTAAAATGTAATTCTAAATTTGAAGATTATGGTGATCTTGTAAAATCTAAAAAAAAAAACGTGTTAAAGTTTAATCACCATCAGCAAAAATCAACACGAAGTCCGAAGTCGTCTCCCGCAATAACCTGGATGTGTTGTGTTCAAGCTACTGCTGTATTGTAAACAGCCCTGCAATTGGATAGTTGCAAACGATTGGACCAATCAAATCAGTTTTGATTGGTCCAGGTCCGGCTACATCAGTGATTGTGCAAAATGAACTGCTCGAGACTCAATAGAGATTGAAACTGGTGATCTGAAATGAATGCTGAAATTATAAAAAGTAATGGTATGTTGGAATTTTATTTCTATTATGGAACAGATAAAATTAACTGATTTTGATTTGATCAAGTGTTAAAGCATGTGATGGATAATGCTTGTTGGAATATTTTAGGAATGCTATCTTCTTGGAACATAAGTCAATATTATACAGTAATAAGTGGCATTCAGCTGTTTGTTTTATGTCATTTAAGCACAGTTCTGGTACTTAAAAATCATAAAAACCCAGGAGCTTCGGGGGGCTTTGCCCCCCTTGCCCCCCATCCCACCCCGGACCCCGCTGGGGGACTATGTTCCCCAGACCCCCTGCTGAATTTTCAGATAATTTCCCCAACCCCAAATCACATCCCTGGTTCGTGTTGGAATTCTGAGCTTTCGGTATCGTTTTCAGCGGAATTATGAGATTTTTATCGAAGGATCAGGAGTCATCAGTGCTAGAAATAGCACTCTCCTTTCAACCCAATGTCAACCTTCAACCCAATGTCTTTTTTTTTTTCGGAGTTCAAAATGTTTTTGTTGCATGCAGAAATGTAATTTTGTTTTCTCTGCAGGAGTTCCCTGATTTCATAAATGCAACACATTATAGTTTGTTTGCCTGGACAGATCGCCAGTCCATCGCAGGGCCAACACAGAGAGACAGACAACCATTCACTCTCACAGTCAGACCTAAGGACAATTTAGAATCCCCAGTTGATGCCAATTAACCTAACTTGCATGTTTTTGGCATGTGGGAGGAAACTGGAGAAATCCCGGAGTAAACCCACGCAGACATGGGGAGAACATGCAAACTCCACACAGATCACTGTTGGTCGGGGGCTGGGATCGAACCCAGGATCCCCCGGCCAAGGGTGAGTTGCTGTGCTGCCGCAGTGCTAACCACTTCTCCACCGCACCGCCCACAACCAATCCACTAGTTGTCAAATTGAGAGTCTGGAGAACAAGTGAAGGATACAGATTTATATTATATTAATACATTTGAACAAGGAGCATTATGAGGAAACAGGATGAAAAGTAGCTTCTTCTAAATAAAACTTTCATCTCTAATTTATGAAAGTATCAGGAACTAAAGCTGTGTGATCACTGTTGAAAGTAGGAGATGGGTGATATTTTTCAGATTTAAACAATTTATGAATGTGCTGATAATTAAAACTATGCAAAAATTATGGTCAGATATTCAGAAATTTATTTTTCAGCACAAAACAATTTATAATATATATCTAACATTTATTTCATGAATGAAGCTATATAAATGAAGCTATAAGCAGTTTTTTCCCCACTGCTGTAGTAGGAATTCATTAATGCCACATAATATTCAGAGCTATGTACAGTATATAAAAAACTTTATAAGCAGCATAATCTTTATTTTAAAAGTCAAATTGCCGTTGCGGCTCTCAGCCACGTCTGTTTTAGTCAGAGACGGGCAAAACGGCTCTTTGGCTGGCAAAGGTTGCAGACCCCTGGACTATACAATCTGACAGCCGTAGGTAGGAAGGACCTGCGGAACCTCTCCCTTGAGCACTTAGGATGGTACAGCCTACCGCTAAATGAGCTTGTAAATGAGCTTGTCCTGCATGGGGTGGGATTCAGACTCCAGCAGAGATGACAGCTTAGCCACCATCCTCCTCTCTCCTATCTCCTCCACTGGGTCAAGGCATCACCCCAGAACAGATCTGCCAGCAGACCACTCCATACGTAAAGGTTGATGCCACCACAGAATCGTAGAAGGTCTTCAGGAGTGCCCCCACACCCCAAAAGACCTGAGTCTCCTCAGGAGAAACAGCCTGCACTGCCCCTTCTTCTAGACCACGTTGGTGTTGTGTGACCAGTCCAGTTTATTGTTCAGGTGAACACCCAGGCACTTGTAAGATGTCACCATCTCAATGTCTGTTCCCTGGATGTTTACTGGTGCTGTGGGCGGTTGTCCAGTTATGTCCACAAGTCATTTGAATTTATTATATCTTTTTAAGAGAAGAAGCATTTGTTTAAAGTCAGAAAAATAACAAAACTCTTGCACTGATGATGAAATCCTGTGAAGGCCTGCTTTTTTCCCTACACAAAACTAATCAAGAATTGATAAGTGTCATGAATGCTCCTTCGGAGCAGAAGGACAGATCCAAGTGCTGAATTGTGTAGGTGACATTTAATGACAAAAAATAACATCAAGTGTAAAATAGTGATGGCAATACAAAAAGGTAACAAGAATAACGGTTACCTCAGAGTAAAAAGCGCTCTGGAGGAGAAAATACTTCAAAGGTTGAAACTCGTGTAGAGAGGAGACAATCCAATTTAGCCGCAAACACACAGTGAATCAACAGAGCTTAAATACATGGAGGTAAATGGGGAATGATAAGCAGCAGGCGTGGCCAGGAGCGGGCAGTGACCTAATTCCAAAATCACTCACAGCCTAGGTGGACTGGGGAAACAAGCTTTGAGAGGAAGCTGGGTGTGTCTGGGAGCAGAAGAGGGAGGCTCATGTCAGCAAACCAACATAACACAGAACTAGACAGGGATAATCATAATAGACATAATAAACAGAAATAAAATGAGAGTCTGAGCTCCAGAGGCACGCTGAGCACGGTCTACTCATGACAATAAAGAAACTGAAAAAGAATCAGATGGATAAACAAAATCGACAATGCCAGTGATATTGATAAAATCTTATCAATTCCCATCCCTAGTGGTAAAAGGGATGGCTATTAGAGTGACTATATCTGAGAAAAATATCAATAAGCCGTGCTTGGTCCGAGCCTACTGGAACCAGTGTTAGCTGAGGGGCTAATAGGCCACCTTTAACACAACTACCCCCCCCCCCCCCATATCCATGACAGACAGGTGTGTGGGCCAATAATAGAGCAGTGGGCAGATCTCAAGGATGGCAGTGGGCTGGTTTTGTCAAATCACAATGTAAACAATTTACCCTAAAGAGTCAGAAACATTTCTGAAAAACAAGATAAAGATGGGATGTTTTTTAAGAGAATTGGCTGTTTTGATATATATTTGATAATTATGTGACTAACAGACACATTTCAGACAGTTAAAACCTACAAACACACCATTTTTCAGTCAATAACCCATTTCAGCTAATCTGGCAGCATGGTGGTCCAGTGGTTAGCACTGTTGATTCACAGCTAGAAGTTTCCAGATTCGAATCCCCAGGCTGGTGGAGGTGGGAACCTTTCTGTGTGGAGCTTGTATGTTCTCCCTGTGCTGTGTGGGCTTAGTGCGGGGGCCCCGGTTTCCTCCCACAGTCTAAAGACATGCATGTTAGATTAATTGGTCATTCTAAACTGTCCCTAGGTATCGGTAGGCCCTTAAAATAGAGAGTTAGTGTAACTAACTACTAGTTAAGAGCTATGAGTGGTCCTTGTGACAAGAAAAGAGCTATATAAGCACAGATCCTAATTTCAGCAAAAGTGAAATGAGCTTATGCCATGGCACTGCATCCATCATCCATCCGTCGTCCAGATTTTACTAGAATTAGTACTACTGATAGGCATTTGCCCAGATGTTTAACAAGCCACACAGTTCTCAGATCTGCTCATCCGGGTTCAGGGTCAGGGTTGAAGGTCTAAGGTCACAAGCTGAGTTAATGTCATTTCAACTTTGATCAGGCCTAGTTTTTATAACATGCATATAAAGAGAGGAAAAGCTGTTGGTGACATCAGCAAGTGTTCATCGAGCAGAAATGAAGTACTCAGTCATTGACAGTTTATATTTGTTGTCCTTTCCTCTATTAATTACATATTCAAATATGAATTAATTGGTAATTTAAGGTTTAACTAGTACTTAATAGGACAGCCTGCAAATTAGTGTAATTACTGTATATTTATGTTGATAAGTATATTGTAGTTATGCCATAATTATGTCCAAACAAAGTGAGTGAAGAACGCAGCTATTGTGTCCATAGTGTAGTTTTGGATTACTAGTAAGCATCACATTGCACGATAACTGCCATTAGAAAGTATTTGTTTACTAGACATTACGTACTGCAAAAAGTATCATGTTAAAGTATGTTTGCATGCTGCTGCAGTCATTCTCCTGCCATAATTTGCTTCCCTGTTCTTCTTCAAATATTAAGAACTTAGCTGTGAACAATTAAACTTACTGATGGCAGAAGATAATGCAGATACTTCTGCAAATGTTTTATTTGAAGCCCGTTTTGAGGTCTACCACATGTTCATAGAAGCAGAGTTAGGTTTATGTAGGAAAACTCATATCAGAACTTTCACAACAAAAAGTAAGGGATTACTTATTTAAAGTCATACTTAGAACATGCTTTATTTACACTATTTATTGCTTTACTCAATGTAATTTCTGGGCTGTTACACCAGTTGATTTTATTAAATATATTTTTAAACAAGTCTTTTATGATCTTTGCAGTGGCACTACAACTACTCAGAGACTTTTATGTTGTCATTTTGACAGACAGGGTTGTAAAAATTCTGTCATAATCAATTATTGCCAGTCTGACAGTAATCTAATTCACTGATTTTAATTAGATTACCCTCCGTGTAATCTGTCAAAATGACAGATAGCTTTCAGATTTTTCTGTCACTGCTGAAAAAAAATCTGTCAATGAAATACAATTTTCATTTATCTGCAACCTCTTCAACTACCAAGTGTTCTTTAAGACTAAAGCATCCTGTTCATCCTGCTGTTCTTACCTGCCTCCTCCCCTTCCTCCTTGCTCTTTCTGCTGCTTTGTTGGGGATGTTTGTTCAGCTTGTCACTGTGCCATTGCTTGAGTAGAACGTCTGTTGGTGGCTGATCTTCTATACGGTTCTCCCACTCTGTTAATCCTCTTTGCAGACGCACAGAGCACAACCTTCAATTTACACAGGCCTTTTATATTCTCTCTGGAGTCACTGTGCTATTTGTGTTTATTTATCTTGCTGTGTTTGTTTTTTTGATTTCTGCCAATTGTTTCTAATCCATTTACATCCATCCTTCCATCCATCCATCCATCCATCCATCCATCCACTACCACTTTTCCAAGGATCTGGGTCACAGAGGCAGCAGTCCAAGTAGAGAAGCTCAGACTTCCCTCTCCTGAACCACCTGCTCCAGCTCTTCAAAGGGGACACCAAGGCGTTCCCAGGCCAACTGGGAGACATAGTCTCTCCAGTGTGTCCTGGGTCTGCCCCGGGGTCTCCTGCCAGTGGGACATACCCAAATGTCATTTCAGGCTGCATTTTGTAATTACAAAACATTATGCATGTTTCACTATTCTAAAGCTTAAGAATAGAAGGGTTTTACTGTGTTTGATGTAGAATATTGTCAGTAATTTTGGATAATTTAAAGTAACATATAGGGCCCTATTTTGATGGTCATCTGTGCACTTTTCCGACAGGCTTTCCAGGCTGTGTTTTTGTTAGTTTCTGTCAGTCCATTGTCTGATTTTTATGCCTTGAGTCACGCCATCAAATTACCAGTAGGCAGTGTGCCCGCTATGCACTGGGAGGAGGCGCTTCATTTCAAAGAAGTCTGGCAGCGCACAATATAATCTGCATTACTATTAAAGTGCATTCCATGAGAATCTGCTTTTGATCAGGAGAAAGGAGGTCTATCATCAGAAGTGCATTGTTTAACCTCTTGCACTCCGGGATACCGCGGGCAGTCACGTCTCTGCGTCCTAGTGTGTCCTCGTGCGTCCTAGTGCCCACTGTGCGTCTCAGTGCGCACTGAAAAAAAAAAGCTGCATTTCCGTTCTTCCACTACAGACACAGCCGTGAACAGAAAGCCAAAGGAGTGCTTTGATTGGTTTAGATTTGATTGACCTCTCATTCGACTAATAAGAGCCTTGAATTGGGTTTCTGAAACCTCGAAGAACCAATGACTGAAAACCTAACAAGAAGGACCCACCTACCAACGACTGCGAATACAACGAGCCAATTGAAGCAGAGAAGTTCGACGATTGAAAGCGTGCGTCCGTGCGTAAAATCTGTTTTGTGTAAGCTGCTGTGTGTAACAGTAGCGTTCGCCAGTCTTTTTTTATTAATACTGTTCTTATTTGTTTTGAAAAATCATTCGCCAAAACCGCAATCATGAAAGCGCAAAACCGCAATAATGGAATCATGGTTTGACCGGGTCACGTGACCAGAACCACGAGTCGTAACAAGCGGACCAGCTTCATGTTCGTCTGACAGTGAAGAACAGATGTTCGCCAACGACACTGCTGTTGTGGACAGGTAAGTGTTATAAGCTAAATTATTCTTTATCACTGAAAATAGTAATAAAAATGACTTTTGACCGATCGGTAATTACAACTGTGCGTCATCGTCACATGACGGACTCGTTGACAGATCGTTTTTTTGTGCACCGCGCTCCTTTGTAGCCGGGGGGGGGGGGGGGGAGTTGTTATCCTCTACATTGCAGATATTTTAGTATAATTTTTATTGCACTGTAGGTTATTTTTTCTTGTAAAAAAAGGCCACACATTTTTTACGTGGCATGCTTCTTTGTGTGTGGGGGGCTTGTTTGTTCATTCATTCATTCATGAATGAATAAACAACCCCCCCCACACACACGCACACACACAGCCCTGAGTGTCACCTTTCATTAGAGCCCAAGATGAAGCTTCTTTGTTGAATCATTCAAAAGTTACAGACGTTTTTCCAAACTGTGCCATTTGGCACAATTTGGCACAGTTCAAAAACGCCTGGGAGCAACCTGACAAAAAAGCTGTGTAATATATTCATTTTTTGTGGTATTGTTACAAACCTCAGCTGGATAACACTTGGTTCTACATTTCTGTTGCATTTCCCAGCCAGTATCTGACAGCTGTGTGTTATTTGCAAGCATTTGTATCTAAAAAAACACCCAGGCAAACTTTATTTTCTTCAAATTCAGTATGTTTAGATGACTGTTACTCAGTGGCAGGAGCACTTAGAGAGATTATGACTGTTTTGCCAAAAAATTCAAAGTGTTTTCTTTTAAATGAGACCAACCCCATGAAGATGCTGCAAAGGGTTAAAGAACAGCTTTTAATTTACTTTGGGTACATTATTTTTAGGTGTTTTTAGGGAAATTGACCAGAGTGCAAGGGGTTAATGATATTTCAGTGGTGTGTTTTGAAATCACACAGCTCTGGAACTCATGAGGAGCATGCACTGATCTTATTTTAATCGAGTTGTAACAGTCATCATATAATTACCCGTCGTTTTAATTATATGATGGTCATACAGTTGGTTTTTTTTTTTTTTTTTATCCCATCCACACTCCCATTTTAATTGTGGACTTACCATTGGAGTTTATAGATTAGGCATTAATGTAGGATTTTTACGGGAATGAATGAATGAACAGGGAGCATGTGTGCCATTGCGTTCCAGTGTGATGCACGAAACGGGGCGCACTGGGGTGGGGGGATTTTTGTTTTCATCACAGACTTATTAGGCATTAATGTGTTTATTTTTAGGGGAATAAATGAATGAACAAGGAGTGTGCAGCATTTTACCTTTCACTGTAACTCCTCAGAGAGACAGGAGATGCATCCACATCCGCCTCAGCCATGTGCCCTTCCAGCCCAGCAAACTCCTAGACAGCTACCCGGCAGCCCCCGGCAGAGGCTGCTGAGAGCAGGCTCGCTTCGTGGTGGAGGCTGGCGGTGGATGGGAAGCCACACCAGATAGCATGGAGAAAAGGAAAGGAGGAAACAATGGCACAGAGCGACTTCCATGCCATCATTAATGAAAGTTTATGAAAGTTAATGAAAGTTTGCTGAGGCATCATCCTCTTTTCCTGAAATTTCAAACCCATTCATGTCTGTGTGTTGCATTCACACGCACTACATTTATTTATTTTATTTTATTTTATTTACTGGTTTATTTGACAGGGACATTGTACATTAATTCACATTACTGTAAAATGCACCAGAATTAGCCAAAATGGCTTCATCCGCAGTCCCCGGACAGATGTTAAATTGTCATCCTAAAAAATAAGGCAAGGTTACATTATTATTTACAAAAACCATTAAACCATTCAGCTGAGTTTTCAGCCCATTCTTCACAGTTTATTGTTTCTAACATAACTAACTGGGCATCAACTGTGATTGATGTCTTCCTTATTTTATTTTATAATCCTTTATTAGTCCCACAATGGGGAAATTACAGGGTATCCACCTGGATGGATAAGGCAGCCACAATGTGGCTCATTCCTCATTCACATACATATTCACACCTAGGGCCACTTTAGAGTCTGGGAACAGGCAAGGGTCAGATCACGGCAAGACAGAAACACAGGATTAATCAGGCTTGAGCTCAAGGCAGGATACAGGCTGGTTGAGGGTCAGACTCGACCAGGCAGAGTAATGGGAGAGCATCCTATTTATAATGTCCCACTGAATGGTGGCAGGTGGTGCTTGCAGCTGCAGGGAGTAATGAGAGAGCATCGTATTTATAATGTCCCACTGAATGGCGGCAGGTGGTGCTTGCAGCTGCAGGGAGTAATGAGAGAGCATCCAATTTATAATGTCCCACTGATTGGCGGCAGGTGGTGCTTGCAGCTGCAGGGAGAGGAGGACAATCATTGGGGCGAGAGGGAGGCAGGCAGATCAGACAGGAACCCGTACACTGGTCACGTATCCATAGGTAAATTGGTCCTGGATGAAGGGACAGACCCCAAGAGCGATCCAGTGAATTTCCTTGAAAAAAGTTACAAGGACCTAGAGTACCCAAATTAGCAACATAGATCCGCCTTCCAGTGGGCTCACCACCTGCAAGAGGGATCATGGGGATCAAGGTGCTATGTGAACTGGGCAGCAGTTGGGGCTACTCTGTCCAGACTGCATACATCTGAATGTATGCTTTTTAACAACTGATTTAATCAGGTCTTCAATGCTATTGGTAAATAGTGAGACAATGATGGATGGCAGTGGCTCAAGAGGTAGAGCGGGTCATCCAATAACCAGGGGGTTGGCAGTTCGAATCCCGCTCTCCCCAGCCATCCTGCAGTTGTTTCCCTGGGCAAGACACTTTACCCACCTTGCCTCCAGTGTCCATGACACTGGGTATTAATGTGTATAAATGTTCTGTAGTGGTCAGAGAGGCTATTGGCATGGATTGGCAGCCACATTTCCATCAGTCTTCCCCAGGGCAGCTATGGCTAGTGTAGTAGCTTACCACTATCAATGTCTGTCTGAGGTGAATGAATAATGGACTCAATGTAGGTGATTTGAGATGTCACTTGACATGTAAAGCACTAAATAAATCTAAGGCATCAGTTCTGTCGCTTACATCATGGGGGTGCCACCCTTAATTCGGTGGGCGGCACCACAGTCCAGTCAGCGGCTGCGGTTTTTTGATGATAACTAGTTTATGCAGGCGCGGTTATAAATATTATATTGCTCAACAATGACTTTTGGGTTTAAACAACATGCTAAAAAATGTCAAAAACGTGTCATCAGACCATTAAAGAACAACACTGTAGCAAGGACATTGAGTTGCTAGCCATTAGCATGCGACCGGTATACCTCTCCAGAGAGTTCTCACACGTCATCGTGACTGCTATTTATGTACCGCTTTCTGCAAGTTCTGAGGCAGCATGTGAGGTCATCCACTCAGTCAGCAGCAGACTACAGACTCAACATCCCACTGCTCTCCAGCTCATTTCTGGTGATTTTAACCACCCTTCCCTGTCCTCCACTCTGCCTACTTTCACCTAGTATGTCATGTGCCACACCAGAGACAATAAAACACTGGACTTATTTTATGCAAACACCAAGGAGGCATACACCTCATAACCCCTTCCCCCTTTGGAAGATCTGATCACAACCTGGTTCACCTCCTGCCTGTGTACAAACCCCTGGTACACAACCTCCTGTTACCGCATAGTGAAGATATGATCTGAGAAGGTGGACTGACTCACAGTCAGACCACAGTCAGTGGTCTGACTGTTTTGAATCCACTGTGTGGGAGGAGCTCTGTGATCCACATGGTGAGGACATCAACAGGGCCACGTAGGTTTGGATTTTTTTCCCCCTTAATAATAAACACCTTCATTTAAAAACTGCATTTTGTGTTTACTTGTGTTATCTTTGTCTAATATTTAAATTTGTTTGATGATCTGAAACATTTAAGTGAGACAAACATACAAAAAAATGAGAAATCAGGAAGGGCGCAAATACTTTTTCACACCACTGTAACTGTGTACATATGTATATTTATTTACTGCTTTGGCTACCCAGTTGTTATCTTACTATCTTATTTGCTACTGCTCTGAGTGCTGCTATCCAACTTTAGTAAAAGCAGCCTCTTTAATTGATAAAACATTCATCTGAATATAATACAAGGCCTGTTGTGAGATTTGAGTGTCTCCTATGATCACGTCCAGATTGACCAATACTGATCTTTGCTTTGAAATGATCATATGACCGCTTTTCCATCTTACACATAAACCAAAGATTAACATAGCTGACCTTTGCTAAATTTAGTTTAATCAAATTTAATGTGGAGTCAGTGATATGTATTTACTTCTTAACCCTTTATTTCACCTTCATTTTGCCTTATTACATACTTTCAGTAAGGCGGAGTACCCATAATCACCCAAACATTTAAAATGTGTCATAAATCCACACAGTGGACACTGATCAAATTAAACAATGAATAAAAGATGAATGCAAATGAGTTAGCAGATTAAGAGTGTTCTCAACAGGGGTGATGTCTATTCCAGCCACGCTCTGCAGCTTAGCCGGAGAGTGGTGCTGTCTGGCAGAGACAGCTCTGAGTGGAGGACATGCTATTAATGAAGCCAATGTTAATGTTCTTGCTGGTAGGATGCCCCACAGGTGAATTGTGATGATGCTAATTAGCCAGTTTGTGCAGAAGAACAGATGTGTCTTTAAGAAAAAAACAGCAGCAGGAAGTGAAAGAGCAACAGAATGACCACTGACAATTACATACATGGAAAGGGTGTTATCTCTTGGCTTTTTATATGGGTTTGTTTGCTTTTCAGGATTAAAAGAAGTGAACGCCTATAGTTTCATAAAGACACAGAAAAGTGCTTCATAGGCTTCAGCACCACACAAGTGTTGGCTAAAAATACAAGATAATCCTAGAGCTGTGTGGCAAAGTGTTATTGTCCGTGGAACTTCCAGCATAAACGAAGGCAATGTTTTGTTGCAGAAAATGAATGACTTTATGCCTTAACAACACAGAGTGTACACTTTCTCTTTAGAAACTAACATAAGGGTGCTTTCACACCTACAGGCATCAGTTTGTTTAAACTTAACTCCTTTAGGGTGCCTCGTTTTGTCTGGTGAGAACACCAAATAAACCAAGATGCGCTAAAGAGAGATGGTTCTTCTTCTTCTTCTTCTTCTTCTTCTTCTTCTTCTTCTTCTTCTTCTTCTTCTTCTTCTTCTTTCAGATTTGATTGGCGGTTGGCAATCAGCTTACAGGTGCATTACTGCCACGTACTTCACTCTATATCATCACTCTGTATATCTTGGCCGTAACCCGAGAGATGGTCTCGATTTGAATCATCTGGTGAAATCTGGAGCGGTAGAAAGCATACCAGACAAAAACGGGAACAAAGGCTGTGAATTACTTACCTGACAGCTCTTTAGAAATATTTTCAGCTGATCAGTATGTCACAGTTAAGAGGGATTAATTAATACACACTACTTCCTGTTTTGTCTCAATATGTACTTTCTCTACTCCAGTGCTTCAGCACGTTTTGAAGCCTTAGCTTTTTAGACATTTTCAAACTGTTTTGCCTTAAGATTTGAATACCAAGTCATGTAATAAATAAACACCAGAGTTGCGTATGTTAACCTCCACTGTCCCTGTTAGAGAAACCTCTTGTCAACAATACTGGATCTGTCTACTGTTATTTACGCTTATTGTTCCATATCACCAGTAAGCAGAAAAGACCTTTTAGAGTATTTAAAATGACACATTTTGCTAGGTTTGCATTTTTGTCGATGTGAAAGTAAACTGATCCGAGGGTGAAATGATCTGGAAAGCACACTAAATGAGGCCACTTTGCCTCTCTTGCTGACATAAACAGACAGATTTTGAAAATGTGTAAGTCTGCACTTATAGACAATAAACCTACTTTGGACTACTTTAATTGTGAAGTCAAAATTAATGTTAGTTTTCAGGATTTTCAGACAGGTAACTAAGATAAAACACTTGTCTGTCACAGGCTAACTGTAAATTAAATGTAAATAAAAACAAAATACAGTCCTTTGCAAATCCTTTTCAACCTATATTCAGTGGAATACACTACAAGACAAGATATTTAATGTTCAAACTGATAAACTCACTCATGAATTTGATGCCTGTGACACATTCCCAAAAAGCTGGGACAGGGACATGTTTACCAATGTGTTACATCACCTTTCCTTTTAACAACACTCAAACATTTAGGAGCTGAGGACACTAATTGTTGAAACTTGGTAGGTGGAATTCTTTCCCATTCTTGCTTGATGTATGAGTTCTCCTTTGTCATATTTTGTGCTTCACACATTTACAGGTCTGAACTGCAGGCAGAACAGTCTAGTACTCTCATTGTCTCACTATGAAGCCATGCTGTTGTAACACGTGCAGAATGTGGCTTGGCATTGTCTTGCTGAAATAAGTAGGGACGTCCCTGAAAAAGACATTGCTTGGATGGCAGCATATGTTGCTCCAAAACCTGTATGCACTGTTCAGCATTAATGGTGCCTTCATGGATGTGCAGTTTACCTATGCCATGGGCACTAACACCCCCCCATACCATCACAGATGCTGGCTTTTGAAGTTAACGCTGATAACAATCTGGATGGTCTTTTTCCTGTTTAGCCTGGAGGACACGATGTCCATGATTTCCAAAAGCAGTTTGGAATATGGACTTGTCAGACCACAGCACACTTTTTCATTTTGTGTCAGTCCATCTCAGATGAGCTCGACCCAGCGCAACTGGCAGCATTTCTGGGTGTTGTTGATACTGTATATGGCTTTCCCTTTACATGGTAGAGTTTTAACTTGCACTATTAGATGTAGTGACGAACTGTGTTAACTAACAATGGTTTTCCAGTGTTCCTGAGCCCACGTGGTAGTATCCACTGCCAGCAGCATATGGGCAGCATAGCCAGAGAATTCAATATCTTCTGTCTCACAGTACCTCGGACAAAGGATTTTATCTGTCATGTGACAGAAACCAGATTGTGGTATTTCAGACTTATTTGGAATTGTTTGGTAATACCAGGCTAATAGCCTTTTTGTTAAATGGAAAATTGTCTAACATTTCGTTCGTGCTGATCTGAATAAGTCTATTTCAGTCAAAACTCCAGTAATGAAAACTTAGGGGGGGAAATCAAATACAAGAAGTACTGCATATGTCCATATATTAAAGAAGAATAGGTCATTGTCTTTAATTATTGTTTTGTCTGCTTTCTCTGGGATTCTTCCTTACCCTCACTGTTTTTCTCATTGGTGGGGTCAGAGGGTCTGTTCTCTCCACAGGACCCAGTTTAGTTTAGTTTAATGTTTATTTGAAAGGGACATTACATACTAATGAACATTAATATAAATGTAAATATGGGGTCACAAAAACACACAAACAAACAATTATACATGAGCAGAACCACTGCAATGAAACTGTACAAAGTGGATATGCTAAAGTGCAAGAGTGAAGGTCATGCATGCAGTTTTGGTTGTTTAAAAGCCAATCTTGACAGGCCCTAGTTAGAGTGACAAATTGCAAAGCAGATGGCAGTGACAACTGGTGCTGATAATGGCGGGGACATGGGGGGGGACAGCGGCAAGAGATGTAAAATATCAATTGTTTGTACATTTTTTTGTACCTACTGCACACGATCAGCCAACGTACTTAAGGAGGCCTCCTCCGTGCAGTCAACACTTGCTCGTCTGGGTATATTGCCCTACTTCAGGCAAGCAGGTCATTTCAGAGCGAGTATAGACACGTTGTCTAACAGTTCTCCGTCTTTTTCTATTTCAGGTTGCTGCCAACGTGCGGGTGTGTCTCGGGACTGCGTGCGCTCTCCTGCCACTTCATCACCTCCCCCAGCAACAAAACTCCACCCGGTCAGGCACTCCAAACTCATCCCCCTCCCCTACTGGTTCATCTATTCCCCGCTGGAGTTCTGCCGGTCCTCTCCCAGAGTCCCAAGTAAGCGGTAATTTGACTCGCCCATTTTCCCTTCTCTGCTTCTCCGCTGACAGATCTCGCTTTTCTCACCACAGGTGGATTGAATTTTCTGGCGAGTGGCTGTTTCCCTAACAACGTGCTGTTTTCTCTATTTAATAAATCATTGAACCTATCTTCCTTGTGTGGTTCCGTCTTGTGCTAGCATTGTGCACTTGAGCTGTCAGCTAATCATGACATAGGGGAATTTCTCTGGGTCATGGGGTTGTGATAGGAAGTAAAAGGAGACAGTTTGAGGAAAAACAGGAAACATCTTCCCAGCCAGCCAGCCAGCCACTGTGGGACAAAGGAGATACTTAGGAAGAAACTAGTTTTGACCAGTTCAATGAGCATCTGATGAAGAAGCCGATTCTGACCGGCTCAACAGAAGGCAGCCATTGTAGGAGGCTATTTGGGAACCCCCAAGTAGCCAGAAGATAAATGTAACCGTGCACGCTTATTCGGGGTCTTTCCTGCCAGGTTGTGCTGAGGACAAAGACCCACAGCTGTGTTACTCTCTGCATGTTTCAATAAAAGATAATTGTGGAATAATTCATCTCATGTAATTTTTAATCCCCTGATGTAATTCTAAATGGTTTTGTGCTAACTGTCCAATTTTGAACACACTTTCAGAGAAGAGTTTTACAACTTGGTGACCGCTGACGTGATTGGCCAGTTGGCTGACTCCATTGACGGGACATCGGAGGTGACCTAATGAAAAGTTTTTGCCTGCCTATTACAGACGATCCAGGGCGCCCAATTTTACCAAGGTAAGCAGGGAACCTCTTCTAAATCTCTGCAGGATTGTCTGAAATATTCAGTCAAAGTAAACCTTTTTGTCATAATTATAATTTTAACAAAAATTACAAAAATTATAGAATTTAATGTCATTTTTTCATAAAAGCTAAGAACATGCAGAGAGTATTTTAATCATTATATTTTAGGGTAACATTAATGAGCGCCACTGATCTGACCTTTAGGGTCAGATCAGTGAGTCGCTTTTTTTTTCTTTTTTTTTTTTACAGAGAAACAAGAAGTATTAATACAGATAAGGAAGTACTATATATTATAAGAATCTCAATTTTAATCAACAAGTGAGTAACATATACCAGGAAGTACTATATTTTACAAGAATCTCAATTTTAATCGAGTAAGTAATATAGGAATAATAATAATGGGAATTTAAGGGACACAACTCAAGAACCTTAAGTAAGAACAAACACTGAGTGAATTGTGTCACCATAGAAAACAATGTAAAAGGAATATAAGGAATATATGACACAAATACAAGAAACTTAAGTATTAACAAATAGGTAATTGTGTCGGCCAGTTTGTTAAAATTAGTTGGACTAATCTCTATAATACGCTATCACTGGTTTTGGTACTGGACGCAGGCCAAGGTCAATAGCCTCTATATAGAGTTAAACTGGTTAAAACTAAATGGTATTGAGCAGCAGGGAAAGACACAAATACACAACAAATTCTGCAGATATTGTGCATGTTGACATTGTGTTGATTCTGTAAATCTTGTGGGGATAAATGTGTGGGTGGTTAACCTCTTATATCGTATCCAATTTAAGACACGAAGAGTAGCTGAAAAGGGCTAGCCCTGATCCCGAATTCCCACTTATGGTTGTCTGGAATAAGAGGAAGTGCATTTTTTGAGGGTTTGGAATAAAGGCGTAAGCCCCGGGGAATGTGAATATTTTTTTTGGTCCACCAGAAACAAAACATCCTGTTTTCCACTGGAATTCTGAGTTGAGTAACACCCACTTATGTCACCAGGATTAAAGTAGAAGCTTGGTGTGGCCAGAATTCCATAAAGGGTTTGGGATCTGGAGTTTTAGCCTAGAGCTGTAAATATCTATTAACTTTTTCTTCCCATAGTTTGTATAGATTATGTGATTAACATGGCAGCATCAAAGCCATGTTTTACTGCGAAGGAAATATGTGAATGGACAGAAAAGGTGATTGAGAGGCAAACAGAAGAGGGAGATAGAAAAAAAAGAAAGTCAGAAAGTTTCAGCGGTAGGTGTGTGAAATACAGGATCAAGGATATCTGCCAGGGTCAGAAAAAATGATGCCTCAGTCAACTAAACTGGTGGAAATATTACAAATAATTATGCAAAGTCATCTCACTGCAAAGGAAAATTCTGATAAGGCAGGAAACCTAAATCTGGAAAATTTAAGATAAAGCTGAAGGAAACAGAGAAGAAACAGACCAGGGCTATGTGTTACATTCCTAAACTTGTGGCAGCATTGAAAGAAGGACAGGTAAGTGATACTGGAAAAGTAACTTTACAGCTGATTAAGCAAAAAGAGGACAGTGAGAAACCACCCCAGTATGATGATGTTGCCTCACATCCTCCAACAGCGCCCCCCCCCCCCCCAACAGATGCCTCGTCCTAGCCGATACACAGAGTGTGTAAACATGCTCTCTAAGCAGATGGCCCTTACTACTTTTGTCAGTGACAATTTGGATGCAGTATAGGCAGTAACAGGAGTACTACACATGAGGCCAATGCAGTCCACCACAGATAACAAAGCAGCGGTAAAAAAAAAAAAATACACCAAATCATTAATCAATATACACCTAACGAGCCTATGAGTCAGCATGATCATGACAGTGGGGAACAGGGAGAGGAGAAGGATCCTGATTAACCAGGATTGCTCCTTACCTCAACCACCTAATCAAAACTGGAAACAGGGGATGAGGGGGATGATTTAGAGACTGCACTGGGAAAATTAGAAAAATCTCTAGCAGGAACTAGAGCTAGTCTACAGAATTTATCTGTTACTGGGGTAGCCACCACTAAGAAAATAACTGATTACACAGCCAAAAAAGCCACCGACAAGCACACAAAAACAGTGGAAAATTGGTGATTATGGATTCACAATAGGAAATCTGACTGAAGGGGCTCCTCAGCGCACGCATTTCCAAAAAGGAGTCATATCTGAAGTAAGCTATAAACACATGCCCATGATAGCTACTGAAACTGGGACAGCACAATATGTGGAACGGTCATTTAAGGACCTAAAAGGCGTTTGTGACACATTGCCTCCTCTAACTTCGGGGGCCTCTCCATGGATTAGAGCTATGCAGAAGGCAACAGTTGGTCGCCGTTTGTGCTTGGCAGATGTTAGAAGGATAGTGACTACTCACACCTCAGCCTCCATCCTTAAGAACATAGAGGAAGAGGCTGGTACCACTAAAGAGCCTGATGAGGCTCCATTCAGAGAACACAATGATGAGATTTTTGCAGTAATGAGAAGGACATTTCCTGTAGATCTCACTAGCGCAGAATTAACAGACATACCAATGAAAAAAGGAGAGGAGGCAGGAGCCTATGTGGATAGGTGTTTGGTACTTTGGACTGACATGACTGGAGAAAACCCACCTAACAATGCTACCACATCAGCGGTATTCCACAATGTCATACAGACATCAGTACCACCGCCTGTCAGAACTGCACTGGAAAGGGTAGTGGGATTGAATACCCAACCCTGGGCAGATTGGCTCTCACATGTGCATTATTATGTGAAACAATACAATAAAAACAAAATGAAAAAGAGACAGAAACAGCAGATTTATCAAATCAGTTGGTAAAAGCCCAGCTGAAAGCAGCTAGGTATGTAGTGAATAAAGACAAAAAACAAAAAACTACTGTACAGGCTCCTGCCATCACAGTGGCAACCCCTCAGGCCATTATTGGCCCATCCCTTCTGAACCCTTTGTGTTGGCACCCCAACAACAATGGTACTCCTGCCCAAAGAGGGCGGGGTACAGGTGCATACAGAGGAAGCATGAGACCATCAGGCCCACCCAGTGACCTGTGCTTGCGCTGTGGTAGAAGAGGCCATTGGGCTCGTGACTGCAGAGCTCCACCTTCTGGCAGAGGACATGTCTGGACAAATTACACACCTACTCCACCCCCAGGACCTGAGGTGTGGCCAGATCAGCCACAGCAGACACAGCAGCCTCAGCAATCACACATGGCTCTAAACCAGACCATGATGCCCAGTAAGCAATGAAGGGGCCCAGGGAGCCACCCTGAAGAGGGAGCACTTTCAGATCCAATGCTGTCCCTCAAGGTGGGAGACAAAACGTATGAAGTCATGGTGGACACAGGGGTTCACTTCTCATCAATATCAACTTCTTTACCCCTGTCCACTAATTATACATCAGTTGTTGGCATCTCTGGGACCCCGAAGCGTTTCCCTTTCTGTGTACCACTGAACTGTTCATTGGCTGGACTGGATTTTGTCCACTCTTTTCTGTATTCACCGGACTGTCCTGTAAATCTTCTGGGAAGAGATGTGCTTCTGAAAGTGAGAACATAGTACATCTACTTTGCTTCTACTGGAAATGTTCTTAATTATTGTTCTGAGTGTTGCTATCCCTGTGCTGTTGCAATCCTGGAATTTCCCCATTGTGGGACTAATAAAGGCTTAGCTTATCTAATCTTATCTTATGTTGTGTGTCTGCCAGATGGTACTATGCTCCAGTGCATATCAGACTTGTCTACTTCCTTAAATGCTCCACAGTTGCAAGTACAGGAAACAGATGCAGAGGAAGATCAAGCCTCTTCTGCAACTGTGTGGTGGCTACAGCTGGATGATGTGAGCCCTGACAAAAATCAGCTGGTAGACAAATATGTTTCATGGGCTCCATGGATAGACTCTGTTCGACCATATGACCCCCACATGATCCACTCCACTGCACAATGAAACTATTCACATGATGATCAAGAACTGTATGATGATGGGAGACTTTGTTGAGGGTACAGGACTTGGTGTGTAAGGACATTTATGTGGGTCCACAAGGAGTTGCTGCTGCAGTTTATTTGGACAAGGAGTTGTTGCCTCTGTATGCCCTCTCAGACACTGCTGCACCTCATATGACACTGGGAGTGTCCGCAGGGGAGGAGGCAAGGACACTGGGACCAATGGTGAAAAGCTGTCTTAAGTTGACTAACTGGGTTGTCACACAGTGTAGGGATCTACATTATTCACCATCTTCTGATTGTTATCGCATCTCATGCAATGTAACAATACAGACCACTCCACAAACATTACACCTTGACAGAACACATGGCAGATAAAACACTGACCATTAAGATTCTGATGCACTGCTACAGGCTTTGCCCCCTTCTCTATGGTTAGACAGCTCTGCAGATGTTGGTCTGATTACCTGTAGAGGCGTAAAAATCTCACTCAAAACAAATACTCAGCCAATATGGCGAAGGCAGTACACTCTCCCAAAGGAGAAGGAAACAGACATAAGCAGGAACAATACAGGGTCTTCTCCAAGCAGGGGTTCTAGTCCCAATGGAACACACCTATTCTTCCTGTAGTGAAGCCTGGGAAAAAGGACTACAGGATGGTTCATGATCTGAGACTAATCAATGCTGTAGTGGTGCCTACAAATTACACCATTCCAAATTCTTACTTGCTTTTGAACAGTATCACACCACAACACAATTTTTTTTTACTGTTGCGGACATTTCAAACGCTTTTTTTCAGCATTCCACTACATGCAGACAACAGGCCTCTTTTTGTATTCACCTGTAAAGATCAGCAATACACTTACAGCAGACTGTAAGTGTATTGCTTGTATTGACTCCTGCAAATGTTGATGCAGTATGTGATTGAAAATGGCTGGTTACTGTTGCGGACATTTCAAACGCTTTTTTTCAGCATTCCACTACATGCAGACAACAGGCCTCTTTTTGTATTCACCTGTAAAGATCAGCAATACACTTACAGCAGACTGTAAGTGTATTGCTTGTATTGACTCCTGCAAATGTTGATGCAGTATGTGATTGAAAATGGCTGGTGAGTCAACAAGGCTTTGTTGACTCACCAGCCATTTTCAATCACATACTGCGTCAACATTTGCAGGATTTATTCCTGCACCCTGGCACATTGCTATTGCAATATGTTGATGATCTGATATTGGCAGGCCCCACTGCTGCCTCTGTGCTCTCAGCTATGGAGCCCCTCCTGAAACATCTCTACCAGAAAGGCTACAAATTGAGCCGTAAAAAAGTACAATGTTGTCACCCCAGGGTTCACTATTTGGACAGACTAATCACATCTGGTGACTCCGCGGTGCCTCCATCACAAAGGCCATCCAGTCCCTGGAGGCCACCCTCAGGTGTGTAGCAGCCGACAATCCATCATCTTGGAGCACACATCTGACCTGGGTGGAGTAGTCTCATAACTCTGCTATTTTTGCTGTTATGCCATTTGAGGTCTCAGTGGGGTACTCCCCCCCCACCCAGCCCATGGCCGAGAAGGAGGTGGCGAGGCCATCCGTGGGAGCTCACATTCGCCGCTGCCGCAAGCTCTGGAGAGCCACCCAAGCTGCCCTCCTCCGGTCCACAGAACATAACCGCCATTATGCTGACCAGAAGAGGGTTCCAGCACCAGAGTACAGAGTTGGACAGGAAATGTGGTTGTCTGCAGACCAGATACCGCTCAAGGGTGAATCCAGAAAATTCTCACCTCGCTTTCTGGGCCCTTTCCCCATTACTGAGGTCATCAACGATGCCACGGTCCGGCTACGGCTTCCATGACTCTCCGGGTGCATCTGACCTTCCACATCTCCCACATTAAACCCCTCTCTGCCAGCCCTCTCTGTCCCCTCCCCCTCCAAAAACCGCCTCCCCCTCCTCCGGTCCTCAGTGGCCACACCACCTACACTGTCTGCAAGATTCTGGATGTTCGCCACCAGGGCCGAGGCCTTCAACTGGGAGGGCTACAGCCCTGAAGAAAGAAAATGGATCCCCAGATTCCACTACCATGATCAAGGGATGGTCTGAGCCTACCACCAAGCCCATCCAGAAAAACCCAGTGGACCACCAGGAGGCATTCCTTGAGGGGGCACTGTCTTGTCCTGGTGAGCACTCGCCCCCTCCTTCCTGATTCCCGTGCTCCTCAGGCAATTACCACACCTGGGAGATTAGATACACCTGCTACCTCTGCCTCTCTAGCATTTAAAAGGATCTGATCTTCAGTGCTTCAATGCTGGCTCGCTGGGTACACTGCCTCGCTGTACTAAACAATCAAGTATATTGTTAATTAACTGAGGATTCCCTACCTGATATCCTCTCTTTTCAATTCTTCCAGGTTGCTGCCATCAGAGTGGTGTGTCTTCAGGGGTTGCAGTGCGCTCACCTGCCTCATCACCCTCATCCTGTTGCAGCTCCATTCTCCACCCGGTCAGACACAGCACAGTCATTTCCCTTCGTCATCCTCGCCAGTTTCACCCTGCTGGTTCGTCTCTTCTTGCTGGGTTCTGTGCCGTGTTCCCTACTCAGTCCACGTAAGTGGCTAATTTGTGTTTCCACATTCCTCCTCCCTTCTCCAGCTAATCGCTCTCATCTCTCCTCCACAGGCTGTGTTCTCCTCTGGCGAGTGACGTTTTCCTTAGTTGTGTTCTCCTTTGAAATTCAGTAAAAGGTTGGCTTTCTCCTGTGCTGAAGTGTTTTTCTCTGGTGTTACACCCTGCACTTGGGCTGCTTATTCAGTTATTATGACATAATGTCATGAAGAACTGCGGTACAGTGTATTATCTTTTTCCTCCAATAACTACAATGACATCTCCACCATTTCAACCTTACAAAGGACATTATACTTGTTTCCAAAAGGCAACAGATTCTCTCTCAATAGGCCGTCTGACTTCCTATCTAACTACCCAATCAGTAAGAGATAACCATAACACAGAGTTATAAAAAATGTCCCAGCCTAGATCAGACATTTGGTTTTGGTGTGGACAAATGAGGCTGTGGCCTATTTTATCAAGAACCTGGAAGGGTACTTGTGCCCCAATACAATTAGTTATGCCTTTCTTAATTTATCCATTAGGGCCTCTTGACCACCACACTCACAGACATAAGAGAGCTACTTTAGGAACAATGGAAGATACCTTAGGAGGAGTAAGACCCTGGGTGGATGGTACAGGCAGAGTACGAGGTGTCCCAGATGAGGTGTTCCAAATGAGTTTACAGGTAGAAATTATAAAGCTGCACTCTGGACTTATCCCCTGGGGAGGTGCGGCCATAGAAAGCACAAAAATGCAATCATGGGTTGAATATTTGTATTATAACAAGCAAAGAATGTTAAACTACACCACTGATGCTTTAAAAGATGTGCATGAACAACTAAAAGCATCCTCCTTAATGACTTACCAGAATTGCATTGCCCTTGACATGCTCTTGGCAGAGTCAGGGGAAGTGTGTCAAATTTTTGGATCCGTTTGCTGCACCTTTATCCCTTACAACACGAGCCCAGATGACAGTATTACATGTGCTAAAGAGGCCTTAGAAGGCCTTAGAAGAGAATTCAGACAAAATACTGATTATGAGGAAGATGCTTTTACTGCATGGCTGGAGTCTATCTTTGGACGTTGGGCAGGAGTAGTACGCTCATTAATTCTGATCATCGTCATCTCACTAGCAGTGATACTCATAGTGGGCTGCTGCTGTATCCCATGTCTGAGAACGCTGCTGGAAAGATGTATAGTTACGACCCTGTCCAAAGAATCAACCCAAAGGATGATGGCTCAAGTCCACTCCCAAGAGGAGGTCTTGGTCTCTCCTCCACAATAATGACCATTGTGAATCTGGGAATGACAGTGATGAAGGAGAGGCTATTGTTTGAAATGTATATATTGTGTCTTTCTGCTATCCACTGTTCTGTCCACTGTTCACACATCCAATGTCACATACATACATATAAATCACATGCCATGGTGTGTCTATAACCCACCCCTGGCCCTTTCTCTTTCCTTTGTTCCCTTACAGGTATCTTTAAAATATTACGCTATTAGCGGTCATGTAGTCAGAATAGATGTGAAGGTTTAAAACTCTGTTGTATGGCAGGTCTTGAGGCCTGGATACAGCATACGTGGACAGGAATATCTTCTGACTGAAATGTGCTGCTTTGCTTGCATATATGATTTGTTTATTTTATTGTGTGTTTATTTTATGAATAAAAATCCATGATAAAGGTTCCCAGGCAGTGGGGCCAGCATGAGAGTTTTTGCTATACCTAGAGGTGTGTGTGGAAACAAAGGTTTGCTTTGGGTCTACGCACACACTGGAAAAAAAAAATCATTTTGGGGCACCAGTCCAAAACTTGGACAATTTATTAATAATTAATCTTTATACCTTCAATCAATCAGTCTCAGATATTTGTGAATTCTCCTGGGTGACTTTATAAACAGACACAGGAAAAAGAAATCATAGAAACTTCCATTTAACATTTACAGTAATAATGATCAGACTCAGATTAAATGACATTACATTCAACAGACTTGTTGGTAAGGTGAAATGATCAAGTATTAAGCATCACATTCAACTTGTAACTGATTACTGAGCAAAAGAGAGTAATCACATTTGTGGAACCAAGGAAACCTTAGTATGAATTTTTAACTATGATGAAAATGGAGACTGCAATAACTGTAACCAAAATATGAAGAAAATTGGACCCAAATTTTATGAAGAAAATTATAAAAGCTGATTATATGGGAAAAGAAATTCTGGGTTACTCTAAAAGTAAAAACAGAATTTAATGAAAAGAGGGATATAATTTCTCTTATTTCTATAGCTCTGATCAGAGTTATGAACTAGTTTTAAACCTGAGACAAATTATGACATGCTTTAAGGTGATGGACATCGCATTACTCAGCAGATGAAACAAAGGAATTTGGTCAGGTGACCTTTTTGCATTGGCTTCTAGCTGGATCCTTAGCTGACGCTTTATTTGAAGATTATACTTGAGAATATATGCCAACAGATATTTCTTCCCAGGGCAACTGTCAGGAGCTGAGGTCTGGTGACGCTGATGAGAGGTGGCTGGCTGCTGGGAATACCATATGGACAACACGAGAATTTTTCAGTGGCTTCCTCAGGTCCAAATAAATTGGAGATAGTTCAAAGTCTGATCAAAATCACAGAATCAAAGAGACAAAAATAATGATTTAAGCCACGAAATCTGACATCTTTAGATGTCATGTGGATTGGTGAAAACAGCTTCCAGTGTGAGAAAAATGATCAGTCCTCTTTAAAACACAGTGAGTTAAGGAAAACCAACAGAAAAAGTTTAACAGAAAAAAATAGAAAAACGTCTGTGAACACAGAGTTTCACTCCATATAAAAGAGGAGTTTGAGCTCAAAACAGAAGAAAAAGTATTTTTCCCAGATGTTTAAAGGAAAGAGAGAATTCAAGGCAGAACACACAGACAAATTAGACAAAACTTTCAGAAAGAACAACTGCCTGAACTAGGGCGTTCCTCACTTAAACTGAGTAAGTTTTCCAGGGGAAAAACTTGACTGACATGAGAGGGAACCAATTGTCTCCCATCACAGGAGAATTGAATGAACCCTGGTCCAATAAGAAAACAGTCCTTTGTCTTTAACCAACCAAGAGAATGAAAGAGGGCATTGTCCAAAACAGACTGGCTGGTGACTGGCTGGTACCAGTCAGATGATTGGAATAAGTTTTTAGAAGGCAACCACACATATTAACTGTGAAATTCACACTATATACTTATTATAAAATCTAAGCTAACTTCAGTGATTCATGACTAACTTTCTGTGAGCATGCACTTTTATAAACTTGTTATTCTATAATTAACATGTATTAGAATAAGGTTCATTTAAGCATTTTCAAACATGCAACACATTTAAAATCAATGATTAATGAAACATTTCAAACCATGTTAATGGTATGTCAGAGTCCATGGCGTCCTGATAAAGAAAAATAATCTGCGAATTGAGAGTTTTTGTTAAAAGGAAGTCATTTCATTCATTAACCTCAGTTCAGCTTGCAGAGGCAACAGCAAACATATTCTGGAGTTGTCCAACAGGGGGTAATGTTGAGCTGTGGATAATTCCTAGAGACCTGTGGAATGTTCTCAAGGATATCTGGAAGGTTTCAAACAGTTCTTGAAGCATAAAACTGCCTGGTTGGGGAGGAAATTCTGAGATTTATGATTGCAAACTAATCCGTTCCTGTCACAAAATGGGATCCTTATTGTCCCTTTTGCCATGGAATGTGTTTTCAAACTGTGGTTCTTAGGTAAAGGAAACAATTCTTGACCAGACTTTTGGGTCAAACAATTTATTTAAGGTGAAGAGTGATTTTATAGATTGGAGCCAAAGGGACTGATGCTACATATCCCCCCTCTGTATCAATGGTGAGCTTCGGTCAGCTTTGGCACACATTCTTGGCAGCTGATTCCAACTGGTGACTCTTGACCCAACTGCTGAGCTAATGGTTCTGATGTCCATAAGCCCCAAGCTTGTAAATAGTCTCTACTCCTGAGTATAGATCTTTGAGTTTGGTTTAGTGGAAAAAAAACAAAAACATTCTAGGAATCTTCAAAAATAATTTGAATATGGATAAATATAAGAATTGTAAAATTGTCTAAAATATCCTAAAATACTCTATATGTATGTAAAGACTCAAAAATTCTGGTTACAAAAGTATAAAAAGACAATTCTGGGTACCAAGGTACAAAAATAAAAAGTATGTAATTTTTACATACCTGAGGTAAATGTTTTGGCTAAGTGACATTGAGATAACTCAAGGAGGTTCAGATTGGATTTAGCTGGACTAAACCATGGTTCCACAGATGTCTGAGTCATAGGGTGTTTGAGGCCTTTATTCTGGAAAACTGAGCGAACATGGAATGCAATCATTGTTCTTTGAATGGCAACGAGGAGTACATTTACTCATTGCTAAAATGTTAACTGGAAAGCTAATGTTCCTAGCTACATCTGAGAGTAACATAGACAGTGGCTGTGTGTGAGCATAGTCAACCTTTAACAAGAAGAGCAAAAAGTTCAAGACCTTGTTGAGTTTGACTGAAGCTTCAGAGCAAGCATTCAAAACCAACACAGTATCTTGCAAAGTTGTGGTAATGGTTTGTGGTTCAACTACCTGGCGTTTTAGTGTAGTGGTGTTGACCGAGTTAACAGTGGGCGTGCTAAGGCTAATAAGAGGCCCTGATGCTGAGGCTGTTACTGAGAATCCACCTAAGGATTGTTGATTTTTTGTCTTGGCTCTGCCCAGTTCTGGCTGGGTGACAGTAGATGTGATTGCTAGGTAGAGGGCTAAACTGAAAAATAGGACCATCAGGGGCCATCATCCTGGCAACCAAATATCAGTGAATGATTTTAATTTCACCCTTCTTGTTGTTTTTTCTTTTAGACACCTGAGTGGCAGGTGAAAATTATTCTCAGAGGTGGAAGAATTTTTTTTTAGAGATTGAACTCAAAACTTTAGATATTTTATCACCTTTAGTGGGGATTTTGATGTTGTTAGCTCAAGCTAATGGTATTGGATGTTTTGTGTGTACTATCTGAGAATAATAAGCTGAATGAAATTAATTAGAATTTACAGAGGCCTTTAAGATTAGTTTAAGGGATAATTTGGTTTTAATTTACCCTTTTCCTTTTTGGAAGATTTTGTGTAGTTCACTGATTGGCTTTGAGAGATGCAACCAAGTGTACCTGCGGCTAATAGTTAGCTAACAGTTATTTCTCAGATGCAGGCCTGATTTTAATCTTGTTTATGGACTTACTGTGACAGCGTTGTACCTGACAAGTCCCATGGGGTTTTGGTAAAGTTTAATCTGATTGTGATGGGCCCATTTGAAAATGGGGTCCTGGATTTGATACTTAAGTGGCCAAAGTTTGTTGTTGAAAACGTGTAGATTCATCCAAAAACTGGCTGAAAAATAAACAAGAATGTACTCATGTATGAATTGATTGTCTGCAAAGTGAGAGTGAATGAAGGGAAGGAATGAATGTGTTTGTTTATAATGAGTGACGAAGGGAGGGAGGCCTGAAATAGGCAAATCAAATCAAATCAAATCAAATCAAATCAAACTTTATTGTCATATTGCTGTACATACAACTGTAGTGCAGGCAAGATGAAATTGCGTTTCTCTCGGTATCCATATAAGAAGCAGCATGGTTAAGACACACTCCCACATAGCTCCCACCCCCCCATCCATTCACACATCCCTGAGACATACTTGGGGAAAAAGAATAACTAACTATAATATACAAAATGTCCATAGGTGCAGTAGTGTGTATGTGAGATTCCGGGTCAGCTGTTCAGCATCCTGACAGCTTGTGGGAGGAAGCTGTTGATCAGTCTGGTGGTTCTGCCTCTGATGCTCCGGAATCGTTTACCAGATGGAAGAAGTTCAAAGTGTTTATGCAGAGGGTGAGAACGGTCCTTGACAATGTTCAGTGCCCTGCTCCTACAACGGTTCTGTAAAAGTTCTTGGACAGAGGGGAGGGAGACTCCAATTACCCTCTCCGCCCCCTTGACTATCCTCTGCAGGGCTTTTTTGTCTGACATACTGCAGCTGGAGTACCATGTAGCAATGCAGTACGTCAGAACACTCTCCACCACACCTCTGTAGAAGGTCCTGAGGATGCAGATGGGGAGAGAGGCCTGTTTGAGTTTCCTCAAGAAGTGTAGTCTCTGCTGAGCTGGCTTCCTGATCTCCAAGGAATTCTTGCTCCAGGTCAGGTCCTGCGAGATCTGCACTCCGAGGAACTTGATGTTCTCTACTCTCTCCACTAAACGGCCGCCGATGCCGAGGGGGACGTGCTCAGGCTGTGACCGCCGGAAGTCGATAATCATCTCCTTTGTTTTGTCCACGTTGAGCACCAGATTGTTCTCCCTGCACCAGCCCTCCAGGTCTCTCACTTCTTCCCTGTACATTGATTCCTCATCCCTCTGAATAAGTCCCACCACCGTGGTGTCATCTGCAAACTTAATAATCTGGTTCCCCTCGTGTTTGGGGATCAAATGTGAATCAGGTTGTTATATTTGTGTATTTATAATATTTATAATATTTATAATTGTGTATTTATAATCTTTTTGCATTGATGTATGTGGTTATTGTGTATTTTCTTTTTCTTTTTTTTTTTTACTTGATTCTCTTTTCTAAAGCCCATCCAGGGACAAGAGTTGCAAATTAGCTAATAGCTATACACTCTATGTGCAACACATCAGATTGATTGTCATTGATTAATTGTCTATGTTTATTGCACTGTCCCTGTCAAATAAACTAATCTATCTATCTAACCCAGGCAGGAATTTAGGAGCGATTTTCCCTGCCTATAGATTGATTTGTTGTGTGTGCGGTAAATGCGTAGTGGAAGACCTTGTCCCCCCCCCTTGAGGTTTGCCATGGGAGGCTTTTTGGTTGTTGTACGTTTTATGTCGTTTGGCGGATTGGTCCAAGTGTTTTTGAAATGTGGCCTTGGGGGCCTTGTACGTTGTTTTGATGCCTCTGTGTTCTGCAGCTGGAAGGTCATGGGCGCTGGCAGTTATCACCCCCTCTGGTTTCGAGGAACTATGAGCAGTGGCCATGATTGTTTGTCGGAAGCAGAAATATGAGTGCCATTGCATAGCTGCAGAGAAGGTTGCGTCGCAGGAAGTGTTTTTGATTTCGTCATATTGGAGAAATTTGACACGGACAGCGCATGTACGGTCAGGTCTGACTGGTGTATGACGGTTTTGTGGACCACGGGGTCACAGGCAGGGGTAAATGCGTGCCTAGTGTTCACAAAAGTTGGGTCCACCTTGAGGTTGTGGGGTTGAGCCACCACTCCGGTAAGGAGTGGTGGCTCAGTTGGTAGAGCATCCGCCCCACACCCGGGAGGCAGGGGTTCAAATCCCGGACGGGTCATGCCAAAGACCATATAAAAGTGGAACTTCCTGCCGTCCAGCTTGGTGCTCAGCAATAATGGAATGGAGGAGGGAAATTTGTGGCGGCGCCTTGCATGGCAGCGGCCCTCTGATTCTACACTTGGGGTGTGTGTGATTAACACAGTAGATAGGTAAAACACAATCTCGTTCTACTGTACATGATTGGTTGTGCAGTTGAATGACAATAAAGGGGGATTTATTATTATTGATTTGGCTCCAGTGATCACACAGGCCTCAAGGGTGGGTGGGTGGGATTCAGAAAGTAACACCAACGTTACATCATCGGTATCAAGGGGGCCAAGTGGAGCTTTCTGCTTGGCCAGTGTGTTCCCAAGGTCATTCGCTTCCTTGTCTTGACCTTGTGTTTGAAGGTCACTTTTGACTTCTTGAGGACAGTGTTCACCTTGGTCTTTGCGGTCGCTTTCAATCAGTTTTGGTTGTTCCAACAGTGCTAGTTGTGTGAGACTTGGGGTGTCCAAAGTGTCAAGAACCAAGCACTGTGATTCAGTTGTCCTTGTTAGGTCAAATGGGTGAGGTTATTGAGTTTGAGCCCATAGTTTGAGATTCTTAAAATCAATCAGTGGCTCAAAGTGGTTCAGTAGATCTTTGCTGACGAGCAATGGAATGGAGTTAAGTTTGGACACATAGACTGGATGAGTCAAGGTCATGGGGCCAATGGAGACTTTGACAAGTGACACACCCAACAGGGTCGTTTTAGTGAGTGCATATGGTTGAACGGCTAACAAACAGGGTTCCAGTTTTAAATCCTTGTGAGCGCAGTTAGCAGCTACAAAAGTTTGTCAAAAAGTTTGTGTGACTTAAGAGTGATGTCAGTGGCGGTGTCTAAAACAGCATCCTGACACATCACGTCTTCACGGGTCAACGGAAGATGGAATTTTTGTGCCACTCCCCTCTTGTTTAAATCACACAGAAATTGTGGAACCAGTGGTTTGACATGGATTTGTGACATGTTTTTAGAGGAATGGTCTTTGATTTGTGGTTGGACTGCCATAACAGCACTGGACTGCATCGGGTCCTTTGGTTCTTCTCCAATTGTAGGAGGGGTTTTATTTTTGCCTTTTCTTCATAGTTTAGAGCATTTGTACTGAGTTGGCATAGCTGCAATAGCTAGGATGTCAGCAGTTTCATTTTCTTTGTTGTTTTGAATCTTCGCTAGGAGATTTTTGACAACTTCTATATCTTCTCTACTGAGAGTAGGAGTTCCTTTCTTCTTCCAAGGTTTGTAATTGGTCTCTGCTTCTGAGCTTATGTGACAAGGTGGAGGAGACCATTTGCCGCGGTTACACGTATCTTTGTATCGGTATATGTCATCTTGGGAGTCTATACCGTGTTCTTGCGACCTATCTGGTGGATATGGCCTACGACTGTAGTCAGGTTTTCGCAAAGTTGGTCCTGAGTGAGATCCAGAGGACCTAGTTTGCTTTTGACCTTGATGAGGTCGGATGGAAAAACGTCTCAGTTTTTTATATAGTCGCCGTGTAGGAGATGGAGTAGAGCGAGGGGCTCCTTCCAACGCCAAGGTGTTAGACACAGTGCTGATAACTAGCATGGTGGCAGGCTCAGCGTGCTTGTTGTGATTTTGTTGTTGTCTTTGGAACGCATAATGTGCAAACTCTGTCAACTGACTTATTTAGCTTGACCTTGGGTTAGCTGTAACTCCAAGGTATTGACTCACAGTGGGATGGAGGTTCTGGATGAAGATGGTCTTGAAATTGTGGTCTTCTTCCATCCCTGGTGTATTTTGAGATCCAAAATATGCAAGAAGGAGTCACTGGTAGTAGGTCTGTGGATTTAATGTAAGCTTAGGGCCTGCGTGGTCAAGTACCTGCCTTAGATGTTGGCTCCATAGAATGGAGCCAAAAGAGGGATTTTGTGATAGAAATATTTAGATAAGTTAGAGTGTTATATTGTCACACAATGTGCTTATTGCTGCATGAAGTCTTTGCATTGCACATCTGCCTACATAACAGGAAGTGACTTTAGTTAACACACACACACCAACTGCTTCTGCAATGAAGAATGCTTTCTGCATACATATAGGGCAATTTCTCTGGATCATGGGTTATGATAGGAAGTGAAAGGACACAGTTTGAGAAAAACAGGAAACATCTGCCCAGCCAGCCAGCCACTGTGGGACAAAGGAGATACTTAGGAAGAAACTGGTTTTGACCAGTTCAATGAGCACCTGATGAAGAAGTCAGTTCTGACTGGCTCAATAGAAGGCAGCCATTGTAGGAGGCTATTTGGGAACCTCCAAGTAGCCAGAAGATAAATGTAACCGTGCACACTTATTTGGGGTCTTTCCTGCCAGTTTGTACTGAGGACAAAGACCCGCAGCTATGTTACTCTCTGCATGCTTCAATAAAAGATAATTGTGGAATAATTCATCTCATGTGATTTTTAATCCTCTGATGTAATTCTAAATGGTTTTGTGCTAACTGTCCAATTTTGGACACACTTTCAGAGAAGAGTTTTACAGTGCCTCCTCACCAACTTCTGAACCAAACTGGTCAGCATGGCACTGCCACTCCTTCACTTACAAGATGTCCAGTAATGACAATTACCAGCGAGACAAAAATGGTATGATTCCCTAAACAACCATTTCACCATTTAACTCTCTCACACACATCCCTCCCTCTTTCTCTTTCACTCACACAGTAACAGGCACAGCCAGCTAGTCTAATCACATCTGATAAAAGAAAGATAAAGGAAAACAAGTGTGCTGTTCTATAACAGGTTTTGCCTACCACCACCTTCAGTGTGTGAATGTGTGTGTGAATGGGTAGATACAGTGTTTCCCCTAGGTTTACAGCCTTTGGGGGAAGGGGGGCAGCATGAAGGTCGACAATGACAAACTATTAAAGGAATGATGGTGTTCATAGTTTCTTTTATTAACAACCGTTTCTTTTAATAACAGCAGTCAGTATAAATAAAAACTGTAAAAAAAAAACAATTATGGAACAAAACTTCAGAATATTTGAATGACACTGAACAAAATACCTGAACATTTGTTTATACTAGTGCAGTGCCTGTAGAACGCAAGTATTCCTGTCTGAAACAGGTATTTCAATCAGGATTTACAGACATAAATGTAGGCTGTGCTTGAAAGTGGAATACAAAGAGGTGTAGCCTATATGTAGGCAATCACATGATAGACTTTGACAAATATAAAAAGGAGTGAATGGCACTAAGATTTATTTGATTGTGTGAATATTAATTACAGAATACCTAATTATTGAAAATGAATGGGACATCCAATATTAGCAATTGTTTCAGATGCCTTGTTTGTCAGATCACTTATTTGTTTGATCTTTTATCACTTACTGTATATTCATAATAGTGTATCTTCACTTTGGGGAATGAGAGTTGTTCAGTCATCATTATAATTATTTTAGTTTATATCACTGTTCAGTGATGGAGTTCAGTGTAATATTGAATTCCTTCTGTGTATCATCAAACTATACTATACACAACCATACAATAAACAGAACTATAACAGAACACGTTTACAAATATTTGAGACCCACTGTAGTACATCAGTTTATATTTTAACAATATTTTGTTACTAAAAGGTTTTTAAAACTATAATCAATTGAATTAACTATAAAACACCCAACATTTGTCATGATTTAAACCAGATAGGCTCAAACGCAGAGCAACCACACCGGATGAACACTCAGACTCAGATGGTAAAAGATATACAACTTTCATGAAAACACACAAACCCAAAAATACACAAACTTAAGTAAAAGTGCAAAACTAAGGAACATCGCAAAACTTGACACAAACTTAAAATTGACACACAAACACAGGAGCATGCTGGAACGCATGTAGCCTGGGGGGCGAGAAAAGAGAGAGATGATTAGAGGTGAGTAAACTCCAAGAAGGGGAGAATAAGAAGGGAGGTTAATGCTTACTGCATGGAGCAAAGGACCTGACAGGGAACTCCTGCATGGGACCGATGGGGAGAAGGGAAATGGCAGATGACCTGGGCTGAGAATCCAATGTCTTCAGGAAGAGGTTCAGGCAGGCGTGGCCAGCCCCAGAAAACACACCGCTGAGATGGCAGCAAACCTAAGGAGAAGACGCACAAGGTAAGATACACAGGTAAGGAAATGCCAACAACATAACTGTAATTGTTAGGGCAGCAATACCTAACGGTCCAGCAGTGCCGTATCCAAACACTGGACCTTAAATACGTTGGCGACCCAGAGAACAGCAGATGCAGCAAATCACATAGGTGTGTTGATCATTCCAGAGCCGGGAAAACAGGAACAGGAGGGGAGGGGGAGCCACTTGCCTGATCATATCAACATTACTATACACAGCAGAAGGACCCATTTGACTGCAACTGTTGCATCAGTGTTGCCCATTTGTCAGTAAATATTTAATTAAAAATGATTTATTTCATGATAGGGAATGGGCGCATGATGTCACCCAATGGAAATACCACAAGGAATTGTGGGAAAACTGATCTGCCTGTCTTTGTTCAGTAGTGAGTGACGAAGGCGGTTAAACTGAAGTTTTTGAGAGGGTTGCTTCAGTGTGTTACTATACATCCGAATTACCATGCAACAGTAGAATGGGGAAGTTTTGCTCCATTATCAAATGCAACGGCCGTTGTCACGATTGGCATGGGAAAAAGATTCATAACGTCATACACTTTTTTTAACATCCTGACTTGGAAGAAAAGTGGAGAGAATCGGGTCTCCGAGCTAACAAAGAACCATTGGATGGAATGGATTGCAGCAGTCAGAAGGAAAGATATCAGCTTCATCAATATTCCTGCACACATGATCATGTGTTCATGGCATTTTCACGAAGGTAAGTTGTGATCTATACACATAAAGATTACTTGTATGCACGTGGAGTTGCTGATAACTTTTAACGAGCTGGCTGGGAATTCCCAAGAGCGCACGTTGTTGCTTTCATTATGCATGGATTTAAAATCAGCTGGGGACTGAAGTCCATAGAATGTTTTGTATCATTAGTTTCAGCAGATTCTCCTCTTTCAGGTGACTATAAAAACATCACTGTCTTCATTTAGTATTTTTTTATAGCAGCTAATTGTACCGGTAATTTTTTCGGTGTGCCAGCATTGGGCTTATCACATTACTTGATTAGTATGTCCAGTTGTATAATAATCAGTGTTGAGAGTAATGCGTTACTGTCATGGACGGCCCTCGTGGGCCATTAATGAAATACTATAGACAGCCAGTGAGTTTGCATATTTATTAGTGAAAGATGACGATTACAAAATAATGAGCCACGTGGGGCAAAAAGTCAAACAAGAACTTCGGCTTAGACACAGTGAAGAAATACTCAGACTAAAGAATAAACTTACTGAGAACGTGAAGATCAAGAGGGTGACTGGAGCCGGTCATAGGGACTCCAGCCGAACGTTAGAGAGACCAATGTTACACGTGTGAGGTCGCAGCCCCGAGTAACCTCGGCTGCTCCCTTAAATAGGACTTAGAGGATTAAACAGATAATGAGCACTAAACAGTGGAATTTTTTTTTTCTTCTGTTTTTGTCATGTTTTGTCTTAGTTTTGTTCTGAATTGTAATCGTTCCTGTTTTGTTTTTCTTCTGAATTCTTGGATGGAATATGGGTGGGCAATATAAGCTGCAGCTTCAGCCATCACCCATTTCAGATAACTTATGTTCAGCTGTATAATCAGATGAGTTATTGTTTAATTTGACCTTGTTAGATTTTTCCCCCTTTGTTATATTATTCTGTTCTTTTCTTTTAATCTTTACTTTTAATCTATCTGAAATAAAGAAAGATTATGAATGTAATCCAGCTGTCACTGCACAGCTCAGCTCTGACAGCCGGAAGACCCGCAGAGATGCTGTCAAAATAAGAGCCCGGAAGACCAGAAGGAGACTAACACAGCAACAGGAGGAAAATACTGCATGATCCAAGTGCGGACAATATCAGCGCGCAGACCATGACAGTACTCCCCCCCAAAAAAGCGCATTCCAGGCGCAACATAACATCCAACCCCCCCCCCCCACCACCACCACCACCCAGAAGGCTACTCAGGCCCACCCAGGGTGGGTGGAGGGGGAACATGCCAGGAGAGTGAGAACCACAGAAAGAAAGAAAGAAAAGAAGAAAAAAAAAACCACACCAAGGAGGGGTACAAGGAGCTATGACCAGGATCACACAGAAAAAAAAAAAAAAAAGACATGGTACCACAATCTGTGCATGGATGAAATACAAAAGGAACAAAGAAACAAAAATACAGGTACCAAACGCCAGGAGAAAAAAAAAAAAAACCCAGACCGCTACAAACAGCGCAGCACACTAAAAATACCGTCCCATCACAGGTAAAAAAAAAAACAAAAACATCTCACAGCCCACAGAGGAAAAAGGAAAACTCAAATATATAAACAGAACAAAGGATGCTACAACACAGCGATACAATACATATTGACCATGAATTACAGGCAAGGCAACAAAAGACATTCTCTCAAACAGTAGAGGAGGGAAAAAAAAAAAAAATCTCTCAACAAACAGAAATACAGGCACCATACAACGTACCCTAAAAATACCAGAAAAATGGGAACAAAAAAAAAAAACACTAAAGAGCGGTGATATACAAATAGTTCAACAGAAACCATAGACAAAATACAAGAGCATCCCTAAAATTACAGAGGAGAGCAAAAAAAAACAAAAAAAAACACAGGGATGACGGCAGGCAGAGCACAATGAAACAAAAACAAATAGTTCAGGAGGTCTACCTGCATCCAGCGTCCAGATCGCTATCAGGAGGAAAAGAACAAGTTCGGGTGGTCTACCCCAGTCCCAGGCCCGGAGAAACAGTACCTCTGGTGGCCGGACCAGGTCGCCGAACAAAGAGTCCAGTCCGTCGGGCAGCTGAACCTTAACGCTGAACCGGCGAAGCAGTTTCCCAGGCAGCCGACCTGCGTCATCAGGCCACCAGGACCACAGGGGAGAACTCGGATGCAGCCTCCCTACCGCGAGGGAAAGCAGGGGAAAGCTGAGCCGAATACGGGGAATCCCCGTGACACCCGGTGGAGGGAAAAAGGGAACGGGGAAAGGATGAGAGACCAGTCCAGCGTCGATCGGCAGAGGATCTGTAGCTCCTTCTCCAAACTCCACACGAACTGGCACTGCACTCTTGCTAGAACCCAAGCGGGACCGTGCTGCACCCACGACAGACCCCGACTGGGCCGGAACAGTATCCACGGCAGGCCCCGATTGGGTCAAAGTTGCACCCACGACGGACCCCGCCTGGGCCGGCGTAGCACCAGGAACAACCTCCAGACACGAACCCGGAACCTCCAAGGCGACGACTGGAACAGGCTCGTCACCGTTGACCCTGGGAGAAGACTCAGACGAAGAACAGAAACTGGGATCAGAATCACCGGCAGCGGCAGAGCCCGGCGAGACAAGCTCGGATGCAGCGGACGGCTGCACCCAGCTCATCTCCCAGAGAGAGAGGCAATAATGCTCCAGAATAGAAAGGAGGAAGACAAAATAGAGCACTTGCCTGATCTCGGGTTCTACCGCCGCTCAGGACTTCAATGCTCCAGGTTCAATGAACTGAAGGTCTACTTCTGGTTCCCACTTGACCGCGGTGGGCTCCGCAGCCAGCATGATGGTCTCCACAGTCTGGGGATTCCCTGGCACTGACATCCATGCTGAAAGCCCACACGGCGGGGTGGCGGGGGATCCGTGGCCTGCTGGGTTGGACTGTTCCTCCGTGGAGACCCGGGGATGCTTACTTGTCAGCACAGGCTCCAAATGGCAGTCCGCCCTCCTCCTCTGCCCGTAACGTGGCTGTGGGGCTGGAACCAGGCTCTCCAGGGCCACAGGCTCCTTCCTTGTCTGGCGGTGTAGTCCTGGCACCGGGGAACGCTCAGGGGAAGGAGACACAGAGGTAGCAGGTTCACAATTAATAACTGCAGCAGGTGGCGGGAGCTCGGGGGACTGCGAACCCCGAAGTCCACCCCCAGGGATCAAACAAGGCAATTCACCCAGTGAAGGAAAAGAATGAAAGCCTGATCCGCTGAGGACCGATGGAAGCTGCTGTGGTGGGCTTGGTTTTCTCCTCTCCCCTTTGGATGGTGATGGAGGGCCCCCCGGGAGGGTGAAGAGGAGCCGCTCCCACAGAATCAGGAACGGGGATAGCCAGAGTCGGACTTGTGGAGCTCACAGCAGCTGGCTGGGAGACAGAGTTCATGCAGCTACCTGGAACTGGAACTGGAAGGGGATCTCACTGAGGCTTGGCTCGAGCATGGTGACGATGTTTACTGGCAGAGGGCGAGGCGAAGGTGAGGTCAGAGAAATGCTGCTCCTGCACAGAAACAGCGGCGAGCAGGTCAGCGTACTCAGGGTAATCATAGAGTTCGGGATTCCTCTCCACCAGTCTGACTGCCGCCGTCACATGCTTAATAATCCGGGTAGGATGGGAGGCAGAATGAGTTGCAGCCACATGGTCTTGGATGATCACAGCTGCCCGCTGAGCCTCCACTGAGGGAATCCCGGCTAACGTCCTCCTCTGCTGGGAACGGCACTTGGGTGATGCAAACTCCTGGACTGGATGGGTGACAGGAACTGGATCCCGAGGTGAGGACTGGGGATGCCTCACCGTTGGCTTCCTGCCGGAGTTTCCCTCCAGTCCGCGGATCTTCTCCCTCGTTGGGATGACCGTGTCCCGGAGGGAAGGCAAAGTCTTTGGCCGCCTTCTCTATTTGTCCCCGTAGCACCATTATCAAAGCCACACTCTCCTTTCCTTCCGGAAAGGAGATCAGATGATATTTTAATAACATCCTCAGTGCGAGATCCAGGTGCTCATATGCAGCATAGGTGGGCATAAGGAGACGGGCATTGGCCAGGTAACCATCAACCTCCCACAACCACTCGGGGCAAAACCCACGTTCGAATGCTGACATAGTATATCAAAAAATACTGGCACCCGGAGAAGGGGAAAAACTCAAGCCCAAACAGTGCAAACTCACGGTCACTGGCGTCTCGTTTGGCTGCGACCTACTGTCATGGATGGCCCTCGTGGGCCATTAATGAGACACTACAGGCAGCCAATGAGTTTGCATATTTATTAGTGAAAGATGACGATTACAAAATAATGAGCCACATGGGGCAAAAACACAAACAAGAACTTCGGCTTAGACACAATGAAGAAATACTCAGACTAAGGAATAAACTTACTGAGAACGTGAAGATCAAGAGGGTGACTGGAGCCGGACATAGGGACTCCAGCCGAACGTTAGGGAGACCAACGTTACGCGTGTGAGGTCGCAGCCCTGAGTAACCTCGGCTGCTCCCTTAAATAGGGCTTAGAGGATTAAACAGATAATGAGCACTAATCAGTGGAATGTAATCCAGCTGTCACTGCGCAGCTCGGCGCTGACAGCTGGAAGCCCCGCAGAGACGCTGTCAAAACAAGAGCCCGGAAGGCCATGAGGAGACTAACACAGAAACAGGAGGAAAACACTGCATGATCCGAGCGTGGACAATATCAGCGCGCAGACCATGACAGTTACAAAGTAACACGCGTTACTGTAACACCACTACTTTTGCAGTAACGTGCTGTGTAACAAAATTACTGTTTAAAAATTCAGTAATGCGTTACAGTTACTGAAATTTGATCAGATGCGCTACTCGTGTTAGTTGTTTTATTAATATGGATAGATATTTTAGTGCAAATAGACAATCATACAACTTGCAGTTGCTAGACACCCTCCTCATCAGCTGCCAACTGGGGATGAATACACAGTTTCGGTGGCTATTGGTGGGACAACTACCGTCCCCAGCGCCCCCCAGGGCAGTAAGTAGTCCCTACCAGCTCCTGCCTCTGTGGTTAAAGGTGAGTATTTTTGGAGCAAAAAGCTCGTATTTAATGTCCGCATTAAATGCATTTAAAGTTTTCTTACGCACAGAGAAAAAGTGACTTTGATTTGTGATTTGTTGCAGTAAGCGGTGAACTTTCATTTATCTGTGCTTTGTATTTTATTTTATCTCATTCATTTACATGCTGTTGTGATATGCAACTGTTTCATGGAAGTAAATCCTCTAAATATGCATTTTTAATGTTCTGGTCCAGGGGTGTCAAACATATGGCTCGTGGGCCAAAAACGGCCCACCAGGAGGTCCAAAATTTTTTCTGTGAATTCACAGCTTTATTTCTAGTAAATTTCTGACTTTCTACTGATTACAAGTTTGTGGAAATCTGAGACATTTTTTTTCTGTAAGATGAGACTTTTTTTTCTCATCAGTTTTCTTTTTCTTCTTTTATGTGATGAGAACAAGGGGCCCTTGATCTTGCTGTGTGTGCAAGATGATTTAAGTATGCATTTAAAAGTAATTTGAGTTACTTTTCCAAGTAACCAGTTACTTTAATCATGCAGTAACTCAAAAGTAACTTAGTTACTTTTGAAAAGAAGTAACTAGTAACTGTAACTAGTTACTATTTTTTAGTAACTTGCCCAACACTGATAATAACGTGTACATACTTATCAAGCATCATATGACAAATTTGAACATAAATCCAACATTTCACCACTGGGACTTAGAAATGTCTGTAGCTCCAGAGACACATGCTAGTGCAGAAAACTGCGTAGAAACAATGACTGCATACCTTTGTGCAAACAACGGTTTTCTGGTCATTCACCCAGAAGATTTGAGGTGGCTGGATTCATCCCTTGAAGAACTGAACATGAGCCTCTTAGGATTTATAGTTCTTAAATGCTGATGGGTGTGTGCCTTCACCCCACAAACCAGGTAGGCAAACACATCTGACAGTGTGAGGCAGCTGGTCGAGATCCATGGTCTATTTCTTGTGCTCATACAGATCTATCCCGTTTAGTTCTTTAATTTTTTGGAGGTAGCACTCCTTTGCTTCTTTATTCAGCTTCTCTGAATAAGAAATTTTAATTTTCTGTTTGCTGCATTCCATCGCACGTATGTCTGTCCCTCTTAGCAGTTGCAGTAGACTACAAGTAAACAAAGAAGCCAGACCACAGCAATGGCAACGATGGCCCAGAATGCAGCGCGGCATGATGTCAATGCCTATTCTCTATTTGGCCGTTTTTGTGTCCTGTTTGGTCGTTAAGTCATTCTGGCCATTCCGCTCCACAATAATGGTGGTATTATAATTAAGTTTTTAATTTTTAGATACTCAAGTGGGAGGAGTGTCATCGGGGATTCACGGTCCTGCAAAGGACAGCGGTAGCACATGGGTGAAGCAACAGCTGGGACTCCTGTCTACTACTGACCAGGCAGGTTGTGCTTGCCTCCCCGCAAAGGACCGTGGTCCCCCCAGTCTGACTACTGATTTTCTGGATGTGTCCTGTGTTGGATACATCGGTGTTCTTTGCCAGACCCAGGTCCCTGCTGGCACTCCTCCCATTGTGCTTGTGTGCCTCGTGTTGGCCACATATGCTGAATTATCCTTTAGACCTACGCAATTCCAGCAACTTTATAGTATAATTTTTTTAAGCATTAAGGGGCAGATTTACTAAGGCAGCGCAAATTAGCGAGTGCGCAAATTAGATAGCACGCCTAAGGGAGAGACCAATTTTTGCCAGTGATCTACTATCAACACGCAAAATTATGAACACAGACCCAGTCATTTCAATAATGACCACCCATCCACCAAGAGCAGTGTAAAACTGCACAAAGGCACAGCTGAGGAAGAGGGTTATCAACGCAGGCACAGCCAGTTTGGAGGAACATGATATAGGAGGGGTTTTTTAAGCTTTTTTAAGCTTTTGTTTAAGCAAAATTTGTATTGCAAATCCCACTAAAATAGTTTATTTTTGTTTGTCATATTTCAAAGTTTTGATTTTCATTTCACATGGCTGACTCCTTTGTTTAATACTGTATGTATGAATTAAGTATTTGTATATAATTTAAAAAAGGACTACTGATGAAAAAACTGATTATTGACCAACATATTTATTTTATCAACACAAGAACCATCAAGATGGTCTGATGGAGACTCTGGGGTTTTATTATATGAATAACTTTGTTCTAACAAAATCTACAAGTTTCCCAGTCCATGTCTTTTTTATAAATATGTGTGTTTTATGTTTTCTGAAGTCTGGAACGTAATAAAGTTAAACACACACACAATTTCACTTATTCCTCAGACAGCCACAGCAGAGACTGCTGTCATACTACGATGTTGCAATTTTGGGGAACGTTTCTATGGATCTGTGCTCTTTTTTTAATAATCTCGCTGTTGTTTTCCTCCTATTGTGTATCCTGAACTGAGAGGGAGAAGAGGGAACTGAATTACCATTTTATGCACAGCAAAAAATATATATATACATATATATACATATAGAAATACAGTATGGATAGAGGGGAAACATAAAGAAAATTGACAATGTGGAAAAGCTTTTGATTCAAAAGCCAGGGGGGCCTAATTAATGGAGAGGAGAGGAAACTCTGAGAATGTTTGCTTTAATTCTTGTTCTTAATCCTATTTGTGTAGCACTTTGAGATTTTTCCCTGAAGTCTAAAGTGTGTTATAAATGAAATAAATTATTATTATTATTTCTGGTAGTAGTAGTAGTAGTAGTAGTAGGCTATATATAACAAATACATTTTTAAAAAAAATCCTCTTCTGACTGATGTTCAGCTCAGCACAACACCAATCTCTGTGAGATCATTTCAGTTCCAACCCTGTTCATATAATCTGTTCTGTCATGCCAAAGTCACGCGCAGAGAGAAGCTTCTGTCTCTTCAGCCACATGCCCTTGGTTCTCGCCGGTGTCTCAGCACCAACTATCACTGCCATGTCAAGTGCAGATGAATTAAGACATGCTTTTAGGGGCTTTAAATCCTGGCACATTTAGCAAGAGATTGACAACCACAAACCTTACTAAATCACCTTGCACCAGTCATTTAAATACTCTCCTCCCTCAAATTTGTGCTTTGGAATGACAACTCCTACAAATACATATGCAATGAGGCCAGGCACAAAAGTAACATAGTCCACGCCTTTCCACCACTAACTTTGCCCTGTGCCCTTTAGTAAATCTCAACAGTAGTTTTTTAACGCCAAAACAGGGTTTTGCGATGATGCAGCACATTAGTAAATCTGCCCCTAAATCTTTACTATTATCTTTTTTTAGTCAGATTTGTCACTTTTCACTTCTTTGTTTTGTTCACAGAGTGCTCTGGTGACTGGTTGTGATGCCGCGTATTATCCAATCAGCACAGAGTCAGTCCGAAACCCCGCCCACATTTCCAGAAGCATGATGCAGAGCGCATAGAGAAGGGACAGAAACGAGCTGCTGTTGTGTAAATAAGATAAATAACTTAAGGATATTTAACTGGTTTAATGAAAGGACAAGGTAGAGACTCGTTCTGTAGTGAATGCATCTTAAAATGACTTATGTTGTGATCTGGCACTATATAGAAGAAATAAAATTTAAAAATATTAACTTGACACTCTGGGGGGGGGGGGGGGGCTACCAATATAATGGTATAAGAAAAACACTGAGATAGCAGGATCTGTAAAGTGCTGTGGTCATCCAGAGATGAGTTAAAAAAAAAAAGCACTATATAAGTGAATGCCATTTACCAATTATTTGAATATGAGCTCACACATCCTTCAAGTCCGGTCACTGTCAGCAGCATATGGACACCATATCCAGAAAATTCAATATCTTCTGTCTCACGGTACTTTGGAGAAAGCATTTTATCTGCTCAAGTGTTCTGAAACACTTCTCCGACTCTGCTGTTGTGATTGAGATATCTGCTTTTTTTTCCACCTACTCGTGTCTTTGTATAGTGATACGGTGGCCCCCGTCAGGCTGACAAGCAATGTTCACTTTATCAAGCACTGACAGTTTTACATAGTTCCCAATGTGATTTGTGCTGCATTCAGGTCTACCAATTTTAGCAGAAAGGTGTTTCAGATCCATAACACCTTGTTGTGTCCAAGCTGTGTCTCTTCTGACCAGCAAGGAGGGGAAGCAGAATAAAGATGTTAGCTAAACTAGCTGTTAGCCACTTTTTGCATTCAAACCAAGTAAAACAAAATTTATGATTTGGACATTTGTCCTTTTGTATAATTTGCAAATCTTTTGGGTGATGTATTTCCTGTCTCTTTAATCCACTTGTTTCCAGCTGAGGCCTGCCATGGTAAAATCCTCCCTTCTCTTGCAGCCAAGGTTACATATAGTACTGTACATAATCTTAGCTGTAACTGGTCACCAGTCAGTAGCCTCTGGGCGAATTTATTTTAGCCCATGAACCAAATTGAGGGGGCAAGGAGGCGGGACTTATACCTGCCACTTACAAACAGACAAATATAATTGTATGGCTTTGCTACAGTGTTTGGATGGCAAAAATACAGCCCATTTATAGATATTTGGTGTGTTCTTGTGAGTCTTGGGGACTTTTACTGCTTTAAAGGCTTACAAAACGTAGAGTAAAATGTTTATCATTTATAATAAATAACATAAATAATTGATTGTTTATCATTTATATATTTTTTCCTCAAGCAAGGGAGAAATTAGGCCCTCTAGTCAACTGACACCAGCCGTCCCTGCCAGGGGGGTTCCAACATGACCCATAAACAGAGTGAGGGTAGAAGAAGAGAATGGAGAGGTTTGATAAGAAAGAAAATGAAAGCAAAGGTAAATGAAGTAGAGGAATGAAGGGGCTCACCTGGACGAACACTAAAGGTCAGATGATTTGTCAATGGATATCCAGCAAAAGGCTCATGCATCTGTTTTTGTCAGCTGTTTTAAGATATTTTTGATATCAGATACAGCGGCAAAATAAGTGCTGAACATGTCAACAATTTTCTCATGAAACATTTCTGAAATGAGTAACTGACCTGAGATTTTCACCAGATATCAGCAACAACCCAAGTAATCCATACATACAAAGAAATCGAGACAACTGTGTTCATGAAACATCACATTTAATAAAGTGGAATGACACAGGGAATAAGTAATGAACACATGAGGAAAAACAGGTGCAAAAAGGCATAGAAAGCCAAGAAACCTGCTGAAATCCATTAGAATTTAGGAAGCCATCTCATCCCCCAACAATGCAAATTAATTTCAGCTGGTTAAGTCCTGACAGATAGCCTTTTAAAAGGTATGGGAATATCAGATTGTCACACCACAAAGAACTCATGGGTAGAAGCAAAGAGCTCTCTCTAGACCAGGGATGTCAAGCTCATTCCATGGAGGGCCAAGACCCTGCATGTTTTACTTCCACCCAGTGTCTTCAGCAGGTGTTTTCACTGATCAGCAATCGGTGGGAAGAAATTCATTGAAATCACCTGTTGAAGACACTGGGTGGAGGTAAAACCTGCAGGGTCTTGGCCCTCCATGGAATGAGTTTGACACCTGTGCTTTAGACCTTCGCAACCTTAATATTGCAAAACATAATGATAGCATTGGTTACAGGCACATTTCTAAACTGCTGAATGTTCCAGTGAGCACTGTTGGAGCCATCATTCAGTAGTGGAGAGAACATCATTTTACCATAAACTGGCCACAACCAGGAGCTCCTCGTAAGACTTCTGACAGAGTCAAAAGAATTATCAGAAGGCTTATCCAAGAACCAAAGACCACTTGTGGAGTGCTTCAGAAAGACCTGGAGTTAGCAGGTACTGCTGTTTCAAAGAAAACAATAAGTAATGCATTCAACCAACATGGGCTCTATGCCCACTCACCTCCCAAGACTCCATTGCTGAACAAAAAGCTGTCATGATTAGCTGACAGCTCAAGTGCACAATGCTAGCACAAGACGGAACCCCAAACGGGGGGAACGTTCAATAGTTTATTAAACGTAGACAACAGCGCTACGTTAGAGAAACAGCCACTCGCCAGAAGATTCAATCCACCTGTGGAGAAAAAAGCGAGAGCTGTCAGCGGAGAAGCAGAGAAGGGGAATATGGGCGAGCCAAACTGCCACTTACTTGGGACTCCAAGGGAGGACCAGCAGGACTCCAGCGAGGAATAGATGAACCAGTAGGGAAGGGAGAATGAGCTTGAAGTGCCTGACCCGGGTGACGATCTGTTGCTGGGGAAATGATGAGGTGGCAGGAGAGTGCACGCAGTCCCGAGACACACCTGCATGATGGCAGCAACCTGAAACAATAGAAGAGAGCACAGTTTAGACAACGTGTCTAAAGCTTAGCAAAACCGACCTGCTTGCCTGAATTTAGGGCAGTATATCCAGATGAGCCAGCATCAACTGCGGGGAGGAGGCCTCCTTAAGTATGCTGGCTGATGAGCGGGCGCAGGTGTGTCCTCTGCCTCAGGTGCAGTGATGAATTAGTGAACGTGCGGCAGGAGGGGAGGGGCGCGCTCTTGCTGCCCATGACAAAAGCATATTGAAGCTCATTTAAAGTTTGCTGCATAGCATTTGGCCAAGCCAGTAAAATACTGGGAGAATATAGTCTGGTCAGATGAGACCAAAATCAAACTTTCTGGATGCCAAAACACACAGCATGTTTGGAGGAGAAATGGCCCTGCACATCAGCCCAAAAACACCATACCAACAGTGAAGTTTGGAGGTGGAAGCATCATGGTATGGAGGTGTTTTTTAGTACATGGTACAGGCAGACTTCATATAATTGAAGGAAAGATGAATGGACAAATATAAAGAGACTGTCTTGATCAGAACCTGTTGCCATCTGCCAAGATCCTGAAATCAGTCACCTTGAACTGAAAATCTATGCAACAAACTGGGCCCTGCAATGGACTGGTGATCTGTCCAGGGTGTACCCTGCCTCTAGCCCAAAAGATGCTGGGATAGGCTCCAGCCCCCCGCAACCCAAAAAGGATTAAGTGGTAGAAGATGGATGGATGGATGGATGGAACAAACTGAAGATCAGAGTTCATAGAAGACACCCATGGAACCTTCAAGATTTGAAGACAGTTTCTGTGGAAGAATGGGCTAAAATCACTCCTGAGCAATGCTTGAGTCTAGTTTCTCCATACAGGAGGCGTCTGAAAGCTGTTTTTTTTTTTTTTTTTTCTCGGCGCCACACCAGTCGGCTGCCTTTTGCAACAGCGGCTCGATTCCGAGTCTTTTTCCCTTCCTCTCTCTTTTGATCCGTCTTTTTTTTTCACCCCACTTATATCACGGACACACAGATCGTCCTAAATGTCTCCTGAGCCGGTGGACGGAGCCACTGTTTATAGCAGGATACGATACAGCAGAGAACAGCTGCTAGCATTCAACCGCCACCCGGTCCCATTGGAAAAACTCGACATACCGAGAGAACTGAGGCGAAAACGCCGCGGCTGCCGGGCTGGAGTAAGGCGGAGGACAAAAAATATAAGGTACAGACCCTCCCTTCCATCTGTTGTCATGGGAAATGTACGGTCGATACTGGGAAAGTTAGATGAGCTAGCGGCTATCTCCCGTTATGATAGCACATACCGGGAGTGCTCTCTCCTTTTGTTTACTGAGACGTGGCTAACTGAACTAGCAGCAGATGCTAACATTGAGCTGGAGGGTTTTCACATGATACGAGCTGACCGAACACCAGACAGTGGCAAGGCTAGGGGCGGTGGAGTGATAATGTATGTTAACAACAACTGGTGCAGACCGGGACATATCACTGTTAAACAACGACACTGCAGCAAAGACATTGAGTTGCTAGCTGTTAGCATGAGGCCTACATATCTCCCGAGAGAACACTCACACGTGATCTGCATTGTTGTTTATGCAAATCCGACGGCGAACGCTGGGACAGCACGTGACGTCATCCATTCAGTAACCAGCAGGCTGCAGACAGAACACCCAGATGCTCTTCTCCTCATCTCAGGCGATTTCAACCATGTTTCACTGTCTCCCATTCTACCCACGTTCACCCAATATGTCACATGCCACACTAGAGACAATAAAACACTGGATTTATTCTACGCAAACACTAAGGAGGCGTACACCTCATCACAACTCCCCCCACTCGGGAGATCGGATCACAACTTGGTTCATCTCCGGCCGGTGTACAAACCCCTAGTGCACAGACAACCTCCGGCCATGCACACTGTGGAGTTATGGTCTGAGGAGACAATGGGCACCCTAAAGGGCTGTTTTGAAGCCACCGCCTGGAAGCAGCTCTGCGATCCACATGGTGAGGACATCGATGGCCTCATTCACACCTTCACGGGCTACCTCAGCTTCTGTGTGGACAAATCCGTTCCCACCAAGACCATACGGCGTCACTCAAACAACAAACCCTGGATCAACCCTGAGATAAAAACACTTCTGAGAGAGAAGAAGAGGATCTTCAGGTCAGGGAACAGGGAGATGCTGAAGTCCGTACAGAGGGAGCTGAGGAGAAAGATCAGAGAAGGCAAGGACAGCTTCAGGAAGAAGATGGAGGACAAGCTGCAACAGAGCGACATCAGTGGGGTCTGGAGAAACCTCAAAACCATCTCGGGGCTCCAGAATACCTCCCCCCAGGCCACAGGGGGCAGGGAGTGGGCGAACAACCTGAATCTGTTTTTCAATAGATTTGACCAACCGCCCTCCCCCCTGACTGCACAACAACCACTGCTGCCTCTAAAGAAATCAAGTCCTGCTGCCCACTCCCCACTCCACCAACACCCCCCCACTCCCAACACACAGCCCCCCATCCTGACCCTGACCAGGACCCAGGTGAGGACGGAGCTGAGGAAGATCAAGGCGAGGAAGGCGCCGGGACCGGACGGCATCAGCGCAAAGCTCCTCAAGTCCTGTGCAGACCAGCTGTGTGGGATTGTGACGTATATCTTCAACATGAGCCTGAAACTGGGGAGGGTACCACAGCTGTGGAAAACATCTTGTGTGGTACCTGTACCAAAAACTTCCCACCCCAAAGACCTGAACAGCTACAGACCGGTGGCCTTGATGTCCCACTTGATGAAGACCCTGGAGAGACTGCTCCTTGCTCACCTCCGCCCCCTGGTGGAACCAGCGATGGATCCACTCCAGTTCGCCTACCAGCATGGCATTGGGGTGGAGGATGCGGTGATCTTCCTCCTTCACCGTTCTCTGTCCCACCTGGAGAAGCCCGGGAATACGGTGAGGATCATGTTCTTTGACTTCTCCAGTGCTTTCAACACCATCCAACCGATGATCCTGAAGGACAAGCTGCTGCGCGCAGGGGTGGACCAGCACCTGTCATCATGGATCCTGGACTACCTCACGAACCGGCCTCAGTTTGTGAGAACCCGGGACTGTGTGTCCGACACGATCATCAGTAGCACGGGGGCCCCCCAGGGAACGGTGCTGGCTCCCTTCCTGTTCACTCTTTATACTGCGGACTTCTCACACAACACAACACACTGCCATCTACAGAAGTTCTCTGATGACTCTGCGATCGTTGGCCTCATCTCCAATGGAGATGAGGCTGAGTACAGAGGGCTTATCCAGGACTTCGTGGACTGGTGCCATCGGAACTGCCTCCAGATCAACGCGAGGAAAACTAAGGAGCTGGTGGTGGACTGCCGCAGGCATGGGCAGCCCCTCACAGTACCAGTAAATATACAGGGAACAGACATCGAGATGGTGACATCCTATAAGTACCTGGGTATTCATCTGAACAATAAACTAGACTGGTCACACAATACTGATGCACTCTACAAGAAGGGACAGCGCAGGCTGTTCCTGCTGAGGAGACTCAGGTCTTTTGGTGTACAAGGGGCGCTGCTGAAGTCATTCTATGACACGGTGGTGGCATCAGCCATCACTTTTGGAGTGGTCTGCTGGGGCAGTGGCATTACTGCAGCCGATAGGAAGAGACTGAACAAACTGATTAAGAAAGCTAGCTCTGTCCTGGGGCAGCGCCTTGATCCGATGGAGGAGATAGGAGAGAGAAGGACGGTGGCTAAACTGTCATCTCTGGTGGAGTCCGAGTTCCACCCTATGCAGGACATACTGAATGCACTGAGGAGCTCATTTAGCAGCAGACTACATCATCCCAGGTGCACAACCGAGAGGTTTCGTAGGTCCTTCCTACCAACGGCTGTCAGACTGTACAACCTAAGCAGGGCTGCTCGCAGAGATAGCAAAAAGACGTAACAAACTAATAGTTTTTTGAATGCAAAAGATGCAATAGACTTACACAATGGTCCCCTCCGGCATACAACTAGGAACTTACCGGTCGCTATGGAGGGTGAGAATATGTATGGGCACATAATCATACCATGTAGGATAACTAAGTAGACGGTTATGCTGTTTCATTCCATCTAGCAACAATGCTCTGCACTGTGTGTGTTTATATATTTACATATTTATTCCATCTAGCTACAATGCTCAGCATTGGGTGTGTTTATATATTTATATATCTACATATTATTCCATCTAGCTACATTGCTCCGCACTGTGTGTGTTTATATACTTGCATATTTATTCCACCTAGCTGCAATGCTCCGTACTGTGGGTGTTTATATATTTACATATTTATTCCATCTAGCTACAATGCTCTGCACTGTGTGTTCATATATTCATATATTTATTCCATCCAGCTACAATGCTCTGCACTGTGTGTCTGTGTGTGTGTGTATATATATATATTTTATAGTAATACGTACATATGTATATTAGCTGCTCTTGCTTGCTTGTTTTTTTTTTTTTTTTTTTCTTGCCTTCTGATTGTTGCTCTGAGTGTTGCTATCCCTGTGCTGTTGCAATCCTGGAATTTCCCCGTTGTGGGACTAATAAAGGCTTATCTTATCTTATCTTATCTTATCTTATTACCAACAAAGGCTTTTCTGCTAAATATTAAATGAATTTCATCACGTGTTCAATACTTATTCCCTGTGTCATTCCACTTTATTAAATAAAACTTGTTTTGTAAACACAGTTGCCTTGATTTCTTTGTATGTATGGATTACTTGGGTTGTTACTGATATCTGGTGAAAATCTCAGGTCAGTGGCTCCATCAGAAATATGTTTAATGAGTAAAATGTTGACGTGTTCAATATTTATTTTCCCCACTGTATGTGCACATGCTTTTGGAATTTACTCAGTGACTTACATTACTCCCCCAGCTACCCGAAAATGAATAAATTCAGAAGTGTGTTTGCATTGCACTGATAGCGTGAAGTGCTGCATTGATTGCCTTGTTGATCTTTCCAGTCCTAATTAACTGAAAATAAATACAGAACATCTATTTATTTCACCAATGAGGCCTGAGACAGACAGCAGCATTTTTCAGCATCCAGATGCATTCATGTCTGTCAGCATATTACTGTGTACACACACTTTGGTTGCTAACACTAACATGCCCACTCTCAATTATCCTTATCTTTGTGTTGTGTGAGGCATTAAAAATGCATTAGGGTACAGTTAAATTATAACAGCTCTGACAATTTTTGAATAATACATGTTTAACAGTGGGTAGTACAGATTAGGGCAAACAGTTTAATAGTGTTTTAATTTCCAGAGATCTTCCCTGCAGAGAGAATTTGACAGGAAAATCTTTAGCTATATTAACTATCACTTTTCTTAGGTTCATTAATGTTTCCACACAAGACACTTTGATGATGCTGCATGTGACAGTCGTCTGACTGAGGACACTCTTGGTGGGCTATGCGATATTTACAGAGAACCCACTGTGTCTTCATTTTTAAATTGTCATTGCTTGATTGTTACGTAAGACTGTCTGTCTCCTTGCCGCCTTCTATCTTTCTCCCCCTCAGTAAATCATTTCCCCAGGGACAGTCATTAGCATCTTCTGAAGTTACCACAGCCACACTCCATTTTCTGATGTGCCAATCTAAAAAAAAAAGACAACATCACATTAAAGGGGTCATTGACTGTACTTTTTCCACACTTGAACAGCTCACTCATGTCTTAATGAAGTGTCTGTGATATATTTTGCTCACTTTTTCTTTAATTTTTTAATTACTGGACAATTTTTTTTTTCTTCTTGGCTTTCTTGAAATGCTCTGATTTAACCATTTGACTGCCTATGGCACTCCGTCGCGCCGTCAGCCCCTAGTGGTCAAGGTTTTTTTCAAAAAAAATATTCAGTTCAGATGTCAGAGATTTCCAAAGCTATAACTTGAATGTGGCAAGAGATAATGGCTTACTGTCAATTAGAAAGATGTAGAATATGATCCAAAGTTTGAGATAGGAGTAAATTTATGCATCTAATTTGCATAATTAGATATGCAGCCATATCGAATTACATAACTTTCAGTCAAAAGCAGACTTTGGACACATTTACACAAAGGATGGCTTTGTTTTTGTCACCGTTTGTTGTTTTGGGCATTTTGTTATCTTATCTTTAAAGTATATGAACCAGAAAATCAGTTACAATGTAAGAAAACAAAGAAATTTGTCACTTACCGCTGGCCAGGTGGCACGTTTCATCCATTTTCGTCCATCCTGGTCGCTATTTTGCCTTCTCGCGGTCATTTTCGCTTTCTCTCCCACATCCAGAAACTGTTATGATTTTTACACCTCAATTTTGCTTTTATTCTGCCGCAATTTATGTCAAATAATGACCGAGAACCGGTGCGATTGTTCTGTCCAGTCACATGGCGCAGGGGTCGATGGCAGGTGCAAATCAGCCAGCTTCGCCCACCCTCTGTTATAAAAAAAATGTAGATATTTACCTTCATAAGCTAAATACTCTCTTTTTAGAATCATAGTCGGCAAATTTGGAAGCAAATGCCTCCTCCGTCTAGCGATATGTGTTGCGATATGTGTTGCGATCAATCAACATTTGTTTACAAACTCTTCTTCTCTGGTGTCCAGAAGTGGGGGGGGGGTTACATGGGGGCCATTACTCCTCAAAGGCAAAAGCAGTAAGTTATACGTGTCCGCCACCTTGTGAGGTGCAATACTTAGTACAACTGGGGAGTTTTATTATGGTTTAAGGCCACGTCACATGACAGTCGCAGAACTGTGACACAGGCACTCCACAGCGCTACCTGTGCATGAACCAAGGCAGTCAAAAGGTTAAAGCCTGTCACTTTATGAAACATCCTTCAGCTGTTCAACTCCACCTTCTGTCTTATGTCAGTTAGCCATTAGCTGAGTAGCTTCTAGCATTCTTGTAGCTTGGATGAGCAGCACTGGTTCACCGATCTGCAGTCATGTGCATCTCACATCATCCTGGCCCACCCCCCAACAACCCCACCGAGACACCACAATAAATTGCCAACAATAAATAACAATAACAATAAATTGCCAACACCAGGCAATCCACCAATTACCACAAACCGAGGCCGCTGGCTGAGCCACGGGATCTCAAAGGGCAATGCCTCGCTCAGCGGTATCCGCTCCTCCCCACAGTCAGCCAGTGGATGCCCTGTCATGAAGCGGCTCCCCCATGCTCCCATGAGAGCATGCCCAAAGGATAGTGGGGGAGCTGCGCCGGCAATGCTACCTGGAGCTGCTGTGTCTCAGCTCCCGTGATTGACATGCTGACACCGGCGCCCACCCTGAAACCACCGGAATCTGAAGAAAATAACAATATAAGCCATGCTTGGTTCGAGCTCCCTGTTACCAATGTTAGCTTGGGGGCTAATAGGCTACCTTTAGCACCCCTTGCATCTACATGACAGACAGCTAGGCGGGCCAATAACAGAGCAGTGAGTGGGTCTCAAGGACAGCAGTGGGTTGGCTTTTTCTAGACATGACATATAAGAATTCCACAGAAACGTCAAAAACATTTCTGGTGTTTCTGGGAGAGAAAAATGGGATAAAGACCTTTTTTTTTTTTAAGAGAATTGACTGTTTTGAATTTTTTTTGGGGGGATAATTAGGTGACCAGTAGACTCATTTCAGGCAGTTAAAACCTACAAATACAACATTTTTTCAGTCAATGACCCCTTTAAGAATTTAGCAAATTTCAACCCTCAAAGTGTGAAGAAAATAAATTTCCCATTTAGAGAGTGTAGCTGACATTGCAAGGACCCTGGATTTGCACTGGAGATAGTGATAGCAGGACAACACAAACATGCACGCACGCACTCTTTTCCAAATGCACACACACTGTCTTGTCACCATCTCAGCCATCACTCTGAATGATGTCACTCAAATTAATTGCTGTTCCTTTCTCGTGGCTCGCTTGAGGAGGTTTTGGAGAGGCAAGGACAGTAGGGGAGCCAGAGAAAGCTGACTTTAAAGTACAACTCTGTGTGTGGGGGGGGAGGTGCATCTGTGTTAAACAGGAAGAGTTTTATTCACAGTATTTACAGTTTCACATATTTCTATTGAGCTTGTGCTAATCTGATTAAAATGTCAATCTTCTAAGATGCTTTTTAATGAGGGTGATTTGTAGCAATAACCCTATCATAAGTTCTTCTCCTGCAAAACAGCAATAGTTGTACACAATACTAATAAATTTATTTCATCTGCAAATCATCAATTTTTTAACCTACTTAGCTGTTGGTTCATATTTGAAGATAACACAGCAGACTCATACAGGAGGGAGTGTTTAACTGGGTCCTGTAAAATGAAATCCATCAAATGTCCTTGCTGCTTCGTCGCTCTCTCGTCACACTTCAACAGCCTCGATTTCCCCATCACTCAACAGTCAGGCATCTAAATAGATTAGGTTGCAGTGATAAGTACATCCTTAATATACAACTTTACAGCAACACTTCTAGACACATCTTTCCCTTGTTTTTACCAAGAAAACAAAAATATGAGAATGAAGTTCTTGCTTAGCTGTGAGAAGGGGAGAAATTACTTTAAGGCAATCAATTTAAGAAACAATGTCAGGATAAAGAGGTTTCAATGAGGTCTCACTCTTTCATTAAATTAAGTTATCCACAGCATTAGACTGGGTGCTCAGATACTGTAATGATAGCAATAAATCAGCAGACTGAACAAACACACTGCCTGGCCAAAAATAAAGTTACACAATCTAATATTTGGTTGGACCGCCTTTGGTTACAGCACACATTCACTTTCACTGCTAAACATGGCCCTGATCCACTGTTGTTTTTCTGCGATTTGATTTCACCAAATTGCCCCTATCACGATCATTCAGGATTTTTTCCTACCACATTTCTTCCTCAAAGATGATGGTTCCCCACTGTCCTTCCAGTTTTTAATAATGCGTTGGACAGTTCTTAATGGTTTCAGGAATCTCCTTAGATGTTTTCTTTGCTTGATGCATGCCAATAATTTGACCCTTGTGAAACAGATTAACATCTTTTCCATGACAACAGGATGTGTCTTTCGACATGGTTGTTTAAGAAATGAGAAGCTACTCACTGCATCAGTCAGGGTTAAATAACTTGTTGCTAGCTGAAGCATAATCACCCATGCAGTAATTATCTAATAGGAGGCTCTTACCTATTTGCTTAGTTAAATCCAGGTGGTGACTTGGGGTTTTTTTTGGGGGGTGGGGGTGGGGTGTTGGCCAGGCAGTGTAGATACACATTTGGAGGTTTTCATTTTAACCATTTTTGTTATGGTGTGAATAGGGCTTCAGTGGGTTGAAGTCATTCACACATATACAGTGGAAATGGACACACATTTATTTACCAGTGGTTTGAGATATTTTCATACAGCTGAATCAGATGCTAAAAATGACTTCCACTGATTCATCTGATAAGTTTAAGTTTAATGTGTGGCGGGTTGATTCAACCCCCCCACAACACACAGAACAGTCAGGTCTCTTCTCTTGGTTTTTCCCGCTGCACTACTGAGATGTAATGTGCCATGCATGTATTGTGATGTAATGTGCCATTCATGTATTGTGATATAATGTGCCATTCATGTATAGTGTTCATGCGTCCTGTCCTTACTGTGACCTAGAGGCTGAGATCAATATGTAGATGTGCCTTGTAACCTCTTTGTCCTGCACCTGGAGCAGAGGCTAGCAAATCTGCCTATTGTTATGTAGGTCTCTTAAATGCAAATGTCTCATGCCTGTTCTGCAGTCCCTTTGATCGTACCAACTGCTGTGAATTCGCTTTGATGTACTGTCTGAGTTGGGTATAAATACTGCACAGGTTCTGTAACTCATCCTCTCATTCACTCACTCTTCAGCTGCTGCTGGACACACACTTTGTGTCCTCTCTGCTGAGAGCCGCTGGGCTCGTGACGGCGGTATGATATAATAAACTCTGCTTAAAACCACAGCATCGCTGCTTATTTTTTCATCCGCCGCAAATGTTTATTTGAAAGGGACATTACATACTAATGAACATTAATACAAATGTAAGTATGCCAGATTTAGCAATACTGCTAACTTGCATCTGTAGTCTGTAGTAATAAGTGTAGAACTATGTAACAGCTGCGTATCACTCATATAAGCAACTTAAACTTTTCCTTAAAGTGACACTCCAGCAAAATCCAGTTTTTTTTTCTGTTGTTAACATGTCTGTAACATGTTTTTTAGTGACGTACAAGACATATCCAGAGCAAAATCTCACTGCATTCTCGTCTGTGTTTTTCTGCTGTGAATTTCCAGTTAGGGAAGCCCCCCCCCCCCCCAAACGGGCAAGTTTGGACAGACCGTTTCTAGCTACGTAAGCATTCCTGCTTAGCCCGATTGGCTAAAACATTAACCAATCAAATGAATACTCTTGGCTACCTCGGGGGAAGAGGGCAGAGCAGAAGAGCAGTAGGATTGAGGCAAAGAACAGCTCACTGAAACTGTGGTCTAGACGAGAGGCGATCGGTGCGGCACCTCGTCCGCCGGCAAAGTGAGCTGAGAGCAGCTCACCTAGACTGCGGTGTTATGTACTAATAGAGTGAGACGTGAGTCATGTTGTACCGAGCAACGAACTGAACTTTATTGAGCAAAGTCTCAATTATACATACTGGCCGTAGCCCGCCTGACATAACCACACTGTGCACCTGGCGCCAGCTACGGCAATCCCCAAAGGCCAAATCCCCACACAATATTCCCCCCCTTCACAAAGCGTCGAACCACAAAAACAAATCACCCCCCCACACACACACACCCCCACACACAAATTTAGCAAGTGAACACTGAAACACCAAAACATGCAACAATAAAAAACAAACATTGAACTAACTGGGCACCTGGGTAGACTGCCAGTATGCCCCCATGTTGAGGTGGATTATTCTGCCATCCAAGGCCAACACATACAAGCTAGGTTCAGTCCAACCACAAAGTTTCCCAGGTGCTTAGGCTTCTGACGGATTCTAGCCGAGCGCCTCACAGGCAGAGCACCTGCTCCAGACTCCTTCGGCTGAACCTGAGCACCCCCAGAACCCCATCAGTCAAGTCCCAACCCATGTTCATCTCGTCCACTGCAGCTACCGGATCCTGGGCCGGCAACAATTTTCTGAGGTGGCTGGAATGCCACCGTGACCCGTCCAAGAGCCAGAACGTGTCCGGGCCCAGTCGCTTCACAATCTGCACTGGTCCTGTCCAGAATGGCTGCAGCTTATGCGTACGGTTGGGGTGCTTGAGCCTGGCCCAGTCCGACACACCAAGTCCATGGGCCCTCGCCCTATGCTTCTTGTCGAAGCATTGTTTCATTCTCCGCTGTTGAACGAGGACCCGATCTCGTGATGGTTCTGTGTCCACCGGAGAAGGGGTTGTGGGGGGCCACAGCCAATCCAGGGGCAGATGTAGTTCGTGTCCCAGCATGAGCTTCGCTGGAGAACACCCCGCTGTGGCGTGGGCTGTCGTCCTGTAGTGGTGAAGCGTGTTCTGAAGGGCATCAGAGAACATGATGCTATCCACCAGATGGGCCAGCAGACCATTTTTCAGCATCTTATTGAAATGTTCTACACCCCCACTAGCCTGCAGATGATAAAACGCAGTTCTAATGTGCTCCATGCCACTTTCCCCCCCAAATTCCTCAAACCCCCCAGAGATGAACTGTGGACCACTGTCCATTGTAATGGCGTCAGGAACCCCCCATCTAGCGAACAGCGATGAAAGGAAACTGGTGATCATGTCCGTTGTGAGCGAGCCTGTCGGCAAAACCTTCGGCCATTTTGAAAACAGATCGTAAGCCACTAGTTGAAAACAGCTGCTCGTGGGTGCTGTGTGTAGTTCGCCACAGATGTCCAACTGGACATGCTTTCAGGGGCCCTCCGGGTATTCTAGTGGACACAAGGGAGGAGGAGGCGGCACTCTTGTTTTCCCGCTCTCCAAACACAATACATAGTTCTTAACCATAGTCCCAATGTCTTTATCAATACCTGGCCACCAAACTGAGACTCTGCATCGTTGTTTCACCCTAACCACCCCCAGATGACCCTCGTGGAGCATAACCAAAACACGAGATCTCAGTGACACTGGAATCAACATGCAGTGTCCTCTCACCACGCACACGTCATTCCAGCAACTCAGTTCGTCCCTGAACCTGAGAAAAGGGGCCAGGTCCCCTTGCAGTTTCGTGGGCCAACCCCACCGGATGAACGAGCCCAGCTGTGACAAAGTTGAGTCCTGTTCTGACTCCATCTGGAGTTCCTGGAGGGACACCATGTTCCGGAGGGGCTCATGGAGTGTGTTGATCAGGTTCACCTTCAAGGAGTCGTCGTCAGGCTGCGCAGTGTTAATTGTGGCACAGGACAGGAGGTCCGCCACCACATTTTCTCTGCCTGGGGTAAACTGTGTAGTGAAGTTGTAGGCCCGTAGCCTTTCCACCCACCTGTGGATCCGCAGGGGTCTGTGTCCCAAGCCAGTCATCTCCAGCAGGGTCATCAGCACCCTATGATCCGTGTGTAGGATGAAATGGCACTCATAGAGGTAGATATGCCACCGTTCACACGCCCAAACACACACCAGCACTTCTCTCTCACCCACAGCATATCTCTGTTCAGTGGATGTGAGGGACCTTGAAGCAAACGCCACCAGATGCTCAGTACCATTTTGAAGTTGGGACATGTCCGCCCCCACAGCCGAATCAGACACATCACAAGTCACAAAAGTGGGACACTTGGGGTCAAAATGGGGCAACACTAATGGGGAGGTGAGTTGAGATTTCAGTTTAGCGACCGCTGCTGAGCAGGCCAGGCTGCATTGCCATGGAGTGTTTTGCTTCAGGAGAGCTTGAAGGGGTTCAATAGTCTCTGAATAATGGGGAATGAAATGCCCGTAGAAGTTAGCCATGCCCAGGAAAGAGGAGATTTGTGCTGGTGTTGTGGGGTCCGGAAGTCGCAGGACCACCTCCACGTTTAAGTGCAGGGGTCTCAGACCCTCAGCCGACAGCCGAAATCCCACAAACTCGATGGATTCAGCTATGAAGATGCACTTTTTCCCATTCAGCGTAACCCCATGTTCCAGCAGCACCTCCATCACTCGTTCCAAGCATTCGTCATGCACCACTCGTGACATGCCGTGCACTACAATGTCATCCAGATACACCGCCACACCTTTGAGACCGGCGAGAATCGTGGACATAATTTTCTGAAAACAGCTTGGCACCGAACTCAGGCCAAAAGGCATGTGGGTATATCTGAAAACGTCCATGTGGGTCATGAACGCTGTCAGGTTGTGTCGGCTGGGTGGAGTGGCACTTGTAGATAACCTTGGCGGAGGTCCAGTTTCAAAAACACTTTGGAGCTGCTGAACATTGTGGTGAGTTCCTCCATCGTGGGCAGTGGGTATTTGTTCGGAATGATCATTTTGTTAACCATTCTGAGGTCAATGCATGGTCGGATGCCGCCTGTCTTCTTTTTGACTACCACAGTATTCGAGATCCATGGCGAGGCGTTCACTCTCTTGATAATGCCGGCACTCAGTAGCAAGAGTTGGATTTTGGGCGTCACATTTGGGTCAATGAGCTGACGGTGGTTAAAAGCTGTCATGCAGCCCAGGCCCGCGAACAGCAACAACATGCCACCTGGGAGAAACAGTTAGCACCGTGGAGCCCGCTGGGTCCATGATGGAGAATCCTAACTCGCCCAATAAGTCAATACCCAACAAGTCAGCCCCATGGCCCAAAACCTGAAAGGTGAATGCGGGAATAGTCTTTGGTCCACACACCACCGAGAAACTGACCGTGCCCACCATGCCAATCTTCGCATGTCCATAACCATACATTTTCACAGCACCCACTACAATAGGTTTCTTAGGAAAAAGTTTTCTTACCATGGACATGCTTAGTATGGATTTTACAACACCCGAATCCACCATGAGTGGCCCGTTGACACCGTCGAGCTGCACCATGAACCACTTTAGTGACCAATTCCTGGCGCCTGCTACACACACCAAAGCTACACCCATGAGTCCCAAATCCATCGGCTTGTTGGAAGTGGTGCAGACCCCAGCCAGGTGATTAGCTTGTCTGCAGTTGGAGCACTTTTTCCCTTTAGCGGGGCAGGCAGACAAGCCCGCATGGTTACAAGGAGAGCCACAGCTGCTACACAGTCCCTGGGTTCCCGCTCCTGCCTGCGCCATGGTCCGCCGCCTTTTGGGGGTCCACCCCGAGTAATTAGCTGAGTTGCTAGCAGCCTGACGTGGGGAGGGAACTTGGATGGCTAGGTGTTCATTAGCCAGTACTTGCATTCCTAGCTGGGTAACGGACTCGATTTGGCTAGCCATTTGCATTACTTGACTTAGCGTGAAATTGTCCTTAGCTAGCAGTAGCTTTTCCTTTAGCCACTCGTTGCCCATGCTATGCGCTAGCTTGTTGCAAATTAGCTCTTCTTCCACAGGCCCGAAGGTGCACGTGCTCGCTAGGTTACGGAGCTTAATAAAAAAGTGATGAGTGGACTTACCCGCTTGTTGACAGTGGTCGAAGAATCTGTACCGCTGTGCCGTAATGTTACAGTTGTCAACAAAATATTTGTCCATCATGCACAAACACTTGTCCAAAGAGCCTGTGCTACCCAGCACATGAAACACACATTGACCTTCCTTGCCGAGGCAATGGATTAGCATGCTTTTCTGTCTTTCCTCGTCAGCGCCGCCCAGGCCAGCCACGACAATGTAGGCATCAAACACCTCCAATCAGCGGCGCCACGGTGTAGCTGGCACACCCGGTGACTCCAAGAACGGAGGAGGTGGTCTTGCATACGCCCCCATGGTTTAATCCTCAGTCGCCAAATGTTATGTACTAACAGAGAGAGACATGAGCCATGTTGTACCAAGCAACGAACTGAACTTTATTGAGCAAAGTCTCAATTATACATACTGGCTGTAGCCCGCCTGATGTCACCATGCTGTGTGCCTGGTGCCGGCTATGGCAAGCCCCAAGGGCCAAATCCCCACACAACATGCAGTCTCACCAAAAAGCAAGCAACGTGACGCCCTGTCCGCCGATGAAGCGAGCGGGGATTCTTGAGGTGGAGGAGCGTGCACTTCCAAGTGACGGCTCGGGTTTCTTGATGCCACACTACCAGAGTGCATGCAGGGCGTGCTACATACACAATGAATGGGAAGTGTGAAAACGCATGCGTAGGTAGACACATAGCTTTAGGGGGATCAAGATGTCTTCTCAGAGGAGACACCAAGCGCCATCTGTGAGTTGCAACAATTATTAAAAGAAAACGTGACCATGACATATTAAACGCAAACATGAGCAACTTCTTGCAAATTTACAACAAGAGAACAAGAGAAACTTCTTTCAGCTGCTCCCTTTAGGGGATCACCAAAGCAGATCATCTGCCTCCATCTCACCCTCTCCCTTGTGGTAGCACCTCGTGAGTGATCCCACTGAGGAGGCATAATTAACCATGAACAGACACACGCCTATACTTGTGAGGATCCAAAGTATATAGCTCCACAAATATTAAATGCAGCCCTTGCAAAGCCCCAAGAAAGCATCACTATGCTGACCAACGCACTATTCATGACAACACAACATCAGCCTCACTCAGCATGATAAAATCTGACCAAGAAAAGATAACCACACATCCTAACCCCAGTACCAACAACTAATGGGACCAGACAGGACACAAAAATGCCAAAATAATGACATCAAATTAAAAGGGATGCATTGCAAGTATTTATAAAAGCGCCACAAGTATTTGTAAAAGCGTCCCATTTGTTGACTTGATGTTACTTGTGTGATAAGGTGCCCGTTTCACAGGCGATGCAAGACACCAAGTGCTATCTGTGAGTTGTAACAATTATTAAAAGATGACCATAACATATTAAACACAAACAAACCAAAAGGGAAAATACACGTACCAGAGGAGGGCGGAGCTCACAACCAGGGGAGACAGAACAGCCCAGGGATACCGCGGCTGAGGTGCTTGGTGAAGCCAGGGAACCAGAGACAGTTTCAGCCGGAGCACACCCGGGAAGCAGCGGGGCTTATGGCTGAGGGAATTGGGGAAAAGGACAAATACTTGGTCGGAGCTCAACGCACCTTCCTCAACAGCTATGGAGGACAATACACTCAGATACTTCTTTGACATCTGAGGACGTCAAAGTAGGGCACGACACCGGGGAAGGTTGTTGTGCTCCTTAAATACCCTCCACTTGATGGTTAACAGGTGTGGATGCATGAGTGGAGAAAATAACAGAATGAATAGCAGCTGTGCAGCTCCAAACAGATTGACAGCCAGAAGCTGCACAGCACTGTCAAAATAAAACACAAACCGGAAACCATAATGATACAAACACAATAGAACCCCAAAATAAACATAATAATACTAGAAATATAAAATGACAAGAATTAACTAGGAACCAAATACAGCAGACATGAAAACATGGAAACAAGCAGACAGAAAAACACTAAACTAGACAGGAAACTTGGCACGGCACCCCCCCACACCCGTGCCCCAGGATCATGACAAGTTGGTCCTGTTTGATATGATTTACCCAGACACGGAGGGACCAAGACAAAACAAACAAAAAAACCCATAACGAAAACACTCATGACCCACTCACTGTCCAACAGGTGGTGTCACTGAACTCAAGCCCGACTGATTAATGGACAAGGCAGTTTGGGCGGCCTTCCAGAGTCCCAAGACCACCGGTGTCTGTGTTGGAACACGTCGGGTGGCCTCCCCGTGTTCCAGAACCACCCAAGCAGGAGGGGCAGCCCATCGGGCGGCCTCCCAGCATCCCTAAGCCAGCCAGCCACAGCACACAACACGCCCCCCCCCCGGGGCAGCAGCTGGGCAAAGTGGCCCCCACAGAGCATAGGAGCCGGGAGGAGACACTTTCCTAAGATGAGCGGCCAACTCCTACAATGCCCGATGACCCCTGCCGGTCCCTGAAGAAGGCAAAGGTTCTAAGGCAACCTCGGGTGAAGGTGTAGCACCCACGACAGCCCTGGGGTGGGGCAACGCACCCGCGGTGGCCCCGAGCTTGGGCGACGCACCCGCGGAGGCCCCAGGCTTGGGCAATGCACCCGCAGTGGCCCTGGATTGAGACGCAGCACCTACGGCGGCTCCGAACTGCGGCACAGCACCCATGGTGGCCCCGGACTGGGGCGTAACACCCACAAAGAAATACTTGACCTACGAGAGAACCAGGCTAAGAAGGTAGTCAATCAACGGGGCCTTGGACAGAGGTGCTGCACCCACATTGGCCCTGGACTGGGGTGTAGCTGCACCCGCAGAGGCCCCAGACTGGGACATAGCGGCACCCGTGGAGGCCCCAGACTGGGAGGTAGCGGCACCCGTGGAGGCCTCTGACGGAGGGGAAGTGGTACCCATGGAGACCTCAGACAGAGGGGGAGCAGCACCCATGGAGACCTCAGATGAAGGAACAGAGACAGACACGCGCACTGGGTTGAGGTCACCAGCAGCAGTGGAGACGGTGAGGAGGGCTCAGGTGCCGCAGATGGCTGTACCTGGACCTCCCCACCAAGAGCCAGGCAATATCTTTCTAAAACAGAGAAGGTGAAAACAAGAAAGAGCACTTGCCTGAGCTCGAGCTCCACCACCATCCAGGACTCCGGCAATCCTGACAGGGATGTCTCAGGTCTCTCCACCTGGGCATCCACACCTTGCACGGCCACCTCAAAGGGGGAGGGGGGATCTCGATCCTTTCCGTCTGGATGTCCACTCCGGGCATGGCCACCTCAGACAGGGAGGAAAGGAAAAACACCAGAACAGAGTTACCAGCAGTGGTGGAGCTCAGCAAGGAGAATTCAGGAGCAGAGGACATCTACAGCCAATTCTCCTCACCACAAGCCAGACAAGAGTTCTCTAAATCTGTAGGTGTTAGAACAGAACAAAGTACTTGCCTGGACTCAAGCTCCTCCGCCGCCCAGGACTCCGGCGACTCTGCTGGGACAACCCCAGAAGCAGGCATGATGGTGGATGCTGCCAATCGACCTCCAGGCTTGGCGCCCCCCACTGGTGGGCCTCCCAGCAGGATAGCTAGTGCTGGAGGTGACCTCACTGACGGTGCTGGCACAAGCACCGCTAAATCCAGGGGAAACACAACTGTCAGCTCAGGATTTGGTGCATGGGTGGCACTTTCCTCCCGTCCCGGACTTGGCCTCAGGACTACAACAGGGACTCCCAGGACTTCTGGCTCCTCCTTCGTCCGGCAGCTCCTTCTTAAGGGTGACGGATTCTCAGAGGCCACACAAAAACACACAGGAGAGGAAGGCGAGGGTGAGTGAGCAGCAGCAGATTGTGAGGACTCAGCTAAACTTGGTTGCTGCTGCTGAGCCTCATCACCGGGAATAAGGCAAGGTATAGCCTTATGATGAAAGAAGGAATGACAACCCATTCGAGAATGAGTGAACAGCAGCAGGTTGTGAGGACTCAGCTAAACTTGGCTGCTGTTGCTGAGCTTCATCACTGGGAATAAGGCAAGATATATCCTTATGATGAAAGAAGGAATGACAACCCACCTGCCTTATTTCCCGGTGCCTGATGGTTCCTGTTGCTGCAGTGGGACCAGACGAGGCTCCTCTGCCCACCACTGGCATTGCCTGGGAAGGAGGTGGAGGCTCGGGTCTCTGGCGATGGAGGCGGGACACCGGAGCTCAGGGCTGGCGAGGAGCCGATGGCGCTGAAATCCGGGAACGCCCTCTCGTTTGCACCGACCTGGATTCGTGGACTGAGGTCCTGCCGTGATTCTCCTGCTGCAGATCCTCCATACGAAAAAACCTCTCCCTGCCTTCGGCGTGCAGCACAAGTCGAGGGTGATGCTGCACAGCCGCCTCTGCAAGGCTTAAATTCCACAAAGCGTCTTTCGGGGTGGAAGATACGCGAGCATCGGCAATATGTCCATCCATATCCCAGAGTGCAGCGCAGAGCTCCCACCCCAAACTCTGTGAAAATTGTCTTCCGCATGCTGACGTCTCAGCAGGCATAGGATGGTGAAGGAAAAAAGAAATTATGGGGAAAAATGAAAAAATGCAATCCACGGAGGCTGGTGTCTGAGGTGGTCATGCCCTTCTGTCATAAGGTGCCAGTTTCACGGGTGAAGCAAGACACCAAGCGCTATCTGTGAGTTGTAACAATTATTAAAAGATGACCATAACATATCAAACACAAACAAACCAAAAGGGAAAATACACGAACCGGAGGAGGGCGGAGCTCATGACCAGGGGAGACAGAACAGCCCAGGGATACCGCAGCTGAGGTGCTTGGTGATGCCAGGGAACCAGAGACATTTTCAGCCAGAACACACCCAGGAAGCAGCGGGACTCACGGCTGAGGGAATTGGGGAAAAAGGTCGATTACCTGGACAGACCTCAACGCACTCTCTTCAACGGCTACAGAGGACAATACACTCAGATACTACTTTGACATCTGAGGAAGTCACAGTAGGGCCCGACAAAGGGGATGGTTGTTGTGCCCCTTAAATACCCTCCACTTGATGGTTAACAGGTGTGGATACATGAGTGGAGAAAATAACAGAATAAATAGCAGCTGTGCAGCTCCGAACAGACTGACAGCTGGAAGCTGCACAGAGCCGTCAAAATAAAACACAAACCGGAAATCATAATGATACAAACACAACAGAACCCCAAAATAAACATAATAATACTATAAATACAAAATGACAAGAATTAACCAGGAACTAAATACAGCAGACATGAAAACAAGGAAACAAGGAGACAGAAAAACACTAAACTAGACAGGAAACTTGGCACAGCACCCCCCAACCCGTGCCCCAGGATCATGACAAGCTGATCCTGTTTGATATGATTTAATGTGTTATTTAAGAGCTATTTGTCTCGTTAGTTACTACAAGAATTACCATTTATTGTTAAATATTAACATAAAAATGATTTGATTTTTTGGGGGGGTCACTTGGTGTTTCATAAAAATGATTTCATTCATTACTGGTCCCATTAGGTGCTGTTTGTTAATCAAACTGAGCTCCAATGAACAATATTTTCCCCAGTCATTTAAAGAGTTGAAAATACAACAGCATACAGGAGAGAAACAGATTTTAACTCACTGGTTACTGCGTCTTTACCAGTGTTGGGCAAGTTACTAAAAAATAGTAACTAGTTACAGTTACTAGTTACTTCTTTTCAAAAGTAACTGAGTTACTTACCAATTACTGCATGATTAAAATAACTAGTTACTTGGAAAAGTAACTTTCACGTTACTTTTATATGCATATTTAAATCATCTTGCACACATAGCAAGATAATTTAATTAATAGATTACATTACAGACTTATTAATATCAAGCTGAAAATAGACTGTTTCAGACAGAGCTTTTAGAACATGTTCAGTTTGCTTTATCCTGCCTTGAGAGCTCTTATTGTGGGAAAAATCTTAAGAAAATGTACTCAAAGTTGCCAGTAATTTCCTCATTTTGGAGTGAAAAATATGGTTTGTGTGTCATGAGCTGAGAAGCAGGGAATCACCATGCTCAGCTCATCTTTTTCCACATTTGTATATTTGCTGTTTCTAGGGCTGTCGCAGTAGAGGAATTTCCCCTGTGGTGACGGTGGACAGCTCAATACCGTGGTATGAGGTATTATTGCAAATGTTTTTAGTATCCTGTGGATTAGTAATTTAAACTGGGTTTATATCTTAGGTGGCAAATAAGGGAAGCTGCGAGAGTCTCGCTGCAGCTCCGCTCTCAACTTTATGCACGTGTGTCACAACTGTGCGGAGCTCCGCTCTTTCTACAGGACATGAACTGCTGATTCTGTTTAAAAAAAACAATAATTTTCATAAAGCAGTGGCGGTAACTAAGGGGTATGTGGACTGGAGACTGCAGCGACATTCAGCTTATAAGCAGGACAGTCTCCATACAGGACCCTGCATGGCTCTTGTCTCCGTGATTTTTGCAGCTGTGATTTTTGCCGCTGTCCGAAAAATCTCGTTCAAACAAGCTGCTCTCGGAGCTCATACACGGAGCTTACACAGTCAGGATCATACACACTCCACTCAGAAGGAAATAACACGCTGTGTGCCCTTTCAGTGCTCACTGTGAGGCTGCATGTCCACCAAACGCGTTTTTTGTCACCCGATTGCCCTGACCATTTTTTTTCAGCGTTTGTGCTTCACGTTCTGGGGGGAAAAAAGCCTGTGCCCTGTATTCCAGCAACAGCTTGTCACTCTCAGCCCAGCGTTTCCACTTTCCTATGGTCAGACTTCTACTGATTTTTTTTAATAGCAGTCTCTAAATAACAATGGACAGAAAACATGTTTTAGCAGCTCTGGATGTGAAATATGATGACACGGAAAGCAGGAGTTTGAGTACAGACTAGTAGCGGCGTCCTATGTCTCGCCCATGCAGCAGTTCTGATTGGCTGCTTTGGGCTGACATTGACAAACTCAAATGCAGTCTCTGGAAAGTTGAACTTTTTTCCAACTCTCAGCACCGCAATAAAAAATGGCCACGGCAGGGCGCTCAGCACTTCAAATGCTGGACTACATAGAGAATGAATGGAAAATAGCCGCCCAGAGTGGAAAACACGCGTTTGGTGGACACGCAGTCTAACGGCTGTATTTAACAAGGAGTCCAAACACTTCCACCACTAACTGCCTGCTGGAGTCAGTCTGGAGAGAGTGCCTCAAATGGCGGCAGCACCATGAGCTGTGGAAGCTTCTAGAGTACTGGGTGCAAACATGCTGCTGGTAATAAAAAATACACTTCATTTAGCAATTTATTTAATAGTCAATAGGGGCACATCAGTGAACAATGAGATATAGCCACACACAAAAAAAAGTGAACACTGTGGCTGTTGCGATTGGTCGTTTTCCTCCGCAGTAGGCGTGTCCATACCGCGGTATTACATAATTGCAGTTATTGCGACAGTCCTAGTTGCTTCTGTTTCTAGTTATTTGATAGTCTATGATATTTTGGGGTTCTTTGCGTCCTGTTATGGTTGTCTCTGGTTGGGTTCCTTATATTGTGTAGTGTAATTTATTTTCCTGTTTATTGCCATCTTTAGAGTTGGCATTTATATCCAGTATTTCTTTTCTGCCTTGCCTTCCAGTTTTTCCCCAGGTCTATTTTGTCTTTATGCTTGTTCTCATTTGGTAATTGCGCTTTTGACCCTGTGCTCCTCCTCTCTTTTTCTCTCTCTGGGGCTGCAGCTGGCAGTGGCACTTCCGGGTTTTACTCTGGTAGCGGGCGGTGCTCCTGTCAAGCTATCAGTCCCGTCTCCTCTCCTCTCATGACTCACAGCTGATTCAAATTGTGTAATCACTCTTACTTACTTCCCTATTTAAGCCCGCAGCACTGATCATTCGGCGCTGTGGTCTTCTCACTTATCAGACGTGTGTTCCAGGTCTGCCCTTTAAAACTCTAAGTACCATTCCTCCCTGACAGGAGTCCCCTGTCAATTTATTTTTTCCATGGTGGTTTGCGTTGCCTTGATGGGCTTTCCCCGTCTTCCGGCATCCCCACATGCCTTAGCCTCTGCTATTCTAGGCAACGCACCTCCACTCCAGCCAATATTTTCCCTGAGCCCTCTGATTCTTGTTTATTGCATTTTTTGTCTATTTTTGTAGTTTCCCCCCTGTTACTTTGTGTGTTTGGACTTTGTGTTCACCTCTAATAAATCTGCAACTCACAGTCCTGCACGTGGTGTCCTTAATCAGCCCTTGACAGGGCAGTTCTTGATAGAAGACCGCAGCCAGTCAAGACACCAGCGGTCTGTGTTTGCCTTTTTATTCCCTTTTCACCTATTTGTTCAAAAAAAGTCAATTTTTTCCAGTATGACTGCTCACACGGACTTTAACACTTTTGTGTTAGACGAGGTGGAGTGTTGGGCGGCCGAATTAGTGGTGGACATTATTTTGGACGCTCATGCTAACCACACCCCCGAGGAGCTCCTGTGAGTTTTTAGCAGCATGGCTGATGTCATTGAGGCATACCCCAGCCTGTGGAGCCATCCAGAACTCACGTCCCTCCTCGTGTCTGTTACCGCCACCCAACGCATGCTCCGCAGGCTGGAGGGGGGCTCTCTGCTGTCTCTACCTGTGCCGACGAGGGAACATCCCCGAGTGCAGACGCCTCCAGAGTCTGCTCCCGCTCTGCACTGTGTCCAGTCTGTGCCTGTGCCAATAAGGAAACGCCCCCGGGTATGGAAGCCTCGCCCTCCTCGCTAGAAGACCTTCGCAGTTCCCAGATGGGCCTCATCTGGACCCGCAGCAGCACTAACCATCACGCCCCAGGAATTTATGCAAGTGTTTTTTCATTCTCCATTACTCTTGCCTAATTCCCAGTGGTGAGGCTCAGCAATTGCAGCTCACTGAGTCCTCACCACCTGCTGCTGCTATTATTTCCTCACCTGCTACCCCCATGTCTCTTCCATTCTCCCCTGAGTGTCCGCCAGTCCCGGGATGGAGCTGCCGGATGATGGAAGAGCCTGTGGCCCTGGAGAACCAGGTTCCAGCCCCGCAGCCACGATCCACACGAGAGGACAGCACCCCCTGTGATGTGAAACCTGCACTAACAATGGAATGTCCCCTGGTTTCAGCTGCCCGGGATTTGGTGCCAGCGGTGGGGTGACTTCCAGCTGCTACGCTGAATGAGCCACCTGCATCTGCCACCTTGTCTGGAGGTCCCGGAGCTGCATCCACCAACACGCCTGCTGCTGGGGTCATCGCAGCAGGTTTGCCGGAGCCCAGGACGATGGTGGAGCTCAAGTCCAGGCAAGTGCTCTGTTCTGTTTCTCCTTTTGCAGACTCATAGAAATCTTGTCTGGCTCTTGGTGGGGAAAATCAGCTGCAGATGTTCTCTGCTCCTGAGTTCTCCTTGCCGGGCTCCGCCGCTGTCGGTGATTCTCCTCCGGTTTTTTCTTTCTGTCCTTCTCCCAAGGTGACCATGTCAAGAGATGGCGCCCAGATGGAGAGACTCGAGACGCCCCTGCTTGGATCACAGGAGTCCTGGATGGTGGTGGAGCTTGAGCGAAGGCAAGTTCTCTTCTTTGTTTTCACAGTAATTGAATTAGAGAGATCTTGCTTAGCTCTTGGTGTGGAGAGCCAGTTGCAGTTGCCAACTGTCTCTGAGCTTTCCTTGTCGGGCTCCACTGCTACCAGTGGTGGTAACCCACTGTTTGTGTCTTCTCCCTTGCTCGAGTCCTCGTCTGTGTCCTCGGATGATTGCCCTTCTCCTTCGCCTGAGGTCACCGTGGGTTCTTCATCGTCGCCCGAGGTCTTCGTGGGTCCTCCCCTGCCTTCGCCTGAGGTCCTCACGGGTCCCCCATCATCGTCCGAAGTCTCCGTGGGTGCTGTCCCCCCCCCCCCGTCCAAGGTCTCTGTGGGTCTTCATCCTTCGTCCGAGGTCTCCGTGGGTCCTCATCCTTCATCCGAGGTCGCCGCGCCTCCTCATCCTCCACCCAAGGTCACCACGTCTCAGTCTGAGGCCACCATGGGTGCTACGCCTCTGTCTGAAGTCTCTGATGTTCCTCTGTTGTCACCTGAGGTCGTGGAGGGTTCCCCGTCCAGTTTTCCTGCTGGTCAGCCACCCTCATCTAGTTTTGTCGCTGGTCAGTCATTCTCCTCCTTGAGTTCCCATCTCCTAGCTCCTGCGGTCCACGGTAAGCACCGGTTCCAACTACTGCCTCTAGTAGGTGGCGTGTGGTGCTCCACGGCCCGTTGGCTCGGGGATGCTGGGAGATGACCCAACAAACTCTTTTGTCTGCTTCAGTGGCTAAGGGACTCAGGGAAACCACCTGACAAACTCTTTTGTTTGCTTGGGTGGCTAAGGAACTCAGGAAGACCACCCGAGCTGGACATTTAGTCTTCCCAACATCATTGGTATTCTGTGCCTCTTATTCAGAATGTGAGTCATGAGTGTGTTTCTTATTTTTTCTGGTTTGGTTCAGTCCTTCCATGCCTGATTCCCCCTCCTCCAGCACGGGGTGGGTTGTGTTCCCTTGTTTTTTGTAGGATTGGTTTTCTGTGTGGGTGGGTCTTTTTTTCTGTTTTGATGTTACGTGGGGTGTCTGGGTTCCACCCCTTGGGGAGGGAGCTGTCATGAGCTTAGCAGGAGGGAACCACCATGCTCAGTCCTTGTCTTTTTCCACATTTGTATATTTGTTGTGTTTCTGGTTATTTGATAGTCTATGGTATTTTGGATTCTTTGCCTCCTGTTATGATTATCTCTGGTTGGGTTCCTTATATTGTGTAGTGTAATTTATTTTCCTGTTTATTGCCATCTTTAGAGTTGGCATTTATATATACTTGCCTCCATTAAAAACGCACGGGTCAGATTTCTGGCATAACCAGGGATACATTTATTTGTTTTATTCCAGGAAATACATTATCGAAGAAGGACTTATTAACCTCACGTGAATTAATTTTGAACAAATTTGGATCAATTTAAGACGTTTATTTAGTGCATTGCATACAACCACTCGAAATTCAGAAGTGTCATGAGTCAATACTGGGTGTGTCCACCTCTGGAATTCACACAAGCAGTACATCGACGACGCATGGAGCTGACGAGCCTCATGATCCTGTCCTGAGGGATCCTCTCCCACTCCTCCTGTACGGCCTGGACGAGTTCACGCTGCGTACGTGGAGCTGGTTGACGTTGGGCAATAGCTGTCTTAAGCTGGTCCCAAAGATGCTCAATGGGCGACAAATCAGGGGAGTAAGCAGGCCAATTCATAACAGTGATGTCATTTTGGCGCAGGAAATCCAAAGTAAGCCGAGCTGAATGTGGACGGGCATTATCTTGCTGAAACGTTGTGACGTCACAATTGGTTTGGAGAAAGGGAAGCACCACAGGACGTAGGATGTTGTCGATGTAGCGCTGTGCTGTAAGGGTCCCGTCAACAATGACAAGACGTGTTCGACGACGTGTGGTGATGCCTCCCCAAATCATGACACTGGCGCCACCCCAGCGGTTGCCCTCACGAACACATGCATCGGCGAACCGTTCACCGCGTCGGCGCCACACATGTTGACGTCTGTCAGGCCGATCTACACATATGCGTGATTCGTCAGAGAAAAGAACAGTATTCCAGTCATTTTGGCGCCATCTCCTGTGTTGTGTAGCCCAACGTAGGCGGTTTTGACGGGCAGCACGTGTCAAAATAGGCCCTTGATAAGGGATGTGTGCATGCATCTCTCTCGCATGCAGACAGCGCTGGATGGTATTGGCACTCACTCGCACCCTTCTCCTGCCCCTTGTCTCACGTGCTGTCTGTGAAGCTGTACGAAATCTGTCCCTTGTGTGCTGTAACCAGATGTAGCGATCTTGTGCTTCCGTCGTAACTCTGGGCTGTCCTGGGCGTGGTCGGTCGGCAACAGTGCCTGTCTCGTTCTCTGACACCCAGACGACTGATTGTTGTGCGATGACAGCGCATTTGCCGGGCAACTGCACTATGACTGAGACCCGCCCTTAACATGCCAATGGCACATTCTCTCTGCTGCATCGTGAGTCTCGGCATTTCGAGCTGGATGAAACCTTTTGGCGTTTTTTATACTGGCCTTATATAGGCTATTCACCACAACTCAAAATTTCAGTCAAGCATGACTCCGAGTATGGGATTCTGCTCAACACTCAAATTTTAAGGTGTGGCCTGTACACAGAATTCTGTACTTAGAAAGAAAAACAAAACACCCTAGCAATCAGACCTCCCATTTCTAAATCAAAATATACAAAATAAAAATTGGGAATACCATTAATGCACATTGTACCATATGTGTATGGGGGGTGCGTTTCTAATGGAGGCCTTGCTTTCCAGTTTTTCCCCAGGTCTATTTTGTCTTTATGTTTGTTCTCATTTGGTAATTGTGCTTTTGACCCTGAGCTCCCCCTCTCTTTTTATCTCTCTGGGGCTGCAGCTGGCAGTGACACTTCCGGGTTTAACTCTGGTAGTGGGCGGTGCTCCTGTCAAGCTATCAGTCCCGTCTCCTCTCCTCTCATGACTCACAGCTGATTCAAATTGTGTAATCACTCTTACCTACTGCCCTATTTAAGCCCACAGCGCTGATCATTCGGCGCTGTGGTCTTCTCACTTATCGGACATGTGTTCCAGGTCTGCCCTTTAAAACTGTAAGTACCATTCCTCCCTGACAGGAGTCTCCTGTCAGTTTGTTTTTTCCCTGGTGGTTTGCGTTGCTCTGATGGGCATCCCCCATCTTCCGGCATCCCCTCATGCTTTAGCCTCTGCTATTCTGGGCAATGCACCTCCACTCCAGCCAGTATTTTCCCTGAGCCCTCTGACTCTTGTTTATTGCATTTTTTGTCTATTTTTGTAGCCCCCCCCCCACACACACACACCACCACCATTACTTTGTGTGTTTAGACTTTGTGTTCACCTCTAATAAATTTGCAACTCACAGTCCTGCACATGGTGTCCTTAATCAGCCCTTGACAGGGCAGTTCATGACATTGTGGAGTGAGTGAGAGGGGAAAAGAGTGAGAATCACTCCAAAAGAGTAAGTTGGCAACACTGCATAAAGCTGTCAATGTTTCTTACCTTTAATATTATGGATTTAATCCAGTGTGCAGTGATCCAAAGAAAATGTCTATTATCCACAGTCCAAATGTCTGCTGTAACAGAGACATGATCCAGTCTCTTAAATTCCTTTTAGTGATCAAATCCATTTTTGAATAATCTTTATTCAGGTAGCAGGTAAATGGTTTTAACTTCAGTGGATCACAGTCTCACCTGTCTGACGGAAAATGACAGTTATCAGATCTTCATTCTGTAACGACATATCTGCCAATCAGTCGTTTACCCGTGCTTGAAATCCAGCCGGTGTTGTTAGCAGTGTTGTTAGCATAGCTTTGTTTTAATCTTGTTGCTGTTCTCAGGCACATCTGAAGATTGTAGTCGGTCTCACACGGCCCACCAATATGCGTTTGTCCCCGTGACAAAGGAAAAATAATCTGTCCATTTACACAAAAACAAAGTAGATTCATGTTTTCCCAGCAGGAGCAAGCTCCATTTGTGGCTGCAGTGGTGAATAGGCTCATTGACTGATGGCTGAATTAGCAATGTAGGGTCAGTTTGTATTTGTTTGTGCTAAAAATATCTATCCATATTAATAAAGCGAGTAATGCATCTAATCAAATTTCAGTAACTGTAATGCATTACTGAATTTTTAAACCATAATTTCATTACACAGCACATTACTGCAAAAGTAGTGACGTTACAGTAACACTAGTTTGTAACGCGTTACTCCCAATACTGATCTTTACATAGATCTGGATAAATCTTCCTGCCATCAAATCTAGTTTTCTTTTAATTTAGTGTTTGCAGAATGCAAGGCGAAGGCTAGCATTGCTAAATGGGTTAGCTCCACTCCTCCAGGTATCCTGAGGTCATCCTGCTGCATCCTGCCTTCTTTATAATGTCCAGTTTAGGGGAAGGCCTTAGACTGTTTTTTATCCGAAGCTAGTGTTCAAATTGTAGTTTCCAAAACTTGTTAGCAAGTACATACTGCTGGATATCCCATCCGTGTGTACCGGTGGTATTCAGTGCGTTGAAATGCGTCGATTTGGGGACGCTGTCAAAAGACGGACTGTGATTTATAAGCAGTTCGCCTCCTTTTTTTTTTCTTCAATGCAAGTAGTGAATTTTTCAAAGCAACAAATATAAACACATTTCTGATTGGTTAAATAATTTCAGAAAGTATGTTCGCCTTCTTAATAACAAAACAAACTAATTTCTGATTGGCTGATTAATGTTCCCGCAGATACAAGCCCGTTTTTCCCTCCTGCAAACTTCTGACAGGATTCTGACTACATGTTACACAATAGTATACATACTGTATAATATAAAATACATTGATTTTCACAGTAGTTGAATCATTTCTTCTCTTTTTCTTCTCAAATTTCTGAAGAAGCTCTGCCTCCCTTGCCTCCTCCTATGAGCCGCCACTGGTCCTTGCAGCTTCCTCTGTAACACCAACCCTCTCCTTGTTCTGTCCATGGGGGTGGCTGTGGCGCAGGTATAGTGTAGCCGACTACTGATTGGAAGGTCAGTGGTTTGATTCCCGCTCTGTCTCTCGCTTTGTCTGCTAATGTGCATAGAGGGTTTTTTTCTGTGTAATCAAAATTTGGCTCATTGAGCTTATATGAGCTTATACGAGCGTTATTCTGATAACTATGTTTTTTCTCTCTGCCTATTGTGTTTCCCCCCCCTTTCCCCTCTTTACCCCCACTGCATGACAGGCGCCTTCATGGCTGCCGTGTCATTGGATGCGCCTAACGTGCGCGCCCAATGTCAAGTCAAATTCCTTGTGTGTTTACATGTAAATATACTTGGCAATAAAGCTGATTCTGATTCTGATTCTGATTCAGTCTGCATGTTGAAGTGTCCTTTAGCAAGACACTGAATCCCCAGTTGCTCCTGGTGGGTCGGGCCAGAGCCAGTGCATGGCAGCTCCGCCACCATCAGTGTGTGAATGGGTGGATGGCAGGATCTGTAAAGCGCTTTGGTCATCCAGAGATGAGCAAAAAGCGCTATATAGGTGAACACCATTTTCCTGTTTTCCTCCTGCCTGGCACCTCCATCTTCAACATCCTTTGTCCAATATCTCCACTATCCCTCCTCTGCACATGTCCAAACCATCTCAGCCTTGCCTCTCTTACTTTGTCTCCAAACCGTTCAACCTGAGCTGTCCCTCTGATATACTCATTTCTAATCTTGTCCCTCCTAGTCACTCCCAATGAGAATCTTAACATCTTCAACTCTGCTACCTCCAGCTCCACCTCCTGTCTTTTTGTCAGTGTCACTGTCTCCAAACCATACATCGTAGCAGGTTTCATTACCATCTTGTAAATCTTCCCATTCACTCTAGCTGCTATCCTTCTGTCACAAATCAACCCTGACACTTGTCTCCACCCTGCCTGCACTCTCTTCTTCACCTCTTGTGAATTTTCTATTGCTTTGGAGGGTTGGTCTCAGGTATTTAATCTCATCTGCTGTCACTAAAGCTATTCCTTGCATCTTTACCATTATACGTGCCTCCCTCTCACTTGCACACGTATTCTGTCAGTGAATATAATGTTGCCGCTATCAACCTTAAAAGAATTGAGGATGCAACACAGTGATAAACATGGCTTTGGCCAAATTCTTTTGAGACACAATTTAAGAAGAACTAACATCTTTCATTAAATATGTGTCACTTTCAATATTTGATTTGTTTTCTATTTTTGTTGTGAATAAAATGGTGGTTTATGAGATTAGCAAATCATTACATTTTCGATTTAGATTTTCAGCATCCCAACCTTTTTGGAATTGAGGTTATATTTTATAGGAAAGACCAAAATGGTCTTCATAAATGCAACTTCAGGACTCAATGTGGGACACTTTGTTAACATGTCCATCTTTAATTCACAGTCTAAGGGGAAAACAATAATGGGACAAAGATAGAAAAGTAAGCTTGACAGAAATTTTTAAATTAATCAAATAATTTATTCATCAGCTCTTTTTGGAAGATTGGATTTTTCTAAGATCTGAAGATAAAAGTGGTATCACAAAAAAAAAGATAGATTAAGAGTGAAGTGATTGGTTTTAATGACAAATTTAAAAAAGCATCACATTTAAAGATATGTAAAATTATCTCACAAACTGTCAAATACAAACACCTTTCATGGGTTATGAGGTGACTTCTTTTAAACTTTAAACTGCATTCAAGAATAGGAAATTGCTAAATTAATAATTTCTTTGAAATACAAATTCACAGTGTAAGCACAACAGGAAATAACTTGGGACATTCATAACACACACTGTCTACTCCACTCATGTCATGCTGAGCTTAGTACACAGTTTCCCCCTCCTGCAAAATTTAAAAATAGGCAGAGCAATCTGTAACATATTACAAAGTAATATAAGCAGAAGTGGTTTAACTAAAAATCAAGAGTCAATTTTTAAATTATCTCCCAAATTAAGTTGATTGGAAATAAATAAGCATATACTAACAGACTGGGTCCCTAACTGGCACAAAATCTCCCAAGAAAATAAAGACTCAATATCCTGCAAAACAGAAGCATACCTGCAGTTGGCACCTTAAGGAGCAAATAAAAAAATAGAGATTCTTTTCATTCATCTCATAAAATCACAGCATATCACCCTTGTTGTCAGTTTAGATAGATAGATAGATAGATAGATAGATAGATAGATAGATAGATAGATAGATAGATAGATAGAGAAACCAATGAAAAATTACCACTTTGTTTTGTTTTGTTTTACTACTGGAGTTTTTGTATGAAAACATCAATTTGGATGTGAATACCCTCAAATTAAAGCTGAGATTCTGCACTTTAAGTTCACATTGATTATTTAACCCTATCTTGATATGTTCTGGTAAATAGCTAAAATAACAAAGCATGAACCAGTGCCCAAATATACAGTGGTATGAAAAAGTGTTTGCCCCCTCCCTGATTTCTCAATTTTGTATATTTGTCACATTTAAATCTTTCATATCATCAAACAAATTTAAATATTAGACAAAGATAACAGAAGTAAACACAAAATGCAGTTTTTAAATAAGGTGTTATTATTAAGGATAAAAAAAAATCCAAACCTACATGGCCCTGTGTGAAGAAATGATTGCCCCCCCCCCCAAAAAAAAAAAAACATAAATTAACCCTTACTCAAAAAGCCAGCGCTCGATCCAGGAGTTTTTGCTAATTATAGATCATCTCTAATCTGCCTTTCATTTCAAAAATCTTAGAAAAAGTTGTTGCTACACAATTATTTGACCCTTGCAGGAAAATGGTGTATTTGAAGGGTTTCAATCTGGGTTCAGAATTCATCATAGTACTGAAACAGCCTTAGTGAAGGTCACTAATGACCTCCTTATTGCATCTGATAATGGACTTGTTTCTGTACTTGTCCTTTTAGATCTTAGTGCAGCCTATCGACCGTGATATTCTACTTGATAGATTAGAACACTATGTTGGACTTAATGGAACTTTGTTGCAGTGGTTTAGATCTTATTTGTCTGATAGGCTTCAGTTTGTTCATGTCAATAATGAGTTTTCTTCCAACTCAAAGCTCAGTCATGGAGTTCCATAGGGATCTGTGCTAGGCCCTACTCTTTTTAGTTTATATATGCTTCTGTTAGGCAACATCACTAGAAAGCACTGTATACATTTTCATTGTAATGCAGATGACACACAATTATACTTGTCATTGAAGCCAGATGACAGTAATCAATCAGCCAAGTTAGAAGCCTGTCTTAAGGAAATCAAAGCTTGGATGACTTGTAATTTTCTGCTATTAAACTCAGATAAGACTGAAGTCATTCTTGTTTGTCCAAAAAACCTTAGAAATACCTTTCCAAATCAAACTCTTAGTTTGGATGTGGTTACTCTTTCTCTGAATAGTTCTGTGAGGAACCTTAGAGTTATTTTTGATCAAGATCTGTTTTTCAATTTATATATTAAATTTGTTTCTAAGACTGCCTTCTATTATTTGCATAATATTGCCAAGATTAGGAGCATCTTGTCTCAGAGTGATGCTAAGAAACTGATCCACTCTTTTGTTAGCTCTAGATTAGATTATTGTAACTCTTTATTATCAGGTTGTCCTAAAATATCTTTAAAAAGTCTTTAGTTGATCCAAAATGCTGCTGCAAGAGTTTTAACAGGTAGCCTACTAGAAAGAGAGATCATATCTCTCCGGTTCTGGCCTCCCTTCATTGGCTTTCCATAGAGTTTAGAATTGTTTAAAATCCTTCTTCTCACTTACAAAGCTCTTAACAATCAGGCCCCTTTTTATTTAAAAGATCTGATATTACCCTATCATCCTAACAGAGCATTACACTCCCAAAATGCTGGATTACTTGTAATACCTAGAATCTCCAAAAGTACAATGGGAGGCAGAACCTTCAGTTATCAAGCTCCTTTCCTGTGGAACCAGTTACCAATCTGGATTCGGGAGTCAGACTCGATCTCTGTTTTTAAGAATAGGGTAAAAACCTTCCTTTTTGATATAGCCTACGATTAGGGAGGGATCATGTGTCTCTGAACCCTCCCTTAGTTCTGCTGCTAATAGATTTAGACTGCTGGGGGACCTCCAATAATGTACTTTGCTTCACTCCTTTAATGGTTGTTCTCTATATGTCTGTTCTTTTCGTCTTCTCTGTCCCCTCACCTCACAACCAGTAGCAGCGGATGACTGCCCCTCCCTGAGCCTGGTTCTGCTGGAGGTTTCTTCCTGTTAAAAGGGAGTTTATCCTCTCCACCATCGCCAAGCGCTTGCTCACAAGGGATCGCCTGATTGCTGGGGTCTTTCTGCAATTGTGGGGGTTTCCCCTACATTTGAAAGTGCTATGAGATGACTATTGTTGTGAAATGGACTATATAAATAAAGTTGAATTGAAATGAATTGAATTAACTGTGGTTTATCACATCTTTGGAAAGCTGAGTTCAATTTCTCTAGCCACACCCAGGCCTGATTACTGCCACACCTGTTCTCAATCAAGAAATCACTTAAATAGAGCCTGCCTGACAAAGTGAAGTAGACCAAAAGATCCTCAAAAGCTAGACATCATGCTGCGATCAAAAGAAATTCAGGAACAAATGAGAAACAAAGTAATTGAGATCTATCAGTCTGAAAAAGGTTATAAAGCCATTTCTAAAGCTTTGGGACTCCCGCAAACTACAGTGAGAGCCATTATCCATCAATGGCAAAAACATGGAACAGTGGTGAACCTTCCCAGAAGTGGCCGGCTGACCAAATTTACACCAAGAGCACAGCAACAACTCATCCAAGAGGTCACAAAAGACCCCACAACAACATCCAAAGAACTGCAGGCCTCGCCTCAGTTAAGGTCAGTGTTCATGACTCCACCATAAGAAAGAGACTGGGCAAAAATGGCCTGCATGGCAGAGTTCTAAGACGAAAACCACTACTGAGCAAAAAGAATAATAAGGGCTCATCTCAGTTTTGACAGAAAACATCATGATGATCCCCAAGACTTTTGAGAAAATACTATGTGGACTGACAAGGCAAAAGTTGAACTTTATGGAAGGTGTGTGTCCCATTACATCTGGCGTAAAAGCAACACAGCATTTCAGAAATGGAACATCATGCCAAGAATAAAATAAGGTGGTGGTAGTGTGATGGTCTGGGGCTGTTTTGCCACTTCAAGGTCTGGAAGACTTGCTGTGGTAAATGGAACCATGAATTCCGCTGTCTACCAAAAAATCCTGAAGGAGAATGTCCGGCCATCTGTTCGTGACCTCAAGCTGAAGCACACTTGGGTTCTGCGGCAGGACAATGATCCAAAACACACCAACAAGTCCACCTCTGAATGGCTTAAGAAAAACAAAATGAAGACTTTGGAGTGGCCTAGTCAAGGTCCTGACCTGAATCTAATTGAGATGCTGTGGCATGACTTTAAAAAGGCGGTTCATGCTCAAACCCTCCAATGTGGCTGAATTACAACAATTCTGCAAAGATGAGTGGGCCAAAATTCCTCCACAGCACTGAAAAAGACTCATTGCCAGTAATCACAAATGCTTGATTGTAGTTGTTGCTGCTAAGGGTGGCCCAACCAGTTATTAGGTTTAGGGGGCAATCACTTTTTCACACAGGGCCATGTAGGTTTGGATTTTTTTTTTTTCTTTATAATAAACACCTTCATTTAAAAACTGCATTTTGTGTTTACTTGTGTTATCTTTGTCTAATATTTAAATTTGTTTGATGATCTGAAACATCTGAGTGTGACAAACATACAAAAAAATGAGAAATCAGGAAGGGGGCAAACACTTTTTCACACCACTGTATATGGACTTTACTGTATTGTTTAAGTAAACTGAACAATTTTGTTTTATTATCTAATACTGAAAATTACTCATCCAAATTCCAAGTTAAAATATTGTCATTTATGGCATTTATTGACAGAAAATACCAAAACAACAAAAAAATGTTGCTTTTAGATGTGATTTTAGATCAAATAATGCAAAGAACACCAGTTCATGTTCATCCTTAAACACGACAATACTTGAGTTTTAACTTAGGAAGAAGTCATAATTATGTATTTGTGGAATAACGATGATGATTATCACCTAATAAGTACCTCCTTATTGAGATATTCTTGAGTTGGAATTCAACAGATATTCAAACTGAATGGCTGCCTTACATGTAGAGATGCTAACTTAGGAAAGATTTTGCAGTGGTCTCTTATTTTTTCTCCCCAGAGCTGTACATACAGCAGTGTGAAAAAGTATTTGCCCCCTTCCTGGTTTTACTTAAATATTTCAGATCAACAAACAAATTTTAGTATTAGACAAAGATAATCCAAGTAAATACAAAATGCAGTTTTAAAATTATGATTTCATTTATGAAAGAAAAAATGTTATCCACCTGGCCGTATGTGAAAAAGTAATTACTAGGGGTGGGAATGGGATTCGATTTGGATTGCAGTTCTTGGGTCACGATTTGATCCTATCGCGATTCAACGATAATCACGATATAGCGATAATCGAGTATTACAATCCCATATATTTCAAAGTTTTTCACTTTATTCAACCTCAAATCATGTCCCAAAGTAAAACTGTTGACGTCTTTCATATAATAATGTTTTCTCGGGGCTTCATTTTCCCCGGAGACACATCTCTGCACACAGTGAGGGTGATGGATGGTGTTTGGAATCGACTCCCACTCCAGATACGTCTAGATGACTCTGTGGACTCTTTTAAAAAGCAGCTGAAAACTTTTTTTTAAATGATTGTAATCTTGTGTTTTAACTTGATTTTTTTTATTTTTAAAATGATTTTTATCTATCGACTTTCTGTTATTCCATTTTATTGTGCAGCGCTTTGTGACTACATGTCTCTGAAAAGCACTTCATAAATAAACTTTACTTACTTGGCAATCAGAGAAAAAGCTCCATGCTGGTGTCTCTTTAGCTTAGTCATTGCTAATGCTGCTCTGAGACATGTGTGGCCCACCGTTTTGAGTGTTTTTTCTTTTTTCGTTTGGTTGTGTGTCATGTCAAAGGGCTTTTCTTCCATCTTTGTTATAAAATCCAAAAAAGGCCCAACATTTGAGTTAACTTTGAACTAACTGCTTCCTAACTTTCAAAGCTAGCTGCAAGTCTCTGAGACAAGCTATGACTTCACTTGACTGGGTGTTTGCTTTGCACCATCTAGTGGACTGAAAATGCTATTGATTAACTGATAACCCAAAAGTAGTATGTGTGTGCATTTGTTCAAAATAAAAGATCGACCTGTGTGTTTATGGATCAATGCATTGTCTCCACTGCCAAGTATCACGATCCATCAGTGAATTAATCTTTTTCCCACGCCTAGTAATTGCCCCCCTTGTTACATGAATTAACTGTGATTAACTATTTTTCGAAAGCTGTATGAGTTCAATTTCATCAGCTACACTCAGGTCTGATTCCTGCCAGACCTGATGAATCAAGAAACCACTTAAGTAGAACCTGTCTGACAAAGTGAAGTAGGCTAAAAGATATCAAAAAGCAACACATCATGCCATGATCTAAAGAAATTCAACAAGAGATGAGAAGCAAAAATGCAACAACATCTAAACAACTGTAGGCTTCACTTCCCTGAGTTTGGACACTGGTCCATGTATCAACCATAAGAAAGAGACTAGGCAAAAATGGCATCCATGGGAGAGTTCAAAGGCTAAAACCACTGCTGACCAAAAAGAATACAAAGATTTGTCTCACATTTGCAAAAAAATAAAATAAAATAAAATAAAATGTTGTAATGATCGCCAAGACTTTTGGGAAAATATTCTGTGGACTGACAGGACAAAAGTTGAACTTTCTGGAAGGTATAGGTCTTGTTAGATCTGGTGTAAAGCCAACAGAGCATTTCATTAAAAGAACATCATACCAACAGTCAAACATGGTGGTAGCAGTGTCATGGCCTGGGGCTGCTTTGCTGCTTCAGGACCTGGACAACTTGCAGTAATTGATGGAACCATGAATTCTGCTCTCTACCAGAAAATCCTGAAGAAGAATATTTGGCCATCAGTTTGTGACCTCAAGCTCAGGCCCTCCAATGTGGCTGAAATAAAACAATTCTGCAAAGAAGAGTGGGCAAAAATTCCTCAGCGGTGATGTAAACGGCTCATTGCCAATTATGGGAGACGCTTGATGGCAGTTGTTGTAGCCAAAGGTGGCACAACCAGTTATTAGATTTCAGGGGCAACTACTTTTTCACATAGGGCCAGGTAGGTCTGGATAGCTTTGTTTCCTTAATAAATAAAATCATCAATTCAAAGCTGCATTTTGCATTTACTCTGGTTAGCTTTGTCTAATATTAAAATTTGCTTTGTGACAAATATGCAAAAATATAAGAAATCGGGAAGGGGAATAAACACTTTTTCACAGCACTGTATTTTTTTTTTCACTCAGAAAAATCCCTGCATAGCAAAGATACTTTCAAGCAACAGTGAGGTCATTATTTCCTTCCTCTGCCCAAGTTCTATAAAAGTGGTCCTGATACTTCTCAATCATCAGTCTTAAGTCAAGAAAAGGAAAAAGAAAGAGAGAGAAGCAGGGCTACAAAATGATGACGTGCCTGTTTGTTGTTGTTCTGGTTCATCTTTGCTTTGTTGTTCAGGCTAACAACTTGAACAATGAGATTATAAAGAATTTGGAAAATGTCTGCAGAATCAACATTATACCTGTAAGCATCTGGACATAGCACTCTTTCTTTCATTCAGTACTGTGCTTTGAATTTTGCTGACTTACAGTGGTGTGAAAAAGTGTTTGCCCCATTCCTGATTTCTCATTTTTTTGTATGTCACACTTAAATGTTTCAGATCATCAAACAAATTTAAATATTAGACAAAGATAGCACAAGTAAACACAAAATGCAGTTTTTAAATGAAGGTGTTTATTATTAAGGGTCAAAAAAAATCCAAACCTACATGGCCCTCCAAAGAAATTCAGGAACAAATGAGAAACTAAGTAATTGAGATCTATCAGTCTGGAAAAGGTTATCAAGTCATTTCTAAAGCTTTGAGACTCCAGCGAACTACAGTGAGAGCCATTATCCATCAATGGCAAAGACATGGAACAGTGGTGAACCTTCCCAGGAGTGGCCGGCCGACCAAAATTATCCCAAGAGCACAGCGACAACTCATCCAAGAGGTCACAAAAGACCCCACAACAATACCCAAAGAACTGCAGGCCCCACTTGCCTCAGTTAAGGTCAGTGTTCATGACTCCACCATAAGAAAGAGACTGGGCAAAAATGACCTGCATGGCAGAGCTCCAAGATGAAAACCACTGCTGAGCAAAAAGAACATAAAGGCTCGTCTCAGTTTTGACAGAAAACATCTTGATGATCCTCAAGACTTTTGGAAAAATACTCTGTGGACTGATAAGACAAAAGTTGAAGTTTTTGGAAGGTGTGTGTCCCATTACATCCAGCGTAAAAGTAACACAGTACGTATTTCAGAAAAGAAACATCATATCAGCAGTAAAATATGGTGGTGGTAGTGTGATGGTCTGGGGCTGTTTTGCTCCCTCAGGACCTGGAAGACTTGCTGTGGTAAATGGAAGCATGAATTCTGCAGTCTACCAAAAAATCCCAAAGGAGAATGTCCGGCCATCTGTTCGTGACCTCAAGCTGAAGTGTACTTGGGTTCTGCGGCAAGACAATGACACAAAACACACCAGCAAGTCCACCTCTGAATGGCTTAAGAAAAACAAAATGAAGACTTTGGAGTGGCCTAGTCAAGGTCCTGACCTGAATCTGACTGAGATGCTGTGGCATGACCTTAAAAAGGCGGTTCATGCTCAAAAACCCTCCAATGTGGCTTAATTACAGCAATTCTGCAAAGATGAGTGGGCCAAAATTCCTCCACAGCGCTGTAAAAGACTCATTGCCAGTTATCGCAAACACTTGATTGCAGTTGTTGCTGCTAAGGGTGGCCCAACCAGTTATTATGTTTAGGGGGCAATCACTTTTTCACACAGGGCCATGTAGGTTTGGATTTTTTTTTTCCCTTAATAATAAACACCTTCATTTAAAAACTGCATTTTGTGTTTACTTGTGTTATCTTTGTCTAATATTTAAATTTGTTTGATGATCTGAAACATTTAAGTGTGACAAACATACAAAAAATGAGAAATCAGGAAGGGGGCAAACACTTTTTCACACCACTGTATATTCACAGAGCAGTGTAATTAACTGATGCATTTCTGTCTTTCAGCCCACACATGAGCCACAAGTCAGGTTAATAAGAAAACCTTTAAGTTTTGAATCTTTTTACCATCTTTGCTTAGTTGTAAATGATGCTGTTCTTCTAATGTTGCTCCTTTCATGACTGTGCATGTATGTATGTTAATCATGTGCCCTCACTAGGCCCTGTCAGTGTAAAAAAATATGAGATCAGGTCAGGGCAAATACATTTTTAAAATACACTGTATACATATATTCATTTCTGAATAAATATTAAATAAAGTTAAACAACTGACTCAGGCAATTCAGTCATTCATGATTCTACTCCAAAGCAAATGAAGATGTTTTTTAAAAGAGGTCATCCAGCATTACACAAACAAACACAAACACTCATCCATGAAACACTTCCACGTCGCCAACAATACTATCAGCCACAACATAAAAAAAAAATGATGAGCATTAACTACATTACATATCCTGCTACAGAGCTATCAAAACTCATTCACTGCACAAAACCAGGCTGGTGGTTTGTAATGTCATGGCAGATCTGTGTAATTTATGAGGTTACTGGTGAGTACATTTGGTTTAGAGTAGAAATGAATTGACATTTGGATGACATATAAATAACGCCTCTGAACCCCTATCAACCGTGACACAGGCTGCAGCCGAAAAAGGTCATTTTTCATGTCCGCACCTTGTTACATCCAATAAGAAATTCACGTCACATTTTCTCAAGCCTCCACACATAACAACTGGAGTCTGTTTTCATTCAAGTAGATGTATTTAGTCACACAGGGATGTATTTTACCTGTACCTATGTCCAGCATGATTTGGTCTGATGCGTTACTGCATGAGTCCTCGCAGGCATTTCAGTGTGAGGAGTATCAACGTTTCCCTGTGCCGTCCAGTGGCTTGTCGTCACCTGCGTGTGGGATGCTACAATATACGCTGTGCTTGGAAGAGCGTGTTTTGACAACATTTGTTTTTGTATACGTTTGTGTGATGCTGTAGAAGAGAGCAGTGTCTGACATCATCAGGATGTGTGCTACCCAGTTGTGGGATTATCAGCCCCCAGAGCTTGTCCGCCCCAGTGCTCTCCCAGATCCCTGGCACAAGAGCGCACAGTTTTAATCTCAGTGGCAAATCCCCAGCTCCTCTTTTAAGAGCTTCGCCCATCTGAAGACAGTGTCGTGACCATGGAAGAGCACAGCACGCCCAGAATCACAGGCCCTTCGTCTAGTGCAAGAGTGGGGACAGAGCATCCTGGTTTGAAGTCGATCAGACCGGCTGCAGCAGGAACTCTTGACTCTTAGAATTAAAGGATGAGTCAGTGCTGTGAGAGAGTTGTGAGTCATTTCTTGTTTAGACTGGCCGTTTCTACGTCGTGGCCTTCTGGATACAGTCTGTGGCAGCCCAGTAGGATGGAGAAGGCCTTGCGGAAATCTGCATTGAAGGCATAGATGATGGGGTTGAGGGAGGAATTAGCCCAGCCGAACCACACAAACACGTCAAACAAGGTGGGGCTGATGCAGGGGAAAGCCACCCCTCCACTTGACTGCTCGCAAAACGGCACCATGCAGTTGAGGATGAAAAATGGGAGCCAGCAGCACACAAACACCCCCATTATCACTGACAGCGTCTTCAGGACCTTTGTCTCCCTCTTGAATGTCAGTTTGAAAAAGCTGTCAGAGTCTGCAATGCTGGAGCCTCTGCCCATGCTGTCATGTCTGTTCTTGGCACTTTCGGCCGCCCGCTCCAGGGCGGAGATTCTCCTGATTTGTCTGTGAGCAATACGGTATATCTGTGTGTAGGTGGCCACCATGATGGCCACAGGTATGTAAAAGCTGATGAGAGAAGTGGAGATGGCGTAGGTTCTGTTCAGACTTGAATCACAATTGTCTTGGCTTCCATGAGATGTAGTGTTTGAGGTCAAAGAGACAGAAGAACCAGTGAGAGGGGTGTAAGGTTTAGATTGGGCCTTGTGCCAGTTCAGCTGCACTGGGATGAAAGAAATTAGAACAGACAGCGTCCAGGCCACGCTGATCATGACATAAGCTACTCTGGGTGTCATCTTCCTCTCATAACGAAAGGGGCTGGAGATGGCCCAGTATCGGTCCAGGCTTATGACACACAGGTTTAAAATGGAGGCAGTGGAGCACATGATGTCAAAAGCCACCCAAGTATCACAGAAGGCACCAAATGGCCAGAATCCGGCGATCTCCGTCACCGCCTTCCACGGCATCACCAAAACGGCAACCAAGAGGTCGGACACGGCCAGCGAGATCACAAAGAAGTTGGTCACTTTAGAGCGCAGGTGACGGAACTTGGTGACGGCCACACACACCAGTGTGTTCCCCAGCAAAGTGGTCAGGATAAGCAGTGAGAGGAAACAGCCCGTCAGGACGCGGCTCGACGATGCCTCGTCCAAGAACCCATCGTCGATGACTGTTGTGTAGTTCATGGGATCCATCCCGGAACATGTGTGGGTCTGGGATCATTTAAGTCATGCTGAGGAGTCCTGCTCCATGTTATCCCCTGGATTAAAACCTAGGAGGTTTCTCTTCTCAACCCTGCAGAATGTCTCCATCATTAAATTTTCTGATAAGTGATGAAATGTTTGAGGCAAATTCTTTCTGGGCCAGACATTTGAACACTGACTTTATGAATTAGATCTGACATCATTTGAGTCACAGGGTTGTAGGCGTAGCTGTAATTTAATTCCTCTTGTGTAATAAAGGATTCCGAGCGTCACCGTCTCAGAAGTCCTCGGTCTGCTTACTGAGCTTAGCAGCAGCCTGTGGATTCAAATAAGATGAATTAGTGCATAAACGGCTGGCATTTGGGTGATAAACTCTACTATAATTAATTCAGTTTCCTCATGGGATGAATGGAGTATTTCTGACTGACAAAATCCATAATTCTTGTAAAATTATTACAGCTTTTTTGTTTATTATAACCTTGATTATGTGCATGCATACCACATATACAGTGCTGTGAAAAAGTATTTGTCTCTTCCTGATTTCTTATATTTTTGCATATTTGTCATACTTAAATATTTTAGATCATCAGACAAATTTTAATAATACACAAAGATAATCTGAGTAAATACAAAATGCAGTTACATGATGATTTTATTTATTAAGGAAAAAAGCTATCCAAACCTACCTGGCTCTAAGTGAAAAAGTATTGCGCCCTAAACCTAGTAACTGGTTGTTCCACTGTTGACGGCAACAACTATAATCAAGCATTTGTGATAACTGGTAGTGAGTTGTTTACATCACTGTTGTGGAATTTTGGCGCACTCTTCTTTGCAGGATTGTTTTATTTCAGCCACATTGGAGGGCTTGAGCTTGAGGTCACGAACTGACGGTCGGACATTCTCCTACAGGATTTTCTGGTAGGCAGCACAATTCATGGTTCCATCAACTACAGCAAGTCGTCCAGGTCCTGAAGCAGCAAAGCAGCCCCAGACCATGACACTACCACCACCATGTTTGACTGTTGGTATGATGCTCTTTTTATGAAATGCTGTGTCAGTTTTACACCAGATGTAACAGGATGCACACCTTCCAAAAGGTTCAACTTTGGTCCTGTCAGTCCACAGAATATTTTCCCAAAAGCCTTGGGGATCATCAAGATGTTTGTTTTTGCAAATGTGAGACGAGCCTTTGTTTTCGGTCCCCAGTGATTTTTGCCTTGGAACTCTCCCATGGATGCCATTTTTGCCCAGTCTCTTTCTGACTGTTCAGTCATTGACCAGTGTCCATACTGAGGCAAGTGAGGCCTGCAGTTCCTTAGATGTTGTTCTGGGTTTTTGTTTCTCATCTGTTCTTGGATTTCTTTAGCCCATGGCATGATATGTTGCTTTTTGAGATCTTTTAGGCTACTTAACTTTGTCAGAAAGGTTCTATTTAAGTGATTTATTGATTCAACAGGTCTGGCAGTAATCAGATCTGGGTGTGGCTAGTGAAATTCATTTCAGCTTTACAAAAAATGTGGTTAATCACAGTTAATTCATGATGTAACAAGTGGGACAATTACGTTTTCACACTGGGCCAGGTAGGCTTGGATAGTGTTTTTCCCTTCATAAACGAAATCATCATTTTAAAACTCCATTTTGTCTTACTCGTGTTATTTTTGTCTGTTATTAAAATTGGATGATCTGAAACATTTAAGTGTGGCAAACATGCAAAAACAACAAATCGGGAAGGGGGCAAATACTTTTTCACAGCACTGTAGGTGATACAAAGATAATGCTGTAAAACAGGCAAAACGGGATAATATTAAAAATGGGTTAAGTTTGAAAGTAGGCTGTACTTAAAATAACTCGAACACACTTTTTTAACATCCAAGCAATTTATATAAGAAAACAATTTCAGAAATCATCAAATGCCACAAATGGACACCTTAGTGAGAGGTCCAACAGCAACAAAAGAACATTAGAATCCCTCACTGAATCTCCTGCCCTTCATAATGGCCCTCATCAGTGCTGGCAGGTTGTTTGCTCCTGTCTCCAGGTGCTTCTGATAATGTGGCGATTTCAGTCTATTAAAACATCACTAGATTTTCCTTAATGCAAAATTGCAGAGCAGCTCTTTAAAATTTCCGCTGGTGTCTGCAGAGAGAAACAGCAATCCAGACCACAAACACTGCACTTTTGATTATTTTGCTCAAATACAGGACTTTTTCAGTCCTGCAAACACCACCTTCCCCAACATCCCATGATGCCAGGTTTTAGAGCAAATGGGCGAATTGCACCGACTAAATCTGGCACTGACTCAAGGACGTGCCTTTCTGCGTCTCAGCATCCACTTCACCACTTCATACTCACAGATGCGCTCAGCTGTTCACGGTCCACCCACGAGCCAAACGTCCCATCGCTGCCACAAAAGCAAACTTCACTGTGCAAAGTCCATCCACACAGCAGACAGCGTATCCTGAAATACGCCCCGTATCTGTTCCGGTTAAATAAATCACACCACAGAGGTTCAGATGTCACTCAGCCATCATCATCATCATCATCATCATCATCATCATCCCTCCTGCAGCCTCAGTGCGCATCTGCCGCTGGCGCAGCTTCACACCGGCGCTCTGACTCCGTCCCGCTCAGGGTAAAGTGCAGCTGGGATTTAGGTCTGCACACACAGTGGACACCAGTCTCAGTTTCCTGCTGGAGATTATGACCACCACCACCACTGGGTCAAAGTACACAACATATGGAGCAAAAGTGAACAGCGGCATTTTCTCTTCACTTGGCCTAAATGTGCGTTTTAGTGTGTAGAGCCTGAAAAAAAAAAACAGGTCATAAAATCAGGATCAAGGTTTTAACATTAAGTCACTGGGAGCATCTACTGGAAAAAGAGAAGAATTACATCTGTGAAGAGAAATGAGAGGCGGGCACATGGAGAAGTGCTGCAATGGTTTTATGAAAGACGGTTAAATTCCCAACCTTGAAACAATGGTGGGGTTTTATTGCTTTAGTACAAAGCCTCACTGAATGCATGAACAATCTTCTCTGATGTCATCTACATTTATAGAAGCACTGAATAAATAAATAAATGTGCTTTGCTCAAAAACAATATGATTTTGCTATTATTTTTCCCCCTTGTCCTGTCAAGCAGCTAGGTGAAAAGAACAGAAATCTGCTTCCCTTATTGTGCCAAACAGATTTTACTTTGCCAAAAGGAGCTTTATACAGTACATATGCATGTACTGTATATTGTTTATGACTCCTCTTGTAATACATTTTAATACTTTATTTAAATTATTTTACCCATGAAGGACTCAACAGGATGGGCAATGGAGAAAGGAGGGGTGAGGAGGGGGAAAGAAAAGGGAAAGGAAAAGACAAAAGAAGACAAACAGACTAACACAACTGAAACAAACAGAAGACAGGCTGTTTCTTCCACTGAAGAGGTCTCAACACATCTGGTATCGGCACCTGTTAAAGGAGAGACATTTGTGTGTGTGCATACGTGTGCATGTGTATGAGAGCACGTGCAAAATAAGTGTATGCATGTGAGTGGTTTGCCAGGAAACATACAAAGAGGGTGGCCGGTCACAGCAACTCCCCCCCCCCCCCCCGGAAACCCCGAGCAAGTAGGACAACACCACCAATCCCCAAAGAGCACAAATGTCCCAGGGCCAACAAGCCCCAGGACAGTCGGGCATCCACCCCAAGAAGGACGGCTGGGGGAGGCCAGGCTGCCAAGCTGCCAGTGTGGCCAACCCACACCCTCAGATCGGCCAACCCCCACCCCCACAGCTGGCCCACCCCACCCCAGCGCCACCACCACGCACCCCAGGGACCCCCACACTCCATGCCCAAAAAAAGGTGGCGGCAAGGTACAGCCCCCCCACACACACTTCCAGGGGAGTCCACGCAGCCAGGAGGTGCTACCCCCTCAATCCAGCACCTTCTGACCAGCACACACATCCATTTCCACACACCCACACCCTCATGCTCTCATACGCACCCACTTGCACCCACACACACTCACTCACTCTCACTCGCCCTCTCCCCCACACAATCCCACATTCGCACACCCAGACCCACCCACTCTCTCTCACTCCTGTACCCACTCAATCTCGCTCCCACTCCCACTCACCCTCAGAGTCGCCCACACTCACTCGCACTCACCCATACACACACTCTCACTCGCGCTCCGATCTTCTGACATCCACTCGTGCTCTCCCCCACACACTCACCCACACTCATTCACTCTTATTACTTGGGGCGGCCATGGTGCAGATGCAGTGAGCATGAACGTGCACCAGCACCCGGCAGCAGCCAGGGAGACCACCGCCACGGGCCAGCAGCCACACCCTCGCCAACCTGCCCCAGGGCGGCCGTGGCCACAGAAGCAAGCCACCACCCCCAACACTCACCCAAAGCGACTGATCAGTGGACCACTGCAAGCACTCCGAGATGCCACCCGACACGCAACACACCACACAAAATCGACCCACCATCAACATCTCCACTCATCACTCCCTCACTCTTGCTTACTGTCTTGTTCAATCACAAGACACTCACTCCCTTGCTCGCATCTATTCATTCAGCAGCACCCAGGCATTATGACAACATGACGGACCCAGGCCTCCCACCGGGCCATCAGGCCCCTGGCAGAAGTAGGGCAGCAGGGGTGGGGGAGGGCCCCCGCCCCCCTCCACCATGCATGAATCATGTTGGGTGAGTGTTAGATGTGTGGTGTGATTGTGTGCAGGTGTGTGAACCACCAGAGTGCAGTTAAAATTGGGGGAATGGTGGTTGGAGCACTGCTAGCCACTGCTATAAGCAGTGAGGCTGCCAACCCCCCAAGCCCTCAGTGTCTATAGTGCAATTAAAATTGAGGTGAGCGCAGCCCCACTGCACAGCAGAGGGATCCCCTTCACCGACACAGTACGGCACACCCCCACCCCAAAGCTCTAAGTGTATCCAATAAGATGTATGTTACACTCAGAATTGGGGGAGGGGGGAGGTAAGACTGGGAGGAGGCGGTCCAAAAGGGAGTCTCCTCCCCCCCAAGAAGCCAGCTCACAAATTGGGTCAGGAGGCCACCCACTGCCCCCAGATACCAACCCAGGGTGAGGCCGCAAGGCCGAACAGCCCAGGACCCGCCAGCGTCGCACTCTGGCACTTCCAGTACCACAGGCATGATGGAGCAGCCACACCTACACCCTCTCCCACACATCTTGCACACACGAGCACACACAACAACAATGATAATAACAATAATGAACAATGAGCTAGACCCATACGGCGCCCTACATGCCAAGCTGCACCCCAGAGCGCCCACCACAAGCCCACCAACCACCCACCCCAAACACACACCGACAGTGGCAGGTCACCCTGCAGCCACAGTTGCCCCGTGGCAAACCAACGTCAACACAGCCACCAACCTACACCAACAGCCCCCTCAGCCACCCACGAGCACCCACATGCACCCACACTCGGTGCCAAGGACACCGGAGGCAATGCGGCAAAGAGCTCCGCCCCATGATATAACGGCAGGACAGCCAGGAAAATCCGGTCCCGAACCACCAACCCCCAGGACTCCAGACGGCCTGCGCCCGTCCACCCACAGGTAACCCTCCCCCCCCACACACACACACACCCGCATGTGCACACACACGGTCTCACCACCATATGTCCACCTACACTCACACCCAGCCCCGCATGCCCACACACAGCACACCCACACGCCCACACACGTGCACGCACCTGCTTCTGCACACACACACACACGAACCCACATACACCCACACTCATGCCCACCTGCACACACACATACGTGCGCACACTCACACACACACACACACACACACACACACACACACACACGCGCGCACGCAGGCCCCGGAAAACGGGGGGGGGCCACCCCCCGGGACACAGACATCAGCCCCCAGAGCGCTGCCAGGGCCCCGGGGAGGGCGCGACCCCGCCACACAGGGACGGGCCGGGCCAGCCCGCACCACTTGCGCACACCCAACCCCGGCCCAGAGGGGGAACGCCTAGTCTTTTCCCTTTGATGTACATTTACAAATAAGCAACACAAGTACAATAAAATAAAAAATGTTACATTTTCTTTTAAAATTTGTATTCTTGGCATTTGATTTGTAAAATATACTTTTGGGTTTTTCATTTTCTATACACTGGTCCCCAGATTCTATTAATTAGTCTGGGGCTGTCCTGGTTTCTGTGACTCATGGACCACTCTGAGTGCTGCCGTCCTGTCACAACATTAAAGACACAGTAGACACACAGGATGAGTGGATGTCAACTATTTCATGGCCTCTGCCTCAGTCTTGCTTTCTGTGTTCAAAGGTGCAGCTGCTGCTCTTCTTACTGCAGTTCAAAGACTTCAAGGTCACACATGCAGCTGCTGCCTTTATGGCCTCTTACCATTTCCCACATGCAGTGAAATTTCAAAACCTTTTAAAGATGCTTATCTTTTCCTGCCGCTTGAGTCACTGGGTTACAGTATTTTGTTTTCCGGGCAATTTGATGTGACTAAAAAGATTTATAGGAAAAGATAAGCCAAAACTCCAAAAGTTGATTTTGCCCTCTCTCTCTCTGTATGTCTGCACATGATCATGTGAAATCCTGACTGTGTTTGGATTTAAACTATAAAATGTGATCTGTGGCGGCTGTGAAGGTAAGGCTTAAATCCCTAATATGGGTTGTTGTTATTGTTGTCTTTGTCTGATGAGGGATGACAGCTACTGTGTCACAGCACAAACAACTGTAAGATGTCTGAGAGCACAACAAAAAATTCCTGGGGTTTTCTTTGCGCTGCTGCGTTTTAGCACATGAGACTTGTGCATTTGTCAGTCGTGCACATCTGTGCATCTTTACCATGCTTTCCTTGCATATATCACCCATGGGTGGAGATTTGAGCCTCCCCATTGTCTTCTTCATCTTCAACACGTCATCTCACATGTGGCATCTCTGCAAAGGGATTATACTCTATCACAATCCATGAACACGGAACATTTCGAAGATCATTTTGAGTTAAACAATGTGACCTATATTTGGAAAGCTGTAATTTCTATACTGTGGGTGTGCAGTCTGAATGGATTTCTTTCTGTTCTCTCTCATGCAAATAATTTAATTTTGAAAAAAAGACACAGTGCAAACCTTTTCTTTACCTTTGTTATTGTGACCAAGGGGACGGGCAGTTAAGCCCAACTGGTGGTTTCAACTGTCGGTAAAATTACATGATTGCTCTGTCTTTCTCATACTTCTCTATCTGCTTGCTTCACACGCTACACTGCAGAGTTTAGTTGACACCCTATAATTCATTTGCTGAAATCAGTTAGAATCAGTTCTGCACACAGCCGAACTGACACATAAGATGAACTTTTCTGATAGAATGAGGTAAAACCCCTCCCTCTTGCACGAGGGAGTGGTTAAGCTTTATAAAAACTATAGGGCCCCACTTTTGGGTAACGCACTCTCTTGGGGAATTGCCTAAAGAGTTGTGTTCCAGCGCTGCTTGTACCCATATCTCACTTTCAGTAAAATAAGTGAAAGTATACTTCATCTCTCAGTCTGGTTATTTGGCCTTCATATAAAAGAACTGGGGGTTTAAGTCATTTTAGACGCAACGCAACTCACAACCTACTGCTCCGGAGTCCGGCACTCTACCTGTGTCACCAAGAGGGGCGACCCACTTGGCAAGCCAAGTAGGAATGCTTCTATTGACTCTGTTACATATTCCCCCTCAGATTTTTGACATCGTCCCAATGTCAGAGGTGCATTTCAGCTTTAAGGGTGTCCGCCTTCTGACTATGTCAACACCAGTGAGTCCTAGCCACAACACCTCTTGTGGTGGGGACCAAGCATCACTTGTGGGACTGACACACTGGCGGTATCTGGGGAATAGGACCAATGCACCACCACTATGTCCAGCCAACAATGCCAATTGTGACTAAGGGGGCAGGCGGTTAAGCCCAAGTGGTGGTGTCCAACCGGCAGTTTGAACTCACAGCCTCCCGCTCTGGAGTCTGGAACTCTACCTGTGCCACCAAGAGGGTCAACCCACTTGGCAAGCCAAGCAGGAATTCTTCTTTTGACTCTGTTACATTATCAATAACAGCAGAGGGAAAGGTGTGACAATAACAAACACATATAGCAAACTTTGTCTATTCATCTTTAAAACAATATAGATCCGTCTTAATGTGAACATTGTTAACATCTAGACAAACTTTGAATAATTATACATAACTTTAATTGGCTTTTCCGCTTGAATTGTAGTTGTGTATGTGACCATATGACACCTGCCAGGAAAAAAGTATTCACAGATATGCTGACTGCATATAAATGAGGATGAAAAAAGCCTTTGGTTTCAGTCAGTGGTTTCTGATCTCTACATCTTGAAAACTCAACATAAGGATTGCAGGCTTCACTCTACAGGCCTCATGTACAAAGGGTGCCCACGCACACAGAAAAAAATGCTGTACGTCCCTTTCCACATAGAATTCCAGATGTATCACGAATGAAATGGCCGTGGAAATGTGTGCAATCCCACGCCAACTTCATGGCTGGTTTAAGCACGTTTCTACTGTTATTGGTCCATTGGTGACACTTAGAGGTGATGTTGGGAAACAGTTAATGATGGTAAAAAGCCAGAGACACATGATGAACAAGTAATACATCTACGTGGTATCACCCACCCCCATGAGATATATAAAGTAATAATAAAAAAAATTAAAAATAAAATTAAATATACAAATATTAAAACTGAAAGTTGAATACATTGTATATACAATAGAAATACAAATGGAAAATATAAAAGTGTGAAAAGAATAATTCACAAGTCTTGGATTGCAGAAAATATATAAAGCAAGATACAGAGAGGTGAAAACATACAAATAAAGATAGATAGATAGATAGATAGATAGATAGATAGATAGATAGATAGATAGATAGATAGATAGATAGATAGATAGAGCTGGGAAAATAAGTATTTAACACGTTAACATTTTTCTCATTAAACATAGTATTTCTGATGGAGCCATTGACTTGAGATTTTCACCAGATATCAGAAACAACCCAAGTAACCATACATACAACGAAATCAAGGCAACTGTGTGTGATATTGTTGTTTTATTATGAAGTGCAGTGTAGTGGCCATCACTTCCTCTCCCGCCACAGCACCACCCTATAAATACCAATGGGCATCCCCGTTCAGCCTCTTTGCCGATGCCCCTGCCTGGTGGCTGTATTGTGTGTGTTCAACCCAATAAAGCTGAGTTCAACTGTGCACCTGGCCTCATCATTATGGAGGTAATTCATACATAACATTTTGGCGATGAGAATAAACATGGAGGAGTGTGTTTCACTGCTTTGGCCCTTCCTGGAGCTCCCAGGCAAGCCGCTTGCGCCCTGGCCAAGATGGTTTGCTGCCTTTCAAAACTACATCATGGCACTCCACCTGGGTAAGCTAGACAAACTGAGGGCACGCACGCTTCTGGTGCATAATTTGGGGTTTGAGGGCCAGAGTATCCTGCATAAACTAGGGGTTTCCAACTCGTATGAGGACGTGGTCAAGTTGCTAGTGTGCCATTTCAGCACACTAGCATTAGGTTTCGGCAGCAACACCAAAGAGCGGATGAACCTGTCCACCAGTTTGTCGCCAACCTGAGGCAGCTGGCTAGTGAGTGTTGTTTTGGGCCACTGGAGGAAGAGGTGGTATGTGACCAGCTGGCGGAGCACACAACCAGCAATGCTTTACGAGCTAGGCTACTCTCGGCACCGAGTGACCTGACGTTATCCGAGGCTGTCAAGCTAGCTCTCCAGGTGGAGACCGCAGACAAGCTAGCTTCGGAGCTAAAGTGGTGCCAATCACAAAGGCAGCTGGGGCCCACCGCCACAGCATTAGTAGCAGACTCAGACAGCAAGGATGGCGGACCAACGACAACACGGAAACCAACACTATCAGCCGAAAGTCTGCCCCGAGAAAACCCTTGTGTATGGGTTGTGGGTCCGCGAAGCACCAATACATGGCTAGAGAATGCCCAGCTGGAGGGAAGTGCTGTAGCAAGTGTGGACGCTTGAACCATTATGCCAGGGTGTGTCGTATGTCTAAGCCGGAGAGCACACAGAGAAAAACAGTGCTGCCTGCCCCGACAACTGTCCATGCGGTGTCCTGGAGTACCAACAGGTTCACGTTCTGCAAGGTGACGCTGAATGGTGAGGAGGTGCTGCTGCTGGTCGACACGGGGGTGGAGGGATTATTATTGAATTGGGTCATGGTGAGGAAATTTTTCCACCACTACAGAACAAGAGGTAACCCAGTGCCGCTCTACGGTTATGGAGGTGGCAGACTGCTCATGGTTGGAACACTGGACTTAATGGCTAGGTACAAGTCGGCAGTGATGGCTAACTTCACATTCCATGGGACGGCCTGGGGTGACAACATCACGGATTGTGACCTGTTTTATGTACTGGGGTTCACCATTAAAGACGACGCTGGGGAAGAGTGGAGTGGTTGTGGCCAGCGGAACTGTCCGGTTCCAGTGGTGGAGGATGACGCTGTGTGGGACGAAGATTTACCAGGTACCACGGCGGTCAAGCAGGACCAGCCTCACTCAGGTTCGACGTAGGAGGGTCTCAGTGCCAGCGCTTGGGGTATGGTGGAAGAGGGTACCGAGCGTGGCAGCGAGGCACCTGCATCAGCAGGTGACACCAACGAGCTAGCCTCAGTTTCCTCCGGAGTTCGGCCACAGTGGACTGGAGGATCTGGAGCTATAACAGTGACCACTGCAGCAGCTTTACAAGTTGTGGGGGCCAGACCGACAGGCATGGAGGGACCACGTGCCAATCAGCAACACTGCAGGCAGAGCAGAGCTCCTCTGAGAGTTACGGACCTGGTCTGGGCTCAAGGGGAGGGACGTCCACGCCGGATGTGGGCCAAACAACAGCCAGAGGAACACCAAGAGCAGCTGTGCATTGTAGCTGAGCAAGGCGCAGCCTACTTCCAGCTGTCGGACAGCTCGTGGAGGCACGCCAATGAGCTGCGGCATGCCCGGGAGGAGGCTTCAGATGGCGGGTCCGGACGAGAGAGGTGGTTGATGGCGAGGAGAAGAGGCGCTCTCGTCTATGAGGTCAGCTGTGATTCTCGTGGCATGCCGCTTCCAGGGGCAGGTCTACTGAGGGGCTGCCCTGGGCCCCCCACAATCCAGTTCTACCCCTTTCTGCCAGAAGGACAGTAGTGTATTTTTGAAAAAATAATAGAATAAGTTCCAATGTTCTTATGTTTGTGTGTGTAAAAAAACCTAAACTGTTATTATTCTGGGTGTGTTTTATTTTAGTACACGGCAATGTTCTTAGTTATAAATTGACTTTTGTTTAAGTTTACAGGTGGCAGAATAACCCACCTTGCCGTGTGGGGTGGGACAGTAGTCCACCCGTTCCTCCTAGCTTAGGTTTGTTGTGTGATTGTGATCGGTCATTTAGTGATTTCAGTTATAGTTTTCTGAGTGTGTGATTCAGGTCCTAAATTGAGCAGGGTCTCAATTTTATGTGTGGTTTTGGACTTTCTACGGGGGGGGGGGGATGCAATATTGTTGTTTTATTATGAAGTGTGGTACAGTGGCGGTCACTTCCTCTCCCACCACTGCACCGCCCTATAAATACCAGCGGGCATCCCTATTGAGCCTCTTTGCCGATGCCCCCGCCTGATGGCTGTATTGTGTGTGTTCAGCCCAATAAAGCTGAGTTCAGCTGTGCACCTGGCCTCGTCATTACGGAGGTAATTCCATACATAACACTGTGTGGGGCAGGTGTAGTGTGGCTGACTACTGATTGGAGGGTCAGGGGTTCAATTCCCACTCTGTCTGCAGTCTGCTTGTTGAAGTGTCCTTGAGCAAGACACTGATCTATCTATCAACAAGACACTGTGCATGGCAGCTCTGGCACCATCATTGTGTGAATGTGTATAGCAGGATCTGTAGAGCTCTTTGGTCATTTAGAGATGAGAAAAAGAGCTATATAAGGGAATGCCATTTACAAACAAGTCATTTAATAAAGAGGAATGACACAAAGAATAAGTCTTGAACACCCTTGGTGAAATTCATATAATATTTAGTTAAAAAAAAAAGCCTTTGTTGGTAATTACAGCTTCCAGACGGCTCTTGTATGGAGAAACTGGGTGCAGGCATTGCTCAGGAGTGATTTTAGCTCATTCTTCTGTCTTCAAATCTTGAAAGTTCCATGGGTGTCTTCTATGAACTCTGATCTTCAGTTCATTCCATAGATTTTCAGTTGGATGCAGGTCAGTTGACTGGGCCATTCTAGCAGCTTTATTTTTTAGTTGAGAGTTTCCTTGGCTGTGTGTTTGGGATAATTTTCTTGCTGAAATGGCCACCCTCATTTCATCTTCAGCATCTTGTCAGATGGCAACAGGTTCTTATCAAGGATGTCTCTGTACATTTGTCCATTCATCTTTCCTTCAATTATATGAAGTCTGCCTGTACCATGTGCTGAAAAACACCCCCACACCATGATGCTCCCACCTCCAAATTTCACTGTTGATATAGTATTTTTGGGCTGATGTGCAGTGCCATTTCTCCTCCAAACATGCTGTGTGTTGTGGCATCCAAAAAGTTCAATTTTGGTCTCACCCGACCAGACTATATTCTCCCAGTATTTTACTGGGTTGCCCAAATGTTGTGCCGCAAACTTTAAATGAGCTTCAATATGCTTTTTCTTCAGTAATGGAGTCTTGCAAGGTGAGCGGGCATAGAACCCTTTTCCACTAGTACCTGTTTGGCCCGGTACAGCACAGCACAGTTCAGTTCAGTTCAGTCCGCTTGTGTTTCCATTACACCAGAGTACCACTTGATGTGGGTGGGATTTGTTACAGGGAGGCGGCGCAACCCTCCCGTGACGTAAAACAAGTGACCCAGGCAAAACACAATATGGCACGATACGAGGCGACTGCGGTCTCTGGCTTTTTTGCCAGAGTAAAGGCAAAAAAGGAGAGCAGAAGGCTATAGGCAGCAAGACGACACACTCTGGAAAAGTACTGGAGCATTTATGAAACCATATAGAGCAGTATAAAGTGGAAGACATGAGGATACGAACTACATCAGAATCAGAATCAGAATCAGGTTTATTGCCATTGTTCATGTAGTACACAAACTAGGAATTTGTCTCGGTGCAATGCTGCAACATTAAACATGATAAGATAAAAGAAATAAACTATACATGCAATAAAGTGTAGAATAAGAGTAAGTGATACTGGTCAGCAGTTAAAATATATTAGCGAGCAGCAGATACTGTGGAGAACTATATAGTGCAGTCAGTAATGCAGGAAGAAAACAGTGATGATTGACATGAGTCTGGTTGAGCTGCTGTACATAGTGCACGAGAGTCAATAAGTCACTTAGTGTTCAGCAGTCTGATGGCAGAGGGGAAGAAGCTGTTCATGTGACGGGAGGTTTTAGTCTGGATGGACCGAAGTCTTCTACCAGAGGGGAGGGGGGCAAACAGTACGTGACCAGGGTGTGAGGGATCGGCTATGATCCGGCCAGCACGCCTCCGGGTCCTGGAGATGTACAGATCCTGGAGAGATGGGAGTTTGCAGCCGATCACCTTCTCAGCAGTGCGCACGACGCGCTGCAGCCTTAGTCTGTCCCTGGCAGTGGCTCCTGCGTACCACACGGTTATGGAGGTGGTGAGGATGGACTCGATGATGGCTGTGTAGAACTGCACTAACATCTTGGTGGGTAGCTTGAGCTTCCTCTGTTGCCGCAGGAAGAACATCCTCTGCTGGGCTTTTTTGATGAGTGAGCTGATGGTCGGCTCCCATTTGAGGTCCCTGGTGATGGTAGTGCCTAGGAAGCGGAAGGAATCAGCAGTGGTGATGGGAGAGCCTGAGAGGGTGAGGGGGGGCAGAGGGGTAGTGGCTTTCCTGAAGTCTACAATCATCTCCACTGTCTTCAGAGCGTTCAGCTGCAGGTTGTTATTGTTGCACCAGGACGCCAGCTGGGCCACCTCTCTCCTGTAGGCGGACTCGTCGCCGTTGGAGATGAGCCCGATGAGGGTGGTGTCGTCCACAAACTTGATCAACTTGACAGACTGGTGGCTGGAGGTGCAGGAGTTGGTGTAAAGGGAGAAGAGTAGGGGGGAAAGTACACAGCCCTGGGGTGATCCGGTGCTGATGCTAGTATAGTCTGAGACAGTCTTTCCCAGCCGCACATGCTGCCTCCGGTCCGTCAGGAAGTCGGTGATCCACCTGCAGAGGGAGTCAGGCACGTTGAGCAGGGACAGCTTGTCCCGGAGCAGAGCGGGGCGGATGGTGTTGAATGCGGAGCTGAAGTCCACAAACAGGATCCTGGCGTAGGTTCCCGGGGAGTCCAGGTGCTGCAGGATGGAGTGGAGGGCCAGGTTGACTGCGTCGTCTACAGACCTGTTGGCTCGGTAGGCAAACTGCAGCGGGTCCAGGAGAGGGGTGGTGATGGACTTGAGGTGGGGCAGGACCAGGCGCTCAAAGGACTTCATGACTACAGAGGTGAGCGCTACAGGTCTGTAGTCATTAAGTCCAGTGATCCGTGGCTTCTTGGGGACAGGGATGATGGTGGAGGATTTGAGGCAGGACGGCACGTGGCATAACTTAAGGGAGGTGTTAAAAATGTCTGTGAAGACAGGAGCCAGCTGTTTCGCACAGTGTCTCAGGGTGGAGGGAGACACGTCGTCCGGGCCGGGGGCCTTGCGCGGGTTCAGTCTGGAGAACTGTTTGAGCACGTCCTGCTCACTGATGATAAGGGCAGGGGGGGAGGAGGAGGGGGGTGCCTTTAATGAAGTAGGGATTGTGGAGGCTGTGGAGCTGGAGGGAGGGGGGGAGTTGGACACAGATGACGAGGTGTCAAAACGGGCATAGTGTTGGGACAGTCTTTGACAAAGGGCTTTGTCATCCTGACCTTTAGGAGCCTGAGGCCGATAGTTGGTGATTTGCCTCAGTCCTCTCCACACGGAAGCCAAATCATTAGCAGTGAACTGCTGCTGGAGTCTCTCTGAATACACAGATTTAGCCCTCTTCAGCTCTCTGTTAAACCGGTATTTAACCTCCTTGTAGCAGTCCCTGTCTCCACTTTTCAGCGCTGCTTCCTTCTCCTTCCTGATCTGTCTGAGCTTAGCTGTGAACCAGGGTTTGTCATTAGAGTAACTCACCCTGGTGCGTGATGGAAGAATGACCTCTTCACAAAAGTGGATATATGAGTTCACAGTGTCCGTGTACTCATCCAGATCATGCGTGGCTCCTTTAAACATGCCCCAGTCAGATATTTCCATGCACGTTTCCAGCTTCTCCTCAGCTTCACTGGTCCGTTTCTTCGTAGTGCTCACGACAGGTTTAGTGAGCTTCAATCTCTGTCTGTATGTGGGAATGAGGTGAACCATCACGTGATCAGATAATCCCAGCGCAGCGCGAGGAACAGCGCGATATGCGTCTTTCACTGTGGTGTAACAGTGATCCAGTGTGTTTAATCCTCTGGTGTGGCATTTAATAAACTGTTTGTAGCGGGGGAGATCGTGGCTCAGATTGCACTGATTAAAGTCGCCAGCCACAATAATCAGCGAGTCTGGAAAAATCCGCTCTGTGTGTTGAATGTGATCCGCGAGCACGCGCTGAGCTTCGCGCGTGTCCGCGTCGGGAGGGGCGTACACAGCGATGAGTATAAAAGAAGCAAACTCCCGCGGGGAATAAAAAGGCTTGCAGTTGATAACAAGAAATTCCAGGGCGGGAGAACAGTGTTTGGAAATTACCGTTACATCAGAGCACCAGCTGCAGTTGATGTAGAAGCAGACTCCGCCTCCTGTGGTCTTGCCGGAAAGCTCTGTGTCACGATCAGCACGAAAGAGCTGGAAGCCGTCGAGGCGCAGCGCGCTGTCCGGTATATTTTCCCGGAGCCAGGTCTCAGTAAAGCAGAGGGCAGCCGAGGAGGCGAGGTCCCTAAAATGCATCAGCAGTCTCAGTTCATCTACCTTGTTAGAGAGAGAGTTGGTATTGGACAGAAATATGCCAGGCAGCGCCGTTCGCAAGCCTCTCCTGCGAAGCCGCACGAGAGCGCCCGCTCGTCTACCTCTCTTCCGCCGTCTCACTTTTCGAGCCAAGCAATGAACCAGATCGGCGGCAGGGGCTAAAAAAACTGGGAGGAGGTCCGTGGGGGTGAAAGTCCTGATATTTAGAAGTTCTTCACGGGTATAAGTGCAAGCAGACACACAATTGACAAACAAAAGCAAACAAAGGGCGCAGCGAAGCACCATGTCGACCACTGTGGGCGCCATCTTGGCGCCATCTCACCATCAAATATGAAGGTAAGCTAATGATTGCGACTGCTACTTTGCATTAAGTCCGCCGTACTACATTGTAATGTCGGCAAGTTATTGCTATTAGATTTTTTTTATTTTTTTTTTAAATAACTTGGTACTAAAATATGTATGCTCTGTATGTGTGTTTCAGATGGCTCTCTTGTGGCAAAATTATCGCTTCAAACCGTGGGTCTGGGCGTTCAACACAGGCTTCCAGTGATGAGATGTCACCCCAGCTTCACAAACACGCAGTGGTTACAGAACTTCAGAATGTCTGTAGAAACGTTTAGCTTCCTGTGCAACAAATTGCTCTGATCTGTGTGAAAATCACGGAGAGACTGTTGAGACATCGTGGGATGTTTCTGCTCCAGCCAGTGGTGTCGTGGCAGAAAGTAATCAGCTGCCAAAACTTGATTCTTCACTTCCGCTCTTCAAGGAGAGTAGACGCTTCTCTCTTTTCTCTCTGCTCTAGCTCCCCACTTCCCTAACTAACTGGATCCCAGCTTGCTGTCGTCTGTCTGCGTCTACTGCTGATTATCGAAAGAAATTATGGAATTGATAAGCTGGGCTTTGAACGCAATTGACACTATTTTTTCAACAAGGAATAGTGCTCCGGGGGAAGCTGTTTGCCCCGCAGGGACGGCTCCAGCGGGCTATTTACGGGTGACAAGTGTTTGGAGGATCTTGTGCCTGAGTAATCTCTCTATCGAAGATATTGAAGATTTGTATATCTTCGTAATAATGGTGACTGGGATCGTTCTGATTGGAACTGGGATTGTCCTGGTGTACCGCAAATTGCTGAAGATGGATACAACCTATCAAAATGCTGGCCACGCGAGGTGCATCCATCAAATTGAAAAAATGGAGAAGACTTTGATAGCGACAAATGGAGAACTGTCTCGGAAGGTGGATTACATCATGGTTACGCTTAAGTCTATCCACGACGGACTCAAAGCCCCGCAATGAAGGATTAAGCACTGAATCTGCAGAAGAAAATAAAGTTCTTTCTCTGTGATCAGTTCTATTTTGGCTCAATTTCCCTTACAAAAATCCTCCTGATAATCCCCAGTCTTTGTTTTTCAAAACACTGAGCACACGGCCTCCGGACAGTAGCTGCTTGGGACAATTGCCAAGGACAATTGCTGCAGCCAGACAAAACATCTTCTGCCAAAGTGTCCTTGTGCTCTTATTGATTGATACAACACTGCTTCAACACTACATCCACACTGACCCAGAAACTGACAACAAGATAACATTCACTGCTCTCCTTGTGTCCTGTGAACTCTGGTCTTGAATGTGCATCGTGGGCTTTTTTTGTCTTTGTAATCATAATATTGATTACTTATGGTCAATATTCTGAATTCAATGATTTTTTTGCTCCTTCCCATTGTATGATTTCTTATCTGTACCATCCTGTTGGCAGGCGCGTTCCAGATGCAGCCGTGTCACTGGAAATGCAGGTTCATTTTCTGTGTCAAGTCAAATTCTCTCGTATGTTATCAGTGATCTGTTAATGTACTTGGCAATAAATCTTTTTCTGATTCTGATTCTGATTCTGATTGATTGCCAAGTGCCATATTGTAGTTATGGGGTTATATTAGCCATAAAATATATATTTCAACAGGTAAACAGTACTGAGTTAGGTATAAGATATATTTAACAATTATGATGCATTTTAAGCCAAAACAAACTGGTTCTAGGACTAAAAGCAATTAAAATAATGCAGCCACAAGGTTACATGGAGAAATACATGGATTTACTGGATATATATCATATCGAGTATTGCTGACTACATGTAGATACTGTATAAATATATACGTATTCTCTGCATCAACAGTGAACTAAACATGTATTCATTTAGTATTGCACTGGGAATTTTAACAATAAACCTTTGAAATGTTTGCAGATGTGTCTCCACTTTTGTTTTATGTGTTAAGGTTACCACCAAGTGACATAAATTAAATACTAAAAGATTGGAAAAGCTGTCTAAGAACAATCCAGCAGTTTGAGAAATCACTTTTGGTTTCGTGCAAGTCTGTCAACAGAATTATGAACCATAAAGCAGTTTGTGTTAAAATGTTAAATACCATTAAACCCTAATCCAGGGGTGTCCAATCATGTGCCGTGGAGGGCCAAGACCCTGCAGGTTCTCTCTTCTACCCAGTCTCTTCAGCAGGTGTTTTCACTGATCAGCAGTCAGTGGAAGAAATTCAGTGGAATCTGCTGTTGAAGACACTGGTTGGAGATAAGCGTGCAGGGTCTTGGCCCTCCATGGCACATGATTGGACACCCCTGCCCTAACCCATTATTAGGAAGTACAGATGCTAATATGGCCCAGAATTCCTCCATATACTGGTACTATCACTAAAGTCTGCAGTGTTGGGCTGCATGGTGGCGCAGTGGTTAGCACTGTGACAGCACAGTTTACCCTCAGCCGGGGGATTGCCGGGATCGTGAGATCATGGGTTCAATCCCAGCCCCTGACCAACAGTGATCTGTGTGGAGTTTGCATGTTCTCCCCGTGTTGCGTGGGTTTACTCCGGGATTTCTCCGGTTTCCTCCCACATGCCAAAAACATGCAGGTTAGGGATACGGGGCGCTCGTGCATGCAGCGACCAGCAGCTGGTGGCTTGTCACCAGACTGCAAAACAAATCTACCTACGGGTACAAATAAGTAACAAAAAAAAAAAAGTGTCTTCTGCACTGACACACCCAACAATACAGTCTTCAGTAAATAAAATAATTGTTTTTGGTTACTGTAATGTAGTAATGTGGTCTGCCACTAGGGGCGCTGTTAAGTGTTGTATGCAGATTACGAAGGAGAGTAAAAACGGTTGTTGTTGACGTTACTGAAGACCTCGCTGTCCTGTCTGTTTATTCCACTTGCTCTCCTTAAAATCACACTAAAATACATTATATGGTGTCAGAAGTGTCACTCATACAAAGATGGACCAACTAAAACCACCGAACAGTCTGTCGCTGGAAGGAAACCTCGCAGAAAACTGGCATTCGTGGATCCAGAAGTTTGAGCTGTACCTGATTGCTAGCGGCATAGCTGAAAAATCAGAGAAAATAAAATGTGCTACGTTTCTTCATGTGGCAGGTGACGAAGCTATTAAGGTATTTAATACCATGGACTTTGATGATGATGATGTGGATGATTTTGACATCCTAAAAGAAAGATTTAGGCAATATTGTGAGCCAAGAAAAAATATAACCTACCTGAGGCACATATTTTTCACAGAGTACAAGGCAAGAGTGAACCTATCGATGCATATGTGACAGACCTGAAAAACAAGGCCAAATGACTGTGAGTTTGGACTGTTAACTGATTCACTCATAAAGAGATCGTATTGTGTGTGGAGTCACCAATGACCAGGTGAGAGGCAAGATTGCATTAGAGAACCAGACTTATCCTGAGTAAAGCTGTGGATATATGCAGAGCTAATGAAGCCACACAAAGCCATATGAAGCTTACAAGAAGAAACAGAAGTTTCAGTAAACAAGCTAAGCAAATAAAGCTAACTAAGAGGTCTAAAGAAAGTGACGTCCACACAAAAAGAGAATGCAATAAATGTGGGTATAACATGAGCCTCGCAAGTGTCCTGCGTATGGGCAACGTAAAGTCTGCTCACGAAAAAAACCATTTTGCTCGCATGTGCCACACAAGGATGCACAAGAAAGCAGAGAAAGTTCACACAGACAGGAGAAAAATGTGAATGAGATAGAACAAGAGGAAAAAGAAATGTTTATTGGGACCATTGAGCCAAAGAGAAGAGAAAATAAAAAGCCAGCTCATGTTGATACGATGAATGTCGAAGAAGCTGAAAAATCAAGATGGACAGAAGTTCTGATAATGAATGGTGAACAGGTCGTCTTCAGATTAGATACGGGTGCATGTTGCAATGTGCTACCTCTCAAAATCTTAAAGAAAGTGACCAAAGGAGTTATGCTACTGTTTGAATCCAGGACAAAGTTAGTATCATATTCTCGCCACAAGATGGAACCAGTGGGCATGGCAAAGCTGAAATGTGAATAAAACTCAAGAACAGGAGCTTGAATTTCAAGTTATAAAAGCTGATTTGCCAGCGATCCTTGGAAGGGATTCATGTGAACAACTGGGACTGATAACCAGAGTCCACAAGGTGGATAGAGAAGAGGAAACTGACATTCCGACAGAATACAAGATGTGTTACAGGACTGGGGTGTTGTACCGGGACTACATCACATTCAGGTCGACCCAGCTGTAACTCCAGTGATTCACCCACCCAGAAAGGTGCCTTTAGCACTGAGGATGATATAAAAAAGAACTAGAAAGAATGGAGACTCTGGGTGTGATTGAGAAGCAAACAGAGCCCACTGATTGGGTCAACAGCATGGTCATTGTCAAGAAAGCAAATAAAAGAATAAGAATATGCATAGATCCTCAAGATCTTAACAAAGCTATAAAAAGAGAGCACTATCCTCTATGAACAGTGGAAGAAGTCGTTGCAGAGATGCCGAATGCAAAGGTGTTTTCAGTGCTAGACGCAAACCATGACTTCTGGCAAATACAGCTTGATGAAGAAGCTCCAAGTTATGTACCTTTAACACACCATTTGGTAGATACCAATTTAAGAGGCTTCCCTTTGGTGTGTCATCAGCCCCAGAAGTCTTCCAAAAGTACATCGCCAGAGACTGGAGGACCTGGAAGGAGTTGAGAATGTATGGATGACATCCTGGTGTGGGGTGTAAATAAAGAACAACATGACAAAAGGCTGAGACAACTACTGGAAGAGTGAAAAGCATTAATCTGAAACTGGACGAGGGACAAATGTAAGATTGGCATGACTGAAATACGATATATTGGACACATTTTGAGTGCAGAAGGCCCTGAAGCCAGACAAGAAAAAGTCAGAGCAATAGTTAACATGCCTCAACCAGAAGAGTGGCTGCACTCAGAAGATTTCTCGGTATGGTGCAGTACCTTGCAAAGTTCATACCAACCTGTCAGAGGTAAGTGCATCACTCAGAAAACTTCTGGAAGGAGAAGAAGTTGCCATGGCTCTGGGAGTCACAGCAACAAAAAGAGCTTTGAAAGCTGAAGTCACTTGTCAGTGAAACCCCCTGTGCTGAGATTTTATGGACATAAATAAACCAGTTACATTGTCTGTGGATGCAAGCTCTGAAGGATTGGGAGCTGTGATATGCAAGAGGGTCAGCCAGTGGCTTATGGTTCAAGATCGCTAACAGACACACAGAAAAGAATGCACAAATTGAAAGGGACTTTTGGCCTATTGTGTATGGCTGTGAGAAATTCAAGCAGTATCTGTATGGAAGACCAGTACAGGTTGAGTCAGACCATAAACCCACTGGAAGCTGTGTTCAAAAAGGATTGCATAAAGCACCACCCAGACTACAGCGTATGCTGATGAGTCTGCGCCTTTCGCCTGCAGGTTACATATAAACCAGGCAAAGACTTGTACATTGCAGACATCTGAGCAGAGCTTTTCTTAAAGAGCAGACAGAAAAACTATGGAGGAGGAACTTGAGTTAATCTCTTACAGCACACCTACCTGTCTCAGAGGAAAAGCTGAAGATATCAGAAAGCAACAGCAGCAGATGAGGAACTGCAAATGTTAATGAAAGCAGTTCAGTCAGGATGGCCAGCACAAGTCAGTCAAGTTCCAGCTGAGATAAGGAAGTATTGGACATTCAGAGAGGAACTCACATGCTCAGAAGGACTAATATTCAAGAACTCCAGATTGTGGTGCCTCAAAGCCTGAGAAAGGAAATGCTTCAGAAAATCATGAAGCACATCTTGGCGTTGTTAAATGCAAAGAAAGAGCAGACGATGTTTTGTTTTGCCAGTATGTCTAAACAAATAGAGAAAAAGTGCTAAGGTGTTCTATCTGTAACACCACACAAGAGGACAAATGTCACAGAACACTTCAGAGTCATGACATTCCCAGCAGAGCTTGGGAAAAAGTTGGTGTTGGTCTTTCCAATTTGACAAGGTGATTATCTACTGTGTGTAGATTATTACTCAAAATATCCTGACATGCCAAATTGCACAAACAACAAGCAAACTGTCATTGTAGCTCTTAAATCTATGTTTGCCAGCAATGGAAATTCCAGACGAGCCTCATGTCAGGACAATGGACCACAGTTTTCAAGTGCCAGAGTTCAGGACGTTTGCAGAACGCAACGAGTTTAACACACCACATCGAGCGGGATACCCACAATCAAATGGGCAACGTGAACGTGCAATTCAAACCATAAAAAACCCTACTGAAGAAGGCACAAGAGAGCCAAGGAGATCCTTATATTGCTCTTCTTGAATACAGAAATTCGCCCTTGGATGGAGTCAAATTGTCTCCAGCACAATTGTTGATGAATAGGAGACTGAAAACAAAATTGCCAACATCAGTTCAGCTGTTAATGCCACAGCTGAACAAGAATAAGCAAAAACAACTGAAGGAGAGACAGATGAGACAGAAACATTACTTTGACCGTGGAGCCAGAGCCTTACCTGCTCTACAAGAGGGAGAGACAGTTAGATTCAGAGCTGAGAATACATGGCAACCAGCTATTGTGGTAAAGAGCCACAACACACCAAGATCATTTGTGATTCAGACCCCTGGGGGATGTAAATTCAGGAGAAACAGGCGCCATCTACTGAAGTGCAGAGAAGAAAGTGTTCCTAAAACCACAAACACTGATCAGGAGGATTTCCCGACCCCTGCTTGTGAGCCAACAGAGACCATCTCATCGGAGCAAGCACCTGTTCATTCTCCTGTAAAGAAAACTGAGAATTCCAAAGCAGTTACTGAAGAGCCAAGGAAAACTTCACGCTTTGGCAGACTGATTAAACCCCCACAACGTTATACAATGTGAAACAACATAAAGAAATGTTCAAGTGTATCTTAAGGGATGTTAGCCCTGTAATGAAAAGAAAAGCAGTTGTTCAGGTTAAAACCATACTTTTTAACTTGTGAGTCATATTAGGATTTATTGTTTTTCTGTAACAATACAGTATGATATTCTACTTCTAAAGAAGGGAGATGTAATGTAGTAATGTGGTCTGCCACTAGGGGTGCTGTTAAGTGTTGTATGCAGATTAAGAAGGAGAGTAAAAACGGTTGTTGTTGACGTTACTGAAGACCTCGCTGACCTGTTTGTTTATTCCACTTGCTCTCCTTAACAACACAATAAAATACATTACAGTTACTTTTTCTTAACAATGAGCAATTATTTTCAACATCACCGATAAATGGTTTGTACTGTTGACTCTTTTCCCACCAGTGTCTTAACAGACAAAATAGAAAATCATGATGCAAACACGTAAGTCACTAAATTGTTTATTGCAATCAGCAGCAAATTCCAGATTATGTAGAATCTGCAAAAATTGAAACTGTAAAAAAAAAAAAAAAAAATAGAATGGGTCACACACGCAGGCCACACTGCCTCACTGAGAAGCAACTGGATGTGCTGCTCACACTGGTCCTGGTTCAGCAGATCTTCAGCCTGCATCTCTGTAAATAGTGACACAAGGTCCGGTTTGGGGTGGATCATTTTCCTCTTGCCTAGACAAAAGACAGAAATGGGTGGTGGTTAATCAAAGCAAGTTTAAAACCTATTTGAGAAATAAACTTGTTGCTAAAAGCCAGTGGTGGAATGTGACAAAAAAGTACTTTATTGTTGTATTTAACCACAATTTTCATGTAGCCGCACTTCAGTAAAGTAGATTTTACAAGGACTGGGTTACGTTTAAAATCATTTGTTTTTACTGTGGCCTCAGCAATCAGAATGAGTTGATATATTCAGTTGAATGGAATCTAGTACTTTAACTGAGGGTGTGCATCCCCGCGTATGGAGTCACTCAGTCAAAATATGTAATTTTTATCAATTAAAGTTTAGCCACCACTCTGTCACTGCTGTGTCACCCTGGCTTCAAGTGTGGGTGGTGTTTTGTACTTGAATTGCTAAAATATAAAAGGAAGCACTACAATGGGTCTCAGATATTTGTAATGTGTCCTGTTATTGTCATGAACCGAGTGCTGGAGATTTCTACCAGACGCGGTTTCATGGCTTTTTTCCTGCTTATTTACTTATCTGTGCTAGTTACCGTTAGGCCCAGAAATATTTGGACAGTGACACAATCTTCATGATTTGGGCTCTGCATGCCACCACATTGGATTTGAAATGAAACAACTACAACGGAATTGAAGTGCAGACTTTAAGGTTTAAAACAAGGGGTTGAACAAAAATATATGATTAAACATGTAGGAATTGTAGCTATTTTTATACAAACGCTCCTCATTTCAGGGGCTCAAAAGTAATTGGACAAATAAACATAACCCTAAGTAAACTGTTACTTTTCAATATTTTGTTGAGAATCCTTTGCAGGCAATGACTGCCTGAAGTCTGGAACCCATGGACATCACCAAACGCTGGGTTTCCTCCTTTGTGATGCTTTGCCAGGCCTTTACTGCAGCTGTCTTCAGTTGTTGCTTGTTTGTGGGTCTTTCTGCCTTAAGTTTTGTCTTGAGCAAGTGAAATGCATGCTCGATTGGGTTGAGATCTGGTGACTGACTCGGCCATTGCAGAATATTCCACTTCGTTGCTTTAAAAAACTCCTGGTTTGCTTTTGCAGTATGTTTTGGATCATTGTCCATCTGTACTGTGAAGCGCCGTCCAATCAACTTTGCTGCATTTGGCTGAATCTGAGCAGAAAGTATATCCTTATACACTTCAGAATTCATCCGGCTGCTTCTGTCTTTTGTCACATCATCAATAAACACAACTGACCCAGTGCCATTGGAAACCATGCATGCCCATGCCATCACACTGCCTCCACCATGTTTTACAGAAGATGTAGTGCTTTGGATCATGAGCTGTTCCAATTCTTCTCCAAACTTTCTTCTTCCCTTCATTCTGGTACAGGTTGATCTTAGTCTCATCTGTCCAAAGAATGCTGTTCCAGAACTGGGCTGGCTTCTTCAGGTGTTTTTTGGCAAAGTCAATTCTGGCCTTTCTATTTTTGAGGCTGATTAATGGTTTGCACCTTGTGGTGAATCCTTTATATTTACTCTCATGAAGTCTTCTCTTTATGGTAGACTTAGATACTGATACACCTACTTCCTGGAGAGTGTTCTTCACTTGAGTGGATGTTGTGAAGGGTTGTTCTTCACCATGGAAAGGATTCTGTGATCATCCACCACTGTTGTCTTCCGTGGACATCCAGGCCTTTTTGAGTTCCCAAGCTCACCAGTGCACTCTTTTTTCTCAGAATGTACCAAACTGTTGATTTGGCCACTCCTAACATTTCTGCTATCTCTCTGATGGATTTCTTCTTTTTTTTCAGCCTCAGGATGGTCTGTTTCACCTCCATTGAGAGCTCCTTTGACCGCATGTTATGTGCTCACAGCAACAGCTTCCAAATGCAAACGCCACACCTGGAATCAACTCCAGACCTTTTAACTACTTAATTGATGACAGGTTAACGAGGGAAGAGCCCATGCAGCCTTGTTATCTTTTTTGCAGCCTTCTGAGTCAATTGTCCAATTACTTTTGGTCCCTTGAAAAAGAGGCGGCTACGTATTAAAGAGCTGTAATTCCTAAACCCTTGCTCCAATTTGGATGTGAATACTCTCAAATTACAGCTGAGAGTCTGCACTTTAAGCCCATATTGATTATATAATTGTATCTTGAATATGTTTCGTAAACAGCTAAAATAACAAAACTTGTGTCACTGTCCAAATATTTCTGGGCCTAACTGTATGCCTGTTTGGGGTTTTGTGTTCCTGTTCTGCTTGTCCTTTTCTTGTTATATTTTTATTCTGTATTTATGTATATTTATTTGGTATGTTATTTTATTCTTTATTTCTCTAGTTTACCTTTTTACTGTTGACAGCTGTCAGGGGCATGAAGCTTCATGTGGGCATGCACTGTCAGCTGTCAGGTTGGTTCACCTCCCTCTCACTCACTCAGCTGATTCTAATCATGTATCCTCACTTTCTCCTGCCCGTTCAGGTGCCCACACCTGTTGTTTATTTTGTTAATGAATTTTGATCCCTATTTTAGGGGCTCTGTGTCATGGGCAGCGGGAGCGCGCCCCTCCCCTCTGGTCTCACCTTCATCAACTCATCACTGCACCTTAGGCAGAAGACACACCTGCACCCACTCATCAGCCAGCGTACTTAAGGAGGTTCCCTCTGCACAGTCTACGCTGGCTCGTCTGGGTATACTGCCCGTGTTCGGACTTGCTTTATTTAATTGTGATCATTAACGCGTCATTAACCATCTCTCTTCTCCTTCTTCCCAGGTTGCTGCCATCGTGTAGGTGTGTCACCGGGACTGCGTGCGCTTTCCTACCCTACCTCACTGCCCTTCAGCACCTTCATCTCCCCGGTCAGGCACCATCAGCTCCATTCCCCCTCCTACCCTACTGGTTCGTCTTCTGCCGGTCATCCCTGGATTTCCCATGTAAGTGGCAATTTGGCTTACCCATCTTCCTCTTACTCTACTCCTCAGCTCACGGCTCTCGTCTTCTCTCGACAGGTCCATTTCCTCTGGCGAGTGACTGTTTCTGTAGCTGTGCGCTGTTATTTAGCTACTAATAAAACTGTCAAATGTGCCCCTCAGTGTGGTTCCATCCTGTGTTTGATATTGTGTGCGTGATTGATTCTACACTTGGGGTGTGTGTGATTTGCACTGTAGATAGGTAAAACACAATCTCGTTCTACTGTACATGATTGGTTGTACGGTTGAATGACAATAAGGGTGATTTAATTTAATTTAATTTAATTTAATTTAAAGTGAGCTGTCAAGAATTTAAGACGCCATGACACTCTGCACCATTGTATGGTGCAGCGTCCTACTTTCTTCTCACAACTCAAACACATAAGTTCACTGTCTGTGCTGCATGTGTAACTGGGTTTTTTTTCTCCCGGTTTAGCCGGCGATACTCTTGCCTTAGCTGGGCTATTTTGCTGGCCTGTGTCTCTTCCTTTCCGCAAGTTTTGTTTTGTTATCCTGTTGTGTTTATTTAATAAATTTTGCAAACTCACGGCCGGCATTTGATGCCTTTTTCCCCTGCCCTGAAGGGCGCGTTTTGACAGTTATTATAGTACTGCATGAGTTTATTTTTTTATTTTATTTTTTTTTTGTTACTTATTTGTACCCGTAGGTAGATTTGGTTTGCAGTCTGGTGACAAGCCACCGGCTGCCGGTCGCTGCGTGCGCCCTAAACCTACATGTTTTTGGTATGCGGGAGGAAACCGGAGAAATCCCGGAGTAAACCCACGCAACACGGGGAGAACATGCAAACTCCACACAGCTCACTGTTGGTCGGGGGCTGGGATCGAACCCACGATCTCATGATCCCCGCAATCCCCCGGCCGAGGGTAAAACTGTGCTGCCACAGTGCTAAACCACTGCGCCACCGTGCAGCCCATGAGTTTATTGACAATAGACTATAAACTACACATATAAACTAAATTATAATGTTGACTGAACAACTCCCATTCCCCAAAGTGCAAGACACACTATTATGAATATAACTCATAAAGGATCCCACAAGTGATCTGACAAAAAAAAGAAATAAATAAACAATTTTGCTTATTTTACAGCAGCTAATATTGGATGTGCCATACATTTTCAATTATTCTGTATCTGATACTCACACAATCAAATAAATCTCAGTTCAGTCCCTTTCATATTAAGTGGAAATTGTGCTACTTTAATTTTGGCACGTTACCTACACTTTAACTTAAAAAGCAAAGGATTTGAGGTCTTTGTCCACCACTACTAAAAATATAACGGGATGTGCAACTTACCAGTCATAACAGCTAAACGTTGCCAGTGTCACAGCAGATGCTGGTCGGGCTCTAGAATGAAAATACAACTTAAGTACATGCACAGCAAGAAAGTGCAACATGTAAAAAAACACCTTTTTCACCAAGATTACAACTAACTTATTTCATCAGATATTGTCAACACAAGCGCAAAATACAAGGACAGCATGGAACACGGAGTTAGCATTGCTGGCTAACTAGCTAGCTCACTATTTGCACACAAGAGACAACGTTGTTGTCCGTTCAAAGTGAACTTTCCACTGCTGGGATAAATAACATAAAAGATGCATAATATCACATCATATCACATCACTCACCATCCTCTATATCCTAATATCATGGCTTTCAACTGCTGAAGTTGGGTGCTCCCGCGGCCGTAAATTCATTTCGGGCAGCTCCGTCTAGTTCCCTCTGGATTCTCTCATCAGCCGAAAGGCACAGAAAACTCTGCTGGACCGCGGTGTTGATTTCTGTGAAGCCATTCTGTCGTTGTTGTTGTTGTTGTTGTTTATACTGACGCTTGCTTGCTGGCACATGGACAAATCTTTGCAAATGGTGGCTCGAGATTCTGTAATTCAGCCTCAAACGTCGCTCTCATGACGTTACGCCCGGGCCAATCAGTGGCCTGTAGTCTTTTTACGTCACATTTTCAGGTCTGTACAGCATGCTTAGAACCACTCGGGAGCGGGTCTGAAAAATCGGGACGGTTGCTGTTGCAGTTCCTAATGGAAAAGCCTTCAAAGCGTATCGAACCGAACAGGGCCAAACAGGTACTAGTAGAAAAGGGCCATTATTGTTTTCTTTGAAACAGTAGTACCTGATAACTCCAAGACTTTCTGGAGCTCTCCACGAGTAGGCTTTGGCTGTTGGATAACTCTTCTGATAATTCTTTTTACTCTTCTGTCAGAAATCTTGCGAGGAGCTTCTGGTCGTGCCCGGTATATGGTAAAATGATGTTCTTTCCACTTCCGAATGATGGCTCCAACAGTGCTCACTGGAGCATTCAGCAGTTTAGAAACGCACCTGCAATCAATATCATCATTATGTTTGGCAAGAATAAGGTTGCAAAGGTCTAGAGCAGGGGTGTCCAAACTTTTTGCAAAGAGGGCCAGATTTGGTCAGGTGAAAATGTATGGGGGCCGACCATTCAGCCTGACATCCCTCAAACCATTACCATTGTAAGTTACCATGTAAATATGTAAATTTATATATATATATATATATATCACTTTGCTGTCTGCAGCTAGGTTGACATTGCAAATGAGAATCTGTTGTCAACTGCATTACCACCAGGATAGTTAAAGGTTAAAATAATAATAAATTACATACAAATAAATTTGACTGAATATTTTTAGAAACGTGTATTTATTGATTTTGTTTCAACAAATCACATCCCAGTGCATTTTGACAAAGAATAGTATAGTCAAACTAAATGACAGAAATTTGACAAAACTGTGGTTTGATCATCACAAAAAAATTAATTCACTGAGACTTTGGAATTTATTCTCCTCAGAAGAACAAAAGAAATGTCCCTGCATTAATGTGAAGGGTGACACTGGTGTTTCGACTGCAGTAAGGTGGCCAGGTCTGGCTCAAAAGCAATGGTTTTGATGCGCAAGATGTCACGCAGGTGAGAGTCACTTAGTCTTGTCCTCACACGGTTCTTGTTAATGTTCATAACCGAGAATGTCTTCTCGCACAAGTATGTCGAGCCAAACAAGCTCAGCATTTTCTTAGCAAATGTTCGAATCTCTTGGAACCTGTCTTTGTCCAGCTGGCGGTAAAAGTCGACGAGAGGGAGTTATTGGTGACGACCGTGACACTCCGCGTCACACTGCAGCTCAATGAGCTCCAGCTGCAGGTGGTCTGGAGCGTCATTAGGATCCACGGAAAAAGGAGTGGAAAAAAGTGTGATCTCCTTTTCAATTGCTGCAAAATCCCTGAAACGCTGTTGAAACTCCTCAGTCAGAGATGAGATGTTTTCTGCATACCTCCTCATTTGCGCACTGATATTGTTTTCTGGAAAACTGGTCATCATTTCCTGCAGTGATGGGAAATGTGTGGTATTGGGCTGTGTTTGTGACAGGTGCCTTTGGAAAAGTAGCAGCTTTGTCCGAAAAGCTTTTATGTATGAATACAGTTGGCTCACCACTGCATTTTGCCTCTGAAGGCTCATGTTCAGCGGGTTCAGATGTCGTGTTATGTCAACTAAAAATCCAAAATCAGCCAGCCAAACAGGATCGCAGAGTTCCGGCATCGGTTGTCCCTTTTGTGCCAAGAATAGTCCAATTTCCTTTCTGAGAGAGAAGAATCGCTGCAGTGCAGACCCCCGACTGAGCCATCTTATGTCATTGTGATACACAACATCTCCATATTCAGCGTGGATGTCGAGTAGAAACTGTTGAAACTGGCGGTGGCACAGGGCTCTGGAGCAAATATAATTAATAGCCTTTATCACCGGTTTCATAACGTGATCATATTTCAGATGTTTGGCACATAGAACTTGTTGGTGAATAATACAGTGGAGTTTTATAGCTTTGCCGCCTTCTTCACTGACTTTTTTACAGACTAGCGTTGATAGCCCACTTTGCTCACCAACCATGGCAGGTGCGCCGTCCGTAATAATCCCAGTGATTTTATTCCATTGCAGTTTCATGTCATTCACGGTGGAACAAACAGCAGCAAACAAATCTGTTCCTCTGGTTTGGTCCTTAAGGCTCTGAAGGTCAAGGAGCTCTTCACTCACGTTCATTTCATTGTCCACTCCTCTCAAAAAAATCAGTAACTGAGCGGTGTCAGATGCATCCGCACTTTCGTCGCAGGCTAACGAAAAAAAGTCAAACTCCACTCCTTTTGCCTCTAACTGTCCCTTGATGTTAGATGAAATTTCTTCAATCCTCCGTGCCACAGTGCTACGACCCAGGCAGACATTGGCAAACTCTTGCTTTTTCTCAGTACAAATTTTCTCCACCATTTTCATCACGCAGTCTTTAATGAACTCACCCTCAGTAAAAGGTTTGCAGTGCTTGGCAATCAGCATGGCCACTTCGTAGCTTGCCTTTGTAGAATTTTCATTTGTGTCACGGGCTCTTGTGAACAAGCGCTGCTGTGCTGTCAAAACAGCTTCCAGTTGCTTCAGTTTTTCGGCGCGTTCGTTCGTCGTTAGCTTGTCGTAATTAGCATGTTTCGTCTGGTAGTGCCTCTTAATATTGAACTCTTTGAAAACAGCCACAGTCTCTTGGCAAATTAGGCAGACACAGTTGTTTCGTATGTCAGTGAAAAAATACTCCGATTTCCACTTGTCCTGGAAACGGCAGCCCTCGCTATCAACTTTCCTCTTTTTATTTCCAGTTGCCATTTTAGAAATGAGCTAAAAACATACCACAGGGGTAAAAGTTCACACAGGGGTCACGCGACAAGAATGCGGCCACAGGTCTACTGCCACCCTCTGGTGAAATATAAAATTGCTGTTTTTGGTATGTGTGTATTGTGGGAAACTGTGCTGGCGTGCCACATATTATTGATTTTATGACAGGACGCTTCGGGCCGGTGGAAATTTGGACACTGGCCGGATTTGGCCCGGGGGCCGGACTTTGGGCATGTCTGGTCTAGAGAGAGCTCTTTGTGTCTACCCATCATGCGTTCTTTGTAGTGTGACAATCTTTTTAAAGGCTATCAATCAGGACTTAACCAGCTGAAATTAATTTGCACTGATGGGGGATGGGATGGCTTCCTTATTTCTGATGGATTTCAGTTGGTTTCTTGGCTTTATATGCTTTTTTGCACCTCTTTTCAATATTTTCTGTATTCTCAGTGTCATTCCACTTTATTAAATATAACTTGTTTTGTCAACACAGTTGCCTTGGTTTCTTTGTATGTATGGGTTACTTGGGTTGTTACTGATATCTGACATAACGTTCGGCTCAGGAGACGCACACACACAGGCTCAGAGTAGTTCAAACTGTTTATTAACAACAGGGATGTTTGGGTGCGTGTCTGCGGAATGTTAATGTGTTGGTGGTGGCGTCTGCTTCGGACCCAGAGGCAGGAGACCGTTCAGCCGGCAACCCTATGGGAGAAATCAGACACAGGGTGATGAGCACACACCAACACGGGAGGAGAATAGGCGAGGGAGAGAAGCTTACTTGTTTGGGCAGATGACTGGCGCTTCAAGGATGGAAGCCCGGGAGACAGCCACCTGCAGGGCTCGGTGCAGCAGCGAGGAGAGACGAGGGACGGGATTGTCCGCCGCCGAGGAATCCACCTGTGCACAGGGGAGCAGACTGGAGAGATGAGGTAAGTGAACTTCTTACCGGAGATGAGGATGCTGAAGAGAATGTGGTAGAAGTCCATACAAAGGAAATGAAGTCTACGGCTTCAGGCCGACGCTCAGGGCGAGGCGGCTTTTATCCTTCGCCGCTGACGAGTAGCAGGTGCGTGAGCAGGTGGCGCCGCTGATGAATGGCGCGGCGTGACAATATCTGGTGAAAATCTCAGGTCAGTGGCTCCATCAGAAATATGTTTAATGAAAAAAAGATTGACGTGTTCAATACCTATTTTCTCAGCTGCATAAGTGTGTTTGGCTTTATCAAGATTGTGGGAAACCCACTCAGTAGTTTTCCCTCAGACTGAAAAGGTGGCAGATCAAAGGTGCTGGGGGGCAAGGGGAATTGTCATGGGGGGTTGATACGTTTAGGTTGTTTGCAGATGATGTTGTCCTGTTAGCTTCATCCAGCAATGACCTACAGCTCTTGCTGGGACGGTTTGCCGCTGAGTGTGAAGCGGCTGGGATGAGAATCAACACCTCCAAGTCCGAGTCCATGGTCCTCAGCCGGAAAAAGGTGGATTGTCCTCTCCGGGTTGGGGACAGGCTCCTGCCCCAAGTGGAGGAGTTTAAGTATCTTGGGGTCTTGTTCACGAGTGAGGGGAAAATGGAGCGAGAGATCGACAGACGGATTGGAGCAGCATCTGCAGTGATGCGGACGTTGTACCGGTCTGTTGTGGTGAAGAGGGAGCTTAGTTCTAAGGCAAAGCTGTCGATTTACCAGTCAATCTACGTTCCTACTCTCACCTATGGTCACGAGCTTTGGGTAATGACCGAAAGAACGAGATCGCGGATACAAGCGGCTGAAATGAGCTTTCTCCGTAGGATTGCGGGACTCACCCTCAGAGATAGGGTGAGGAGCTCAGTCATCCGGGAGAGGCTCAGAGTAGAACTGCTGCTCCTCCACATTGAAAGGAGTCAGTTGAGATGGTATGGGCATCTGATTAGGATGCCTCCTGGACGCCTCCCACTTGAGGTGTTTCAGGCACGTCCCACTGGGAGGAGACCACGGGGCAGACCCAGGACTCGGTGGAGAGACTATGTCTCCCAGCTGGTCTGGGAATGCCTTGGTATCCTCTCTGAAGAGCTGGAGCAGGTGGCGGGGGAGAGGGAAGTCTGGGCTTCTCTGCTTGAACTGCTGCCTCCGCGACCCGGACCTCCGGAAAAGCGGTAGAAGATGGATGGATGGATGGATGAGTTGATACGTAAATACAGTACCTCAGGTAGTGGAGGAGGATTAATATAAAAGAGAGTGCCTTCAATCTGTGTGACTACTGTTTTGGATTCCGGTGGATGTGAGAGGAAGAGAATAAAGTTTCATCTGCTCTGAATGCTCGGCCTGATTATTCATCTCTCCACAAGATAATCTTGAAATTTGGCTTTCAAAAGAGCTAATACATATGATTTGTGTGTATAGCCCCTTTCAGAGTACCCCAGCAATACAGGAAACCCCAGTACAATCTGGATTTCCTCTGCTGAATTGAATAGGTTCGTCACACTATTGATGTGGGCGAAATGACTCTACAGTCATCATGGGCTGTTGCCCACCTCACCTCAGGGAGGTGTTAATTGATGCTACTGGAACCTTGTGGCTCACCAACTGTAGCTTGAAAGCAGGTCAGGTGTGAGTTTTGTGTATATTTGCTGTTAGATTGTTTTTTTTAATTAATTGGTTTCTGTCTGATATGATGTAATGGATACCAGTCCAAACTTTGGTGTGCAGTGTATGCAGTAACCAACAGCAGCATCACTTACTGTTTCTTCACTAACTATTAAACCTGTCTTCCTTGTGAGTGGATGGGTTCTGTCATGACTTTCCAACATTACAAGTAATGTCAGGCTAAACTGTATTTCAATGCTCTCAGAAGCACGGGAAGAAAACATTTCGTTTTTGTTTTGTTTTTTTGTGGGATTATATATTAAGTTGATGATATGAAGCCTTTTTTAAAATAACTGGATGAAATAGGGTGGGACAGTGAGGGAGCCTCCACAATCATATACTAATAAGTTGCCAAACACAAAAGTTACCTATCGGAAAAGCTCTACGTTGTCTTCTCGCATGTCTATACCCGTAATGTGCATGACTTTCATCCGCATAATGTAAAAGTAGCAATAGAGGTCATAAACTCATCAGTAAGCATCCACAGTATATCAGTGCTGACTTACAGTATACTCATACACATGTTTAAGTTACTTCTGCATTGGTTTCACTTTTCGTATCAAGAGACTAAGCCCATCATCATGCATGGTAAAACAATGTTGTAGAATTGATAGCAAACAGCAACATTGGAGGTATGCATTTGAGGGCTGCGCTCATTCCCAACTTCACTTTTGTTCTGTGGGAGGCTTGCATCAAACACAGCTTAATGTAACACCCATGTGTTCTTTAATCTCCATCTCCTTTTCCTCCAAGTCAATTTTCTCTTGATTAACTTCCCTTCATAAACACAAGAGCAGATGAGTGAAGCTTCTGTTCACAGAACCAAGAGAAGGGAAGAAACGCCTAAATGGAAGCCAATCGCATGAATAAAATTTTCACCACTGGACAAAAAAGAAAACCCACCATAAGAGGCAGACATATAAAAGAATTCGAGTAAGTTAAAAACAAAGCAAGAATAAATTATTAAAGTGGTCAATTTATTTGAAAAAAGCAGCACAATTCTTCCATACAATATTATTTTTGTTCACATTGTGAATATTATGTGTCCTTCGGTTTCATAAATCATCTCCACCACATTACCAAGTAAACCAGTAGCTACATACATTAAATAAAATATAAAATGTTAAATAAATGGTCATCAATTCATAAATAAATTATAAATAAATAAATAAAAATAAATAATAAATGCACCATTGCATACATTCAGAACTGTGAAATGTATAAAAATCTACATGTAATACATTCACCGCGCCATTTGTTTCACATGTCAAAGACAGGACGGAGGATTATCTTCGAGCTGTGTTGTTAAGTCTCCGGAAGAAATTAATGTAATTCTCACACCAATAGCTGGTGGCTTGTTTCATTAGGCACTTCGCTTTCTGGAAATGAAAAACAGGAGGGTATGAGCTTGTGTCTGGATGCCTGGGAAAGACCAATGTGGCACTCTAATCCATGTAGAGCTCACCTCATCAGTTGCTGACAGAGGTTGTGTTGCCAGTTCCTTCAAGTTTCCCTCAAGCTTGTCCACATGGTCCCTGTCTTCTCCATGCACAGTTGCATTTTTGAGAAGGTTTTGCAGCTCTTTCTTTATCACATCCACACAGGAGGACTTCAATGGATGAATGACAGTGTTATTAACACACGTAAATGCATAATCATGAAATGAGCAACACTGCAACAGCAGTATCATTTACAACTAAGCAAAGATGGTAAAGAGATTCAAAACTTACAGAGTTTTTTATTCGTCTGTTTGGCATATGTGTGGACTGAAAGACAGAAATGCATCAGTTGATTACATTGCTCTGTGAATATAAGTCAGCAAAATTCAAAGCACAGTACTGAATGAAAGAAAGAGTGCTATGTCCAGATACTTACAGATGTAATGTTGATTCTGCAGATATTTTTCAAATTCTTTATAATCTCATTGTTCAAGTTGTTAGCCTGAACAACAAAGCAAAGATGCAACAGAACAACAACAAACAGGCATTTCATCATTTTGCAGCCCTGCTTCTCTGTCTTTCTTCTTCCTTTTCTTGACTTAAGACTGATGACTGAGAAGTATCTGCCCCACTTTTATAGAACTTGGGCAGAGGAAGGAAATAATGACCTCACTGTTGCTCGAAAGTATCTTTGCTATGCAAGGATTTTGAAAAAAAAAACCAAAACGCAGTGCTGTAAAAAAGTGTTTTCCCCTTTCCCGATTTCTTATATTTTTTGCATTATTAGACAAAGCTAACCCAAGTAAATATAAAATGCAGTTTTGAAATGATGATTTGATTTATTAAGGAAAAAAAGCAATCCAAACCTACCTGGCCCTATGTGAAAAAGTAACTGCACCCCTTGTTTCATCATGAATTAACCATAATTAACCATTTTTGGAAAGCTGAGTTCAATTTCACTAGCTACACCCAGGCCTGATTACTGCTAGACCTGATGAATCAAGAAATCGCTTAAATAGAACCTGTCTGACAAAGTAAAGTAGGCTAAAAGATATCAAAAAGTAACACATCATGCTATGATCTAAAGAAATTCAAGAACAGATGAGAAACAAAAATTCACAACAACATCTAAAGAACTGCAGGCCTCACTTATTTCAGTTTGGACACTGGTCCATGATTCAACAGTAAGAAAGAGACTGGACAAAAATGGCATCCATGGGAGAGTTCCAAGGCTAAAACAACTGCTGACCAAAAAGCACACAAAGGCTTGTCTCACATTTGACAAAAAAAAAACAAAAAAAAAACTCGATGATCTCCATGACAAAAGCTCAACTTTTTGGAAGGTGTACAGTATGTCCCAATACATCTGGCACAGCACACAGCATTTCATAAAAAGAACATCACACCAACAGTCAAACATGGTGGTGGTAGTGTGATGATCTGGGGTTGCTTTGCTGCCTCAGGAAGCACCAAGGTGCTGTACCTTGGTGCCTGTGGCATGGTAGCATGGGCGGTTGTAAAAAAGTGACACTCCAATCTCTGCTGGCCCGGGATAGTTATTGCAGTACCTTTTTTCACTGCAGCATTGACAAAAATGGTGAGTTAAATTTGTGTTTATTTCAAAAACAAAGTGTTATTTCAAAATTCTGGCAAATTAAAAGTCGAGAAAATATGGTGATATAATGATACAAGCCTTTAGTTTCACTTAATTTTGACCAGGCAAGCTGAAACAGAGGCGGACAGACAGACAGACAGACAGATACACACAGCAACAAACAGATGCACTAATCGATTACTGTATGCCTCCGTTTCACCGAGGCATAACAATTCTGCAAAGAAGAGCGGGCCAAAATTCCTCAACAATAAAAAGCACCAAGGTGCTGTGCCTCAGTGCCTGTGGCAAGGTAGCATGGGTGGCTGTAAAAAAGTGGCACTCCGACCTCAACTGGCCCGACAGTAATTACTTTTCCTGTTTTTGTGGCTGCATTGACAGAAATGGTGAATTTAATTTGTGTTTATTTTGAGAACAAAGCCTTATCTCATAATTCTGGCAAATTAAAAGTCGAGAAAATGTGACGATACAATGATATAAGCCTTTAGTTTTATTTAATTTTGACTGGGCGAGCTGAAACAGAAGCAGACAGACAGACAGACAGACAGACAGACGGACAGAAATACACAGCCACAAACAGATATACTAACCGATTACTGTATGCCTCTGTTTCACCGAGGCATAATGATGCAAAAAACTCATTGCCAGTTATTGCAAATGTTTAATTGCAGTTGTTGCCACTAAGGGTGACACAACCAGTTATGAAGTTTAGGGAGCAATTACTTTTTCGCATAGGGCCAGGTAGGTTTGGATAGCTTTTTTCCCTTAATAAATGATATTTTCTACCGGCTCCCCTTGATACAGTGGTCTACATGGTATGGCATGGTATGGTCTATGACCATACCACTGACCACTGACCATACCATGTAGACTCTACATGGTATGGTCAGTGGTACGCATTGGATATTATGATGAGTTGACCAGTCCCTTTACAGCAAAGCAGCCTCAAACCATGACATTTCCACTCATATGCGTAACAATTGGTATAAGGTTCTTTTGCTCAAACACTGTGTTTGGCTTCTACCAAACATGTCCTCTGTAACTGTGTAGAAATTACATTTTTTAAGACTGAATTATGGCCTGACACAGCTATGTTGGAACTTGTTTAGAGTATTTTTCTTGTAAATTGCTTTCTAAACAGTAAAATGACTGATTTTGAATTATTTTGAGATCTTTTATATTATTTTGCAGACTTGCATACATCAACATCTTTTTCTCTGAAGGCCTCAGAAAGTTGTTTGTATATCACCATGGTGACACCATAATCAATAGTAAACCATACTAAGTGTTTTAGTAATGAATACTGTATATATATATTTTTTTTAAAGAGTTTAGTGATTTTTTTTGCAGAGATGATGTAATTATATCACATTTATGTATAGGTATAGCTTGAAAGAAGATGAAATACTTGCATGTTGATATTTCTGTATGAAGTAGTAGAATTTAATCGTGTACATTTTTCACATGAATATATAAATATTCAGCAACATCGCATTCAATATTTTTCCCCAGCTGGACTCTCCACCAAAATGAAATAGATCAGTTTTCTTTCATTTTTTGAAAACGCTCTTATAAGCTGTGTTCCGATCACCCAATAGTATGCTCTGAAGTGGATGTCGTCTGCCTCCATTTATCCAGTTTTTTGGCACAACCACCAACACCAGCAAGTACCACAACTACGCAAAAACATTCAAAAATTACAAAAAACTAGAAGAGCTGAAATTAGCTGCCACTTGAGTGCAAAACGTGTATGTGGACTATACATTAAAATGAATTGGAAAAACTTTTAAAAATCCTATTTTAAATGCCCCTGCTATTCCACTCTTACTGACTGATTTAACACTACTGCAGCTGAAACCGGAAGCTCCGCCCATAATCGTTCTTACAGCGACACCCCCGGGAATAAGGTGGATAAACCATTGTGCCTCAAATATGAGTAAAGCAAACTATTGTTGCTAATGTTATTAACAAGCTAAACTGATGTTGGTTATTGTTTATGTCAATTGATAGTAATAAAAATATATTTGTATTAATATTTTCTTTAAGAAACATAAATTATCCACCATCGTATCGGTACGTGTCCATGGTTACCGTGGTAACTCACGGAGGAGTAGCCGACGGTAACAGGATGTTTCAAATGGAGACATTTTGTGAAGGGCAGTTAACTTCACTGATATTCCCAGAGAACGGAGCAGGGAGTAGGGAATACAGTTTGAAGTACACTGTGGATCGGAACGTAGCTATAGTGTGAAGAGCCATGGCCTAGATTAGTTGTTTAAAGTGCATCACGCATTCAGGACAGCAGTTAGCATAGTGACCAGCAAACTGCTCTAAAATGAAACACAAGCGTCACTACAAGTGTTCTCGTAAAAGTGCAGTGACAAGGAGAGTAACTGATCAAAGAAACTAAATATAGACTGTTCAAGAAAAAGGAAATCTTTAAGAGCAGAGAAACTCACTGGAACTACCCATCTACATGCCCTTTTTTCTTTTAAGTTTCTGTGGTTAAGTTTGTTTAAATATTGATTTTTAAGCTTAATGATTTACATTTACGGACCTCACAGTTTCTGCTTTTGCTTTCCGACACAGTCAGTAATGCCACCATGACTCAGAAAACCTGCCCAGTGGTTTCTCATTTCTTAGCAGAGTTGCTAAAGCGGGGGGTGGAGGGGGTGGACCGACTGCGTGGGGAGGGCACCCTCTCAGGCTGTGGCCACTAATGTGCAATAATTAACATTCACATGACTTCAAAGAGGAAATCCTGTCAAGTCTGTAAAGTATTCAACATGTGGTCAGTGTTTGTACATGTACTGAGTTTGCACAGTTTATATATAACTACAGTTACCAGATCATTGCTAAACAACTTAAAATGTATCATTTCACTTAGTATCCTAAAAATGCTATTTTATAGGAATTAATTGACCAAGTGTCAAAATTGTAGCAGCAACTACCTGGTCATCTTCAGTCCATGTTATATTTACCACGACAGCAAGTATTTAATGAGCTGTCTCCATCTCAGTGATCTCCACCTTGTGTTAAAGGGGGTTTAAACAACTCATACGTCCTTCATACCATGCCATAGACACAATGTCATTATTCAACATTTTACAGCGTTCAGTATAGAATGCTTCTTTTATTTTTCTTTGAATGAAAATGTTTCCATGGGAGGTTTGATGTGAAGTAACATATAACATGTATTTGATGTTATTACACACACACTTTGGCTTCTCAGCATTCAGGGTCACCTCAGCCGATTATCGGTGCGCATATTTGATTTGGCAAGGATTTTTATGCCGGATGCCCTTGCTGACACAACCCTTCCCATTTGCCCGTGCTTGGGACCGGCACAAGGAGTGCTTCCCCCTGTGGATGGGTAACCACATTTCCTTTCCCCATTCTATTTATGCTGAGTGCAAAGCTAGAAGGTGGAAGGTACCAGGGTGGATGCTCTACCACTAGGCCACCACTCCGATGACATTATGAGTGTCACAAATAAGGCAATCATGGACCCAAATGTCAACACAGACAAGAATGACAAGTTTAGTGACTTTATTTCCAACAGTGTGATAGGAATTAAAGCCCTAAGCAGCAGACAGGCAAGGAGGGGGAATGTTTCCCAGTTTAAGATCCTCTTGTTGCAGAGTCTGAGCATACAGGTGGTTGACAGATGTCCTTTAAAGCAGCACTATGGTAACTTTCTTGTTCACCTGAAAAGGACTATAACTATGGCGACTATGACCGCAGTCCTCACAGCCAATCACAGGCTATGATGATAATGGATATATACATACACCACACATTTGGCCCAAAAATATTAGATTCTTATCAAGATCTGCCAGCCCCATAATAGAATATGGAACTGAAGAAAAAAAAAAACATACTTGCAGTTAGTGAATTGTTGGTATATTTAGTTGCAGAGTTGAAATGACTGTTCCGCTCTGAAGTAGTGAAACTATTACTGTCATGATGCTGGACACGGGGGTGGGGACACCGTGCTCATGTTTCAGTGTGTGTTAGATTATTTTCTGTACTTCCTCATTTGCTGTCCTATTTTTGACTTCATGTTTGGGTGTAGTTACGGCTCCAACTGGGCCAACATCAGAATTGCTTATATATTATCCTGGGATTTCAAAGTCTGTTTTGACCCTACAGTCAAGGTGGACTGACTTGTCACTTTCACCCTTAGGCAAGGTAGACCTCACCTCATGTCCCAGGCCGGGAATTGAACTCATGACACCAGAATCACAACCACCTCCTGCTCTACCACTGAGCTAAAGAGGAATTCCCCTGTGGGTGAAAGTGACTTGAGAGGTGTGGTCTACCTTGCCTAAGGGCGAAAGTGACGAGGTTTGTCCATCTTGACGCCAGGGTCGAAATGGACTTTGTGATTTGTGTGATCCCAGGATAATATATAGACAATTCTGGCCTTGAGCCATAACAGATGTATTGTCATGAAAGTTCTTAGTTAGTTATTATTATTTTATCATTTACATTTTGCATCCACGACTGTGTAGTTTCGGATTGTTTATATTATTTACCTGTTGTGATGTTAGCCTTCCTCCACTTTTACTCTTAGCCCTCTTCTTGTAATTTTGATTCCAGTTTTTGTATTCACCTCATTCGTGCCTTTATGGTTCTCTGTTTTCATTATCTGGTTTGTTTTTTATTTTGGTGTTCACTGTATGTTTATAGTTAGCTACCTTTGCCATTTCCTTTTGTGCTTTTATTGTGACAGCGCCCTGTGATTATTTCCTCTGTTTGCTCAAGTTTGCAGACTATCACAGCTGTCAGCTGTTGGTTTAATTATTCTCGCTCATGTGATCCACACCTGTTATCATTTGTGTATTCCGTTTTTGCCCTATTTAAGGACGGCTGCAACGCAGTCCCGTTGCAGCATCCTTCTAAATCTTCTGAGTGTTCCTCAGTGTTTAAACGGGTGTGCTCCGTTTTTTTCTCCGTGTATTCCTGGCATTTCCGTACACCCCAGCCTGGTCCCATCCTGGCTTTTCTCCTTTTTCTCCAGACATGAGCCCCGTTTCCCTCAGTGTTCCTGTACGCCTACTTTGCACCTGCTCCTGTTTATGTTATGTGTAAGTTTTTTGTCTTTGTGTATTTTATGTTTTTGTATTAAGCGTCGTTGCAACTCACAGTCTAGCGTTTGGGTCTTCAGTCCGCCCCTGCCGGGCCATTTATGACAATTATAGAAGAATCTTCCCTGATTTTGACAGGTGTGAGTTGACTTTGAAGTTCACCAATAAAGAATTAAGTACAGATTATTATTATTTTGTTCACTTATTTTATTTTTTCTAACCTTTATTTATACAGAGAAGTTCCATTGAGAGGCAACCTCTCTTTTTCAAGGATACCCTGTTCACATTCACAACTGGAACCAGCCCAGTACAACAACAGACTACCTTGTAGCCACTGAGCAGCTCCACAGAAGCAGTTGGGCTTAAGGGCCTTGCTCAAAGGCACCACAGTGGGGATTTTAGGAGGGTGGGGCAAACACTGCGACATTATGTGTCCCACCAAGATCTGATCCTGCTGTGCAAGGGATTGAACCGGTGACCTTCTGCTCACCAGTCCACATCCCTAACCATTAGGCCACCACTGCCCTATATTTCATCCATCCATCCATCTACAGCTTTTTGGAAGGTCCGGGTTGTGGAGGCAGCAGTTCAAGCAGAGAAGCCCAGACTTCCCTCCACCTGCTCCAGCTCTTCAGAGAGGATACCAAATGGGAGACATAATCTCTGTCCAGCGAGTCCTAGGTCTGCCCCGGGGTCTCCTCCCAGTGGACATGGCTGAAACACCTCAAGTGGGAGGCGTCCAGGAGGCATCCTGATCAGATGCACAAACCACCTCAACTGGCTCCTTTCAATGTGGAGGAGCAGCGGTTCTACTCCGAGCCTCTCCCGGATGACTGAGCTCCTCACCCTATCTCTGAGGGTGAAACCAGCAATCCTACGAAGAAAGCTCATTTCAGCCACTTGTATCCATGATCTCATTCTTTCAGTCATTACCCAAAGCTCTTGACCATAGGTGAGGGTAAGAATGTAGACTGACCAGTAAATCGACAGCTTTGCCATAGAGCTTAGCTCCCTCTTCACCACAACAGACCAGTACAACATCCACATCACTGCAGATGCTGCCCTGATCTGTCTGTCAGTCTCTCGCTCCATTCTCCCCTCACTCGTGAATAAGACCCCTAGATACTTAAACTCCTCCACTTGGGGCAGAAGCTTGTCCCCAATCTGGAGAGGACAAAAGTCCTGGACAGAAATCCTGTCCATAAAAATTATGGACAGGATTGATGACAAAGGGCAGCCCTGGCAGAGTCCAACTCTCACTGGGAATGAGTCCCCCCAGCCAGTCGCAGCAGATGACTGCCCCTCCCTGAGCCTGGTTCTGTTGGAGGTTTCTTCCTGCTAAAAGGGAGTTTTTCCTCTCCACCGTCGCCAAGTGCTTGATCACAGAGAATCGCCTGATTGCTGGGGTCTTTCTGCAATCGTGGGGGTTTCCCCTACAGTTGAAAGTGCTATGAGAGGACTGTTGTTGTGAAATGGCACTATATAAATAAAGTTGAATTGAATTTGAATCCTTGAAGTATTCCTTCCACTGCCGGACAATACCCCCAGTTGAAGTGAGCAGCGCCCCATCCGCACAATACACAGTGTGGACAGGGAGCTGCTGCTGAGCTGCTTCCCCCCTCCTGAGCCGCCGGACAGTTTGCCAGAATCTCTTTGAGGCCGACTGAAAGTCTTGTTCCATGGCCTAATTTAACTCCTCCCACACCCGAGTTTTTGCTGCAGCAACCACCCTAGTTGCACTCCGCTTGGCCTGCCGGTACACCTCAGCTGTTTCAGGAGTCTCACAAGCCAACCAAGCTCGAAAGGACTCTTTCTTCAGCTTAATGGCCCCCCTCACCACTGGTGTCCACCACTTGGTTCGAGGGTTGCCACCACAAGATGCACAGACGACCTTGCGGCCACAGCTCTGGGCAGCCGCTTCAACAATGGAGGAAAACATGGCCCGTTCAGACTCCATGTCTTCAGTCTCCCTCAGAATGTGGTCGAAGTTCTCCCAGAGGTGGGAGTTGAAAACCTCCCTGACAGAGGTCTCAGCCAGAGGTTCCCAGCACACCCTCACTATATGTTTGGGTCTACCAGGTCTGAATGGCATCCTCTACTTTCATCAGCTCCAACTCACCACCAGGTAGTGATCAGTTGACAGCTCTGCACCCTTCTTTACCCGAGTGTGCCAGGTGCACATATGGACACCCTTATGCTTGAACATGGTGTTCATTACAGATAGCACAGAAATCCAATAACTGAACACCACTTGAGTTCAGATCAGGCAGGCAGTTTCTCCCAATCACCCCCCTCCAGGTTTCACTGTCGTTGCCCACATGCACAGTGAAATCCCCCAGTAGGACAATGGAGCCTCCAAGAGGAGCACCGTCGAGCACCCCAGTCAGAGACTCCAAAAAGGGTGGTAACTCTGAACCATCATTTGGTGCATAGGCACAAGTGATGATCAGGACCTGCTTCCCAACCCAAATATGCAGGAAAACATCCCTTTCATCCACCAGGGAAAACTCCAATATAGAGGCAGCAAGGTCGGGGGATACAAGAATACCCACCCCTGCTCGTCACCTTTCGCCCAGGGCAACTCCAGAGTAGGCCAAGCTCCAGCCCCTCTCCAGGCGACTGGTTCCAGAACCAGAGCTGTGTGTTGAGGTGAGGCCGACTATAACTAGTCGGTATCTCTCAACCTCACGCACCGGCTCAGGCTCCTTCCCCACCAGAGGAGTGACATTCCATGTTCCAAAAGCCAGTTTAGGAAACCTGGGATCAGACCGCCAAAGTCTCTGCCTTCAACCGCCACCTGATCCACATAGCACCAGACCCCCATGGTCCCTCCTGCAGGTGGTGAGCCCACTGGAGGGCAGACCCATGTAACTCCTTCGGGCTGAGTCCAGCCGGGTCCCATGGGCAGAAACCCGGCCACTAGGCACTAGCCATCAAGCCCTCCCCCAGGCCTGGCTCCAGGGTGGGGCCCCAGTAACCCCATACCAGGCACGGTACACTGAATCCTTGTTCGAGCATTCATCATGAGAGTCTGTTGGATTGTTCTTAGTCTGGCCCTTCACCCAGTAACAGTTTGTCTTGGATAACCCTACCAGAGACAAATTGCCCTGGACAACATAGCTCCTGGGATCACTAGGGCACGCAAACCCCCCACCACGATAAGGTGACGATCCATGCGGAGGATATTTGGCAAGTTTAAAAACTTTCAGGCCCGATGTCATATGATCTCATTGGACAGTCCACGCCAGTATCATTTTGTTAGAGCTGTGAATTATTATTTAAGTTTTTGTAAAGGGTATACATGTCATTACAGCATTGCACTGTTTACATTTTCATCACTTATTCCCTTTTTTTTGTTTTTTGACAAGATTGAAAAAAAAATTATTACAACACCCTAGAGCTGTGAATTATATCTTCAGTTTATGGAGGAGAGTGGCTTTCAGGTGCGTTTAACATGTATATTTGAAAAAGCCATGTAAGGAAACATTGATAGCTTCACATTTTTTTGAACTGATCCCAACTTTAAAATGACTATGATTCAAAGTTTATTTTATGCACTTTTTGATTTATAGAGATATAGGGGCCTATTATGATTATCTAAAGCGGGTGCCACGCTTTCAATTTTGTGCCATGGTTTTGTTAGTTTATGTCTGAGCAGTGTCTTTTTCACACTTTGCATCACACTATCTAAATACCTGTAGACTGTGTGGTGCTTTTCAAGCTACAAGGAGTGAACTCATTTAAAAGAGGTGTGGCACTGGCGCAATCTCAGTGCATTGGTATTTTGGTACATTTTCTCTCAGTGCACTTTTGATCAGCAAAAAGCAGGTCAATAGTCAGTAGTGCATAGTGAATCGCCATGTAAGTGTTTTAAAATTGTAGACAAATGAGGAAACACAGCATGCGCTAGATCAGGCATGGCCCGGGGGCCATATGCGGCCCGTTAAGCTTTTTAATCCGGCCCGCCAAACTTGAAGAAATTATATTAATAAACCTTGTTAATGTTTTATTTTCCCTGCAATTCTCACGTTTTCCCACTAGATGCCGCACTCTAGATACATTGACCTTTGTTAAGGTGCGGCGTATTACTCCACGTTTGCGCTTTACTCTTTGACCCCTCAGCCCTTCTGTAAAGATGAGTGGACCTCATGAACATCAACAAAGCCAGCCACGGATCCAAGTTAACAGACCAACACCTCAGATCCATCCTGAGAATCACCACAACAAAACTAACTCCAGACTTTGATGGTCTCCCTTTTTAGGCAGCGCAACAACACTGTTCCCACTAAAACTGAAAGTAAGTTTCTCCGTTGTGTTACGTAAAAAATGCATTTGAAAAATAATTTGTTTAATAAGCTTTACATGTTACACATCATTTCTGTTAAGGGGTGCATATAATTGGTGTGCAGGTGCACGTACGTTCTCAAAATAAACAATGTGCACCAGATCAAATATAACGCGCTCTGCATACTGGCGCACCGTGACTCTGTTCTGTCATTGCGCTGGTTGTTGTTGAGTTTTGGCACTGGGGACGCCCATTGAATAGAAGAAGGACAAGTGCATCTGCATCTCCTACTGTTTTTGAAATAAAGACTGTCAGGAGGAGAGTGATGATGATGATATCCTGACGGATAACAGAACTTTCAGTGCTTTTAAATAGTAACTGTTAGTAATAAAAAAGCTGTATTTCATTCATTTAATTTTCAGTGTTTTAAGAGTCATTTCAATAAAGAGCTAAGTACTGTGGGGCTTCAAAGACAGATATTTTTTTTATAATGCCTTTGTTAATTTTCAATTGATATTAAAGCACATGTTTTCTACATATCCCATGATATGTTTTTTCTCCTATGAGGTGGGTCACCAAAACACTCCATCCATCTGCTCCTGGTCTGGCACCTCTGTCAAATTTTAGAACCCATTGTGGCCCACTAGTCAAAAAGTTTGCCCACCCCTGCGCTAGATTGTTCAGTTTATGGGGTAACCCCCACAACAGCCACGGGCAAACAGAGAGCCCAGCTGGGGCAATTAGCAGAGCAATGAGATGTGGGTGTTGAGATCAATAGGCAGCCTCTCCGTGTCTAGTTCAGGCGCCAGTATCCTGCTGTTATGTATGACTTCCTGCTCTGTACTCAAATGTAAATGTCCCATGCCTGAATGCAGTTTCTTTGATCATAACATGCCTTTCATGTATTGTCTGAACTGGGTATAAATACCGCACATGTTCTGTAACTCATCCTCTTTTCTTCTTCTGACTGCTTCTGACTACTGCTCATGGGAGCCTGAGAGCGATCCCCAGCATGCATATACAGCAGCTGGGGTGAGCTCCGTGATGGCGATGATTTGATCAATAAACTTCATTAAAACTCCAGACGCCGTGCCTTTATATCTACATCGCCACACTGGTGACCCGACACTGAAAAGAACACGCTGACTACGAATGCAGCCCCGTTGGCATCTCCGACGACAAGCGAACACAGCAGCCTGACGCGAGAGCACTGCCCTCCCTTCTGCCACACGAGAGACCTCGACGCAGAACCGAAATCAGGCGAACTCCCTCGGAGATCATCCACGACTGGGAAAGCTGCAGAAAGTGTCATTGTGCGATCCACACCTGAGATCTGCACACCCAACGCACCATGACCCGGAACGAGCGACGACCAACAGCCCGAACGGGGGAGACCATCGGCGCCGACTGCGCAGATCTCCATCAAGCCCCCTGACCCTGATTCGCCTTGCGACAGCGGACCGGCCATGCACAGAAGCCTCGCATCTGAACAGCGCAGCTGGAAGGTACGCAGCCGCAGTGCGTGCCGCGCACCAGAGACAAGCTGGCTCTGCAGACCCCCACCCTCCTTCACCGCTGCACACTGGCCCTTCAGGGTTGCTCGTTCCCCTGAGGCATGCACGCAGCTGGCGCACAGGATTTTCTTATGGTCTCAGCCATGGCGCACAACGGGGATCCAGCCGTCAGCTGTCCCCGAGGGCTCTAGGTCCGCGAACGCACCTGAAGCCAACACGCCAAGTCCATCACACAGCTTCAGCTCCTGTTTTTCTTCATTGCCGGACTGAATCGCGAGAGGAATCAGAGACTAATTTTTCTTCCCACAGCCACGGACATCCCCCGCCACTTGCTACCCCCACCCTCCTCCCTTTCCCGGCACAGACCTTCACCGCAGCTCGCCACCAAAGCGGGACTATCGAGGTCTCAGCTCCCCGCTAAGCCCTCTGGGGGGGGAGTGTATGGTGTAACCCCCACAACAGTCACGGACAAACAGAGAGCCCAGCTGGGGCAATTAGCAGAGCAATGAGATGTGGGTGTTGAGATCAATAGGCAGCCTCTCCGTGTCTAGTTCAGGCGCCAGTATCCTGCTGTTATGTATGACTTCCTGCTCTGTACTCAAATGTAAATGTCCCATGCCTGAATGCAGTTTCTTTGATCATAACATGCCTTTCATGTATTGTCTGAACTGGGTATAAATACCTCACACGTTCTGTAACTCATCCTCTTTTCTTCTTCTGACTGCTTCTGACTACTGCTCATGAGAGCCTGAGAGTGATCCCCAGCATGCATATACAGCAGCTGGGGTGAGCTCCGTGATGGCGATGATTTGATCAATAAACTTCATTAAAACTCCAGACGCCGTGCCTTTATATCTACATCGCCACAAGTTATTTTTGAGGACAGAAGTGTAAAACTTCAAATCTAATCGAAGTATTATTACCCGTAATTTAAATTTTCTTATGATGAGACATTGGATAGCCTTTTATTTCTTTCATTTTTCATTTTACCCATGAACTTAGAGGTGTAATATTGGCTATTAACTAGGCATTCATTTATTTTTTAGGGGAATGAATGAATGAACAGAGAGTTTGTGCGTTGCACTTGTCACCACAGACTGGAAGGTTCAGGAGATGTGTGAAGGCAAGAGGACCCATTCTCCACTGAGCTCCAGCTGCTTCAGCCTCTGTAACTGGTTCTGGACAGACTGGTGGCTGGAGGTTTGGTGAGTGCAATGGCCTGGTTGTCTCCCCCCTCCTCCCCCCGATGAATGGATCAGGAGAGGTCTAAGGGTGCATTCACACTGCCACTGTTTGGTCCGGACCAAAGGAACTCTGGCCTTCTTCCGCGGATAGTACGGTTCCTTCGGTGCAGCGTGAATGCGCAGTCGAACTCTGGTCCGGTTGAAAACCAGGGGTCTCGGTTCACTTGCAATTGAATCCTGGTGCGGTTCACTTGCAGTGTGAATGCAAACAGACTATCCAGCGGCCCAGCAGACCAAAGAGCGGAAGTGCCCCTTGGCGTTTGTGTAACCATAGCAACACAACTCTTGCCAGACTGGTTTAAGGTAAAAATGTAGTTCTGATTTCTGAGGAACGTGATTAATTCACTCTTATGTATGGTTTACGGCCATATACAGTATGTGACCTTAAAACTTTTAAACCATACAATACCTCTCTCTGCATCTGTGTAGCCACAGCAGCATGTCGTTGTCGTCTCTCGCTCTCTTTCGCCTCCTTCTTGGTCTCTCGTGCATTCATCTCATGTACAGAGCAACATGCTAGATAGCTCATTGCCTTGCCTGCTGGTCATACTGGGCAGTGTGTTGTGAAGACAATAATACGTGTCTACACCAAAGTAAATACAGAAACACCAAGATTGTGTAAATTTGATGCTGCTCCATTGTTTGTTTGTGGTGGACAACAACCCAGCTGAAGGGAACAGATTTCCGTTTTCGGTCCTGGCCAATCAATGAGCCGGATTTTTCTTCTTCACTAAGATTTTTTTTCCTGGTCAGTCGTGGTTTTGGCTGCAGCACCCCAAACAGCAGTTGTTGTAAACTGCGTGACATTGTTCAGGCAGTTTGGTCTGCTTGAGTAAAGTGCAGTGTGAATGCAAACCAAAACCGAACGAAGGTACAAAAATTCTCGGCATTCTCCCACCCAATTGAACCAAGACCCCCTCAAAATGCCCTAGTGTGAATGCAGCCTAAACCTGCGGTGGTATATTTGCCATGTGCAGACAACAAAATGTCTTTTGAAGAGCTGAGGATCAAATTTAATCTCAATAGAACACATTTTTTTAAATATCTTCAACTTAGAAACTTTATTCGATCAAATCAAAATAAAGCTCTCACTCGACCTATTTATTCATCCTTGGAAAAAATGATGATGAAAGATAGTAAAAGAAAAGGGTATTATTTCAGAGTTTTATAACTCATTGACCCTATCTTCAAGTGAAAATTCACTGAAAAGATTAAACTATTGGAAAGAAGATCTGCAAATTGAAATTTCAGAGGAACAATGGGAATTGCTTGTACAGAAGCTCAACCAAATCAATAAATGCACGCCTTAAATTGATACATTCAAATGGTTAATGCGGATGTATGTTACACCGAGGAGTTAAATAGATATAACAAAAATATACCAGATACATGCACAAAATGCATGGAAAGTAAAGGAACCCTATTTCATTGTTTATGGGAATGTAGATTAATAAGAATGTTTTGGGAAGAGGTGAGGGTAACAATTGAAAAAATAATCTCAAAACAAATCATATTGAATCCTAAACTGGTTTTGTTGGGTCTGTACCCAGAAAAGCATAATTTCAATAAAAGTGAAAGAACATTCATAGACCTCAGTTTGCTTAATGCCAAAAAATGTATTGCACTATTATGGAAAAAGACTCATAGACCAGATGTGACTCAGTGGTTAAGACAGATGTTAACAAACCTTCCATTAGAAAGAATAACATATATACTGAAATCAAAGGAAATTGTGTTTGAGAATATATGGAGACCTTTTATTGATTATGTAAAAAATTTAAACATAACTCTTGAAGAAGAAGGTGAATGATGTGTGTGGACCTTGTAAATTCCAAACTGGTGAACATAATATGTATACTTATGTATTGGATTGTCTAGACTAAACAGAGGAGCATTGTTGAAGACTTGATTTTGTTGGTGGTTGTTGGTGTTTTTAGTGCATTTTTTTTTTGTAGTACTTTAGTGTTAGTGTTTGATTGTTTGTATCATGTTTGTTAAAAAAAAAAAAAAGGTTCAATAAAGATATTGTGGAAAAAAAAAAAACCTGCGGTGGGATGGGACTGTCACTCTGAAGATTTCAAACTAAAAACCTCTCTGCTGTGACAAAGTATTCTGTCCATATACAAAATCAATCATGTTTGCTTCCATAATTATCTCCTTTGATCTTGTGTCCACTCATGTGCATGTGCGTATCCTGTTCCAGTCAATAAAAAATATTCTATTAAATGTATTGATCTGAGGACAGTTAAATACAAACTATCCACACATACCCTGTAATTTTTTTTTTTACAAATAATTAAAAAAAAACAGTAGACATTGCAAAGAGGTAAAAATAAATAAATTAAAAATAAAACAGTGCCCGGGTTTACAGAATTATTCACTGGAGTGATCTGCTCCTGAGCCTCATCCATGTGGGAACTCAGGATGTTCATTTTACCCTCATTTTACCCTCAGTGTCCTCCACCACAGTGACATGTGGTAAGGTTCATGGCTGGTGAGGTACTGACGCTTTCAGAGTCAATGACTTTGTTAAAAAAAAATGTCTTTATCCTCTTTTAGTTTTAAAAATCCTGTGCTTACAATGTTCAAGCATGCACCCCTCCACCCCTCGTTAGGGCAATGGTACTGGATAGCTTCTTACTGTGATTTTTAGTTGCAGTTTGATGTCAAATTACAGAAACTGTATATGTTCTGAACACATGTGAAGGACATTATCTAGACTATGGAAAGTGAGGACTGGATGGAATCGCGTGTTCTCATCCAGTTAGCTGCTAGCTTTGAGATTCTGCTGTCAGATTCTGACTGTTTCATAAAAATGAAACAGTCCAGTGCTGTGTGTTTACTTACCATGTGGGTAGCATGCCTTGCAAGACATCCTAACCTTTTCTGTCGGTACTCTGTTCCTCATACCATTGCACACACCTTTCCTGAAAATGTCATCAAAATCCGTTCTTAAACCAGTTTGCTTGCTTTTTCTTGGTGTCTTCAGATGAAATAATGTCAACCATCACATACTGTGTATGGATGCGGAGGTGAACGGAACTCCATGGACACGTCTTAAAGGGGAAGCCACTATTATTATTATTTTCCTCCAAAAAAAATTCCTGCATGCACATCATGATCCGGATCACCACCAAAATTTAATCATCTGTTCCCCGAGCCATTACACACCTTTCCTGAAAATTTCAATAAAATCCATTTAGAACTTTTTGCTGACAGACAGAAAAACCAACAAACCAACCACTTCCAAAAACATTACCTCCTTCCTTGGTGGAGGTAATTATGCTATAATGTTGCTGTGATTGCATAGCTCTAAAGGATGATTCGGCATATGTGAAGAACATGAGGTGCACGGGTGTGTTTGGTGGAGGGGGCAGCAGCTGGACCACAGTCCTTCGCAGGGAGCCAAGCCCAGTCTGCCGGGTTAACAGGAGTTTTGGCTGCTGCTTCACCCATGCTTCACCCGTGTACCGCCGCTGTCCTTTGCAGCACCGCGGGTTCAACATGGCACTCCTCCCATTGCTGGTGTGCTGGCACGGCTATCTAAAACTTAAAAGTTAATAGTACCACCATGACTGTGGGGTGGAATGGCCAGATGAATTGCATATCATATGCGGACACGTGTGCACGCTTTGACTAAACGACAACTGTGATCAAACACTCAAAAATGCCCAAATAATGAAATAATTTTTTATTTACTGACAAATGGCCAACACTAATGCAGCAGCTGCAGCCAAATGAGTCATTCTGCTGTGTATAACAATGTTGGGTGTTTTGTAGTTATATTGCTAAAATATGAAAGGATGCACTACAATGGGTCTCAGATATTTGTAAATGTGTCCTGTTAGAGTACTGCATGAGTTTATTGACGATAGACTAAACTACACATATAAATTAAAACAATTATGACTGACAGCTCCCATTCACCAAAGTGCAAGTTACAACACTTATAAATATGTCATAAAAGATCACACAAATAAGTCTTACTGTTCAGTTCCTTTCATATTTGTCAAGTCTAACATGTGGGATTGCCTTCATACTGTATATGTTACACCTCTTTGTATTCCACTTACATTTGGGCCCTGCCCCGGATAATCAAGAGGGTTTACCGGGGCAGGAGCCCAAGGGCCCCGGCTTGTTTGGGGCCCTGAAAGGAACAATTTATTTATTTTTATTTTTTTTTTGCCAGTTCTGCCATGCCTAATGCGACATTTTTGCAAATATGACCCAGAGGACACAGAGCAGACTCACAGGCACAGGGCAAGTGAAAATTAAAGCTTATTAATGCTGGTGCTTGTGAGATGCGTGCGCTGACAGCTCTGCGAGGAAAGAAGGGAAACAGGATGAGTTTGGGCATGGGTTATGAATGGGTAGTGATGAAATAGTGGTAATAGTATCTTACGCTGCCTGGTGGGATAGTGAGCAGGGGCGAATTCACTCCAGACAACTGTAGGCAACAGGGGACAGCAGGAACTCTGCGTCTGGCTGGAATGAGGCTTCGGCGGTCCTCATGTGGAAAGGAGATGGAATACTGATCACAGCTGTGCCCACGGAGGGCACGGAGCCCACGCTGACAGGGCGGTTGGTAGGTTTCTATAGTGGAGAGGGGAGGACAGGGGTTTTGAAGATAATAATGCAGAGGGTAATAATTGCATATCCTTCCAGAGATGTCCGCCAAAAAAAGGAGTCCATATCCGTCATGAGGATCCAGGAACCTGTGCACAGGTGAGGAAAAGGATTAGGAGAGAATTTCTTCCTTATGTGATTCCGGGAAGGACAGGCAGTAGGCACTAGGGCAGAAGAGGCAGGTCTGGGAATACAGGGGGATGGAAGAGGATGCAGAGGCACAAAGATAATCAGGCAGTCAAAGGACAGGATGAATTTCAAGTTTAGGAGTGAGACTGACGGCATGAAAGACGTCTGACAATCTCACAATGAGTTACAGTCACACCACGTCTTAAATCGGTAGCTCCGCATTAGTTGCAGGTGAGGCAATAAACCCAACTGCCCCTAATCAGAGGCAGAGAGCTGCAGTGGAGAGAAAAAAAAATGCTGACACAGCCTCAAACCATAACACAATGTTTGGTGGAGGGTTTGTTTTGATGTATCATCTTTTTAGTTGCTGAGGTGTACATCTGTCCCGCCTGCTTAATTTAACTGGTTAAGAGTTGACATTTGACCTGATTAAGGCTGGACATGGGTCAGTAGTGAATCCGTGGAGGAATGAATGAATGAATGAATGAATGTACGATAGCGGTGTCCAAAAGAGAAAAAAAAAGGAAAGAAAAACAGGAATATGAGGAGGAGGTTTTAAAAAAGACTCCTAAATTGACAAGATTTTTTAAAGTTCCAATACCGACGGACAGTGTCAACTTTCCAGTCACAACAAGATGTTTGTCAAACTGTTAGCATTACAAAAGCTAACACGGGACACACCGGTGGAGCCGTTGTCTGAAGATCCTTCAGTCACAGCAGGCGGAAGCTCCAGATCATCGACGCTGTAAAACACCTGTGGAAGTGTTAAAGATGTGTACACACGGGGAATACTGATCCAGAAAAGGACCGAAGAGCTGCCAGAATAAGGACGCTGATATCAGAGCCTCTGAACGTTCCTACAAACGGCAGAAACATTTTTTCCTCCAAGTGCCATTTCAATCGCAAACTTCCAAATGGCGAGTATGTTTCAAGACACTGGCTTCTATTTTCTCCTTCCACGGCTGTTTCTATTGTTTTGCCTGCTGCATATACAGCCATTTTCTTTTTCCACTAAGCTGAGTTCACACTATAGAGTTTGGCCCGACTTTTACAGACATTTTCAAAAATTGGAGAAATTGGTCCAAATGTTGTTAAATTACGTTTGTGAACAGTTTTTAATCCAGCACACACCAACTTTTACAAACTTTAAAGGAGTTTTTTAACTCCTCAGCCTTGCTTGGCCATGGATGAGAACCGTCTGCTACCATTCAGAGATGATGCCAGTCTTCGTCTTTGTCCACGAGTTGCAAAATTTCCTTCAGTTATATTGTCGTTCATCTCGGCCAGAGTTCGATTAATCTGCTCTGGTGAATGCAAAATTGTAGATTTAATCCAAAACAACTGTCTGGATATTTTCATTTTGAATCTTTCTTTTAAAAGAATGGCAGTGAATGAGGTTAACATTGTAAAATCTGTCCTCATCAGATAATGAATCTCAGGTTTGTGAGCACATAGCCTGCTCTTCTCCTGGGTCGTGGAGTAGAGCAGCTGCTTTCCCAGTAGGGTAGACTGGTCTGTTCTGGTTTCAAATAGTTAATATTTAACCCTTGAACAGAAAACAGCGGCTGAGTGTGTTTTTTTCATTGTCATAATTAAAGTTGTGGGTTGATACAAGATATTTGTGGGTTATTAGTCCTGATGGCTCTACATTTCTCTGCTATTCAAGCTAAACCTAGAACTTTGTGTCGTTCACTTTATTTAGTAATTGGCAGTGGCTATGGATATGGAAGCTTTTTTTTTTTGTTTTTTTTTTTTTTGTTACTTATTTGTACCCGTAGGTAGATTTGGTTTGCAGTCTGGTGACAAGCCACCGGCTGCTGGTCGCTGCGTGCGCGAGCGCCCTAAACCTACATGTTTTTGGTGTGCGGGAGGAAACCGGAGAAATCCCGGAGTAAACCCACGCAACACGGGGAGAACATGCAAACTCCACACAGCTCACTGTTGGTCGGGGGCTGGGATCGAACCCACGATCTCATGATCCCCGCGATCCCCCGGCCGAGGGTAAAACTGTGCTGCCACAGTGCTAAACCACTGCGCCACCGTGCAGCCAAGCTGTATCCCTATACGAAATGTCTATTGGCACGGAAGAGTTGACGATCCAACTAAACCTTTTCAGATCAGCTCCAAGCCAGCCGCTGCTGTGGCCTAGGTACAGAGTACGTTGGGCCTGTGATCAGAAGGTTGCTGGTTTGCATCTTGCTCTGTGCACCTTGTCCAAACCTTTTTACTATGAGATGAAATTTAGACTTAAAGTTAAGAGGTTAGCGTTGGAATGTGGGAGTGGGTAAGGTTAAAACGTAGTAGATAGATATTGATAAAAATTTTGAAACAAACAAATGCCTCAGATTTCCGTACCTGTAGCCTGCTGCTTTTAAGATGCACATTAATAGAACGTACTGATCAATCAGACTGGAGCTGTATCTGTAACAAGAATTCTATGGGTACGGTTCCGTATCCATAGTCACTGCCTTAGTAATTTAGGACCTTGAAGGTCAAGCTGATCCATCAGTGCCCCCGGCTACATGGCCACAATAATCCAATAACTAGGAATAATCAGATCATGGTAATTGGATTTGACATGTTTACATGCACTGAATAAATGGATTATTGGACAATAAACTATGTGTTTAGGTAATTTCATTTTATATAACACAGTAATTGCCTTTTATCTGATTATTATTTTTACATGACTACTTTAATAATAAGGTAACTCCAGAAATCAGATTATAAACGGTTTATTGCCGTGCATGTAAAAATGGCCATTTTGCATATCATACGCCCATAAATATGTGGGAGGCCCCCAAAAATTGCTTTAGCCCAGGGGTTACAACCTCCTTAATCCAGCCCTGTTTGGGCTTCTAAAGCCTAATTACCCTACCTGTTTTCAGACAAGAATATTTGCTTTCTACGGGCATGCACGAGTAATTATGTAAATTCACAAATAGGAAAATCTCAGTTGTTGTCAGTCTCCTCCAGGATGGTGAGAGTGGCCACGGCCCAGTAGTTGATGATTTTGTTCACTGGCGTGAGGATTCCTACCTGCAGCTGAATACGACAAAAACTAAAGACATGATTATTGACTTTAGGAGGAAAAATCCCAGGCACAAAGTCACCGTACTAAAAGGCCAGACCACCGAATGTGTACAATCCTACAAATATCTTGGGACGATTATTGATAGTAATTTAAACTTTGAAGAGAACTGTGAAAGGGTGTGCAAAAAGGGTCAGCAACATTTGCATTGCTTGAGAAAACTTGCACACTTCCAAATTGACCGAACCATAATGACAATGTTTTATCGGGCTTTTATTGAATCTGTTTTATCCTTTTCTTTAGTGTCATGGTTTGGTCAGATAAAACTGAAACAGAGGAAATCCTTGGATCAGGTAGTTAGATGGTCCAGTCGTTTGCTTGGTGAGCCACAGCTGAGCCTGACATCCCTGTACACCAGACAAGTACAGAGGATGGCTACCTCCATTTTAAATGATGACTCCCACCCTTTGCACTGCACGGTGGCGCAGTGGTTAGCACTGCGGCAGCACAGTTTACCCTTGGCCGGGGGATTGTGGGGATCGTGGGATCGATCCCAGCCCCCGACCAACAGTGATCTGTGTGGAGTTTGCATGTTCTCCCCGTGTTGCGTGGGTTTACTCCGGGATTTCTCCGGTTTCCTCCCACATGCCAAAGACATGCATGTTAGGTTAATTGGCTGTTCTAAATTGTCCCTAGATATCTGTTTCCTATAGGCCCTTTGAATAGAGGGTTAGTATTAATGAAAGCGCTTTGAGTGGTCTTTGTGACTAGAAAAGCGCTATATAAGTGCAGGTTAGTTAGTTAGTTAGTAATTTGCTTATTTTTGTAGGATGTTACTTGGGTTCTAAATATTTTATTGGGTTTTAGACCTTTGAGTTTTTAACCTCTTTGACTAGTTTTTAACTTTTAATATGACCCTTCTCTCTTACCTCTGGTTTTTCTCCCATCTCTTTGTCTTTTTATACCCTGATTGATGGAGCCTTGAGTATTTTTATCCTGTTTATAGTCAGCTTCATAGGTGCCTGTGTTTGTGTCTATGTTGAATGTAATTTGTGGCTTGTAAATATGGATGTCACCAGACTGCAAAACAAATCTACCTACGGGTACAAATAAAGTAACCTGAAACTGAACCTGAACCTGATCTATCAATCTTTCTGCACATCTGCACATCTTTCTAAATCTCAAGTATCAAAATTTTTTTTTAGCTCTATGGACACTATAACATGACATGACTCACAGTATCTCTGTGGGTGCAACATCTTCTAGATGTGTCATGGAGTTATTGCGGTGTTTTGTCTTTACACCATCACAGATAAGAGTGATGAGATGAGTGTGCATATCAGAGTGAGGAGGACTGAGGGGAACATGACATCTCTTTCTTTTCACAGAAGGGGAATATTTTTGCAGACGCAACTTCAATCTGAACTGTTGGTTTAGAAGTAAAATTCATGATTGAGCTATTTCTTAACTAACGTATGTATATGCAAGTGTCATACCAAGGTTTTGGCTGTTTGATGATTTCAAATGGGTATGGAGAAATACTGAGATGAGAACACAGTTCGTTACGAAAAATATATACTTCAAGTTTATCTTATCAAGTATAGTTTAAGTATATATTACAAGTATACATCATGTAGTGTCAATACACAGTCAATACACATATGGCCCTTTTCCACTAGTACCCACTCGGCCCTACTCGACTCTACTCAGCGCGGTTTGTAGCCTTTTCCATTAGTACCTGGTACCTGGTACCAGGCACTTTTTTAGTACCGACTCGAGGCCAGGGTACAGCCGCGCTGAGTCAAGCCGAAAATGTGACGTCAACAGACTGCAGGCCACTGATTGGTCAGGGCGTAACGTCATGAAAGCGTCCGTCTTCTGAAGAATCGTCAAACTACCATTTGCAAAAGTTCATGGACTAAACTCACTCACCGAGTAAACACGATATTAATAGAGATGGCGTTGTAGGTTTCGCGGAAATCTACACCGTGGTCCAACGAAGAGGTGCGGAGTTTTCTGTGCTTGGTGGCAGATATCAGTATCCAGAGGGATATGGAGGTACCCCGCACCAAAACAGATGGCAGCCCAGCATAGAGCCAGACTACGGACAAGCTGAAGATGAAAGTGGGAGAACCATCGATGGTGAGTGATTTGTGATATTGTGCATCTTTTCGCTTATTTATCCTGTTGGTGGTAAGCTCACTTTTGAGCAATACAACGCCATCCTGTGCTGGCTAACGAGTGTTAGCTAGTAGCTAGCTAGCTAGTAGCCAACTCTGCTGATTTGCGCTTGCTTTGTCCGAAGTATTCGCTTGTGAGAGCAAAATGATGAAATATGTTAGTCCTGGTTAAAGTCCTGGTTTGTGTATGTGTTGCACTTTGGTGCTGTGCATTAAGTTGTGTGTAATTTCTTTCTAGAATCTGTTTCCACATGCCAGGGGTTCTCAACATATTCAAGTGCATTTTCAAACCAGTGATTTATAAAGTGATTCATATAATTTTCTAAAGCCTCAGAATAGACCTACACACCTATTCTGTGGATTTTCCAAAAAAGTGTTGGAACAGTGTTGTTGTGCTGTTTCTGTTCCACCATAAATCCCTGGATTAAAAATGTACTTGTACATGTACTGAGTGGATCCTGCGGTTCTCACTGGTCAGGGAAATGAAGCATTTCTGTCACATCCCACCACTGACTTTCACAAGTGTATTTCCCTAATACAGGTACATCTCAAAAAATTAGAATATCATGAAAAAGTTCAATATTTTTTGTCACTCATTTCAGAAAGTGAAGTCCATATATTATATAGATTCATTACACAGACAGTGATATATTTCAAGTATTTATTTATTTTAATTTTGATGATTATGGCTTACAGCCTCTGAAAACCCCAAATTCAGTTTCGCAAAAAATTAGAATATTACATAAAATTAGTTTTAAAAAATAATTTTTAAATAGAAATGTTGGCCGTTGAAATGTTGGTTAACATTGGCTGTAGCCATAATCTTCAAAATTAAAATAAACACTTGCAATATATCACTGTCCGTGTAATGAATCGATAGATGGGTTTCACTTTCTGAAACGAGTGACAAAAAATATTGAATTTTCATGATATTCTAATTTTTTGAGATGTACCTGTATATATGTTGAACTTGCTTTAACTACCACCATCCATTTCTGTCTTTGGTCAAGGCAAGAGGAAAGGAAAAGCAGCCAGCCCACAACGGACCTCGCCACTGTGGAAAGTACTGAAATCCTTTGCTTTTATAGGTAAAGCGTCAAAAATAAAGCAGCATTTATTTGATTTATTTAGTAGATTTATTTGATTGTGTGAATATTAATTACAGAATAATTGAAAATGAATGGCACATCAACTGTAAAATAAACTGCTTGTTAATGTATTTATTTATTTTTTGTCAGATCACTTGTGTGATTCTTTGTGAGTTATGTTCATAACTGTATGTTGCACTTTGGGGAATGGGAGTTGTTCAGTCATCAATATAATTTAGGTTATATGTGTAGTTTATAGTCTATCATCAATAAACTAATGCAGTATCATAATAGCAGGACAAATTAGAAATATTTGAGACCCATCGTAATGCATCCTTTTATATTTTAGCAATACAAGTACAAAACACCGCCCACACTTGAAGCCAGGGCGACACAGCGGTGACAGAGTGGTGACTAAACTTTTATTGATAAAAATTCCATATTTTGACTGAGCGACTCCACACTCGGGGATGCACACCCTCAGTTAAAAGTACTAGATTCTATTCAAGTGAATGTATTAATTTATTCTGATTGCTGAGGTCACAGTAAAAACAATTTATTTTAAACATAACCCAGCCCTTGTAAAATCTACTGAAGTGCAGCTACATGAAAATTGTGGTTAAATACAACAATGAAACACTTTTTTGTCACATTCCACCACTGGCTTTTAGCAACAAGTGTATTTCCCCAAAATGTTTTAAACTTGCTTTGATTAACCACCACCCATTTCTGTCTTTTGTCTAGGCAAGAGGGAAACGATCCACCCCAAACCGGACCTTGCCTAACTATTTACAGAGATGCAGGCTGAAGATCTGCTGAACTGGGACCAGTTTGAGTGACACATCCCAGCTGCTTCTCAGTGAGGCAGCGTGGCCGGCGTGTGTGACCCATCCTAAGTTGTTTTTTTTTTTTTTTCAAGTTTAATTTTGCACATTCTGAATAATCTGGAATTTGCTGCTGATTGTAATAAACAATTTAGTGACTTATGTGTTTGCATCATGATTTTCTATTTTGTCTGTTAAGACACCAGTGGAAAAAAGAGTCGACAGTACAAACCATTTATCAATGACTTTGAAAATAATGGCTCATTTTTAAGAAAAGTAACCAAAACAATTAATTTATTTACTGAAGACTGTATTGTTGGATGTGCCACTGCAGAAGACACTGCACACTTTAGTGATAGTACCAGTATATGGAGGAATTCTGGGCCATATTAGCATCTGTACTTTATCATAATGGGTTTGGGCGGGGGTGTCCAATCACGTGCCATGGAGGGCCAAGACCCTGCAGGCTTTAACTCCAACCAGTGTCTTCAACAGCAGATTCCACTGAATTTCTTCCACTGATTGCTGATCAGTGAAAACACCTGCTGAAGAGACTGGGTAGAAGAGAGAACCTGCAGGGTCTTGGCCCTCCATGGCACATGATTGGACACCCCTGAGTTAGGGTTTAATGGGATTTAGCATTTTAACACAAACTGCTTTATGGTTCATAATTCTGTTGACAGACTTACACCAAGCTAAAAGTGATTTCTCAAACTGCTGGATTGTTCTTAGACAGCTTTTCCAATCTTTTAGCATTTAATTTGTCACTTGGTGGTAACCTTCACGTATAAAACAAAAGAGACACATCTGCAAACATTTCAAAGGTTTATTGTCAAAATTCCCAGTGCAATACTACATGAATACATGTATAGTACATTGTTGATACAGAGAATATATATTTCTATGTATACATGTATCTAGTAAATCAAGTATTTTCCATGTCACCTTGTGACTGCATTATTTTAATTGCTTTTAATCCTAGATCAAGTTTGTTTTGGCCTAAAATGCATCATAATTGTTAAATATGTCATGGTCTGAGTGCTGATATTGTCTGCGCTCGGATCATCCAGTATTTTCCCCGTTCGTCTGTTTTGCATATGGCCATTTCAGGGCTTTTATTCTGACAGCGTCACAACTGGGCTTCCGGCTGTCAAAGCCAAGTCACATGGGGACAGTTGTTCAGTGTTTTCCCTGATTACGTTTCTCCTTTAATGATTGGATTGTCATTAGTATTTAAGGAAGCAGCTGAGGGTTACTCCTCGCTGCGACCTGGTCAAACCGTTGTCACACTATCATCCAAGATTCGTAATACATTCGTATTTCCCATCTCTCAGTAAGTGGTCTTCCTCATAGTCTGTGTTCTAGTTTCGTAGTGTGTATTTCCTCGTAGCCTGAGATTTGGAGTCTAAGTGTATGTTCGTGTTTTTGCCCCACGTGGCTGTTATTTTGTCACTCATGTCTTTTTGTTAATAAAATATGCAAACTCATCGGCTGGTTTTCGGCATCTTATTGATGGCTCGTGAGGGCCATCGTTGACAAAATATATCTTATTATACCTAACTCTGTACTGTTTACCTTTTGAATATATATTTTGTGGCTAATATAACCCCATAACTACAACCTGGCGATCGAGTTGGGTCAGCTGAACAGTTTTTGCCATGACACCACCACAGACTCAGTGCTGCTGGAGCAGCTACATGACATGATGTCTCAACAGTCTCTCCATGATTTTCACGCAGATCAGAGCAATTTGTTGTACAGGAAGCTAAACGTTTTTACAGACATTCTTAAGCTCTATAACCACTGCTCGTTTGTGAAGTTGGGGTGACATCAGTGACAGGCTGTCTTGAACGTCGGACCCATGGTTTGAAGCGGTAATTCTCCCACAAGAGAGCCATCTGAAACACACACAGCATACACATCTTAGTACCTAGTAGCGATAACTTGTAGACATTACAATGTAGTATGGCGGACTTAAAGCAAACTAGCATTAGCAATCATTAGCTTACCGTCATATGTGATCTAGTTCGTATCCTCATGTCTTCCACTCTATGGCTTCCCAGATGCTCCAGTACTTTCCCAGAGTGTTTTGTCTTGCTGCCTGTCCCCTTCTCTGGTGGTCCTTTTTGGCCTTTTTTCGGTGACAAAAAGCCAGAGACCGATGAATCACCTTGTACAGCTGCCATGTTATGTTTTGCTTGGGTCACGTGTTTTACGTCACGGAAGTGTGGTGCCGCCTTGCTGTGAAAAAATCCCACCCACCCCAGGCATACCCAGCTGCAATGGAAACACAACCGAACCGAGTAGAGTAAGGCCAACTGGGTACTAGTGGAAAAGTGCCAATAGTGCCATTTCAGTACTTCCTGGGGCTAAATTGTCCCCCTTCTAAGAACAAAAAAGTATACTTCAAGTGTAAAAAAATAGCAAACATAAAGCACAAAACTGGTTTTGTGGTGGCGGAGTGGTTAGCACTGTGGCAGCACAGCAACCCACCCTTGGCCGGGGGATCCTGGGTTCAATCCCAGCCTCCGACCAACAGTGATCTGTGTGGAGTTTGCATGTTCTCCCCGTGCCTGCATGGGTTTACTCCAGGATTTCTCTGGTTTCCTCCCACATGCCAAAAACATGCAAGTTAGATTAACTGGCATCAAACTGGGAATTTTAAACTGTCCTTAGGTATGACTGTGGGATTGAATGGCTGTCTGTCTCTCTGTGTTGGCCCTGCAATGGACTGTCGATCTGTCCAGGGTGTACCCTGCCTCTCGCCCAAAGATGATGGGATAGGCTCCAGCTCTCCCGTAACACGAAAAGGATTAAGCGGAAGAAGATGGATGAATGGATATTCAGGAAAAACATAACAAAAACTCTAACTTCTCCATTTTATAAACAGCAGCTCAGATTTACTTTAAAATATTTTTAGTTCTGTATCAAATATTACATGAAAATAATATAAACTGTTACATCTTAACTACACACAGAGGTTGGGTTTTATGCTGGATCACGATACCTGCATTACTCCCGTTGCATGGACCTGTCCTGCAACAGACAGGTCCATGCAACAGACAGGGCATCTTGACAATCAAGATGAAGTAGCCAAAATTGAAGTAAAAATTTACATCCACTTCAAGCTGCACATTGTCCACCGTTAATACCTCCCCAGCGGTATTGTTGATGTGTGGAAAAAATGCAGGCCGATCATCCACACTGCTGCACCGTTTTGGTTTTTTTTTTAACCATGACAGCTGTGTGAAACAGTGAAACTTAAATATTTCCACTCAACTGAAGATGGTCTGACTTCAGAGCTGCAGCCTCCTGCCATTTTTGTTTTGCCATTCCTATGCGGTGACATCGTCACACAGCAGACCCCAAATATCTCAATATTCATTTTTACACCGGTATCAAAATTTATAGCAGTATTATCGTGAATAATACAATATGGCACACCCCTACTTCAAAACCATCCAGACTCTCAGTCAGCTTAGAGTACCTGGTGGTCTCAAATCCAGCTAGGCCTGACCCTGCTCAACTTGAGATCAAGCATGTTCAGGGTGTTATGGTAAAAGGTCATCACTTTCATATTCCACCACAAAAAGTTGCTGAAGTCAAAGTCAAAGTGCCTTTATTGTCATTCCATTGTTAATGAACAATGCAACGAAATTGAGATGCTGCTCCCTAAAAACAAACTATAAAAAAACTATCACACTCACAGTTCACTCATGCATTTAATATTCTTATAATTACAACAATAAACTAGAAAAGCACTCGGAGAGCGCAGACCTCCGCCAAGCGCCACAGTTCCCCCCATACAGTGTTTGTGTGTACGTTTTCAGATTCCTTGACCATGAAAACATATGACTAGCAATTGGATTGACAATGATAGGATTAGTGGTTCAGTAGTTATTGACGAAAATCGCATTTTCCGTAATGGCGGTTTTCTTCTGGACGGTGATCCGGATCACCACCAAAATCTAATCATCTGTAGGATACCCCATTTCTGACAATCTGTGAAAATTTCATGAAAATCCATTCATAACTTTTTGAGTTATGTTGCTAACAAACAAACAGATAGACAGACAGACAGACAAACCACCGTCGATGAAAACATAACCTCCTTGGCAGAGGTAATAATGCTTGAAACAAAATTACCTAAAAGTTGAATACAATATGTAAGTAGCAATAATGAAAACATACTGAGCGATAAATACAAAAGACCAGCTTATACACACAGGGTTATCGCTACAAAATAACCTAAAATAACAAAAAATATCAACAGTCTGTGTGTGTTACATAAATCCGTTCAAAATACATACTGCTGCTGGGAAAAAACTATGATTAAACCTGGTAGTCCGGGTTTTATGGGATCTGTACCACTTTCCCGAGGGGAGCAAGTGAAAGAAATCATGGCCTGGATGAGCACAGTCTTTATAATGATGGCAGTAGCTCTGTTGAGGTACCAAGACCTGGAAATCTCTTCCAGAGAAGGGAGAGAACAGCCAGTGATTTTTTTGCGCAGTCTCGATCATTCTCTGGAAGGCTTTGCGGTCTGCGGCTGAACAGCCCTCATACCAAACCGTGATGCCATATGACAAAATGCTCTCAATAGCAGAGCGATAAAATAAAACCAGCAACTGTGCATTCAGGCCATTCTTCTTGAGGAGCCTCAGAAAGTGTAGACGTTGTTGAGCCTTTTTTATCGTAGCTATGGTGTTAACTGCCTAGGTAAGGTTGTGAGAAATATGAACACCCAAAAACTTAAAAGCCTCCACCCTCTCCACATGCTCCTTGCCTATATATATAGGAGGCGGGTCACTGCTATGCTTCCTAAAATCAATAATGAGTTCTTTTGGGGGTTTTTTGTATTCAATAGCAGATTATTATCTGAGCACCATCTCACCAGTTTCTGGACCTCATCTCTGTATGCGGACTCATCTCCTCCTGATATGAGCCCCACTACTGTTGTGTCATCTGCAAACTTCACTATAATGTTTGTGGGATGAACAGGTATGCAGTCATATGTGTACAACGAATACAAAGTGGGGCTCAACACACAGCCCTGTGGCGAGCCTGTGTTAAGCATGACTGTAGAGAAGGAATGGGGTCCGAGTCTAACAGTCTGTGTTCTGTTTGTTAGGAAGTCCTTAATCCAGCTGCAAGTGTGAGTAGGCAGACCAAGCTGAAGCAATTTGGTGATGAGAATGTTGGGAATAATTGCATTAAATGCTGAGCTATAGTCAACAAACAACATTCTTACATAGCTCCCCTTGTCTTCTAAATGGCTGAATGCCGAGTGGAGAGCTATAGCAATAGCATCTTCAGTGGATCTGCCCCGCCTGTAGGCAAACTGGTACCGATCAAAGTCTGGGGGGAGACTAGGCAAAAGATGTTTCAATACCATTTTCTCAAAGCACTTCATAACAATGGGTGTTAATGCTACTGGCTGATAGTCATTCAGACTGCTAATAGTATGTTTTTTTGGTACAGGAATAATGACTGCAGATTTTAAACACTGTGGAATAATGGCTGCCTTGAGAGACAAGTTAAAAATGTCAGTCAAAACAGAGCATAGCTGATCTGCACATGCTCTGAGCACCTTTCCTGGCACTCCATCGGAACCAGTAGCCTTTCTTGGGTGAACTTCTCTCAGTGTCTGTCTCACCTCATGATCCTGCAGGATAAGCACATCAGAGCTGGCATTCAACAACATCTGTGTGTCCGGGCGAGGTGTATTTGCCTCAAACCGTGTGAAAAAACAATTCAGTTCTTCTTCCAGTGAGACGCTGATGTCACTGGAAATGATGCTGCTGCCCTTATAGTTTGTGATATGGTTAAAGTCTTGCCATACTCGTCTCGAATCATTATCAGAAAAATGGTCCTCAACTTTTTTCTTATAGGTCTTATAAGTCCAAAAATAAGCTCACAAAAATATTTATAATATTAATTATAGAGGTGAAGTCTTACAATTTTTGTATATGACAGAAATATTAATTTGTACTTTTCAGATTCAGTGGCCAGATGTACTTAAACCAATGTATACTTGTCAGAATAATCCAAGTATAGATAGATAGATAGATAGCAGTGGTGTTGGCGTTATCACGTTAATCGGCCGTTAACAGTTTGCCCCCCTTAACAGAGACAAATTTTGTGATCGCGGTTAATGGCAGTTAACTGCAGAAAGCACAGACAGTACTTTTTGGCCTAGCCGCTCTCTGTACCAAAGCCGCTCTGGCCTCAGACACTGTGCACGCCATGCAGATATTGCAAAGTCAAACAAGCTGGATTACAGCCATGGAAATCCCCAAAGTGCTGTCATGTTTAAGTTTACAATGTTATCTGTCAGAGCACTCACCTGGATAATTGTTACAGCCTCCTCCAAAACTTCACCTGGATGTTGCGTTATTCCTCTTCTGTAGAAGCTGGCTAGCTGACTAGTAGCTACATGCTAGGCTGTAGCTGACTTCCAGCAGCTGACTCAGACAGAAATTTGCCTGTTTTCATCCTGATAGCTTTGGGTCCAACTGTTGGTGAGTACCACTCTAAAAAAATTCTCATGCTGTGTTCGTAATGTCCATTCACTCGACTGCCATTTTTGCAGCACGGTGGGGTGTCATCACGGGCCAGATAGTTTTTGTTTATGTTTGCAATTTTTCTGCTAAAAGGGAAAATTTGTCTGTTGTGACACATGATGTCCATGGTTTTGTGTTGATCTGCTTAAAAGTTCTGGATGTTTGCTATGGGAGAAAGAGTAAGCTCCATTTGTGGTTGCTGGTACAGTGATCCCTCACTTATCGCGGTTAATGGGTTCCAGAACCGACCGCAAAAAGTGAAAAACCGCGAAGTAGCGTCACCCTTAATGACGTCATCCATAAATAATACGTACGTTCATTCTCTCACTCTCTCTCTCTCATATGATACGTGTGTGTGTGTGTACGTGTACATACATACGTAGATGTAAATAAAGTGTACATAAATATGTTTTTAGAACTCTTTTATTCTTATAACAAGATACGTAACTCAAGATGAAAATGATTTACTGCACAGGTTAATGAGAGCTTTACTGCTCCTCAGGTGATGCCTCATCGTCAGGTGCTAGAAGCGCAGGATCGTCGAGGGCAGCTTCCGATAGAGCTGGAGAAGCTGCAGGAGGCGGCGTAGTGGCTCGACGGGAAGACTATTTCGCACAAAATGGCACAAGAGAACAGCAAAAAGTTCCACGCGGCGAGACTAAAAGTAACACGAGCGATAAAGAGCAATGAATACGGTCTTCCTTCCCTTCATGGGCGCTCGGCAGGGAGAGGAGGTGGGTGAGACGTCTCGGCCAATCAGCTTGCGGGGTGAAACGTCTCGGCCAATCAGCTTGCGAGATTTCCGAGCCGAGCCAACACGAGAACAGCGAACAGAGAGGTGGATTTTTTGAGTTGTGCGGCTCTCCGTGTTGATACCTGATGGTCTAATGTAGTCTCCCTGCCTTCTGCTAGCACCCGCCCATTATTTCTCAATTTTGAATTTTTGATGAATATTTTTGAAAAATCCGCGATGCACTGAGGGCGCGAAAGGTGAAGCGCGAAGTAGCGAGGGATCACTGTAGTGTGATGTTGTGTTCCGGCACCTTATTGTGAAGTGCAGTGTAGTGACGTGCATTTCCTGTCACGTCACTACACCGCCCTATAAATACCAGAGGGCATCCATATTGCAGCCTTTTTGACCGGTGTCCTCTGCCAGGTGCCTACCATGTTACCACTGTTCATCAACATCAATAAAGCTGTGTTCGTCCAGTCATCTTGCCTCATCCTTCACCCAAGGTATTTCACCATACATAACATTTGGAGATCGAGGATTAACTTATGGAGGTGTGTATCGCATCACTTCGCTCCTTCCTCAAGCTCCCAGGTGAGCCGCTGGTGCCTTGGCCGATGTGGTTTGAGGCTTTCCAAATGTACATTACCACGCTCGACCTGGGTAAGCTCGACAAGCTAAGCGCACGTGCGCTACTTGTTCACGACCTGGGTATTGAGGGCCAGCGAGTCCTGTGCACACTCAGAGCTTCGGACTCTTTTGAAGATGTGTGGAGCTGCTAGCAAACCATTTTCATACCCTGGATAGCGTGACTGTCTGGAGGATTCGCTTTTGGCAGCAACATCAGTGAGTGGGTGAGCCTATTCATCAGTTTGTTGCCAACTTAAGGCAGCTAGCTAGCGAGTGTCACTTTGGGCCATTGGAAGATGAAATGATACGTGACCAGCTTACGGAGCACACTGTCATGGCTCGAGCGCCGAACCCGTCCGCGCTCAAGCCATGCATTATCTTCACCTATTTTGACAGCTGTGTGTGCCTTTTGGCTCCCCGAGCCTTTATTGTGACAGCACTCGGAGGGGCTTCCGGCTGTCAGGGTTGACAGCTGAGCTGCATTTCGTCTCATCAGCGGTCTTCCATTTAAGAGGGCAGATGGGAGCGGAAAAACGCAGCAGTCGCATCAAAACTTCCCCAGTGTCAGACGTGAGCGAGCATCCCCCTGTTCGTACGCTGACCACTCTACTGCTATGATCGTAAATGTGCTTCTTTATTGCCCTATGGTCGTCTATATGTAGTGTAGTATGATTTAGCCCACCGTGGCTCGTTATTTTATGTACCTTTTCTGTTCACCAATGAACCGTGCAAACTCACCGGTGTCTTGTGGCGTCTTATGATGACTCGCGAGGGCCATCCATGACAGTAGACTGTCGCCAAACTGAGACGCCTGTCATTGTGAGTTTGCCGTGGTTTGGAGTTTTTCCCCTTCGCTTGGGCTTGTGAACAGGATGTCCGCCCTCGAGCGTGGGTTTTGCCCTGAGTGGTTTGAGGAGATTAACGGCTATTTGGCTAAAGCCCATCATCTTATGCCCACTCCAGCGGCAGGTGACTATTTGTTCCTCGCCCAGCAGGCCTTATTAAGATACCACCTCACCTCCTTTCCGGATGGAGGGGAGAGGATAACATGGATTGTGGCTCAGCGAGAGTTAATTGAAAAGGCACTCCAGGAACCTTCTCCTCCTCCCTTGAGTATGGCATCCCCAACGAGAGTGGAGGTCCGTAGGCTGGAGAGAAACTCCAAGCAGGAGGCCAACGGAGAGGCATCCCCGCTCCACGTTTCGGAATTCAGCTCCTGTCGCCCATCCAGTCCTGGCGCCTTGTGTTCCTGGTCCCCTCGCCGCACCGTCGGCCAGTAAGCATCCTCACCGTGTCACAACCAGGCCCCAGCGACAATCCCGTCCAGATCCAGCTCCGGGTCGTCGGAGGAACCCAGCCTCCCAGTCAGCTGCATCTCCCACGTCACGACAGGAGGAAATCCCCACAGTCGCCTCCTCTGGGTCATCTGTCTCAGCTGTTCCGTCAGCTCCTCGTGCCTGGATCGCCTCGGCTGTCGCCCCCTCCTCCTTGATGTCATCTCCGGCTGCTGTGAGTGCTGTGAGTTGTGCTTCGGCGAGGCCCGTCAGCAATCCACCACGAGCGGCTCCTCCTCATCTCCCCGAGAGGCCTGCCATCACCATCCGGAGGGGAAAAAGAAGAACTCCATCCGCTACAGCAGGCACCATCCGTCCTCCAGGAAACAGGCAAGTGCAAGTTCAATTTCCTCCCCGTAGATGTGATTTGCCTTGTCTGACTCCTGGGGGTGGAGTTCGGGGTTCGCAGTCCCCCGAGCTCCCACCACCTGCTGTAGCCTCTGTCATTAAACCTGCTGCCTCTGTGTCTCCCTCCGCTGAGCGGTCCACGACGCCAGGCCTACATCACTGGACGAGGAGGGGGCCTGCGGTTCTGGAGAGCCTGGTTCCCGCCCCGTAGCCACGTCGTGGGCAGAGGAGGAGAGCAGCCTGCAGCGTGAAGCCTGCGCCGACAATGAAGCATCCCCGGGTCTCCACAGAGGAGCAGTTCGAGCCAGCGGGTCGAGGGTCCCCTGCCACCACGCCGTGCGGGTCGTCGGCGTGGGCGTTAGTGCCGGAGGGTCCTCAGACTGCGGAAACCATCACGCCGGCTGCGGAACCTGCCGTAGCCGAGTGGGAGCTTGACGACGATCTTCTTCGTCCTGAGCCTGGATCAGCGAAGTCCTGGACGGCGACAGAACCCGAGTGCAGGCAAGTGCTCTACTTTGTTTTTCTTCTTTCTGTTTTGGAGCATTTCTGCCTGCCTCTCGGGGAGATGAGCCGGGGGCAGCCATCCGCTGCACCCGAGCTCGTCTCGCTGGGCTCTGTTGCTACCGGTGATCCTGATCCCGGTTCTTTCCTTTCTCCTGAGCCTTCTCCCAGGGTCACCGGTGCGGAGCCAATCCTGGTCGCTGCACTGGAGGTTCCGGGTTCGGGATTGGAGGTCGTCACTGGTGCTGTGCCGACCCAATCGGGATCCAACGCGGGTGCAGCCGAGACCCAATCGGGGTCCAACGCGGGTGCAGCCGAGACCCAATCGGGGTCCAACGCGGGTGCAGCACCGGTATGGGTCAAGGTCGGTGAAGGAGCTGCAGACCCTTTACCGCCTGACATTGTGCGGGCTCATCATCTTCATCATTCCCCTCATCATCGTAACCATCCCAGCTCATCGCCACCGGGGGCCATTGGGGGCCTCTACATTCGGCCCGGCTCTCCCACGTCTTTCCCCCCGCCAGGGAGGCCGTCGCCAATTATTTCCCCACGGTTCTGGTGGCTGAGGGATGCAGGTCAGCCGCCTGAGGAACTTCTTCGCCATTTCGGCCACCTGACGTACCGTGCTTTCTACTGGGCAACCTGGTTCGGCCGCCGGAGGTTCTGACTTTCCGGGCCTGGGACTGGGGTAGGCCGCCCAAACATTCTCCTTTCCCCTCAATCACCCTTTGGCCATGGGACGCAGGGAGACCGCCGGGACTGTTTCCGTTTTATTGGACTCTGCCTGTCGTCATCCTCATGTGTTGTGTGATCCCGCTGAGGTATAAAGTCATTCGGTGTAGTTGTTCTGCTCAGTGTATTTGTCATTGTTAGCATGTTTTTTTTCTCCTCTCCCCTCTCCTGTCTGAGGGATGAAACATGCCTAACTCTTGGTGTTTTTGCTTTTTCCCCTGCTCTGTGTGTTTACTGTGCGTTACGGAGTATTGTGGTTTCTGTTAACTTTACTCAGTAATTGCCTCATTTGTGCCCTGTTCTAAGTATCATTTGAGCATTATGGAGTATTGTGTTTTCCTTTTGACCTTACTCTGTAAATTGCCTCATTTGTTCCCTGTCTCCCTCATGGTTGTTTTGTTTTTTTTTCCTACCCTGTTCTAATTATTATGGTGGGTTATGGAGTATTGTGTTTTTCTTTTAATCTTACTCTGTAATTACCACATGTGTTCCCAGTCATCGTTATGGTGTTTCCTCTCTTTTGCTGGTTGTCACCCTCCAGGCCTGTTCCCCCATCCACCCACCCTGGGGGGGGGGGGGGGGGTGAGGAGGGGCTTGGGTGTCATTGGGCGCTCGTAGCTCGCCCTTGGGGGGGAGGTACTGTCATGGTTGGAGCGCTGAACCCATCCGCGCTCAAGCCATGTATTATCTTCACCTATTTTGACAGCTGTGTGTGCCTTTTGGCTACCCGAGCCTTTATTGTGACAGCGCTCAGAGGGGCTTCCAGCTGTCAGGGTTGATAGCTGAGCTGCATTCATCAGCAGTCCTCCATTTAAGAGGGCAGCTGGGAATGGAAAAACGCGGCAGTCGCATCAAAACTTCCCCAGTGTCAGACGTGAGCGAGCATCCCCTTGTTCGTACGCTGACCACTCTACTGCTATGATCGTAAATGTGCTTCTTTATTGCCCTATGGTCGTCTGTATGTAGTGTAGTATGTTTTAGCCGTGGGTCGTTATTTTGTGTTCCTTTTCTGTTCACCAATAAACCTTGCAAACTCACCGGTGTCTTGTGGCATCTTACGATGGCTCGTGAGGGCCATCCATGACACACAGGTGTAGCATTGCATTGCAGTCTATGCTACTCACGGCACCCAGTAACTTAACATTAGCCAGAGTTGTTGAGCTAGCTCTTCAGCTGGAGGCCGCAGACAAGCTAGCTTTGAAGCTAAACTGGCGTCAGTCACAGCGGCCGCCAGAGCCTCCTGCCGCGGCAAATGTTGCGGATAGCTTGGATATTGCGGTAGCGAGGATAGCTTGCATGTCGATACTACGGAAGCCAATGCTGCCAGCCAAAGATCTGCCCCGGGAAAACCCCTTTACAAGGGTTGTGCGGTCCGCGACACACCGCAATAAGGCTAAGGACTGTCCAACTAGGGGAAAGCGGTGTAGCAGTTGTGGACGCTTGAATCATTATGTTAGAATGTTCCGTGTATCTGAACCAGAGAGCCCACGGAAGAAATCACTCCGCCCGCTCCCGACAGCCATCCATACGGTGTCCCCCAGTACCAACGGGTACACGTTTTGCACGGTGGAACTGGACGGCATGGAGGTGCTGCTGTTTCTCGACACGGGGGCGGAGCGGTTGTTGTTGAATTGGGCCACGATGAGGGAGTTTTTTTCCCCCACTACAGGATTAGAGGTAACCCAGCACTGCTGTATGATTATGGAGGTGGCAGGCTGTGCACGGTTGGGACTTTGGAGTTAACGGTTCAGTACAAGTCTGCAACGATGGTCAATTTCACATTCTGTGACAGCCCAAGGAGATGACATCATGGGCTGTGATTTGTTTTAAGGACTGGGTTTCGCCATAAAAGACAATGCTGAGAACGAATGCTCGGGTTGCGGCCAGTGGATCTCTCTGGTTCTGGTGGTCGATGAGGACGTTGTGTGGGACAAAGAGCTAACGGACACCACGGCGGTCAAGCAGGACCAGCCTCACTCAAGTTCGACACAGGAGGGTCTCAGTGCCGGCGCTCGGGAAACGGTAGAGGGGGGTACTGAGCGTGGCAGCAAGGTGCCTGCGCCGGCGAGTGACTCCAATGTGCTAGCCCCAAATACTTCCGGAGCTTGGCCGCAGGGAGATGGAGGGTCTGCAGCTATGATGGGGAATGCTACGATGGCTTTAGAAGAGGTCGGGGCCAGACCAACGAGCATGGAGGAATTGCATGCTCAGCAGCACCGTTTCAGGCTGAGCTGGGCCCCACTGAGGGTTATGAACTTGGTTCGGGTTCGAGGTGAAGAATGTCCATGGCAAAGATGGGCCAGACAACAACCAGCTAAACATCATGGGTGTCTGCGCATAGTGGCTAAGCTATGCGCAGCATGCTTCAAGTTGTCCAATGGCTCAGCGAGGCACGCCAGTCAGCTGCGGCATGTCCGGGAAGAGGCTTTAGGTGATGGGGCTGGATGAGAGCAGGTGTCGGTGGTGAAGAAGAGAGGTGCTTTCATCCGGAAAATCAGCCATCATCCCGAGGGTCTGCTGCTTCCAGAGTCTGCTGCTTGCTGAGGTGCTGCCCTGGGCCCCCCATGCCAGTTCTACTCATCCTGCCCAAGGAACAGTGCTGTAAATAATTGTGTGGTTATAGTTCTTGAGTTTTAATGTATACATGCTGTAAAATGGGGTTGTTTTGTGTATTTTTTTTAGTTTAGGAGCACGGCATGTAATTTTAGTTTAAGTACGGACTCTTTTAGTTTATTGGGTGGCAGAATAATCCACCCAGCTGTGCGGGCTGCACAGTAGTTCACCCATCAGCCCTATTTTAGGTTATGTTGTGTGAATGTGTTAGGCAATTTTAGTATATTGTTTTTCGTTATGTTAGTGCGTGATTTGGTTTCAAATTGGGGAGGGCCTTAATTGTGTGTATGGTTTTGGAGTTTACTAAGGGGGGAGAGAATGTGGTGTTGTGTTCTGGCATCTTATTGTAAAGTGTAGTGTAGTGATCTCACTTCTTGTCACATCACTGCACCGCCCTAAAATACCATGTGGGCATCCATATTGCAGCCTCTTTGATCGGTGCCCTCTGCCAGGTGCCTACCGTGTTAGCCGCTGGTTCATCAACATCACTAAGCTGTGTTCGTCCAGTCATCTTGCCTCATCCTCTACACCCAAGGTATTTTACCATACATAAACAGGTTGGATGCAGAGTTGTGTTGCAGTATGAGCCCTGGCATTCATTGTTTTGCACATGCAGTCTACTTTTGATAATTTTCTGGAGAATATTCTGGATTGTTTTGACATTTTGGATATGTTGAGAGCTTAATAATCCGTTATAAATAGATACATCGTACTCTCTGTACAATACAGGACTATCAGGTGTAGGGTGAAATGTGAGGTACCAGTTAAACTGCAAGGTGCAGTATGGCAGCGTTGCAGATGACCAGAAATCCAACATCAGAGTGAGTTATTGTACCGTGAAATGGCATGTGGCAGGAAAGACCATTACCTGACCATTCAGCAGTGATGCTGTAGCAGTCTGCTGGAGAACGTGCTCTGCTGTCTGTCCAGTGTGTGGTGGAGGGGTTGATCAGGATTGTCCATGATGGATAGCAGTTTGTTTAGTGTCCTCCCCTCCACCACATTCTCAAACGTCTACAACCTGAGACCAATTACAGAGCCAGCCTTCTTAATAATCTTGTCAAGTCTGTTGGTGTCGCTGGCTGCGATACTGCTACCCCAACAGACAGCAGCAAAGAAGATGGCGCTGGCGACAATGGCCTGACAGAAAAGTTCCAGCATCCTGTTGCATACATTGAAGGGATCCATCTTCCCAGAAAGTAGAATCTGCTCATCCCCTTCTTGTTACGCAGCATTGGTGTTAGATTTCCAGGCCAGTCCATTGCTGATCATAACACCCAGGTATTTGTAGTCCTCCACATCCTCCCCCCTAATCCGCAGTGGCTGTGAAGGCATCCTCTTCTTCCTGAAGTCAATCACCATCTCTCTGGTCTTGCTGACGTTCAGCCTCAGGTCATTCTGCTTGGTCCACTCCATAAATCTGTCTACCAGGGCCCTGTACTCACCCTCCTCTCCCCCTCTTATACACCCAACAACAGCTGAGTCATCAGAGAATTTCTGCAGGTGGCATGACTTGGTGTTATACTGAAAGTCGGTGGCGTAGAAGGTGAAGAGAAAAGGAGAGAGCACAGTCCCCTGTGGAGCTCCCGTATCACTAACCACCACATCAGACAAAACACTGCCCAGCCAGACAAACTGTGGCCTGCCTGTGAGGGAGTCAGTAATCCAGGAGATCACAGAGCTGTCGACCCCCATCACCCGCAGCTTCTCACCCAACAGCAGTGGCTGGATGGTGTTAAATGCACTGGAGAAATCAAAGAATGTGATTCTCACAATGTCTCCTCCGCCATCCAGGTGCAGATGGGCTCGTTGCAGCAGGTAGATGACAGTGTCTTCAACTCCTAAATGGGCCTTATATGCAAACTGCAGAGGGTTCAGCCACGTCTTCACCTGTGGCCTCAGACGGGCTAAGACCAGTCTCCCAAGGACCTTCATCACATGAAATGTAAGGGCAACTGGTTGATAGTCATTCAGGGTCCAATGGAGGACCACTTCTTGGGGACAGGATCCAGGCAGGACATCTTCCACAGCACCGGTACTCTCTCCAAGACTTAGGCTGAGGTTGTACAGGGGTTTTCAGTACCAGAGCTTGCTAGTTGGCACAGGTCCTCAGGGATCCTGGCGGAGATGCCCATCATGGCCCGCAGCTTTCCGCTGACGGAGTCTCTCCAGCTGTTTCTTAACCTGGTCGGCAGTCACAGTGATGTGGAGGTTGGTGCTGATGTCATCAGAGTAGGGGGAGGGGGGGAGGGGAGAGAAAGAGAAAGGTGCTGCACGGGAAGGGGAGGGGGGGAGGGGTGTGTGAGGTCTGGCTGTGTTGTGGGGTGACAGATGGAGAGTTGAACTATTAAAAAAACAGATTCAGCTCATCAGCTCTCCTCAAGGCTCCCTGATGTCTGCCTGTCTATCCCCTTACAGCCAGTGATGTGTTTCATTCCCATCCAGACATCCTTCACATTGCTTTGTTGGAGTTTATTCTCCAGCTTCCTCCTGTAATTGTCTTTACACCTCCTCAGCATCTCTCTCAGTTCACGCTGCACTCAATTCCTCCTGTTCTCCAGACCTACAGTAAAAGCTCTCTTCTTCTTGTTAAGAAGTGCTTTCAGGTCACTGGTGATCCATGGTTTGTTGTTGGGGAAACAGTGCACAGTCTGAGCTGGAGTGGTTGTGTTTTCACAGACTCTGATGTATTCTGTGATACAGTCCATCATATTGTCTATGTCCACCCCATGTGGTTTGCGGAGTACGTCCCAGTCCGTCATCTCGAAGCAGTCCTGTAGTGCATCAGCAGCCTCCTGTGTCCACCTCCTCACAGTCTGTGTGTAAGCAATATGCCTTTGCACATGGGGAACGTATTTGGGTGAAAACAGCTGCACGGTGGCGCAGTGGTTAGCACTGCGGCAGCACAGTTTACCCTCGGCCGGGGGATCGCGGGGATCATGAGATCGTGGGTTTGATCCCTGCCCCCGGCCAACAGTGATCTGTGTGGAGTTTGCATTTTCTCCCCGTGTATGCGTGGGTTTACCCGGGATTTCTCCGGTTTCCTCCCACATGCCAAAAACATGCAGGTTAGGTTAATGAGACTCTAAATTGGCCCTTTGTGTGAATGTGTTGTGTGAATGGTTAAAAAGGGATTGCGCCGTATTGTGGCTGCTTCAACCATCCAGGTGGTGGATGACCCTTAATTTCTGTAAAGCGTCTTTGAGTGTCTATGATAAAGCGCTATATAAATCTGATGTATTGATTTATTGATTAACAGAAACAGATTGTGAATCTGATCTGCCAAGTGGGGGGTAGAGCTGTGGCACTGTATGCATCTCTGACATTAGCATACAGTAGATCCAGTGTTTTAATTTTCTCTGGTGGACAGCCAACAAACTGGTGGATATTTGGTAAATGTTTGCCCAGTGAGGACATGGTTAAAAATCACCTGGTGACAGCCTAAATGTGTCAGGTAGCTGCTCCAGTAAAGTGGCAGTAGTGGAGCTGATGACGTCACAGGCCACCGCTGCACTCAACTGTTGAAGGCACATAAACAGTAATCACAATGGGCGCACCGTGAACTCTAAGCGGCATATAATAAGGTGGTATACCTCGACAGCCAGCAGTTCTTTCTCCAGGCTGCAGCTGTGGTTTCTTACATAAAAGCGTCTGTGATTAGCACCACCTCTCATTCACAAAAAGTGCCATTCCTCCTCCCCTCCTTTTCCCGCTACTTATAACGTCCATGTCACACCAGATAGTCTTAAAGCCAGATATCGCTACGGTGTTGTCCAGGATCTGTGAGTGTAACCACGTCTCAGTAAAACACGATACTACACTCATGATATTCCCTTTGCATCCTGACCAGCGCTGTGAGCTCATCTGCCTTGTTTCCCAACAACCTCACGTTACCCGTGGTGAACATCAGTATTGCCAGCTTGTGCTTCCTCCTCCTCACCTTTGCTCCAGCCCTTTGCCCACAGCATCTCCTATTGAGCTCATCCGTGATAAGGGATTTCACTCTGGGCAGCAGTGCTGGCCTCTTCAGCACAATCAGCTGGTCACCTGAGTAAACAATGCGTTCGCCCCCACTTCTATTGTTCTCCATTGTCCCGAGAAAGAAGAGTAAGAGAAAGACCAGGAGCAAAATAGAAAAACTTTGTCCAGTCATTAATCCAAGTCTTACTACCAAGCCCTGATGAAAAGAAACACACTATATACAAGAATAAGCTAATAAAGACGCAAAGACACAAGATCTGCTGCTGTTATGGCCGCCCCTCCTTACGGCACTGAAAAAAAGTATACTTGAGTAAAAGTATACTTACGTAAGTATATTTAATGATGAGTACATAAGAGTAAACTGTAAGTATACTTTCTTCTTTTTAGTTTACAAGAAGTCTAATAATAGTAGATTTAAAACACCTTTTTACAAAAAAGTTATCATTAAATAGACACCATTTATGAGGATGAACATATTTCAATAAATTTTTCCCCTCAGTATCTAAAAGGCTAAAGGGGTATTGTCACTCCGCCAGGCAAACTGGCAGCAGTGGCATCAACACTTATCTTGTGAATGCGATAACTAGAGAAATAAATGATGTAGGCTTTTCAAACTGATACCATAGTTATGTCTAAGAAAAATCTTGGATGAGTTACACCCTGACCTCTGACTATGGGTTTGGGGTCAAAAGATAAAAGGTCAAGGCTAGCATTTCCTGTGCCCTATTACTGTAGAACAAGTAAAGTTAGGGTCACCAAACATTGTACACAGGTTCACCCTGTGACCCTGAACTGTGACTACGGTTTTGGGATTGCAAGGTCAAGGTCAAAATGCCATATAAACTATATCTCAAGACCAAAGAAAACTATGGTCCCCAAACTTGGTACACAGGCTCACCTTGAGATCCTGATCTTGAACTATGGGTTTGGTGGTCAAAAAGTCAAGGTTAAAGGTAGAATATGCAATATTTTCAGCTTTCAAATATTCCATAAATACTTAAAAATGTAATTAGAGTGTAAAGAAACATCTCTTTTGTTGTTGTGCCAAATCTGATCATTTATGATGTTGCAGAGTTATGAATTCATTTAGGATTTTTGCCATGCTGGCAAAGTGATAAATACCACATACACCAGCAGGGTAAATATTAAGCTCGTTTTCAGCTCTGAGTCAAAAATCCCTTGTTTTAACTTAATTACATTAATTTGTAAAGTAGGGAAAAACATGTAATGTTACCAGTTAATTAAAGCTGTGAGCAGCAATAAACAGGCCCTCACGTCCTCGCAGGACCTCGGCCTTGCCACTCAGAGCGCACAACTCCACGCAGGCTCCATTCCTCCCTCCCCAACTCTCTCCCTCCCGCTCTTTGTCCATCCATCCTTCCATAATGCCATCCATCATCAGTCCATCCATCTATCCATATGTACATTGCAAGAGAGCGCCTCGGCAGAGGTACTGTATAAGCTTGTGGATTATCTCAAAAAGCTAATATGTTTATCCATAGCCTAAAGGCCTCTTCTGGTGAAAATTTCACCAGGAAATTTGTTTGAATTTAGACAAGCTATGCCATCGCTATAAATGTTTATTTGGGATTTTTACATAGGGGGCACTATAGCTGTATGTGGTATAGTCATATAAATCTGTTCTGGGTGGTATTAGTACCATGTAGTAAATCAAGTTTGGGTCTATTTGGATGATGTGTGTGTGAGTTATGACATCTTCCTGTCCATTGGTGGTAGGGGGCTCTACTGCTGCATCTCATTATATATTATAGAAATGCTCACCATTGGCTGCCTATTCAACACACTGAATTTGGTTGACTTTGGACAAAGTATACCAGAGTTATTAAGCTTTGTTTTCTGCTAGGGGGCACTAGAGCTATGTGTAATTGTCCATTATAGAAAGGTTCAGTGCTGGTTAACCATGCCATCCATCCATCCATCCATCTTCTACCGCTTTTCCGGAGGTCCGGGTCGCGGAGGCAGCAGTTCAAGCAGAGAAGCCCAGACTTCCCTCTCCCCAGCCACCTGCTCCAGCTCTTCAGAGAGGATACCAAGGCGTTCCCAGACCAGCTGGGAGACAGTCTCTCCACCGAGTCCTGGGTCTGCCCCGGGGTCTCCTCCCAGTGGGACGTGCCTGAAACACCTCAAGCGGGAGGCGTCCAGGAGGCATCCTAATCAGATGCCCATACCACCTCAGCTGACTCCTTTCAATGTGGAGGAGCAGCGGTTCTATTCTGAGCCTCTCCCAGATGATTGAGCTCCTCACCCTATCTCTAAGAGTGAGTAACCATGGTTAACTATGCATGTGTTTCATGGTGGTTAACCATGCACCACACAAAATTTGGTTGAATTTAGACAAAGAATTCCTGAGTTATAAAGCTTTGTTTTTTTCCCTAGGGGGTGCTATAGCTATGTTTGTTATCATTACAAAAATCTTTTCTGGATCTGACTAGTATCATATATATAAAGTTTAGCAGCAATCGGACATTCTACATGTGAGTTATGGCAACTTTCTGTCCAATGGCGGTAGGGGCGCTGTCACTGTGTGCCATTCTTTATTATAGAAATTATCAGTATTGGCTACCTATTCACCACACAAAATTTGGTTGAAATCAGTCGACATATGCCAGAGTTAAAGCCATTGGAAGGCTGATGGCGATACTGCAAACGTGGCCACGCTCCTTCTGCCAAACCGTCAGGCATTTGGAAAAGTTTTCAACAGCTTTTGATGGCATATGGGAATAGATGATTGGTACCATTTATGGTGACAATCAGACAATTTATTTCAGAGATATTGAAGAAAACCTTTGGTGTAACCTTCATGTCTCCAAGAGAGGGCACTATTGCTACTCATGAATTTTCATAGCTATACTTGTTCAGAGGCATACCCATGTGCATCGTACTTATCTTGGTGCCAATCCAACATTCCATTCCCGAGGTGATAAAAAAAAAAAACATGATGCAAAACTTTCTGCCTCCTATAAGTAGCACTGTAGATTTCTATGAATATTGTTCTATAGAATTGTTTGGAATTGGACTAATATCCATGATATTGAATTTGGTTGAAATCCCACAATGCATACCAGAGTTATTACCATCAGAATGGTCATAGAATGATCATGGCAAGGCATCAAACTTTGCCACATCCAGTCGAGTGTTGTGAAAAGTTTTCAATAACTTTTTGTCACCACCCGAGTGCCGGTCTCGTCCGCACTCGGGTCATACATTATCTTTTCCAGGCTTTGACAGCAGTGGGTCCCTTCTAGGTCCCCGGCTCAGACGCTGTTCATTCATCGTCAGTCTTGTAAGTTACCCTGTGATTATCCTACCCTCATTGTCGTGTGTATTTTCCTCTGTTCCTTCATTCCCCAATAAAACATCACTGCAACTCACCGGTGACTGCTGGCATCTTACGGTGGCTCGCGAGGGCCACCGTGACAGTAGACTGCTGCCAGAACGTCTAGAGAGAGGCGTCGCACCGAGACGCCATTCACCGTGAGTTTTTGCAGTATTGGACTGTTGTTCCTACCTGTCTGGGTGCCGTGCTGAAGCATGCCGTCGCGGAGTTCCCGCACTCAGAGTCCGAGCGATGTTCTCGCAGACGCGCTTGAGTGCGTGGACGAAATCCTCATCACCGCCTCCCTCCTCGACTTCAACAGCAACGTGCCCTGGTACCTGGACCAAGCCGAGGACATCCTGAATCATCTCCCCCGCTTCGCCGATCACCCGGAGGTAAGCGTGAGGAGAGATGACATCGCTGCGCACCGCGAGATACTCCGTGGGCTGGAGGGAAATCCCGGCAGGAAGCCGAAGAGGAGGAAACGTCGCCCCTCGCTTCGGGATCCCGCTCCTGCCTCCGTTCCGGCCCGGGAGTTCGCACCATACGGAAGTCTTTCCCCATGAGGCATGTCGTCACCCGGGATTCCCCCAGAGGAGCTGCAGCTGACAGCAATCAGGATCTGGGACCGAGTGGCTGCTGCTCGCTCCGCTGTGCATCCATCATCAATTATGAAGCATGTGGCGGCGGCAGTTAGACTGGTGGAGAGGAATCCAGAGTTGTGTGAGTTCCCCGAGTTTGCCGACCTGCTCGCCTCTGTCTCTGCACAGGAACGGCTATTCCCAGATCTCACCTTCACCTCGCCCCCTGCAAAGAGCTGTCGTCACACCGGCTGTCAACCTCGGCTTGAACCCCGTCCGGAGACAGTTCCGGGTTGCCGCAAGGGCTCAACTCCTCGCACAGCTGCCACTCCTGCGCCTCGTCAGAGGGGAATCCCCGCAGCCTCTCCCCCCGGGCCATTTTCTCCCGCTGTCCCATCAGCGCTCTGTGCCCAGCTCGTTCTGGCTGTCGCCCCCTCCTTCTCGACGCATTCTCCGGCCGCTGTGTGTACTCAGAGCCCTTTCTCAGTGAGCCCCGTCCCAGATCTATCACAAGTGGTTCCCCGTCGTCCTCCCAGGGGGTCCTCTGTCACCGTTCAGCGGGGAAAGGGAGGAGCAACGTCCGCCGCAGCAGGCACCATCCAGCCTCCAGGAGACAGGCAAGTCCAAGTTTATCCTTATTCTCATGATTGTGATTTGCCTTGTCAGATTCCTGGGGGTGGAGTTTGGGGTTCGCAGCCCCCCGAGCTCCCACCACCTGCTGTGGCTTTAATTATTAATCCCTCATCCTCTGTGTCTCCCTCCGCTGAGCGGTCCTCGATGCCAGGCCAACGTCGCTGGATGAGGAGGGGGCCTGCGGTTCTGGAGAGCCTGGTTCCGGTCCCGCAGTCACGTCGTGGGTGGAGGAGGAGGGCGGACTGCAGCGTGGGACCTGCGCCGACGAGGAAGCGTTCCCGGGTCTCCATGGACAAGAGGTCCGGTCCAGCGGGTCGAGGGTCCCCTGCCACCACGCCGTGCGGGCCATCGGCATGGGCTTCGGTGCCGGAGGATCCAAAGGCTGCAGACACCATCATGCCAGCTGCGGAGCCCGACGTAGCTGAGTGGGAGCCTGACGACAACCTCCTGCCATCTGAGCCCGGATCTTCGCAGTCCTGGACGGCGTCAGAACCCGAGATCAGGCAAGTGCTCTGTTTTGTCTTTCTCCTTTCCGTCTTAGAGCATTTTAGCCTGTCTCTTGGGGAGATGAGCCGGGTGCTGCCGCCTGTTGCGTCCGAGCTTATCTCGCCGGGTTCTGGCACTGCCGGTGATCCTGATCCCAGTTCTTCTCTCTCTCCCAAGCCTTCTCCCAGGGTCGCCGGCGAGGAGCTGCTTTCGCCCGCTATGCCAAAGGTTCCAGGTTCGGGGTTGGAGGTCGGTTCTGGTGTGGCGCCGACCCACTCAGGGTCCGATGTGGGTGCAACCGAGACCCAATCGGGGTCCGTCGCGGGAGCAACCGCGACCCAATCGGGGTCCGACGAGGGTGCAGCACCAGCAGTTTCCAGGTTCGGTGAGGGAGCTGCAGATCCCCTGCCGCCGGATACTGGACGGGCTTGTCTCCTTCTTCATCCTCATCATCACCGTCACCCTCCTCGTCCTCCTGAGGAGCGCAACCCATTTCCACCTGGGGCCGTTGGGGTTCCGAATGCTCCGCCCGGTTCTCCCTCGTCTTCCCCTTCTCCAGGGAGGCTGCCTTCCACTTCCCCCTACGGTCCTGGTGGTCAAGCAATGCGGGTTGGCCACCCGAAGGATTGCCGTGCCCATTTGGCTCTCTGGGCCGGCCACCCGACCCACTGGACTACCTGTTTGCCGACCTGGTCCGGCCGCCTGAAATTTTAGATTTTTTTTTTAGATTTAGTATACTTTATTAATCCCCAGAGGGGAAATTGAGGGTCATCCACCACCTGGATGGATGAAGCAGCCACGATACGGCGCTATCCCGTAACCATTCACACACACATTCACACCTAGGGCCACTTTAGAGTCTCCAATTAACCTAACCTGCATGTTTTTGGCATGTGGGAGGAAACCGGAGAAATCTCGGGGTAAACCCACACATACACGGGGAGAACTTGCAAACTCCACACAGATCACTGTTAGTCGGGGGCTGGGATCGAACCCACGATCCCACGATCCCCACGATCCCCCGGCCAAGGGTAAACTGTGCTGCCACAGTGCTAACCACTGCGCCACCGTGCAGCCAATTCATTGTTTCCGGGCATGGGACTGGGGTAGGCAGCCCAAACTTTCTGTCTCCATACCTCAGAGCCAGGACTGCCGTCATCCGGGGTTTTTTCTATCATTATCATGTCTGTAAGCTTTTGAGATGTGTGGGGGGGCCTGGTATCTGTAATTTTGTATCTCAACTTTTTCCCTTAGCCGGTGATTTGTGTTTCTTTTCCTCCCCTCTGTCTAATGTCCATGTACTGTTTGAAACTGTTATGTATTGCCTGTTGGGTTCTGTCCTTGTGTTACCCACACGTTATGGAGTATTGTGTGTTTTTTCTTTTTTCTCTCTCCCCACGGTACTCTGTAATTGCTTTGTTGATCCCCTGTCATTATTTTGGGTTTTGCTTCTCCTCTTTTTGACTCTCTCCCTCCTCCCGGCGCCCCATCCGCCCACCCTAGGGGGGGTGGGGGGTGGGGGGGCTTGGGTGTTATTTGGCCGTTCAGGAGCTTGGCCTCGAAGGGGCGATACTGTCACCACCCAAGTGCCAGTCTCGTCCGCGCTCGTGTCATACATTATCTTTTCCAGGCTTTGACAGCAGTGGGTCCCTTCTAGCTCCCCGGGCTCTTATTGTGACAGCACCCGGTGGAGCCACCTGCTGTCAAAGTCAACAGCTGTGCTGCATTCGGGGTCATTAGTGACCGGTGTTGAAAGCGGATGCTGAATGCACCCTGATGCAGCAGTCTCTGTTATACTACCGTCTATTATACTTCCGTTGACAGAACGTCTCATCGTCTGATGCTTCGGGCGTCCCCGGCTCAGACGCTGTTCATTCATCGTCAGTCTTGTAAGTTACCCTGTGATTATCCTACCCTCATTGTCGTGTGTATTTTCCTCTGTTCCTTCATTCCCCAATAAAACATCACTACAACTCACCGGTGACTGCTGGCGTCTTATGGTGGCTCGCGAGGGCCACCATGACACTTTTAATGGTACATGGGTATAGATGATTATCACCACAAATGAGCTCAGTCAGACTAAAACCCTAGGATGAGTTCAATCAAATGTGCGAGGTAGAAATCTGGTCACTGCCACTTCCTGCCAAAATGGCTGACTTCCTGTTGGGTCTAGACCATCACTTCTGTGGAGTTTTTTGGGTTTTTTTTTTGCATGTCTTGACATGATAAACATCTCACCTGATTTTCATCTTTCTATGTGAAAGTAAGCGTGTGCCATTCCCCATTGACTTCACATGTTAGGTAGCGCTGTAGAACCATTTTTTTGGGGTCATTCATATTTCCTCAAAAATATAAAATGTTTTTCCAGTCTTCAGGTCCCTGCAAAAAATGGTGAATTTTCATGCACATTGACTACCCCAAAAATGAGCTCTTAGATGAAGAAGAAAGACAGAAAGAAAATTCTAACAATTAAAGCTGCAAGCAGCTGTAAGCAGGCCTTGCCCCTGCACAACCGCGGACCCTGGTGCCTGTCATACCTAGCTGGCTTAGAAAATTTCCCATCGATGCAGCAAGCGCTGCTTGAATACTGTAATAAAGTAAACCATTTGGCACAGAACTTCCTGTGAAGCAGTAGGTTGGCGCTATAAGTTGTCAATCCATTTTTCTGTTAGAAGCTGTGGTGGAAATATCCATCGTATAAAATTTGGTGAAAATCTGACTAAGTCTAGTCCAAGTTGCAACTTTTCGATGTTCCATGGCCTGAGGAGTCAACCTTGCCAGTCACAATGGCAACACTTCCCTCAGTACCAGTATATGGTTGCCCACCCAAATAGACTACATATGACAGTCACACCTCGACCTATGCTCCTAGATTTCATGACTCCATGTCCTTCCAAAGCAATCCCAACAAATCACGGATTGAATGGCGAAGGAGGATGTGTTCCATGGTAACAGCAGTGACGCCATGCTAAAGGTGATGTGCAGTTATGATCAACCAGGTGGTCTGATAAACCTCAGAAAATTGCAGGTCATTCTGGCAAGCGGTGCGTGAGTATGGCATGTGAGTTATGGCAACTTCCTGTCAATTGGTGGTAGGGGGCACTGTCGCTATGTGTCATTCTTTATGATAGAAATTATCAGTATTGGCTACCTATTCATAACACAAAATTTTGTTGAAATCAGTCAATGTATGCAAGAGTAAAAGTCATTGGAAGGGTGATGGCAATACTGCAAACTTGGCAACGCTCCTTCCGCCAAATCGTCGGGCATTTGGAAAAGTTTTCAACAGCTTTTGATGGTACATGGGTATAGATGATTGTCACCATAAATGGTACCAATCAGACTATTTATTTCAGAGAGATTGAAGAAAACCTTTGGTGTAACCTTCATGTCTCCAAGAGAGGGTGCTATTGCTACTCATGAATATTCACAGCTGTAATTGTTCGGGGGCATACCAATATACATCATACCTATCTTGGTGCCAATCCAACATTCCAGTCCCAAGGTATTAAATAAAACAACATGATGCAAACTTTCTGATGCAAAACTTTCTGCCTCCTTTAGGTGGCATTGTAGATGTCTATGAATATTGTTCTATAGAGCTACTTGGAATTGGACTGATATCCACAAAATTGAATTTGGTTGAAATCTGACAATGCATACCAGAGTTATTGCCGTCAGAAGGGTCATAGAATGATCATGGCAAGGCATCAAACTTTGCCATGCCCCTATGGCCAAACCAACGAGCTTTTGGAAAAGTTTTCAATAACTTCTAATGGCACATGGGTATAGATGACACCACAAATGAGCTCAATCGGACAAAATTCCTAGGAGGAGTTCGATCAAATGCACGTCAATTGCGCAAGGTGGAAATCAGGTCACTGCCACTTCCTGCCAAAATGGCCGACTTCCTGTTGGGTCTAGACCATCACTTCTATGAGGTTGTTGCATGTCTTGACATGATAGACATCTCACCCAATTTTCATCTTTCTACGCAAAACTAAGCGTGTGCCACTCCCCATTGACTTCACATGTTAGGTGGTGCTGTAGAGCCATTTTTGTAGGGTCATTCATATTTCCTCCAAAATATTCAATTTTTTGCCAGGTTTCAGATCCCTCCAAAAAATGGTGAATTTTCATGCACGTTCACTACCCCAAAAATGAGATTTTAGATGGAGAAGAAGAAAAAAAAAATTCTAACAATTACAATTGGGCTCTCACCCACTGACGTTGTCAGTGGCTCAGGCCCTAATTAAAGCTGCAAGCAGCTGTAAATGGCCCCTCGCCCCCCGCGCAACCACGAACCCCAGCGCCCGTCGTACCTAGCTGACTTAGAAAATTTCCCGTCGTCGCAGCAACCGCTGTGTGAATAATAAAGTAAACCATTTGGCACAGTACTTCCTGTGAGCAGTAGGTGGGGCTATAAGTTTTGTCAACCATTTTTACATAGGAGTGTGCAGGGTCGGACTAATATTCATCGTAGAAAATTTGGTGAAAATCGGATAAAGTTTGTCCAAATTACAACTTTCCGATGATCCATAGCGAAGAGTCAACCTTCGCCATGTCGCCATGGCAACATTTCCCTGTCAGTTATGTGTTGCCTACCCATACAGGACTACATATAACAGTCACCTCACCCTATGTCCCTGATTTCGTGACTCCAAGTCCTTTCCAAGCCTCATAACAAGATCACGGAGTGAATGGCAAGGGGGGCGTGTCCATGGTAACAGCAGTGATGCCATGCTAAAGGTGATGTGCAGTTATGATCAACCAGGTGGTCTGATAAACCTCAGAAAATTGCAGGTCATCCTGGCAAGCAGCACGTGAGTATGGCATGGGAGTTATGGCATCTTCCTGTCCATTGGCACTAGGGGGCACTGTTGCTATGTGTCATTCTTTATTATAGAACTTATCAGTATTAGCTACCTATTCACCACACAAAAATTGGTTAAAATCAGTCAATGTATGCCAGAATAAAAGTCATTGGAAGGGTGATGGTAATACTGCAAACTTGGCCATGCCCCTTCCGCCAAACCGTCGGGCATTTGGAGGTTTTCAACAGCTTTTGATGGCACATGGTTATAGATGATTGTCACTATTAATGGTACCAATAAGACTTATTTATTTCAGAGATATTGAAGAAAACCTGTGGTGTATCCTTCATGTCTCCAAGAGAGGGTGCTATTGCTACTCATGAATATTCACAGCTGTAATTGTTCAGAGGCATACCCATATACAGTACATCATACCTATCTTGGTTCCAATCCGACATTCCATTCCTGAGGTATTAAAAAAACAACATGATGCAAACTTTCTATTGCAAAACTTTAGGCCTCCTATAGGTGGCAATGTAGATTTCTATAAATATTGTTCTATAGAACTGTTTGGAATTGGACTGATATCCATAATATTGAATTTGGCTGAAATCCCACAATGCATACCAGAGTTATTGCTGTCAGAAGGGTCATAGAATGATCATGGCAAGGCATCAAACTTTGCCACACCCCTACAGCCAAACCATCAAACTTTTGGAAAAGTTTTCAATAACTTTTAATGGCATACGGGTTTAGATGATTGTCACCACAAATGACCTCAATTGGACTAAAACCCTGGGATGAGTTCCATCAAATGCAAATCAGATCACTGCCGCTTCCTGCCAAAATAGCTGACTTCCTGTTGGGTGTAGACCATCACTTCCTTTGAGTTTTTTGCATGTCTTGACATGCTAAACATCTCACTTGATTTTCATCTTTCTACGCGAAAGTAAGCGTGTGCCACTCCCCTTTTTTACTTCATGTTATGTGGCACTGTAGAGCCATTTTTGTGGGGTCATTCATATTTCCTCCAAAATATTAAAGGTTTTGCCAGTCAAGGGGTCCCTGCAAAAAATAGTTAATTTTCAGGGATATTGACTACCCCAAAAATGAAAACTTAGATGGAGAAGAAGAAAAAAAAATTCTAACAATTAAAGCTGTTGTAAGCGCCACACACACACGCACACACACACACACACACACACACACACACACACACACACACACTCGTAGACCACGCCGCTTGTCGGAACCAGCCGGCATGGAAAAATTTCCCGTCATCACAGCAAGCACTGCGTGAATAATAAAGAAAACCATTTGATGCAGTACTTCGCGTGAGCAGTAGCTGGTGCTATAAGTTTTTGGCAACACTATTTTTACATTGGAGCGTGTGGGGTCAGACTATATTCATCATAGAAAATTTGGTGAAATTCGGATGAAGTTTGTCCAAGTTACAACTTTCCGATGTTCCATGGCAAGGAGTCAACCATTGCCATGTCACCATGGTTAAGACTTATCTATCAGATATGTGTTGCCAACCCATATAGGACTAACACATCAGCAATCACCTCGACCTATGTTCCAGATGTTTGTGACCTCCAAGACCTGCCCAAGCCTCCCAACAAGATCATGGAGTGAATGGCGAGGAGGGCGTGTCCCATGGTTGTAGAGTGACACCTTGCTAAAGATGATGTGCCGTATGAGCAGCCATGAGGCCTCATGGCTGCATCATAACTGCACATCCTAACCTCAGAAAATTTCTCGTCATTCTGGCAAGGCGCACGTGAGTATGGCATGTGAGTTATGGCAACTTCCTGTCCATTGCTGTAGGGGGTGCTGTCGCTATGCGTCATTCTTTATTATAAGAATTATCAGTATTGGCTACCTATTCATCACACAAAATTTTGTTGAAATCAGTCAATGTATGCCAGAGTAAAAGCCATTGGAAGGGTGATGGCTGATACTGCAAACTTGGCCATGCCCCTTCCGCCAAACCGTCGGGCATTAGGAAAAGTTTTCAACAGCTTTTGATGGCACATGGTATAGATGATGTCACCACAAATGAGCTCAATCGGACAAAAACCCTGGGACGAGTTCGATCAAATGTGCAAGTGGAAATCTGGTCACTGCCACTTCCTGCCAAAATGGCCAACTTCCTGTTGGATGTAGATCATCACTTCTATGGCGTTTTTTGCATGTCTTGACATGATAAACATCCTCACCTGATTTTCATTGTTCTACGCGAAAGTAAGCGTGTGTCACTCCCCATTGACTTGACATGTTAGGTGGCACTGTAGAGCCTTTTTGTGGGATCATTCATATTTCCTCCAAAATATTCAATTTTTTGCCAGTCTTGAGGAACCTGCAAAAAATGGTGAATTTTCATGCACGTTCACTACCCCAAAAATGAGATCATAGATGGAGAAGAAGAAAAAAAAATTAAAGCTGCAAGCAGCTGTAAGCGGACCCTCGCCCCCTGTGCAACCGTGGACCCCGGCACCCGTCGTACCTAGCTGGCTCAGAAAATTTCCCGTTGTTGTGGCAAGCGCTGCGTGAATAATAAAGAAACAGTCTGGCACAGTACTTCCTGTGAGCAGAAGGTGGTGCTGTAGGGCCATTTTTGTGGGGTCTATTTTTCCTCCAAAATATTAAATGTTTTGCCAGTGTTGAGGTCCCTGCAAAAAATGATGAGTTTTCATGCATGTTGACATCCCCAAAAATCACTCTAAATTCAAGAAATCTGTGTGTCTGTCTGTCTGTCTGTCACGATCATAGGACATCATAGGACAGCTTATGATGTGCCTGTGATGTTCCTATGATGTCTGCATCATATGCCTTGTTGTCTTTATGTCATATAGACTATCAGGATAGACAAAAGGACGATGCCTTTGTGATGTCATATAGACCATCAGAACTTGCAATGCCGTCATATAGACAAAAGGATGATGCCGTCATATACACAATAGGACACAGCACTTTAAAGCACACCCATTCGAAGCAGTTGAATCTGGAGTTGCCAGAAACAGGAAACAACAGATACTCATCAATTAAGAATAGGACACACTAATTTAAACCAGGATCAAATGCAGGTATCATAGGACTTGCTAAGCCATCATCAAAGATCATAGGACGTGGGACAGCTTCCAAGATCAAGCACAGGCATGACTCATGATCATATGACTCCCTATGACATCATCACAGATCATAGGACTCACTATGGCACCATCAAAAATCAAAGGCAGGCATCACTGAATGAGTGCTGACGTGCTTGCTTATACCCTTGCTTACACCTGCTTTCTATCACACTCACACCATCTGACAACATGTTTCCATTCACCTTGCGACGTAAACAGTTTCCAGTAAGACCCTGCTTTGCCATGACTGTGAATAAGTCACAGGGCCAGTCTTTACAGAACGTTGGTGTTTTCTGCACAAGACAGTTCTTCAGCCATGGCCAATTCTATGTTGCCACGAGCAGAGTTGGCAGATCAAGCAGTCATCATATACT